>VRYO01002355.1:6370813-6519672 GCA_009812075.1 Sialia sialis
GTAGCCCTTTCTCTACTGGACTCTAGAAAAAAATGAGATTTCTCCACATCACTAATAGACCTCTGGAAGGAAACTGAACCCTTCTACAGGAGCACTGCTTCAACTAAACCACATCTGTCACTACAAGAGGACAGCAGCCACTATTTAATCAAACTGCTACAAACACCCTGCCTGACAGGGTGTCAGGTTGTATTCTGACTTTGTCAGGGTTTGGAGTTTGTTTCCTTGTAGTACTGTATTTCTATGTTAATTTCCCTAGTAAAGAGCTGTTACTCCTAATTCCCATATCTTTGCCTGAGAGCCTCTTGATTTCAAAATTATAATAATTTGGAGAGAGGTGTTTTACATTCTCCATTTCAAAGAGAGGCTTCTGCCTTTCTTAGCAGACATCTGTCCTCCAAACTCAGACACAAAGTCAGAGTACAACATGACACCCCATTAGGGTGACACCTGTCAGTCAGGATGTTGGTAGCAGTCCCATTAAATGGTGGCGACAGTCCTCCTGCAGTGACAGATGTGGTTCAGTTGAAGCAGTAGTCCTGTAGAAAGGTGCGGCCTCCCTCTGAAGGTCCAGCGATGATATGGAAAAAAAGTCTGGTTTTCCTCTGGAGTCCAGGGAAAAGAGGGCGACTTGGTGTCCCAGAATTTCGCGTTTTATCTAGGTAGGAAAGGCTGGGTTCCCCCCACCCCCCGGCTGGATCAACTCAACAATGGGATGAAGTAATTTTTTCAGTCACATATTGGGACTCAATGAGCCATTAGCAGAAGATAACTCCCTGGAGGAAGGACATGGGGTACAAAAATAAAGAACAATGCCATACTGGTTTCAATAGATGGCTCATTAGCAGAGTATCTCCCACGGAGATAAGGATCACTGCCCCATCTGGTCACAACAAATGGTTCTGATAGAATAGATACTTTGATCACATCCTGTATTGTAATCCAAGACAGCATGGCTGGCTCGATCATTACTAATTGGTTATGTTTTTGCCCGCAGATGCTAGCTGGAAAATAAACGTGCGCTTTACACTCCAGTGGTCTAATATATATGGACAAAGCTCAGAAATTTGCTGACACCCAAAAGTGCGCCTTATACTCCGGTGCATCTTATGCTCGTGAAATTCTGTACTTTTAAAATTGTAGAGTCCTTTTGATGACCAGCACTGTAAATCAAGTACCAAGATGGTTTACTCAATCTATGGCATGTCCATCCAACCTAATTTCTACCTAATTCCAGTCAATTAGAGGATTTAATTAAGAATTCCTTACACAATTTCAGATGTATTCTTAAGATTTTCTGACATTACTATATATTACTGAAGAGCATACAAAAACTCTGCCTTTTCATGGGCAGTTTTACCACAGTTAAAATAGTCTTTTATCAGTAATGATATGTGTCAGATCCTCTTTTTGGGATTTTCCTTTGTTTTTGACATATAAGAATAATTATGGTTGTAATGATATTGGCATATAGAAAGTATTAGCAGAAAATCTATTTTAAAATTATAATTAAAGCTTTTATGTGCAATACTTAAATTTACTGCTGGATCTCAGAATTCTTAAAGTGTTTCCTCTTCTCTAACATCTTTTATTATGTATACATCAAAAATATTGTACCTTAATCTTCTCTCCCACTTTTAGAAAGGCAGTATAATATGAATACAATAGTCAGATGATGCACAGTGACTGGTTTCCTGTGACTCTTGCAGCCAACTAGCAACTGTAATATAAATTTAAGACCATTTCACATCCTTGAAAATCCCTGAGGAAACATACCTGACAAACAAGCCTACCTTATATGTGTGGCAGTCTTACCTTTTCCCCTTCAAATGCCCCCACAGTCAAGATTGAATTTAATTTAATGTGGATTGCATTTTAATTTTTTTACACAATCCACGGAAATCATATAGTCAGTTTTATCATTCTTCTGTTCCAACCTGCTCTGGGTGCTATACCAGGGAATTAAGGTTTAAAAAAATCTCAAGGGATAATTTCTTCCTTCTTCATAAAAAGACACCACCTTCACACTCTGTTGCTATCAAGTCTTGTGGGATTTTGTGTGTCTTGACACCAGCAAACTATATGTAATATCCGATTAGGATGCAATAGTAAGAGACAAACTGTGTTTCAGACTGATATGTCCCTATTTATTGTTCACTGCCTTTTACTTCTGCCAATATTTGCCTTATAGTACATGCCTACATGGCCTCTCATTTCCTTTATTGTGCATAGGGTGTAAAATAGCTATCCTTTTCATTTAGAGTACTGTAAATTATTCTTAACTGGGTTGCATATTGCAGAGGTGATTAATTTATATTAAAATGGATAATGTGCTGTGAATAAACAGGTACTTTGTTCAGCATTCACCAAAACATTATATATATATATGTAAATGTATGTATACATATACACATATGTATATATACATATGTATGTATATGTCTATGTATATATATGTGTATATATATATATATGTAAATATATATATATACACACACTGTATATGCATATACATATATATACACTGTATAGGACTGCATTTTGAAGCTTCTCTTTCTAGTTGCCAATGGAAATCATGCTTAGTTTACAAGTGACTTTATAGTGCTGAAACATTTGGTTTGGGTGCCTACGTGAGGCAGATTTGTGTAGCAGCCTGCTTATGCTAGAAAGACCATAGATCATATTGAGTGCCACTAGCACTAATTGGCAAGCTTAGCAGGTTGATCAGAAACACTAAAAACTAAGTGGGCAACGGAACTGACCTTCTTTTAAAAGTTAACACTACAACACTCTGCTGAGCTAGTGCAGAGAAATCTGTTGACCCTATCCCTTTTCTGTAGACGGTTTTCTTCTCTGGGGCCGTCAATCCAACCTCTTTCAGTAACACTAAAGTTACTAATAAATAAGATTTGAAATGTCCACTTCCTAGAACTACTTTAGAAGGTGAGATTCTAAATATATATATCTAAAATGTATATGATAGAATAATTTGGTGTGGTGATATATTGGAATTGTCAAGTGTCTTCAGTGAAGCTTTATTGAGAAAAGTATATCCTGTGAGTTATATTTGGGAAGGGAGAGATAACGATAAGAGATATTTTTCCTCAGAATTTTGTGTAATTTTTGAAGGGAAACTTGAGAGTATACTGAGTTGTAAAATAATGAACCAGTATCTGGATACTGCCATGCTTACACAAGGCTTTTAAAATCTCCTTAGATGGGAAATATACTACAGTAATTTCACTACTATAAGTTGCACCTGAATATAAGCCGCACTTCCGGGTAGCTGGGAAGACCACGGGATTTGTCCATATATAAGCCGCACCCGAATATAAGCTGCGCTTTTTTTTATTTTTTTTTTTAACTCCGCTTGGCAGATGGGGCGGGGCGCTCCAGCCCGGCCCCACACAGCCCGGCTTCCCAGCGGCACCCCGTTCCTGGCGGTCCCACGCTGCCGCCGGCTGCCAGGGGCACGGGGCCCGGCCTGCCCATTTCCAGCCCCCGTTGCCGGCGATCCCGTGCCGCCGCTGGCTGCCGGCGGCACAGGGGCCGGCCCGCCCACTTGCCACTCTGCTGGGCCGGCTCTCACTTCCGGCTTGGCGTTTCGCTGGGATTTGTCCATAGATAAGCCGCACCTGAATATAAGCCGCACCACTGGGGTAGGCTGGATTCTTCAATGAAAAAGGTGCGGCTTATATTCGTGAAACTACTGTACATTAATACTGCATTACTCCTTGCTAGGAAAAAGAGAACTTCTTCCTCACCAAAGTCCTGGGTCTGCAGCAGCCCTTTTCTAGTTATGGCACAGACATATTTCACTGGAAAACTTTCGTGGCTGCGTGCATTATGTCTAGGTAACTATATTTGTGTCTTGCATTTTAGCACACAGAACTGAAGCTGATATTTTTATTTGGCATTTGGTTTGCAGATTCAGTTGTCCTTGAGTACCTCCAGATCAGTCATTCTAGCCTGTTATCTTATATTTATTCAATGGCTTTGTAGTACCTCTGGTGAAAAGATGTAAATACATTTATATTCCAAAATATCATAATACTTCATCTGTTCTTCTTTACTCTCCATAGGCATTATTAGCCCCGGAATTGCTTCACTTTTTTGTTTGGGAAATCACCCTGGGAAGGCAATCTCTTCAGATGAGTGACAGGCCTTTATCACCTTCTCCACCCCCTACCATTTTTCTGGCTGCTTAAGGGACTCCAGATTTTCTGCTTCAATAGATGGCAAATACCTTTGCAGCACTTGTACAATATGCTTATTTAGAGAAGAAATGCAAGTGAAATTTGAAGATGTGGATCTGAAGATTTTACTGTCTGAATACAGTAGTGATGTATTTTCTTGCATCCATGAAAGAAATGAGGGGAAAAAAAGAAACTAAAAATCTTTACTCTGTGGAAGCCAGACACCATATCTAAGGAAGCATCATGCACAAATTGTGGAGATTCAGGCCATGTTCTTCTCAAACACAGTTAGCAAAAATTATTTTTCATCATAAAAGAAAAAGATTAATGCCAAAACTATCAGCCAATGTGCTACTTGTAGTCATTTGATGAGCCATTTCTCTTTAAAGTTTATTGATTATACATTCAGTTTTATCCAGGAAAATGATTTGGTTTTGATTTCAGTTTTGGTTTCATTTTTTTCCCTAGTGAATACAAGTGAGCAATTTTAGTTCAGATTGGCTAATTTATTTGTCAGATTTATACACATACTGTAAGTATTTTGAAGGCCTTTGCTTGGGCCTGCAGTTTGTGTTATTTTCTATTCTTTTTAATTTACTTAATGTTTACTGCTAAAGATTTGTAGAGCAGAGCAACAAGCTACCTTACCTCTGTAGAAACTGCAATTCTATTAGACTACAACAGCTAGGAATCTGGTCAAGAATTTAATATCAAACAGTATAACATGGATGCTTCCTTGGGCTTAAACTGCTATATATTTTTAGAAGAGTGGGATTTTTCTTCACTAACTCTCCCTATTTCTGTGTTGCATTTCCTGTATAATTCTTTGAGTTTCACTGGGTATTACAGTCCAAGTAAACTTTGAATTCAAAGCTACAAGGAAAGATTATTTACCAGAATTTGCTATTTTAACAATTACAAATAAATATTAGTCCACATATCCTATATTATAATATCAACATATTTGAAATATTTACAAAAAGTCATCTATAAACTACATTTTCTGGATTGCAAAGTTAGAAACATTGCACAAAACCACAGAGCAAGCCAAGCCATATTCCAACATATTTAGACAGCCTTACCCTGTTCTAAAAATCCTCTGACACATGGTTTTACAGGAAGCATTTTGGTCACACTTTAAAGGAGCTGTGTCTGTCCATGGGAAATATACAATATTGGAACTATTGTCTCATCTGTGTAGATGACATTTGGGATTTTATTTGCCTCAAGGCATCTGTTGGCCTTTTACCACATTTTCTTTTTATTGGTGTCCCTAATGGAATATAAGTGCATACTGAAAAGAAAGTTTTATTATACCAACATTGCCTCCTTTATTTAGAGTAGTTAATTTATATATTTAATCTGTCATTCTCTCATCTTTTTTGCTGCTCTGCAGAGTCTCTTGTTTTGAATTTCTGTATCTCTTGCTGGCCATAAAAATCTTTGCACATCCTGGTGATCATCACGTGAAACTTTCTGATAGGCAATTAGTGATCAAAACTGTGATTAGCATTTAAGTTCTTAGCTTATTCAGGAAGAAAGAAAGAAAGTAAGAAAGAAAGAAAGGAAGGAAGGAATACACATCAGATTATAAAAGGAGGGGAAAATAAAAAGAATCTTTAAATTAAAAAAAATATAAAGCATAATTATATATTAAATATATGTAATTAAACCCACAACCAAATTATTAAATATTATAAATTTGAATTATATTGAATTATATTTCTATTATATTACTAATATATATTCATTATATATTTGTGTATATGTACTGTGGACCTACATCCTCCTCAGGCTGTTGGTTCTGTTTGTGCCCATTTGAGTGCTCTGTCTGTCTGGGATCTGTGTGGCTGGATGAATGCATATGTGGGTGTGCTCAGATGCTGTGTGTTTGTGCCTGCTGAGAGCACACCCTCACTGTGGTTGGACTGGGGACAGGGAGGTACTGCAGCTTCTCACGTCTAGAGCTGTTGAGTGCACTGTGGTACATTTTCCTCTGACTGTGTTGAGGATGATGATGATGCCAATAAGGACAGCAAAAATAAATGTTGTAGAATATATGTTTGTACCTTTCTGCTTAGTTTAGGAACTGAGTTTCCAGCAGTCACTCTGATGTGTGTTTCAAACAAATCCATCCAAAATCCTTTGTGTTTAGGAAGAAGTATGATGAAATCTGTGCTCTTCTTTCACTGCTATGAACACCAGTGAAAGTTATCTTGATTAAAGGTACCCCAGGTACATCTGTGAGGCAACTAGACAACTGCTTTTGAAGCAATATCCTAACTGCAGTAGCCTAAGGTATGTAAGCAAAGCAAGTTTTTCAAGAAGTAATAGATTTATTGGATGTAGCTGGAATATGTAAGCAAACCTTTGGACATATTTTGCTCCCTTGTCAAGCTGCACCTCAGCAAATTTATTCAGGTTAATGCTTTTGGTCAAACAGATTGAGCAATGAGATAGGGTACCTTTGGTCAGCATCTATGCTGTCAGAGAGCTGAAATCTCTTGAATATCTCCCACCTTGCTGCTACTTGCCTAGCTCTGCAGTAGCACTAGCGGAACTAAGTAATTAAAGCTTTGTGAAGGACTTGAGATAGTTGTCTTGTGGGACCTCTGAGGGCTCAGAATTCAGAGCTCTTGTTAGCATGTGTTTACATACCCAGAGCTCTGTTCTGTGTTTACATACCCAGCTCTTTACTGTTGGACTACTATTTTTTTAGTATGAGACCCAAAAATGGAATACACTTGCAAAAAGTACTACAAGAAAAATTTCATGTTGTGCATGTGAATGTGAATGTTATAGACACAGGACTAAATAGCTTACTGGAGACTGTTATTTATATATTAAAAACTTATTTTTTCCAACCCTAGCTGAACTTTAAGAAGTGAATTGTAACTTGCCTTTAAATTTCTCAATACTTGAGGAAGGCTCTCACCTGCTTTCTCCAAATACTGTTGTACTAATTACCAGTTTTGACACAAAAATTCTAGAAGGTTAAACACTCCTCACTATTTTTAAAACACCTTTTAATTGACTTCTCATCATTGATATTCTACTTTGAACTGATCAAAGCAGTTTTTAGACTACTGTTAATCTCAAAACTGTTAGTCATAAAGTACCAAGATGAAGGCTGATTAGTGTATAAATCCAGTGCCAAATTGCCTCTAAATTTGAAAAGATTTCTAATATATTGAAAAAGGTTTTGGTCTACCAAATACAGTAGTATTTACAGAAGTATTAGTCTTATATCAAGAATCCCTTCCTTTACTTTTCAAAGCTCAGAAATCATACTTGTTTGACTGTTTGCCTGCTTGTCTATCAGAAATGTGTATTATAAAATTAAAACTTTCTGTTTGTGCTCCTGCCTATTTTCAATGGTTAGCCTGTAGGTTTTGCTGAGAAGAAATTCAATTAATAGTATTTAAATTAAATCTGATACTTTCCTGAGGTTTGTTTTGTTGGGTTTTTTTCTCTCTCAAATTAAAAGAATACTGTTTGGTGCATTTTTGGGAATGTGGATATAAGGAATATAGAATTTGAATGTTTTTTAGTTTTCTCATGCTTAGATTATACGGCATACTAAACAAAAAAGCATGGCTTTAGAGGCAGAGCATTTTGTGAGATTTGAGTGCACTGTTAGCTGACACCAGTGAATTAAATAATTGAGAGGGTAGCAGTATGATAAATGGGGTAAGAGTAGCAACTCCAACAGGATTTGATCTGCACAGAACTCTATCCTGTCTAATCAGAAGAGGAAGCTATCGGTCAGTTTTGAATATGCTAGGAGACATGCAGTATTACACAATGATAAAAGAGCCTTCAGTCTCATGAAATCATGATAGAGTCATCTAAATTTTTCATTATATGCTTATATAGTTATTTTCCCATTATACAGTCAGCTGAACTTCCATTAGCAAGTCACTCCTATCCCATTGCAGGATTTAAAATTGTAAAGGAAGTATGGTAAACCTGAAGCCTTATAATCCATCTGTCGATTGATGGTGTGAATATTGTTCCTCAATCTTTGTGTATGTTTCCAGAACTCAGCCAGGTAATCTGATCTTTATGTTAGGAAGAAGGGAATTCATTAAAATGAATAACCCTGAGAAATTATCACTTCTCCAGACAGTTACATCTTTATAAGGCCCCTCCAGACTACAAAGGTATATCGAGTTTTGCTACATGAAACATAAACAGCTGATTTCAATACTGTTATCAAAATTCTACTGATAAAAATACTTATATGAATGTGAATTGCATGAAAATAATCTGTTCTATGTTCTTGCCAAATATTTAAGGCTAAATTAAACTGGCAGCAATAAAATATTCCCTGAATACCTATGCAGATTGTAAGTATTTGCAAGGTGTTGTATTGCAGTATGTCCTAGGAACACAGTAATGTTCTCATGGAATTTTGATAAAGGTTATGCTATTGTTCTTCCAAATTCTTTATGTATCTGTCTTGAGGAAATGCTAAGAGACTCAAGCTTAGCATCTTACCTTTTCTGCTTTGATTGAAATTTCCTACTGAATTTGATCTTTTGCATTTCTAATAGAATCATGGTGGTCATTAATAACTTCACATCTTTTCAAAACTGTCACCACACAGAGAGGTTAATTACCCTCGATGAAAATGAAAAGGTATAAAAAGAACAAGGTTGCCAACAAGGCTGAATCTGAAAAAAAGACTGACAGGACACCTTTGTTAAAACTTCACAACTCCACAATACATGATCTATAAATTTTTAATGTTAATACATATACTTTAGATAGTGACTTAAATGCAATCCAGTGAAGACTCTTTAGGACATGCATATCAGATACTCAGCAGAACATCAGAGGCTGAAAATTAATGACACTGACTGGATTGAAAAACAGCTGAGAAGGACAGGTGAAGGTAAGTTTTATTTTCATCTTGCCTGACTTTGTCTTTAAACATTTAATCTTTGTCTTATAACATTTAATCTTTTGTCTGGTTTCATGGACAGAGAGACAAAAGCACCTTCAACTCTGAAAGAGCAAAGCAAGTTAGCTCTGATGTTAAATCCTCTACTATTTATTGACAGCTCTCAAATCCTGGACCACTCTATACATCCCATTAAGTTTCCAGGCTGGTAATTTGGGAGTATCAAAATCAGATTAACATTCTCTTAACAGGCCCCATTGCATAATTTTTCTATTACCAGCTGGTTTCCTTCCCTATCTTCTTTCCTTAAGGGATATTGTTTTATTTTTGCTGATTGTTGTCCCTCTTTAAGCTTTTCCTCTGCCAGGGATGCACTTTCAGCTCTTCTGCCTTCTCAGTGGCCCACACTCCAGGGAACACTTGGGCTATGATGTCTTCACTGATTTATCCTTCTATAGGAACATCAACTGATAGTAAAATTCATTATTTGAATGTATTGTTGAGTGTCTACCTCCAGAGTAATTTCCCCTTTTCCAAATCTGATTATTGCATTTAATTGTTTAAGTAGAGTGTGTGTGGTAAATAGATGTGTGCATAGATAAGAATTCCTGCATACGTATTTGTTTTTCCAATTTATATTTTAGTGGTTCACAAAAATTAGCCTTTCAGTCTGGCCAGTGGCTCCTTTAACCATAATGTAGTTCTTTCCCACAGATGTTAGAGCTTTATTTAAGACTGAATATGTTACCCCCGTATCAACTAGAAATTTCACTGGGTTTTGCTTTAACCCCTCCCATAGCTTCATTATAACCAGTGGTTATAGGGATTTATTATCCGGTTGGTTTCTCCATTTTTTTCCCAATATTGTTAATTATCCTGTTCTTAATTCTCCATCCTTGTGCAATTCATTTTTTTCTGCCTTTTTTTTTTTTCTCTATTTGCAGGATCTCTTAATTTGATCATCAGAGCTCCTCTATTTTATGGGTCAGCATCTCCAATAAAAATTACAAACAACATCACCCCAGTTTATTCTTTCAAAAAATCTATTAATCTTGCTACAACTATACAATTTTGCTAATGTAATAACCATTACCAGATTCTCCTTACTGGATGTTGTGATTTAGGGGTAACGCCTGTTTATTCAGTGCTCTCTTCCCCTCACTGACTCACTCACTAGCCTTCCTGAATTTGGATATGGATCATTGGCTAATACTTGTCTTCCAGGAAATATAATCTTCACTAAAAGACACCAGAAGACAGTAAATCTATCACTTTGTTGCTTGTTACCAAGGTTAATAACACTATTAAAATATATTGTTCTTTGCTTCTAATTTCAATTTTTCTGACTTCAGCATTGATTTTTCTATGCCTTTCTGTTCTAGGCAAAGAAGGCCTATAATAGCTACATTATTCCCCATGAAAATTGGTAACACCCTTCTTTTCTGCAGGTATTCAGTGTCTTTATCTGCAGTTACGATGAATGCGTATCTGCCAAAATCATGCCAAAATACTGCTTTTTCTTTTTTTTTTTTTCAGCAGACTGTTGCTTCACAGTGGATTTCTGAAAAGCCTGTAATTGTATTTTATGTCTTTTAAGTTGTGTTAGCTTGTAATAAGCCCTTGATGAGAAAGACATACTCCAACCTCTGTCCCCCTCCCTCTCAAAGTTTGACATATTAACTCCTCATTCTCCAATCCTAGTGTGGTGTTTTGAACTGTTCTTACAGAATCTTATAAATTTCCCTTACAGAAAGAGCAGAGGAATGATTTCTAGGTAAGAACATAACTTGATTTTGAAAGAGAATGTGGTATATTATTAAGGTCTCTTAGAGCCAGTAATGTTAGCACCTTGAAATAACCCATATAAATAATGAATCAAAGAAGGGATGTACAAGCTCTCTCAGTAGGTACTTACATAGAAATAAACTACAGAGGATTTTTACCTGAAAGTCTGATTATATTGGTTTTAGAGGTGGGAAACTATGTTCCACAGCAGAACACCTTCAGCGCGTTGCTGCAGAGGACAGATGCAACAGTCTGCAGCAAAAAAAGTCATCTGTAATTATTAGCTATTCATACATAACATTTGTTGCATTTTTCTCAATCTGTTCCATTTAACATTATTTTTATTTTATACAGTTGTATAGTTGTTGAGTTTTATTTTTACAGTTGTATAGCTTCTAGTACCTTTCCTGCCCTTTCTCACATTCTAGAATAATAAGCTGACCCTTTCTAACACATTCTTGAAATTCTGTTTAGTCTGATTCCCAGGAAGAGAATTTTTAACAAAGACATCTTGTTTTTCACCACAATTTGAAAGATATAACAAGATATAGGACAAAGAATTCCTTGGACCAACTCCAAAGGGCTGACCTAGGAGTTTGTTGCTGGGGCAACTGTTCTCTTATTGGATGTACCTGCTAGATGTGCTAATTAATTTACCATATAAAAATTGTAGAAATCCTATATCATGTGTGTGCCTAGCTGTATTTGTGCATCTGAAAGATTTCATTAAAGAATTGCTTTTTATCTTACCACCCAATATTGTTTGGAAAATTTTTGTCTTTTGATTCTAGCTACACTGCAAAGGTCAGAAGTTGAATCATCAAACAATTGAAACTTGTAAGCGAATCTAAGAGATTTCTCACATGGTAAGAATAAAAATAAGAAATAATCTGGAAAATATTCTACTCATCTGGTATTTTTTATTCAGTTATATGTTTTTCTGCATCCCTATGGCTGTTTGAGTTTGGGCTGACTTGAGGGGCCAGGCATGAGGACCATGCTCTATCCATGTTATTTTCCAGTCTGCTCCTCAGCCAGGGCATTCTCTGTGCTTGAGAGAAACAGCTATCTGTCTTGGCAGGGAAAAACAGGTTTACACTGATCAGCTTCAGATAGCTTGGCTGACTAACTGCCCAGCTTTGAAATCTTGAGGCTAGCTCAAGAATCTGTGTTCACAAGAGCAGTAAAGATGTAACTGAGGAATGAACCAGGAAAGCTGTCAAGCTTTAAGAGTTTATCTGAAATAGTGAGCTAATTAATTCTGAAAGTTAATTGTTGACTAAAGGTTTGCACCACAGAGCCTCAGATATTGTGGGTACTCCAGGTATTAACAGTCTAGAAACAGTAGCATAAATAATTATCAGTTATTAATTATTCTTTTATAATAGCTTAACTTGAAAATTGAATTGTCTCGTTTTTATATATCCAATCAAATGATGTCTTGGAGGAAGAAAAAATGACAAATACAGAGAAAAAATTTCTTTTCAATAGCTGCTATGTAATTATATTGATTCAAAATAAGTGAAATAGGGTAGACAAAGTTATCAAACATTGTTAAACTGTTTAACAAATACTGTTCTGTTAGTCAATCTATAAGAGTCAAAATTTGACATTGTACCACACTGCTGACAAGGGTGTCTATAGTTTTCCTCTATCTGTCAATGTTTTTTCCAGTCAGTTTGTCTATACTCAATTCAAGTATCATTGCCTCAATTCCAAATGCAGTGGAAATAATTTTTAAATTACAGGCTATGAAGACAGAAACTTCTTGCATGTGTTAACTTTCTGAAGATGTGTTCTAGCATTTTTTTCACCCAGTGCAGCATAAAACTTGTTTTATCAGAAATTCCCAATATTTTTCAGGCTAAAGCATATGAGAATTTTCTTTTTTAATTTTCCAATTTATTTTCTCTTCTTGATTCCATTATATGAGTGTGGTAACTGAATCAACTGCTCACATTGGAGAAGTCTTGCTGAAAAAAATTGTTTACTGCCTTAAGTGATAGTACAGTAAACAGCTGGAGAGTCAGCTTCTGGTGACAGTCCAGGTCCCCCCGAGCCTTAAACAAACATTCTTTGAATTGCACTTGGAAAAAGGTGACTGAAAGCAACTGGGAAGGGATCTACCTCAAAAGTCCAGCATCACATTCTAAAGTTTAGAGGCACTGTAGTATCCTCTTTTCTCTAACTTATACTCCTGGTACTGGAGAAGGATATTTGTGATATTAGGTCTCTTTTCAATTCCACTTGTATTGCCTTCTGTCACTGTTACTGTTCTGTCTGCTGCCCTATTAACTGCACAGCTGGAGCTCTGATTAGAAGGGAGAATTTTATTTGAGTTCTTCACATGAGATCTCCTTTCACATCTTTAGTTTTAGCACCTAAAATAAAAACAAACATTACAAATTAATTTGCTGAGGAAATATATGCTGCAGAGAGACAAATAAATTAAAATATTCAGAACTAGTATTTCTCATTTTGATGCAAAATGGCAGAAATGCTTAATCTGCCCATTATGAACATGATATGGCTCATTGACCTCAAAACACTTTTCAAAAATAAGAGCAATAGTCAGTAGAGCACACCACAGCTGAAATCTGATGAATGACATGTACTACCCAGAAAAGTAAACTTAGAATGATTGTAGCAATTATTTTGAGAGCCAGGGCAAAAGTGAGAGGCATTCAAACCTGACAAAAATAATGGAGAGTGTAGAGATACAGAAGAACTTGACAATTTCGTTCCAGTAATTATTTGTTACTAACTGAATATTTTCCAACAAATCTCATTAATCCAAGCTGGTGTAGAGTCCCACAGTAAGCACAATGGTCAGTAAGTTCAAAGCTGCAGTACAGCTATATTCGCACATTATAAAACTGCCCATTTCTCTTTTCATCCAAGCAAAGTCAGGCACTGAATGTGCTCAGAAGGACAACATTTTTCTTTGATATTGGGCTTCAGCATGCACACTGCTCCTCTGCAAATTTCTTTATTCAAAAATGTAGTTCAGAGTCGTTTGCTCTTATAACCTCACCCTTTTAGACCTCTTTATTGCTTTGCTTTTTTTTCCCCCAGTTTTCATTTTCTGAGTGCTGTTTCATCTTTTCTATCACTCATTTCAGTGGAGAATTTTAGCAATAGAAAGTAACATAAGTTTAGACCTTAAAATAATTTGAAAAACTTAGTATTCTGTCTCAGCAATCACTGACTACAAGATGATAAAACAAATTCTAAAGTACACTAAATGTTATTCCCCAGTACATAGTACAGAAATCATAAAAAGTGGTAACACTGAAATGATATTGCTGATGTTACAAGCTGTAACATGTTTTTTTCTAGTTTAGTTGAAAATGGATCAACCTTATATTCCTAGCAAACATGTTCTAAATCAAAGTATTCTGTTAGATATTTTTAAAATCAAAAATAAAATGCTATTTAAAATAGCTATACTATTTTTTCACAATGTGGAATTTTAGATTTATGCTAAACCACTGTAATGAGAGTTTCCTAAGGAGATTGCAAATCACATCTATGAGCTCACACACAACACCTACACTTCAAAGAATGCTCCAAATGCTGAGTTTTGTGACTGCAAGACTAGGAACTTGCAGCTCAGAGGCAGTCAGAGTAGATTGTTTTATTTATCTCTATTTTTAACCTATAATGCTAAATTTACTTACACTGAAATGACAGCTATCTGTCATGATTTCATTTCACTTTAAGCTACTTCCTTTAAAAGTGTGGAGTTTTTAATTTTCTTGATATGCTGCATGATTTATGTCTTCGATTGGAAATCCTTTGTGAATTGCAAGAATATAAAACCAAGTATGCTTGTTTTTCCTTTCTTGTTGCATAATAGGACTGTTATCTGTTTCTGTCAGATCTGTATGAAACATCACAATATCTTATGCAGTGCATGATACAGTTAAGTAATGTAGTGTTTTAAATTCTGCTTAATTTTTAACTTTCTGATAAATTGAAAGAGATTTTAATTGTGTTTTTCTCTTCTAAGATACAGAAATAAAGCAATCAAATGCCATCTTCTTCTGTGTGACAGTCTGAGAAAAATGGAGCTATGAGGAGAGAACATATGGAAACGTTCTTCCTTTAGAATTTTTTTTCTCTCTTATTTATTTTCCCTTAAAGGTTTCTGAAAGGAAGCTCATACCTGAAGAGCAAGGATTTTCAAGTATCTGTACTTCTGTAAAGAAAGATAAGTAGAATTTGTGTGTCCTTTTGCCACAACTTTGAACCTTTTATGTTTGAGACCAAATTCTTAACATTGTAGGTTCAGAAAAGCTGTTGTGAAACATGACCTAACTTCTAATGTCCTGCAAAAATATTCTGGATTGGTACATAAGCTACTTGAAACAGCCATGCCTCAAGTCAGTACCTGAGGAGATTATCTTATTTTCTAGAGCAGAACTCTCGTTTGTGCTCTAATGAAACAATCTGACATTCCATGAACAGAGCATATCTTAATTTAGAAAAACAGATATTTCAATTAAGGTAGCATTGAAGATGTAGAGGATTGCATAGAAGCCATTAACACATTTAAACTTTTTATTATACCATTTAGGTGTGTTATTAAATACAGTCTATTATTATTACTAAACACATAAAATATAGAACTAATAAAATAAATATACTAAAGAATGCAAAAATATTAAAGAAATTACAAAATAAAGGGCAATATAGAATAAAAAAAAAACTTGATTGGATCTTTTTATGCAAAGTTTAATTTAGAAAATATTGGTAACTCAAGTTTTATCTAAGACTGCATAATCTCTCATACACTGACATTGTGATTGGAATAGCACTTTCCAATTAAAGTATTCTGACAAGCAGCTTTTAGTAGCTCTAAACATGATTTCATCACCACTTTTCTCCTTCAATCTGTTATACTCACTTATAGCTTTGTGATTTAAATTGGGTTGTAAACTTTTCATTTAAGATACTGTGCCGACTGGTCTTGTGTGAAGCAATCCTGATATTCCCTCCTAAATGGAGTCCCTGGGAAGGCTTATATTAATAATATTAACTTTGCAAAACTCACACAAAATTCATGACTTTTATAACTGGAATCTGCAAGATTGTGATTGAAATTATCTTAACAAAGGTTGAAATTAAAAAACATTACTCATTCACTGGAAAAAAACCAAAATCATACCTGTTCTAGGTGCCAATGTCTCTTTCAGAACAGAATTTTCTTTCTGTCTGAGAATTTGCATGATAAAAGCAAATGATGAATGGACATGGGACTGAAATGTTTGAGAGAGGAGCCTGTGACAGTTCTTTTGAAGCTTTAAGAGTTTATAATGTAAATAAGTGTTTAGGGGATTATTAACATTCACATATTTAACCCCAAAGGCTTCCTGTAAGGTCAACTTTTAAGCAGTTGAAGTATGCAGAAAGAATTGCAAAATGTATGTGAACATGTTCAAAGACTTTAAAGTGTCTGTGCTACAGAATGTTTTCATTTGACTTTTAATATGATATTATATATACCAAATTTGTGCATATAATTAGTCGTCATCAGATATATATAATATAGGCCTTGAGAGTTTTGGAAGCCGAGAAATGCTAGCAGTTTTTCATATGAAGACATTTTTGTTCCAGAATAACACCAAAAGAACAGACAAGACTAAGAAAAAGAGTTTTTAAATGAGCTTTAACAAACAGAGGACTAATTTATTATGGCTGCAAAGAACGTAACTTATGTCTCAGAAGTATAGCTTCATACAGCTGTTATCGAAGATGTGTCTGGAAACTAATGTGCTTCTTTATATGTCCAAATGCATTTAATATCCTGAAGCACATATTTTAAATTCACAAGCTGTGGAAAATGACCAGTGCAACTCTATTTTCCAGCTAAATTACTATTACCACTATAACTATGACATAAGGGTTTCAATAGATATAATAACTCTGTGAGACTTGCTGACTTTTTAAATTTGTTGAACATACTGTTGAAAAGTTGAAAAAAAAGCCTTGTTTTTCTCATTAAAATAAATATAAGTTATGTAAAAATCTAAGCATGAAATCAATTATGCTCACTTTTTCTATTCCATACCCCAATGTTGACTTGAATTATAATTTTGCAGAAAATAAGTCAATTTATTAAAAATATTTTTGCACATGTACTGAATTCCAGGTTTCAGTGTTACACTGTATCACAGAAATTCCATGAATGATGATGTAATCATTGCTTATATGAACTGGTATAATTTCAACCTGAATTTTGACTACTTGACAAGCATAAATGTCGACCTTAACTAATGAATTTGGTAGTATAATATCCATTCAAATTTTACTGATATATAGTGTGCTGAAGCTACAAAAGCTGTCAAAATCTGCTTGTCATCTCTAATCAACATTTGCTATTTACCCTAGACATCTAATTCAATTACAACTGTCAAGAATAAATCAAGAATAACTTCTGCAAACTGAATATTCTTTTGTTTCACTCACTGTGCCTTGTGGAATTTTTATCTTCCTTTTGCCTTTATTTCAACAATTTACTTCATAAGGAAGAATTGACAAAGGGCATAGCAGGAAAGGGAAAGAAAAAATGTTGGATAGCACTCATTCTTGAGATAAGTTAGTTGAAAAAGCTGAATTATTCATGCGCCAATAAAGTCACACCTAGGGAAGTGCAAAGTTGCTTATCACAAGGAGAAAGAAGGAAATAATCCAATCTGTTTACTAACATGTATAATGCAGCCATTCACTTAATTCTGCAAACATTTTCTTATCAAATTGCTTCTTAGAAAATGAGAAATAAATTGCTTGACTGTATTTATACATTGCTTATATAGCAATTTTCCTCTAGTATTTGTCAAATACTCCAAATAGCCATAAATTCACTCTGTCTGTCTTGGTTATGCAGTGAAACAACAGCACTGCGGTAATGCCAAAGTCATATGGTTCCTCAGAGTTTTAAATAATAAGGTTAGAAATACAAGTTGGCATTTTTGTTCTAATCTGCTGGATAGTCTCATCCAATTAAAATGCAAACATGGAGATATGAAGAAAATTCTGAATTTGAAATGCCAAAATTATAATATGAAAAAAATCCTATTGACATATAATAAGAAAAGACAGTTTTTATTATCTAAAAAAAGTAACCTCGCCAGGAAGCTGAAATTAGAAATTAATCTTGAGCTGCTGCTTCAAAGACTCTGCTACATTACTCAGAAACTTTTATTTCAAAATTTAAATATATAAATAACTCCTATACATATACATCAATTAAATTAAAATGCCAGAGTTAAAATGCACAATTTTTTTTCCACTAAAACCACCGTTTTTTGGGTACTGGGAAAATGTGCAAGAGAGGAAACGCCTTGAGTTCAAAGGACAGAATATCAATCATATAAGTTACTAAGAATTATTAATTGAAGGAGTTGATAATTGCATAGAAATTGTTATAATTACTCCATAGAAATACTTATAAGTGAACTGATATAAATATGAATGCAAGGTAAGAAAAATGAGTGTTTTCTCTGTTTCAAAAGTAATTGAAATGCTTTTAAATGAAGGAAGAATGCAGCAGAAAAGGAGACCCTCCCTACAAAAGGAGAACCTGGATGATTGTTTCATTCTAGTTTTCATTGCTCTGCACTCCAAGACATAGATTTCTAAAACCTGAGTAAGAGTTGGATTAGAACATCCTGGATGGCACGGGACATGTGTTGAACCAAGACTCCATCACTTACACTCAGTACACTGTATGCTCAGTATGTGTTTTCTAGGGGCTTGGGATCATGGTTTTCCTGTGAATACCAAGTCTGTTCTGTGTGGATGGCTTGAGTAATCTGAAGGCTCTTAGACAGCACTGATATCTGCCTGTTGGGCTGTTTTGGGTAGTACACAGGTATATATTTAGCACAGAGGCAGAAAACTACTTGTATGGACTTAAATATACTGTCTTAATCACAAACTGAATCCATACACTATGTATGTTTTATTTAATTCATATATATACATAGTATATATGTAATATTCCCTATATTGGCATTAAAGCTACAAACGTGACTTTGCAAACTTTTCGAGTAAAATGATCTTCAAAGTTCATCCTTGAATAAATTCATAGTACTGAAGGAAAGGTCTGAATAGGCAGAAAAAAGGAGAGCATTTTTGAAAAGTACCCTACTACAGCTCAGAATCAAGAATTAACTAATGAATTTAGTCTATTAACTTGGAAATATATTTAACTGACATAGACAATCAAATTGCTCTGTTGAAGAGGGTGACTGACTCTGTAACTGCTAATTTACAAGACTTGGTGGGAAAACCTCTGCTTGTGAAAGAGGAATTCAGTGCAGCTTTCAAATACTAGATATAGTTCAAAGATTAAACTAACATATTAAATGCAACAAGAAAAAAAATGGCAACATCCCTATTTTAAAAATGGCTAGATTTGACACAAGTCAAAATACTAAGTTTCATCCTCATGTAACCATGGAATCACAGAATGGTTAAGGTAGGGAAGGGACAGCCAGAGAGCATCATGTCCAACCTCTTGATCAAGCAGGGGCATTTAGAGCTTGAAGCCATATATAGACAGCTGTTTTGTACATCTCCAACATGGAGATTCCAAAACATGCAGCTAAATTATTAATAAGACATCTCTATGATACAAATGGAAGAAAACAAATCAGAAGCTAGGAATTTGACAGAAAAATAGGACTACACACGGAGAAATGTAGCCAAGGTAAGGTTAAAAAGGAGTAGCATTTGTGTGTCTTAGAAACAATAATAATTATAACTAAGTTTTATCCATTAATAATCACATTTATGTTTTTCTGTTCTTATGAAAATATCAGATCTTTTATTTAGATTACTTGAAAAAAGGTGTACTCTTTATTCCTTGATTATTGGATTAATGTTGCACAGCCTGTGCTAAAGTTTAATGGATTTTAATCAGAGAGTTTACTTAATTTGCTGCCAAATATCTGACCAATGAATATTCTGCACTATTAACATTGATTTTCTGTAAGTTTTTGAACACTGGGGCAGTTCTCCAGAGACTGAAAGAAAGATGATATTGTGATAACATTCAAGAAAGGTGAGTTGGATGACCTGGATGATGCTAGGCCTGTCAGTCTGACATTGATCTCAGACAAAGTAATGGAAAGAGGCAGAGAGAACACTTGATTAATAAAGAAATAAAGGAGCTAAATATAATTAATGCCAGTCAGAATTGGTTTATGGAAAATAAATCTCATCAAAATAGCTTGATAAATTTTTCTATACAACAATATTCATTACAAATTAAAATGGGATTGATGAAATACACCCATTGCACCACAAGTTTTTCTCTTGTTATTATACCACACACTGTCTAATAAAAAATGAAGTCTCAAACAAAATCAGTCTCAAACACCCTAAATAAATGTAAAACTGTCTAGGTAAAAGTTTCAACAGAGACTTGAAAAACTTTTACTAGTTAAGTTTCTAGCAGGACCCTATCAGATTTGATATTATTTTGTGTTTTGGTGTTGCTTGTTACCTATGTCTGGTAGAGAAGCATTACTCTTCATTGAGCATGCTGAGAAAAATATTGTTGAAATAGTTGAATGAGATACTATGAAGTCTGATTTTCAATAAGCTTTGGTCTACCTAATGAAAAAAGTTAACCACATCTAAACATAGAGTAAAAATATACAAAAGAAAAATAAGGCTTTATTTGCAGCAGGGTGGACACTATCATGTAAAGCAGGGGTCTGAGAAATACTTTGAATAATTGGCTGAGAATGTACATAGACTGTTATGCTGCAACTCCTAGGAATAATGTAATCTGTGAATTCATAAATAAAACTATTGTGGTCTAATGCTTCTGGAAGATCTCCAAAGTTTCTTATCTTAGACTGCTGTAATTTCAAGTTAGTAACACCGAGTTTTGGAGTTCTTGTCAAACATGTCTTAAATGGAACAGGTTAAAAGAAGAACAGCATAGAAACAGCATAGAACAGAATAGAAATAATTTTTAGAAGAACATGAGATATTTTTAGAAAGTGACAAGCATTTTTTATTCTTAAATTCTTTAATGCAGGTTAGTTTTCCCATTCTGCTCTAACTCAGGCAGAAATTAATTTGAAGTCTTAAGTTACACAAAAAAATATGCTGGATGATTAAATGGATATTTATGGCTGCAGTCCATGAACCTATAGCAACAGGGAGAGCTGACTTCTTTGCTCTACTTGCCAATAAAATGAATTAAGTCTGATCTATATAGAAAATGTTCACTAGCAGAATAATAATTGGATGCTATGTGATTTTTTTTATTAAATAATTACACTAGTAAAATCTCCAGTGTAAATTCACGTGTACACAGGGCAGCTCAGGTTTTTTTTTAAGCGAATAAAGATGCTGATTTGCATAGAAATCACTGGACATTCATAGAGATTTTGAGGTTAAAATGAAGTAACTTTAACAGTTATGCTGTGCTTAATATTTATAGTAAATAATGGACTGACTGATATCTTGACTAAGGTAATATTTTAAGTAATAGGAAAAATACCTTTTGACCAAATTTTTAAGAAAATATTCTGTGGCAGTTTGTTGCTGATACTCAAACTATTCTGTATATCATCACAGGGAAAGGTCTTCAGTGGAATAAAGTGCATTTCTTAATGCATTGTACTTGGGTGTCAGTGTTTCTGCAGCAGGCGTGGCTGCAGGTGTGACTTTCTGGGGGAAGCTGGGTGGCCAATGCCACCTGACTCTGACACTGACACTGCTGACCAAAACCAAGTCATTCAGGGAAGACAGTAGCACCTCTGGGATCAAAGGTTTAAGAAGAAAAAGAAAGTTATTGCCCAGAAGTAATTGCAGACAAAAAAGAGAAGAGTGAGCATATGTGAGAAGAATAGCTACATCTGCAGGTATCAGCTTCTGTCTGACATCACGATCAGTGAAGGAGGGGCAGGAGGTGCTCCAGGCACTGCATTGAGATTCCCTGCAGCCCATGGTGCAGCCCATGGAGGTCCCTGGGGATGCAGAGATCCATCAGGAGCCTTTGAGGGACGCACACACTGGAGTAGGTTCCTGGCCGGGACCTGTGGACTCTCATACTACAGCAGATTTCCTGGTGGGATTTGTCACCTTGTAAGGGACCCACACTGGAGCAGGCTGCCCTTGAAGGACTGCAGCCCATGGAAAGGGACCTACGTATAGGGGGGACCTATCCTGGAGCACTAGTCCACTGGAATAGTTTGTGAATAAGTGCAGTCTCTGGAAAGGAGAAGTTTGTGGAGAACTGACTTCACCATGGGAGGGACCCCACAATGTAGCAGTGGAAGAGTGTGAGGAATCCTTTCACTGAGGACCATGAACTGGCAGAAGGAACATGTGATAGCAGAGGTCCAGATATGAGAAAACAAAGCTAGCATGTAGTGAGACAGCATTTGTTTGAATCTTGCTTACAAGTGGCAAGCTTGTATGTGAGAATCTGAGACTGGGTTTACCATAAACTGTCATTTAACAATTTCTCATCAATACCATAAACTCAAATTCACTTTTCATTGAGGGCTTTAACCATATAGGTGAATCAAAGATGGGGACAGAGCTTTTCACTCACTCTTTTGAGATTTAATAAATTACAACCCATGACCACAACAGGAAGAGCTGGATGAGAGAGAGCTTTGACCTTTGCTTGTGAAACTATCAAAATGCTTGTCCATGAACCAGATGATAGAATTTTTGAGATGAACAAGTAATGAAATCATATATCTAGTATACCCCAGAACAGTATCCACATCATGAAGTGTCTATATACACATGCACACACTTTAATATCTTCATAAACCCATATATATATGAGGAAAAGAGGGGATTGGGAAATTCTCATTTATATTTGTCCATCCAGAAATGAAGAACAGGAAAGAAATAATTCAGCTTTGTGATGAGGATGAGAGAAAATCTGGACTGCATCAACACTTTGGATGACAGAAAAAAATACACACAGTCCTTTCCTTCAGATTACTTGTCAAAGAATATTAGGAAAAAAGTTTCTTTAGCACAAGCAAAGAAAGAAACTTTAAATGGTACACACAATTCAAACTGCTGTTTAACAGCAAAAGTTCAATAGACAGAAAAGATATTATATATTCTCCTCTGTTGGACATTCCATATTATTTATTTGAGACATCTTATTCTAAGCATACAGGATGATGTCAGTACAATTCTGAGATATTTAACTTTGGTTATTCAATGAACACACATTTTAAATTCCCACTCTATTATATTTACTCTCACTTGCAGAATTTATTATAATACAAGTTAACTACCTGCATTGGTCCAGTATTACCTTTTCTTTGTCAATGGGCAACATGTTTCTGTCTGGGCATATTTCTTTGTCTGAATTTTTTAATAAGGGACTATTTTGCATGTTTGGGGCAGTGGGTTGACAGTTTAAGTAAAATACACTATTTTGATTCAAAAATTATTCTAAATGTGAAATCAAAGATACACCAGGACAATATTTTCTGTCTGGAATCCCAAAGCCTAAGAACAACTCTTACATAATCACTTTAGGAATCAGATTCAATGCTGGTACTACTTGCACAGAAACTTGATACAACCATGAAAAATGATAACCTATTTTTCTGTAACTCAACACACTACACAGCAACACACACACACACAAAAAAATTATAGTGTAACTAAAGGTCTGGAAACAGAAGTGTTTCACTGGTAGGTAGATCTTAATCTTTTATTCTATGGAGAAGGCTCAGAGGCACTAATTACCAAAACAATTGTTCATTTTCTCAGACTATGTATTATAAACAGGTAGACAAATGCAGAACACCCAAAAAGAAAAAAAATAATAACATATTGGAAAACAGGATTTACTGAACAGCTGTTTCTACTGAAAAATGGAGAAGAGGATTATGACAATACTCAGTAAACAATCTTACAAGGGACTGAAAGTGTAAGCAGAAGATTCTGAGATGGCTGTGCACAAATTTTCCCTATATGCCTGACTGAAATTTGACACAGAGTCTGCTAAATATTATATTGTGCTAATTGCAGTAGATATGCTTTAGTCAATCAGGGAGACATTTGTGTGGGATCTGCACTCTCACATCAGGCTTACTGACTATCTAAATTGTTTTAAGTATGGTAGCTGCTATTAGTATTTTATTTACAGACATAATTTCTCTGAACCTAGCATAGTTCAGTGATCTGATCAAATATTTAGATCTGGAATACAAATTCTGAATTCTGCAAACAGTTACGTAGGTGGCAGTACTGTGGAAATTATGGTAGTATTACATGAAAGCAATGAACATTGGCCGTGTCCCAGTCCCCTTCATCACAAGAGTGTTACCACGGATAAGAAAATTTCTATTTTATATAACCTGGAAACAGTCTATAGATTCTTTAGGTTTTGAGTTTCCATCCTTTATGGGCAAATTTCTCTCATGATATGTAATGTACTAATGAAGACAGCTGTATGAACAAAATACTTGCAGTCATCAATGCTAAACATACTAAAACTCATCTTAGTAAAAAAAGTTAAAATATAAAAGCTGATCTGATCAGTTTTGCCTCTAAAATGATGATTTGTAGATAAAAACCCCCAAGACTTGTGAGGAGGTGGTTGTATCACCATAACTTCAGGGGAGAGAATGGGCAGTCAGACTTTTTCCAGGTAAACTCAAACTTCTCAGCATGTAACTCTCTTGTTGTGATCAATGAAGATTTTTTTTTTCTATAGCTGTGCCTGCCTTTTTCCTTCCAAGTTATTGATGGGGTACTGATCCCTGTCAGGAAAATGAACATGCAGGGGATCATAAGAAAAAATAGTAAACGTTTAAAAGTTCCATTGTGAGACAAAAATAAAATGATTGAAACTGTTTCAGTTAGACCCCTATATAAGTAATAAAACTGAAAGCATACAATAAGGACTAAGAAAAATAGATTTTTGATACTACTTAACCTCTCATTATAGCTTTAAAAAGCCCTTTTAAACAGAAAGGAACTAACAGTTTAACACTTTCTAACAACACATCAAAAATCCTTGGAACTCATCCCTACAGATGGAATTGAGAAGCTGTATGTTAAACATATTTTCTAAATTATTAAATAGTTTGGAAAATGTGAACATATGATTCCTGTGCACCCTCTAAAGACAAATATCTGCTTCTTATAGAAAAATGTGTGTGATTTTTTATGCAACATCAGGAAATTTTGAGAGTAAATAACTTTTTAATCAAACTGCTTCTCACATTAATATCCAGAAGTTAAGAATGCTATTCTTCCTAATACTTTGAAGGACACAATCAGAGTGGGAGTAAGAGAGAACCTTAGCATTCTCAGAAGTAACTTACTAGGTGCAATAAAACTATATTCCTTTATCTATTCATGGATATCTCTTAAACCTTGAGTAATTTTCTCTCTGTTAAAGCAAAAAACAAATTCAGATATAATTTTATGTAGCACATGTAAACAGCTGCACCAAATTGTCAACTTAGTTGCAATACTGTTCTCTTATCTGTGGAAAAATTAATGTAAGGAACATTTGGAAAAGAAAGCATCAAAGTACCAGAGAGTTTTTGATATTTTAGCAATGATAGGAAATATTGTTTTCATGAAGTGTATAAATTTTGTCCTGTCACAAAACAGAAATAGATGGCTACTCTTGGTGAGTTTTGTCATCTCACCTGAGCTTACGCTTCCATGGACAGCCATTGACATTTGTATTATTGCTGTCTTCTTGGTTAATTAACATCTGTTACATCCCTCCATTTTGTGACTGCAGGTTATTGGAAACAAATATAAGCATAAAAAAAATCATTCTAATTTTCATCTTTTATTTCCCAAGTTCCCAAATCTGGGCTTTTTAATTTCATCACCCACATTGACATCTACCTCATATCTACATTATCTGCCAGACTCATTTTGAAGAAAATTGCTTTAAAAGTTACAAGACAGCTAAATGGATGGTACTGACTGATAGCTGTCCAAAAAAGCCTCTTGAGAAGCATATGCATGCTTTTTATGAAATATTAACTGCATTATTTACAGTTTATAGGGAAAATACTTTTTAGGGAAAAAACCTAGCATTTAATTTGAACTGGTGGCATTGCTTTCCTCTTCTCATGGCAAATTATGTTTAGATGTTTTTAGTGCCAAATCAAATATTCAACTAATTTTAGCTGAATCTATTCATTTGGGCTTATTTTTCTCTACAGCTTGATACACTTGTTCTTTGCTTCCCTAAATATTAAACCTAAGGCATTTATTCATCACTGACACCTTCAGGGATTTTTATGAAAAATCTTTGTGAAGAATACATTGTAATTGGTATTTAATACTTTGGCAAATATCTCTGGAGGCTACAGATTGTGTGACATTTATTGTATATATTGATTTCTTAACTTAGTATGCTTATTTAGACAACATCTGCAAAAGGCAGTAAAGCCCCTGATGGTTTAATTTAAAACTAAATGATATTAAAAAATACAAAACTTAAAAATCAGTGCACTTCAAAGATTAGAAGAGCCCAAAATCTAGTCACAGTAATTCTCAGGAAAATAATAAGTGGCTTTATTCTTACTGTTAAAGACATACTATTAGAGATACTATTATCACAGCATCCAAGTCCTTACCTAAACTTGTAAAATTATCCACTGCAGATAGCATATAATATTGCAATTAGTGTTGTTTGAGTATATTAGTTATTTATTACTAAAACTGAGTAGTTTTGAAAGGAGAGTCATGTAAAAAAATTAAAAATGCACCTATTTTATCCTGAAAGGATGAGAATTCAGGTACTTATATGTAAAAATTAAATATATGATGGTTTCAGATTAAAAGGAGTAAAGTATGTGTGAAAAACACTTTCTAACGTGCAGTAATGTTAAAGGTAGAAGTCATAAGTTATCTTATTTGTAACAAAATAAGTAAATTTCAGGTTTTTTTCTACTGGTGTTTCAAACTTGGTTTTGATAAATGTGTTTGAGTTTAGGTTTTTATTCTCAAACCAAATTTTGTGTCAGGAGGGCCCAATGTACACCACTCCCCCTGATCACACCCATACCAGCCCTCAGCAGGAAGCCACTAGGACTTGCCAAACATACCCAAATCCTTTGCTACCCACACAAATTAGTGAGTGTGCCTCATCTTACTCTTTAAGGATACCAGATAAACCCACAGCACGTTATCTGTAAAGAGAAGGTGTTTTTGCTCTGAGTATCCACACAGGAATGATTCTGCTGAGGTTATTGTGACAGGCAGTGGCTAAGAAAGGTGCTTTAGTTTTTCTGTAACTGGAGACAGAATTCCCACCATGACACTGGCCCTAATGCCTAACACATGCAGCACCAGGAGCACATACTTCTTTTACTGATGCAGTCTAACAAGTCTTTCTAGGATGAAAGACACCAGGGTGCAAATATGTATTATACATTGTACCTCACGCTTTTTTTTCCCTTGTCTCATGCATCCCAATCTGAGCAGTGCACCTCAAAAGTTAGTTGCCAGATTATTTCAGGATAATCAGAAGCTCAGAGGGTTAAATCTCATCACAGTTTTGTATTGGAAATATTTATTAGAGTACAGAGTATTAGACTATGTTGGTATGTTTACTGATGACACCAAAAAGGCACAGATGACAATAGTGGCACAAGGAATTTTAGATGTCAGTTGTCACGGGAATGTTTCAGCAGCCTGAACTTCAGGTGAATGGGCTGCCTTTAATTTGCAATCACACGAGCCAGCTTGTCAAACTGCATCACGAAGTAAATTGCTATACCTAGGGAGCATGGGCAGGAACACTGTTTTTTCCAGTAGATCCAGTAATTTGCTCTGACTTTCTTTATGTACAAAATGGATCATGTCACCTCTTTACTTTTTTCAACCAGTGGTCTCTCTGACTGCTTTTCATGACCTATTTCACCCAGCTTCAGCCTGTGGGCAAACATCAGGTCATGTGATCTAATGTAATAAATACTAGAATCCAGGTTATTATACAGTGGTCTTTGGCTGACTCTCAAAATAATGTTTCACACTCCTAATAGCCCTCACATGTGCTCTCCCTCTTTCTTGGCACACAAGATATCCCTTGAATCTTGAAATGCCACTTATATCTCTAAAATCTCTCAGTTCCAGACTTTACCTTACAGGAATTTGCAGCAAACTGGCAGACAGGAAAAATGAAAAAAACCTAAATTCTTTCAGAAAAGTTTGACTAGTATGAATTCTTCAAAAGGCCAAACACATCTGGTTTTTCATTCGCATTTGCACATATGTGTAACAATAAGCATAAGGGAAATGTATGCTGACAAGGGTATTCCATGACAGAATGAAACTGAAAAGTCAGCGAATATAAAGCTACTTTAATCCTTCAGGAGTTCCTGTAATAGATTTTCTGAGGTCATTTTTATGCCAACATGTGGCCTTCTGTAGTCAAACAATTCCATATTTTTTTATCTAATTGTAAGGAAACATTCAGGCAATCATTCAGGCTTTGAGAATACTACACTTAAAAAGGTTTTACAGTTAAAAAAGGTTACTTCAGAAAGTCTTTTTAAGTAGACTATTTAAAATAAAATAAATGAATAAGTTCCTTTTTGCCCATATCAATGCAGTGTTGTCGCCTTATTGTCTGCCAAAGTTTAAACAAACTGGTGAGATAATATTAGGGCAATAATTTAATTTTTTATTTTCAAGTCATTCATGGAAAGTTTTTTTGGGAAACAATGACATCATTCACCCTATTTACACATTGGTCTTCAAACTCTTATCCACAGCCGATGTTTTCTTTTGTCTTTTTAGCCTTTTTGCCAAAAAGTAAGTCAGGAGCAGAAGATCCTTTCTATGCGCTTCCCTTACCTTAAGGACTGTTTTTTTTCTTCCTTTGCTTCTTTGAAAAAGCAGGAAAGAAATCTAGAGGAAATATGACTGCCTGAGACATAGGTAACAGGAATGAGTTTGATAAGTTACAGTTGTTGCTTAGTCATTGATTTGGGCCCAGGGCTGAGAATCCCTCTCAGGATCTATATGTCTGGCTTGATGTTCTCCTTCAAATATGTCAGCAGAAAAAAAAAAAGAAAGGAAGATATATTAGCCTTTCCAGTAATATGAAGTTATAAAATATGATTCACTTTTAGCCAGCAACAGTCTGCTGACACCTTAACCCATGGCTGTATTTGTAACTTGCTATCTGTATATTCTGGCAGATTCATCTCTTGCAGACCTTTTTTCAATAAGACTGGTGAACAGCTCTGGAGAAAACAGCAAAGCACTCCAACAGATGTTAGGAATGTTCTCACATGAAGATAAAGGTATTGAAAGTTATGGTTTTGGCTCTTCCCAGATGCAGCATTATAGTTCAGGGCTTTGTCCCCCTTAATGAGGCATGAGACAGAAAGATAATGCAAGGAAACAATGTGTAGTGAAAGCACCATTTGATGTGAATAAAATATTCCCACTCAGTGTTTACACAGAAATAATATTTTGTTGTTTTTTTTTATTAAAATCACTTTTACATTATGAATTTGCAACCATAAGAGCAGTGACCGCATTTCAAGGCTCTCTGGGATCTTTCTAAGCAAAAGTTGTTGAAAGAATCACAAGAGCATGTTGTAGAATTTGAAAACATTAACTTCAACAAAATGCTCTAAGAAGGTAGATTGTTTGCTTTCACAAAGCTTTCTTGAGTTTTATGAAGTTTATTTGCTGTAGACTGTTATGAATTTCCTGCACAACAGTTAAATAGGAAAGAATCAAGTGAGTAGATGAATGTGAAATAAACACTTGCAAGGTATCTCTGTTTCAGGAAAAGTCTGTTTTGTAATTACACAGTGATTAACAATTGTATTTGTATTTTCTTATCTTGGTGTCATAAACATCCACCCTTTTGAAGCTGGCATTAATATGAGCTTTGAAAAGAATACCATTAGCTCTTTTGAATGTTGAACAATATTTTCTTTGAGGATTATGGAAATTAGTTTTAAAGTCTCATTAAATGATAATTTTTAAACCAACCCTAAAACCAAACTGAAAATTCTTAGCTAAAATTCAGTCAGTGGAGCATGAAGTTGGTACGTAACACATTGTTAGATATGGTGCTCATACTTCTATATTCTGTAAATTTTTTGTTTGCATCCAATATTTTCAATTTTGTCTGCTATGTCATCCAGTTATTTTCATAATATATTTATGAACCAATTTATATATTCTTGATTTTTTTAAGGCGAGTTAGACTATGCATCAAGAGAACATTTATTCTGATAGCCAGATACTGACAGGAATGTAAGTAATTGGTTTTTAAGATAGCATAATGGTATTTAGAAGATAATTAACTGTAAATTGGATTCTTTAATCATTCAATCACTGCTTACAGTCTTAGTACTGTAATAACACTGTGTTTTTCATACAGACCAAAATTTAAACTGTTCATAAGCTTAGTTTCTTATCACATGATACGCTAAATGTGTGACAATTGACTGTGTCAAAACATGTGTCAAATTAGACAGTCACTAAACAGATTTATTGTAAAGCCATTTAAAATATCTTTTAAAGGAGCCAGGAGGGAACTGTGGAAATACTTGATAAATCATAGTAATATTAAAGAATGTCAGAAGTAAGCTTGTGGGGATTTCAGTTTGAGTGTCTACTCACTTATTATCAAAACACATGAAATTTCCTGCCACATCTGAGAGGGAGAGAAATTGCACTAGTCAATGCATGTATTAAATAAAATAAGAAAGCAGAAGCCCCCAAAAGGCAAATAAAACCAAGAAAGAAGCTGGAAGATGAAGATAGAACACAATTCCGAGATGAATCTTGCAATATTTGTTTTTCATTCATTTTTATTTATAGGGAATTGGGTTCCTTCATAAATATAGAAACAAAATTACACATAAATGAGGAAAAAAAGATAAATAACCTTGGACACTTTGTAGATTATTTACAACGATCTGTTTCAACTGAGTAGTAAATCAAAAGCTGCTTTGTTTGATGTCTGCAGATTTCAGATGCTGAACTTGTGCTTCAGTCTAGAATTTATTAACTATATAAATATTGTTAATTGTAAATACATTATTAAATAGAAACACTAAACAAATCTTACTATGTTCACATTTCATTCTTCTTTGAAGATCTCCTTATTGTTTGCCAGGAATAACTTTTATTCTTTGGAACGTTTCAGTGATGAGAGAACCTTTCAAAAAGAACACCAGTGCTTTGATTTATTTTGAAGGCATTCTCATTAAACTGTGTACTGCTCTATTGAAATACATGATTACTCTAAAAGTGCTGACACAAATATTTTTTCATATTACTCTTTAAGTTAGTTGATTTTCTGTGAATGTTAAATCAAGGACATGAACATACACTTCATTTGCATAGAGATGAAGATGCTTCATATTCCTCTGCTGTCAGTTTTATGTATGTAGAGTTTTTAAACTAAATGTACTAAGCAAGTTCTTAATAAATCTACGAGTTTTATAAATCTACAGCACTAATTTTTTTTAAGGTTCTATTAGAGGAATAAACATCTCTATTAGCAATAACTGTACTAGTAGACTTCCCAGTAAATATTTCACCACAATTGAATAAATTAACACCAACATTTATTTTTAGTCTTGGTGCATCTAACTTTTAGTTGGCTTTTTTTTTTTTTTTTAATTTAGCACCTGCTTAAGGCATTTGTAATTTTCCATGAAATAGTTGGAACCAAGTCTTTAAGTCTTTTTCTCAATACAAATTATTTCTTATTTTTCTAGATGGTATTTTTCAGGTGAACATGACCTTTGCAAAAAGGCCTTTCTGTATTTTGGACATTGACTATAAAGAAGTTTAGAGTGTGATAGAAGCATGCAGACTGATTTTAAATATGTTTTAATAGAGGTTTGCTTAGAGGTTAGTCTGTTAATGTTTCTAACACCAGGTACTGTGTGCACTTGCAGATTCCATAGCTGATTACACCCTGATCTGCTATTAGTGACTGAATTATAGTTGTTTAACTGGAATACCATATCCTGAGGGTGAGAATGAGGTTGGACTTTATGATGAATATTCTGGTCATTGTGTCTGATTCTGAGCATTTGCGTATATGAAATTGTCATGAAATTTACAAAGAAAATAATTACTATTATCCTAAAGAGTCATACTGTTTTGTAAAAGATTTTTTCTTTCAATGTGCAACCAAAAAATTGTATCAGTAAACATATGTGGTGAAAACATTTAAATGCCAACATGGCAATTACGTTAAGTATTGTGATTTCTCCAGTAGATTTTGATTTCTTCACATGCTGCAGAACGTATAAACAGAGAATTTTGTGAAATTTATTCTGTTTTTTTCTGAGTTCTCCATGCTCTGAAATTGTCATTAGGATTTAGGCATTTTTCAAAAATTTTTGAATTTTTTGGATATTCTTCTTCAATATTATAAAAGCAATCATCTAGTTACTTTTTAGAAGTTATTTAAAAACATATTTGGTTGATTGGTTGGTTCGTTGGTTTGGGTTTTGGCATTGTTTGCTTTTTATTTTGGGTTTTCATGTAAAGTAAACCAATTTGCTTTTCATTCTTCAGTTATCACTACTTCTTGAATCTCATCTGATGAGCTGGGAGGTAAATTAGCATTTTTCTTTGGATGTCATTAATTAACACAGAGTCAGAGAGCACTGAATTTCCTTTCTTATTGAATTGTATAGTGATAGTTAAATATGCATATTAACCCTTTTATTTTTACTGAAAAGAAATATTGTTTTGCTTATCTTCTAAAGATGAGTTTTCAGCCACAACAATGCAGAAGATTTCACAGCACCACTGACTTTTTCCAACACATATCAACAAATAAGACTAATACTTTTCCCAACTTCCTTCTGCAATACATAAGTTGCTCAAATATTTTGGGAAATATACGAAAAAAGCAGTACTGTCTATCAAGTCTTTATATTTGAATTCCTTAACTTATCTGAAGATTTTTCTTCATTATTTTCTTTGTGGTAACAGAGGCCTTTACTTCTTGAATAATACAGTTTTTGAGAAAAAAAAATTCTCCTTTAGCAAAAGGAGCAGCAATAACTCCTGCACTAATAACTTACATACAATTTGTACCTCCAAGAACTCAAATTTTTTCTACATTCTAGATGAAAATACTGAAGATTTAAAGGCTAGTAAAGCGGAGATTTGCAGATTGCCACAAGATTAAAAAAAAAAAGTTGTGGACATCCAATTAAAGAGAAAAGGTAAAGGAGAGAGGTTATTAGAGATTAAAGGATACAGAATCAGGGCCAAAATTAGTGGAGACCCTGAGATAGCACTTTGAGAGATAATTTCAAGAAGAAAGAAAATAAGTAATAGGCAGGAAACAACAAAAGGAGCTGAAACTAGCAAGATTATGCAGCACAAGACTATATTTCAACACAGCGCAGAACAAAAGCATCTGACATATCAAATGGAATATCTTCCTTCAAAAACAGATAATATCTGGAAGCTCATGGACTGCATATGGGGTTTTGGTTGAATTTTATTATATTGGTCCAAATCCCTAAGCCTCAAGTCATATGTGTTCTGCTTGTGTGAGAGACTCTTATTAGCTACTATTGTTTTTATGATTGTTTAACAGTTTTAAAGTTATTAATTTTATTTTGGGATGAAAGCAAAATGTTTTGTGATTCTGAGTGAAACAGAGTCAGAGAGAAAGAGTGTTAATTGATCCTCAAGTTTCAAATAGTCCTTCTGGTCAGAAGAAAAAAGCAGTCAAAAATCTCATTGCAGATAGCTTCATAAAAATCAATAAATCACTGCAGAACAACTTGACTTTGAAAAATCATGTATTTTGACAAATTACATATTGTCAAAAGTATTCTGGCCATTTAAAATTGTCAATTTAGCATTTTCTGTAGGGTTGTGAAACTCACTCCTTCCATCACACTGTCTCTCAGAGACCTAATTTCTGAACACAAATATCTACATTTTAGTTTTCTGTAAGGACACCTAAGACAACAAGTCTCTGTAATTGGATCTAGAAGAGGAAACTCCAAAAAAGTTTTAGGAAGCAACAATTATAGCAAAAGATGAAGAAACATTTGGAAAACTATTTTCATTAATGAAAGATTTAAAGTATTTACATTAAGTTCTAGCTCACTTCAAATACATAGGAATAATATGAAGTTATCTTTGGATTTAATATATATAGGAATACTGGGTCTTCACCCTGCCTAAAGATTTTATGCAAAGAAGACAAAAATGCACAGGTATGCACACACGCGCGCACACACACACACACACACACACGCACACACACATACACAACTTTTGTTTTATATTTGTGTCTGTACTTTCAGTATTTTCAGTGATTTTTTTTAAACTAAACTGTGGAGGTAAAAATAATAGATTGATATCATATGATTCAGATATTACAGAAGTTTCCTTGAATATTACCAGTCCCTCTGCTTTAAATAGCAGATAATGAAGCAAACATTTGTTTTAGGAGGTTTTCATGGACTACACAATCTCTTCCAGTGTAGCCAAACACTCAGAGAAGTTAGAACTTATATTTTAGCCCCAGTAATAGATTTCTGTGCTGAATATACTTTTCATATGTTTAAAGTTTCTGATTCATATGTCTGGTATTCAAAAATTGAGAAAATATATTTATGCATGGTGTAGATATTTAACTACTTTGCCTATGAGTAACTATTTACAGCACATATAAACAAATATATTAGATGGACTACAACAATATTAGCCAATTTAATAGGCACACAACCTAATATATTTTTCTACCATGCAAAAATGCCAAAATGCCAAAATATCAAAAGTACATTTCAAAACGTAGAAAACACAGAATATACTGTTTCTTCATGCAGGCTCTCACAATTTAGAATCAAATTTATATATGCATGCTTCTTAGCAGAAAAAATCCAGTTTTTAGAACTCTATATGTATATAAATAAAAAATGTTATAGAATCCTTTGCTTTGGCTTTCTCCATTGGCTTTAGAGACACTTTCTGAATTTATTTTTCAAGAACAGGAAGAAATCCTCAGGGCTGGCTACATAAAAAATTATAGAGGATTAGAAAGCTACCATAAGTGTTTGCACAAACTCAATGAAAAATATCAATTAACGTTGCAAAGTTTTAAGATCAATTTCTGTTTAATGTTATGCAATAATCTCTCTGAAATAATTTTAGCAATGCACTAAAATCTTTTTGCTATGGAAATTAAGCAAATACTGGCATATATGTTATGGCTGTGAGAAGAAAAAAGAAATAATATATTTCTCCTTCTTATAAAAAAGTACAGTAATTTCACTATTATAAGCCACACCTGACTATAAGCCGCACATCCTGGTAGCCGGGTAGACCACGGGATTTTTCCGTATATTATCCGCACCTGAATATAAGCTGCATTTTTTTTTTTTTAAAGAGAAGATCCATGTGCGACAAAGTAATGACTTAGTAACAGAATCACACCAGGGTGGGGTTTGGTGTCAGGTGCTCAAGTTGCAGCAGTTTTCATAGACCAGCGAAGCCTTTAAAGGCAGCCCCAGGTGCTCTCCCTGGCTGGCTCTCACTTCTGGGTTGGCCTTTCACTGGGATTTGTCCATAGATAAGCCGCACCTGATGATTAGCCGCACTACTGGGGTAGGCTGGATTCTTCAGTGAAAAAGGTGTGGCTTGCAATCATGAAATTACTGTACATTGTTCTTCCCTTCTATTAATACTTATCACATAAAATTGCCCACAAAAATTAGTCAGGTTGCATCAGTATAAAGGCAAATTGAGTTTATAATGAGGCATGAAAGCTCTTTCATCCCTTTCTAAAACATAATAGAAAAAAGAAACACTTCTCTTAAGATCTCTATATTCTATCAAATCCTCTATTACTCAAAAGTTGTGCTTCTAGAATAAAGAAAAAAATCCTTTTGTGTAAATGATTGCTATCAAAAATACTCTAGATATTAATTTAATAGAAAGCATTAATATTTAAATAAATATAACAATTTTTTATAAATAAAAAAAAGCTCATTGATTGTCAAGTTTTAGGCTATATATAATTTACTAAAAATTATCTACAAACTATTATCCCTTATTTTTAAATTAAGGTTTATGCCTCATCCTTGTTTTAGGGGAAGAATTAACAATAATATCCAAGAGTATATAAGAGAATCATTCCTGGATACCTCTAGTAAAGTAGCGTGGAATCACAGACTTGGACTGACAGAATCAAGGATTTCCTTCAGTCCAATACCGTAGTATGTTGATGAAATAGATGCTTCACAGAATCACAGAGTCACAGAACGGGTAAATTTGAATGGGACCACATTGAATCATCTGGTCCAACCTCTCTGCTCAAGCAGAGTCATCCCAGAGCACAGGGCACAGAATTGCATCCAGACCATCCTTGAATATCTCCAACTGGGAAGACTCCACAACCTCTCTGGGAAACCTATTGCACAGTCCAATGCTCTTCCTAATGCACCCCAGGTCACCATTGGCCTCTTGGCCACAAGGCCACACTGCTGGCTCATGGACAGCTTGGTGTCCACCAGGATCCCCTTGTCCTTCTCCACAAGCTGCTTCCCAGCAGATCAGCCCCAGCCTGTCTGGTGTCTGGGGCTTTTCCTCCTCAGCTGCAGGACCCTGCCTTTGCCTTTGCTGAATTTCAGCTGGCTCCTCTGTGCCCATCTCTCCAACACCTCGAGGTCCCTCTGAAGGGCTGCACAGGACTCTGGGGTATCAACCACTCCTCCCAGCTTTGTGTCATCTGTCAACTTGCTGAGGAGGCCTCTGCCCCTTCATGAAATCATTGATAAACAAGTTAAGCAATAGTGAACCCAGTACTGACAAACTGCTGTTTGTCAGTAGTCTTCTTACCTAAATTCCTGTAAGATTCTTCCCCTCAACACTGACTTTTTGATAGAAATCACAAAACTTGTATCTTTAGAAGACATCTTCTAAATGCTGAAGCACTATTTGAAAGAATGCTGTGTCTTGAATATTTTTTATTCAAATTTTTTTTTCTATAGCTAAAATCAATATAATTAATAAATATCATTCAATAATATAAAATTTATACAGCCAGAATATAGAAATTATAACTATATCCAACTTCAGGAAAACTCTTTTTGCTACTTTTGTGGATTTGGGTAGTGCAAGATATTCCTAATGTCTTTGGGCCATCATTTTATATCAGGAGATATGCATTTGCAAGGGCATCCAGTTTTAAAGAATTTTTCTTACTGTCTTTCAAGGCCCATGTAGAAGTCTGTTCTATGAACACATTAGTTTGTCCAACAGAAGAAATGGCTTTGGTACATAAATTTGTCTTTTTTGCAGCCATATTTGCCTTAGGAAGCCCCAGGGCCATGCAATTCAAATAATATCTGAGAGCATCACTTTGGTTCCTTAAGTTTCAGCTGACAAGGTGCCCTTGGTGAAAAAAAGCTTAGGGCATCAGACTAACACGGTTTTAGAAAACTGTCTTTGAGAAAACAGAAAGAAGGGACAGTTTCAGGAAAACTGTGAGGCCATGGGACTTGAACTCCCATGTTAAATCAGATAATTATATTAAACCCCTCAGTTATAGCCAAAGAAACATGCACTTTAGGGTGTTAATCCATGCCAAATAAAAATACAACTAAATGAACAAACAAATAAACAAGCAAACTTCCTCAAAGTTGCCTTAGGGCATCAGCTTTGTTCAGGTAGCTTTTTGCTAGGATACCCCAATGGCAGAAATGAATAATAAAAAGCAGTAGACAGCCCGTATCCCAGGTGGACCACACACACATGAAGTGAAAGATAAAGGAGCTTTGTTTTCACATAACGGGCCTTTTTCTTTGTGAGGTAGGAAGAATGGGAATTGAAAAAGAGAGAAGAAATGGATATTAATAACAACTTGAAACAGAAATGAAGAAGGCAGGAGGCAGAGCAGAGGATGAGGATGAGAAAAGAGAGGAAGAGGAGGTTAAAACAAGAGAAGGAAGGAGGGCAAGTGGTTCAGCAGGGAATGACATGAGCTTCTCTGCATGTTATAGTATTACATGTTATAGCAGCACTGTGTTATTGTCATATATGTATAATAAATCACTTTTACAGAAAAATTTGTGATATAAGCTGAATAAACATTACAAACCAGAAAGCATAAGTGGTTTCATCTTGAAAAGATCATACTTTTACTGAGATGTAAGAAGAGCATGCAATTATAGATCAGCCAGAACACAAGAGTTATAAATAGGATAGAATAGCAAAAGTAGCAAAAGTAGCTTGCGTTCAGGCATGTCATATATAAAAGCTGAATATACAAAATAACACCAGAAAGGATTCCCATATTTTATGTTTGTTGATTTTTGTAGGAATCATGGCAAATCTCTATAAGAGACTTATCAGAGACAGATGAAGGTACAGAAGGAAAAAAAGAGGAAAAAAGTTATTATGACAAAAAAAAAGACATTAAATCACCATTTCTAGACCCATCTTTAGAATACTGATAATAGACATTTTTCCCCCTTCTTGATTAAACTAAACATTGATTCTGCAATGATTCAGTTCAGTTTAAACTATTAAATTCTCCATTGATTGATTGTTAATGTCCCAACAATAATATAATTTTTTTGCTGCTATTGTAATCCACTTCTGTGTTATTACTCCATGTGATTTTATTTTTTAAATTTTTATGAAGATATGTCTAATATTTTGTCTCTATCCCTGTACAGAATATAAGGTAGAGTATTTAATCTCAGGAACATCCAAAAGTAGTTTGTAGTAAGTCTGGAATTTGCTTTGCGAAACACATTGCATATTATATAAGTCATATGGCAGAGAGTTCTTATATACAGGCAGGATGTTCATCTGACCATTATAAACTATGTTTATTTACTACCTCAAGCAATGCCTAGGAGCTTGGGCAAGAAAGGCAAGGGACAGTTCTTTACACCTTGCAGGATCAAGCAAGCTGATAATACTAAAGGGTGAGATAAGAACTTGTGACATGTAAAATATGGGATATGCTATCAGTCTTACCAATTTCAATCATCTTCATTCAGTAAGGAAATGATTCACAGAAAGAATGTTGTTCCAAATTTATATACAGTAATTTCACACTCAAAAGCCGCACCTGGTTATAAGCCGCACTTCCGGTAGCCGGAAAGACCATGGAATTTGTCCATAAATAAGCCGCACTGGGAAATAAGCCGCGCATTTTTTTTTAAAGCGAGGATCCATGTGGAACAAAGTAATGAGTTAGTAACAAAATCTCACAATCGCGGGGTTTGCTATCAGGTGCACAATTTGCAAACAGTTTTCACAGACCGGCAAAGCCTTTAAAGGCAGCCCCAGGCACCCTCTTCATGCCCTGGGCCCCAGCACTCCTGCCCCAGGTGCTGGCTGCCTTGGCTCCCCGCGCCGCTCAAAAGCAGCGGCTCGGCAGGCTGGCAAAGCACGAAGGCGGCAAAGTGGTGGCTCCCTCCCTGGCCGGCTCGCACTTCCAGGTTGGCATTTTGCTGGAATTTTTTCATTAATAAGCCGCACGGGGTGATTAGCTGCACTTCCGGGATCGACTCGATTCTTCAGTGAAATAGGTGCTTATCAGTGTGAAATTACTATACTTAAAATTTTAGCAAGAAGAGCTAGTATTATCCCAATTACCCCATTCCCATGGCTTGCAGAATTTTTATTTAGCTACAAGCCAGTTGCTTTAAATTAGAATTTAGCCATTGTTAAGAAGAAATCAAAGCAGACAGGAAGAAAGATGATATATACATTTTTAATTGGCTTTTAAGAACATGAGGAAATAAGGTCTTTTGAAACAAGAACCTCAGCAAAACAGACTTCTCATATACTGACTTCATATAAGATACTGATTCCTTATTTGGTGGTAACTGAGGCAAGTTTAATGTTATCTGAAGGACTGGATTTCTGCTAGCTGCTGAAAACCTTGGACAAATAGCTTTCTAAAAGAATTCCAAAGTCTTTAGAGAGAAAATATTGTGTTGTCATTCTTCTCAAATCATCCAGGTGTTATATGCTACATAATACTATTGCAGTAAGTAAGTAGAGAAAAGTAACAAGGAAATAAAGAAAATAAATAAGAAAGCAGCATTCTGAAAGAATTGTGTGTTTTACAGTGAATCTGTCATCCTTATCATATTGTAAAGGTTTGCATTTAAAATAATTTAGTAAGAGAATGGCAGTGAAGAAATCTATATAAAGACCATTAGAGCATTTGTAGAGTATGAAGAATATTTATATGTTTGTATCATGTCTATTTGTATGTGTATTTGTATGTATAACACATGTAGAATATACATAAAGTAAAAGTATAAATCTTAATTAATTATAATATGTTTTAAAAGTATTCACAGAATTAATTATATATTTATAAAAATTTTTCCTTAGTTTCAATGCTTTGGGTCTACATTAAATCCTGAGTATCAGCTCTGTATACAAGAATAAATTAAAAAGGAATATTACTAGAATAATTATTTCTTGTATGTACTTTTCATACTTATATTTCAATAAATAAAGGAGCATTCAGTTGAACTTTTAAGTTGATTTCAGTCATTAACTTTTAATCATACAAACACTTGCAGGGTCCTCTATTTGTTTACTAAAGGAAAAATGGAGCCTGCTTTTATGTATCAACAGGGTAAACCAGAAAATTCTAGGTGAATTATTTAACTGTCCTTTAACACTTCTAAATCTGCAATGACTTCACAAGGTCACAAAGAATGCAGAAAAAAATTGCAAATACCATTATGTTTAAATTGTATATAAAGGGGAAATCCATACTCTTTGTGGTTATTCATTATTCTATTTTAAAAAATCTCTGGTGTTTAAACTCTTTAACACAATATTCATGCTAGACAGATAATCAATCCATCTCCTTTGATGAACCTGTTACTTATTTCTCTAAAACCTGGTTAGCATGGCATCTAGAAGCATGAGGTACCATTTTTGTTTTAGTGCTACTAAAACCATTCAAATTATGCTGAAGGAAAAATGGTTAAAAAAAAGATGATAGTAAAGTCATTAAGTGAAGCCTTTGTATTCAGAACAGTAAAAGGAATTGAAATCCTTGAACCATCTGCATAAAAGTGACATCTGAGTGAGATTGAGAAAGGAAGTATTGAAAGGCTGTTAAATAAATGAGGGATTAAGACAAGGATTAAACCCTCGAAGACAGATAGCATGAAATTTCTAGTACATGGTGCAGGTCACAGCATCAGAATATCTCAAATTAGAAGAGAGCCACAAGACACCAACTTCCTTTTCCTCACAGAAATATCTCAAACTAAACTGTATGACTAAGAACATCATGCAGAAACTCCCTGAACTCTGTCAGGCTTGGTGGTACCACCACTTCCCTGGCTGGCCTGTGCCAGTGGCAGATCACCCTCTCAGTGAAGATCACTTTCCAAATGTCCAACCTGAACTTTCTCTGATGAGCTTCATTCCATTTTCTTGTATCCTATTGCTGGTCACCAGAGGGTAGATACCAACATGACCCTCTCCACTGCCACCTTTCATGGCTGTAGACTGTGATGAGTCTACCCTTCAGCTTTCTCAGAGCACCCTACAAAGCTGAAAGAATTGGTGGCAAGAGCTGGTTTAGAATAATAACATGGAGTAATTGGACAGAGAAAGACTGATAACAGGACACTAAGGGTTTCAGCACTAACAGTGTAATAATATGTCTTGTATCAAATGCTTTGTACAAAAAATTGTGAAAGCCTGTGTTCAAAGATAAGCAGTGACAGCAGCAACAGTCGTGGCAACTCTGTTAAATTCTGGGACAAAACGCTAGACAGGGGATTCACAGAGTCACAGAAACCTGAGACAGCAGAGATCCAGCAAGCCCTGTCAGGTCTCTGAGTGAGGCTGACATCAGGAGGATATCGACAGAGCAAACAGGGGAGGTGGAAATGGCTCTAGGGAGCCATGAGTGACTAGGAGCACAGCCAATGAGGCAGGCAAACAGGATGTGGTGTGTTAGAAGTACATGACGTGGCAGTTTGTGTGACAGTCTGTATAAGATGGCAAAGCCACCCTCTCGACTCCTGGGGCAAGCTCACTTGGTGGTTTTTGCCTCCTCAGCTGGAAAAGATGCAGCAATGACTTCCACACAGTCGAAAACCATCACCAGAAGGAGCATGGAGAGCCAGATGGAGCTCCACTGGAAACATCCAGCTGGTCTGGTCCCTGGCTCTGGGCAGTATTTGAGCCTGATGCTAGTACCAGAGGGAAGCCGAGGTGACACCTGTGTGCAGTGTGACCAGGTGGATGATCTGCTCAGCCTGATGGCAGAGCTTGAAGTGGAGAGCCTGAGGACTACCAGGATGTAAGAGACTGGTGGAATCACACTCTTCCATCCGTGGGAAATGCAGCATATGGAAGCTTTGCAAGAGTCAGAGGAGCTTTGTCATCAGGCAGGAGACGACCTAGAAGACAGTGGGGAATGAAGACAGGTTCCTGCTTGGAGCAGCAGGAAAAGTTCCTTCTGGTCTCCAGTACTTTTGCAGATGCCCTTACAGAATAATAATGTACTTAGAAGAAGAAGAAGAATAAAATAGTTAGAAGGTATGAGACTCAAAGTTGATAGTGAAGATGAAGCTCTATTCTGATGAAGCTCTTCGCAGGGGAAGTCAGTCAACCTCAGAAAATTGTATTTAATATGCATTTAACAACATATTAATGAATAAGACACAGGTTTATAATAATTTTTTTCTTATGTTTACCTTGGTTTGAACCCAGACTTTCTACTTTCTCAATTGCTACTTCTGTCCACTAATTAGGCTTTGCAAAAGCAGGAATAACTTGAGCTTCTAATATGGATGGTCTCTATTAAGTAGTTTTATGGATCCTGAAACCATAAAATAATATCAGGGGCATAACTTTTGCAGTCAGTAAATGTAGATGTCCCCAAACAGTCATTATAGACACCACTGGTTTATTTGAAGGAGATAGCTTATTACTTGTGGAAGAAGTATCTGGCCAAGTGCTCTTAATATTATTTGAGTCTACAGTGAAAATATTCAAATGCTGTGAATCATATTTCTCCCTATACATGAAGATGATTTTCTTAGAAGAGCACAAGAGCTTTTTGCTTTGTGAGACATAAAGTGGCACTTACAGATACAAAACAAAACAAAAAAACCCATTGGAAATCTCTTAGAGATGTTGTATTTTGTAATATAACGTGGTTTCCATTCTGGTAAACAATTGGGAGGGGATGGGTATAAACAATCATGACAAAAAAATGCTAAGAATAACATGAACACAATGGCAAGGTTGTATATTTTTTGCCGTATTTCAGTGATATTGAATTTGAGTACTAAAGATGCATACAATCTGATTACTTCTAGGAAAATGCAGCCCTGCCAACATTTATGCATGTGCTTACCCAGGTCAGTGAGACAATTTATGAATAGGGCTATTTTTATAAGCAGTTACTACCTGGCATTGTGCTCACTACTCAAAGGGTAATGGATTATTCACAGCAACAAACACATAATCTACTAACAAATGATGGCAGGATGGGTCTTAAGACCATTTGCAGGATTCATGTTGTCCGTTACTAAATTGTCTCTCCAAGTAAAATGAAATTTCAATAAGAAATGAGTTGCATAGGTATAGAGTAATCAATGGGTTCTGAAGCTTATCATTTTACATTGCATTAGCGTCTCTGGAAGCCTGGACTCCATTTACAAGAAGTGCCTAAGGTATTTTAAATTTATTTTTCAAACTATAGTTTCCTTCAAGTGCTATCAGCAAAAAAAATCTGAGCAAAAGCTGAAAATGTTGACACCATTGTCAATAAATTTGCTTTGTGTCCTTCCAATTTTTTACATATACTATAGTGAACAGAGCAACTCATCATCAAAGTATCAAATACTGATGAAACTAATGTGAAATGAGTGAAATTTGCAAGAATCTAAATATTTTTACTGATTAGTGTCATTTCCACAAACACATGGTAAACAAGAAAACCAAACAGAGCTCATATTAATATTGTTTAAGTATTAGTAATATTGTAGTTATAGCTATGCTGGTCAAAATGTCCTTAAATGAGAGAAGGTGAGTACAGAAAGGTTAGGCCAGCTTTTGTTAGACAGCTGAGAAAGCCTGAGAGAAATGGAAGGTTTTGTGGACTTTTTGGGAAGAATTTCTTCATACCCCAAGCCAAAACCTCTGCTTACTTTCTATTTTGCTGGAGTAGCTATTACCTATTTATTTGTCTTTCAAGCCACACTTCCTTCATTTGTTCCTCTATCGCTGTGAAAAGAGGTACATCTTATTGAAGCTCATTTATTTGTGCCTGGAAATGTAAATCCAGCTGCATGTTCCATCATCATAAAGCAAGATGTCAACTGGACCCAAGAAGAACTTTGGAATCCTGACAAGCAACTTTGCATTCTTTTAATCAAAAATGTACAGAAAAGAATACCTATTTATGATTTTAAAAAAGAATAAAATAATTATTCAGTAAGTTTGGAGTTTATTTTCAAGTAGAGGGGGAGAAAAGTAAAAAAATATTCTAATAAGTTATATTTTTAAAATTATTTTAACTATCCATGAAAAAATACTTAATGTCAACTAGGTTGTTAGTAGAAAGAAAATATGTGCCTCTCAGAAAAGTGTGTACAGTGATGCAAATTCCTTTCTTTCCAATTCTTTTCCAAAATTAATATCCACCTGAGACCCATTATTCAAAAGCTGAAGCCTGTAGAATGTACACGACTGCAGGTTTATCCCCTGCCATTCATTGAAATGTCTTCTAGAAGTAGAGACTCTCTGTTTTTATTCAGAATGAAAAGAATGTATACAAAGCCCTATAGAGCAGAGTCAAGAGACTCATGGCTCTAGGTCCCAAATTCAGAAGCTGTTTAATCCTTTTCTAATAAAGTGAAGCACATTCCTACATTTTACCTTGTTCTACTCTGTGTTTATCAGAACTGTCTGAAATACTGATATTGAAGAAATAAACAGCATTATAAAGTCATGTCATAAATCAATCAGAAAAATTGAGAGAACTAAAACACAGAAAGCCATCAAAACAGTGAAGCTGTTAAGGATGCATTGAGCTGTGGGTGAGGAAACTAACTGAACTCCCAAACACAAGAATCCTGTCTTACCAAGAAGTTTCCAGGTGTACTGCTACAATGAGAGATGCAGCCTAAAGGCACGGGGGCTGTGGTGATGCTTCATCAAAGAGAGGAGCAGGTGTTGTGCTAGAATCCCCCTCAGGCTCTAGAGAACAGAGCTAGGAATCTTTGCAGCCACAGTGTACCACGGGGAGGAAATAATTGCTAATGTGTGTTTTGGGTGAGAAAGTAACGCTGATTGTATTTGTTATGTCAGGACATGGTGCTGGCAAAATGAAAGCCATATGAGGATATGTTTTAGGATGAGAGTTTATTCATACCTTCATACCCGAATTATCCCTTTCTAATGCAGATCCAGACTTAGTTCCACATATTCAGTTTTGAATGTTGCTCAACAAGAGCTCGTGAAAATTCTATAGAAGTATATAACAGAATTTTTAACGATGAAGCATAATTTCCAAACATCTTCTATGATGCATCCACAAGATAAATTGCATGCATGTAAATACACATCTGGGGTTCATAAAAGCTTTAGGAATGCATTCCACAAAGTGTTGCTTTCAAAAGTATCATTATGTTTCCTCTCACTTTAAATTCAAATAATTTCTGATGGAAGGTGTTTGTAATTAACAAAAATGGATTGGGAACTAAATGAAAGCTAACTTTATGTGAGCCAAGGGAACAACAGTAGAAGCAAAAAGCTAGAAGCAGTTGCAGTTATATATCACAGCACCCACAAAACCTGCTTTAGTTTTCTAAAAATACATAGCAGTGCACTGATGTTTATGAAATATGTTTGAAAGCACAATGCCAGCACCAGAATTACAGAAACATACAGAGTTGCATGCTGAAAGCTGTGGTTAAGACCATTAAAATAAAAGTTAGGGCGTACTCCGCAGCAGCACCATCAACATCACATTTCAGATCTTGTGCAAATCAGCATGAATGTTACACAAATTCATATCAAGGTATGTTCAGAGTAATATCTTGGACTCTTACAGTAGCAGCTAGCCCTTTTCTTTTATGCCTCCTGCCTTTCTTCATAATATTTTGCAATGTGTTAAATTTATAGTTCTCATAAAATAGAAACTGGTCCTCTGAATTTATGTGTAAAACCAGATTATTCTATGGTGCAATCCAAATCACAACAGATGTTCACATAAGCAAATACACAAAATGTGTGTGAAATCCATAGGATAAAACTATTAACACAAGCTCCAGTTACCTTGAAAATGTATATATTTAATCTACTTCTTAATAAGAACTTCACTGAACAATTTACTGTCAACTTTTTGGTAGTGAGGCTTCAAAATAAATACTGCTCTTCATGCTACTTCAACTTAATGGAAAAGCAAATATGCATTAAAAAATTGAATAAACAGGGATTTATTTTTCTTTCAGGGCTTGTGATGTCAACATCTTAGTGTACTAGTATTTCTGTGACCACAAGAGGATCTTCAGCAACTTGAGATTCTCCATGCTATTAATCACTTTCAGTTTACGGAGAGCTGTTGAAGGGACTGTGGATCTTGCATTGCAAGATTCTTAACTCTAGAAAGGACTAGGTTTGTTGCTACATGCAATTTGTCATAGGGATAATACAAACAGCCAGCACTGTGTTGTCACTGAAAGAAAACACATGAACCCAAACCCTTTCTAAATTATATAACTTTTATATTATAAATTTGGGTAGGGAGAATCTTCATAAAAACAGTATCTCACGTAAAGAAAATGTGTTCTGCAATTAGATTAGCTGCTGCATAACAGAGCACAGTTCAGGAGAAGACTATGTGTCCAGTTCTGTGCCTTAATGTCACACACAACTATGAGTCTTAATCGAACTGCACCACCTTTATGTTGTTGCATGCAGACACCAACAACCATCAGCGAGGGCAATCAGGCTGTGGTCTCAGCTCCTGGTAGAGATTTCTTCTCAGAAACACTACAGAAATATGAAATACATCTGAGGAGCTGAGTTAAAGTTCACTTGAGACTACATTGCTTCCAAGAGTATTTTTGGAGACATATTCTGCAATCCTTGTATTGCTTGCATAGTCCAAAGGAAGAAAATTATTTTAGTAAACCTGATGCTTTGGGCTGTATATAGACAAGAAAATTTCCAAACCAATATTTGTTTCACCTAATGTAAGCCAGTCAGTCAGTATCACTGCAGTCTCTTACATCACATATCTCAGGGTGCAGCATTTTTTTTAAAGACTTAAAGTGCTTATTTCATGGTTATGACTCACTGCTACTGCTGGATTTTAGAGACATTAGTTTTTAGTAGATTAGCTTCTTGCCGACTTTTCCAAGGGCAACTTCCTGGCAGGATGAAGTGCTACCAGAAGTTGATAGAAGTTTAGGAACCACACTAAAAATATGGTCCTAATTCTTATGTGTCCTCTATCAAGATGAACAAAATGTTTGTCTTTTGCTTTTATTCTTTTCTGTCTCTTCTAGGCAATATGAACATCAGATGACACCTAAAATTTCTACACCAAAAATGACTTTAGCAAAATTTGTCTTGGGAAATCCTCATCAAAGTTGTGGACTCTTGTCAGGAAAAGATGTTTGGGTCTAATTCAGTAGCAAAGAACTCTCAGAAAGCCCTCAGCATCTACATATCCAACAGATGGAGATATTCATCTGTATAGAGTAGAATGGGAAAACTGCCGGACTTGTCAAATTCTTGCCTAGTAATTTGCAGATACCAGACAGAAGAAAACAAAAAAGAAAAGCAACATTAAATGGTACAGGACAGGAAGAGTTAAGATACATGACAGGGTTGAACAGGACCTGTAAATAAAAAAAAAAAGTGTTGTTTACAAAAGTTAATGCCATACAAATATTTTATTCCTTTCAGAAGAAAACCTGCCTTTTCTATTACTTATATGGGTAGTCACTCAACGGACCAATACCACAATTTTTCAGGGGGCAGAAAAAGAAATAGAAATAATAATTTAAAAAATTATCTACTAAGAGGATAATTGATTCCAAAGAAAAAAACCACCCTGCCTTTAGTTCTATCTGTTGACTGATAAATCATAGATCAATTTCCGTCCTATAAAATATTGAAGCAAGCCTTATATTCCTCAAGCATAGATTAGCACTGTAATGATTTCAGCACATGCTGAAGACCATTTGAACCAAAAATAAATTCAAAATACTGTACTAGTGTCTGATTTCATTTCAATTTTATAGTCATCTGCTTATGAAAACTCCAATCATAATTTTTCTGAAAAGAAAATGAACATTTATAAAGATGCTTTTAAATATGCAAATCATGGGAATTTTCACTTTAATAGAATGCTTACTTTTACTCCCTTATAGAGCTCCAGATACAAGCCAGATATATGGTCAGTAGCTCATATGTCTAACCTTTTCAGCATACAAATCACCTTTAATATTCAACAGAATTTTTTTTCTACTTTGTTTTCTGGAATAATCGTCTATTGTTTTCAGGCAGCAAGATTATGTTTTTATTCTGCAGATATTCCTTCTGTTAACAGAGTTTCTTTTTCTGTCTCTTCACAAATGGCCTGCCTTGTTTTTTTGCAGTCAGAAAGGGGCAAACTTATACAGGTCAAATATATCCAAAAGATAATAAATTGATGACAGGATTGGCTTGCCAGTGATAAGAACTTGAACTAAATTGTGAAAAATTTTCTGGAGACCTTAATTGTATACTTGAATTTAAAGCCAAGAATCTGCAAAATACTTAGTTGTCCTCTACTCTTTTGCTGAACTCTCTTTGGCCTCAGAAGATACACATACTTCTTAATTCTTTGTTAACTTGATTAAAAGATAAAATCCATCAACACAATTAAACTACAATCAGTCTTTGAACAAAACCATATGTTCATTTTTCCTCATTACATAAAAGAAGTTGCAGGCCATTAAGTACCAAATCTTTACACTTAGATATATTTTTACACTTTCATGAGACCAAATGTTTATATATATGTATCTGAAACTGTGTATGAAAATCTTGTAAAATACAATGTACTTCATAATTCCTCGCACTTAAAAAATTTTGACCACCACATTCAAGCTGTTTGGAGCAATGGTCTCCAGGGACAGATTTTTCATTACTTAAATTGATGAATTTTGTTCTACACAAGAAGATTTTCCCATAAAAGAAAACCTCTGATTGTATTTAATACAGAAGGATGAGGTAATAGCATGCTTTAATTTAATTTTGAGCCCAATAGGAAAAAAAAAATTCTATAAATTCTTCAATGATATTATGGCAAAATTAACATTTTTTAACTGTCACAGTAGTTTTCTTACACTAGATTTTTCAAGTTTAGTCTTAAATCAAGAAGTCCTATGCTCAGGACTCTTTGATTTTAAGGTATTGCCAATATCTTCATTATTTATTTTATTTATCTTCATTATTTATTATGTATCAGGTAAGGGATAAATAATTTCATTCATAACATACTCTAAATGAGATTTTGTCATGGGCTAAATTTTGGGCAATGTTCTCTGCTTGAGTAAATTGTTCCAGTGCCATCAGACAGTCTGTTCCATAAAGTTATGATAATACCAGAGAGAATACATTTTGTGTCTTGGCAGGCAGATTTTCATAAGAATTTTCTAAAAGTGAGCTACATGAAGCAGGACTTGCTAGAAAGAGCCATTGTGAGCTGCCAAGACATTAAAGAATATGCATTGGCAAAGAGAACAGTGTTATCCTGGAATTATCCATCAAGCACTGGTGCATTCATAGCTTCATCTGAATCTGTGTGGAGCTTGCAAGAGAAGTCTGACAAGTTCAAAGAATTACTGGCTTTCCCACAGGGACATCTCTCCCTCTGAAATGCCATTTTCTTCCTGCTGTCCTCTTTGAGCAGCAATATTCATGACCTGTACCTGAACTGTGGCCATTCTTGATACAGTCATGTGTCAATTAGTTAATTCTTTCACCACTGTTTTCTCCTTACTGTGTCAGATATAAGAAATTCTGTCCTTAAGTCGATGGTAGAGACTGGCTGATATCTGCAGCTACTACTTGTAAGTATCTGTTCAAAGATGCCAGCTCTTTGCTCACTAGCTCTTGTGTTTTGGAATCAGGAATTTCTGAGTAAGACAATGTCACAAAAGACTTTCTTCCGTAAATGTGTTTCTGCATAACCAATTTTCTTCACTTGCATTTTTTAAGGTTTTTAAAAATTTTGTCTCTTCACGTTTGGCAACTGTGTGCTGTATTCAGCTGGTAGAAAGACCTCATTGTGGTTCCAGAGCTTATGATTCCTGGGGCTATACTAACGTTTTTCCCCTTTCTACTGCTGAAAATATTACAGTAATTTCACGACTATAAGGTGCACCCTTTTGACTAAAATTTTGATCAAAACCCAGAAGTGCGCCTTATAATCCGGTGCGCCTTATATATGGACAAAGTTTGGAAATTTGCCAGTCTGGAAGTGCGAGTCACGGTGGCATCTGCCGTGAGGGCAGCCATGGTGAGAGCAGCTGTGGCGAGGGAGGCTGCCACAAGGGCAGCCGCAGCAGCCAGTGCCAGGGGCAGGCGCAAGTGCCGGGGCCCACGGCACGGGGAGGGCACCTGGGGCTGTGTTTAAAGGCTATGGTGATCTGTGAAAAATGTTTGCAAATTTGGCACCTGGCAGTAAACCCCGCAATCACGTGATTCCATTACTAATTTGTTACTTTGTTGTGCGCGGATCCTCACTGCAAAAAAAAAGTGCACCCTATAGTCCGATGCACCTTATATATGGACAAAGTTCTGAAATTTGCCGACTACCTGGAAGTGCGCCTTATAATCCAGTGCGCCTTATAGTTGTGAAATTACTGTACTTACTGCTAACACCAACACGAGCACTAAAGCCAGACTTCATATCTTAGATGAGCATTACTCGTCCTCACGCAGAGTCAGATTTCAAATTGTTTCTCCTTCTAGAACAATTTGTAGGTGCTAACACACAGACATAAAATAAATGAGGATGGTCAGACATGAAAGAAACACCTGCTAATTTCAAGAGCTTTTTGCTTTTTTACCGCCCCCACATCACTCAGTGGTATCTGAGCAATGCAAGAACAGCTACAGCAGGACGTGTGAGTGTGCCACTATGTCAGCTAATGGCATTCTAGGTATTTCAAGGGGAAGTATTAATATGAATTTGTAGAGCTGTTATGTTTTCAATTTCTTAAACATGGCATGATTTGGAAGTGCTTCTGATAAGGAAAGTAGGTAAATACATGAAGCCTGAAGAGCCCTTAAGCATGTAAGACAGCTTCAGCTCCTGGCGCTATTCCTTTACCTAAGGCAGTCCTTGCTATGATGGTAGTAGGATGCTTTACAGTCTTTAGCTCCACAATAAACATTCCTGATGCCAGCAACTGTGGCAAGATTAGATTTTTAGGCTTGAAGACATCAAGTACAAGGTTATTTGGGGCCAAAAAAAGTAATGGACTAAGATACCTGATATAATATTAGAATGCAATTAATGCAAAAACTCAAAGCTCATTCAGCTGCCATCCCACGGTAAAGGATTTAATATCCCAAGACATTCCTGTGTTAGACCTCTGGGTGTTTTATGTCCTACAGTTCTACTTTAGGAAAAGTCTTGAAATGCCTAGAGCTTCACCTAATTGAGCAGTTGAATATTAAGCATATCCAAAATTCACAAGTTGGATGTCTCTGTACAAGAGAAGGAGGGTGTTCCACCTGGTATTTGCTGAGCATGTCTGGCCTGAGAGAACAGTCAGATAAACAGATCCATTCTTCTTCTTAAAACATAACTGCTGAAGGAAAGTAATGGGGGTTGTAATGTCCCACTCATTCTATAAAGAGAAGAGTAAAACAACTTGACAGGATGTGAAGAGTCAGGATCAGCTCTCCTCATCATCTGTCCTCCCCATTTGAAAGAAATGTGAGCCATACCACCCACTTTAAGAAAAAAGGCTATTCTAAGGCATATGAGGCAAGGAGCATCCAAAATCTTCACACTCAAGTATTTCTGCTTTGCACTGAATATTTGAAAACTTGTGTGGAATTAGAAGATGTTATGAGAATCAGAGAATCTTATCACCTGAGAAGAGCATCCTTGTTCCATTTTCATCTCCAAAGATTGTGTATTTCAGTTGCAGGGGATATATGAGACTCTTAAAGGACAACATGGAACTCAGAAATTCTGGTCTCATATCGCTGTTTTATCTGCTAAATAATGTTAGAGAAGTGTACTGAACCCTGGTTCCCTTATCTTAGGTATAGTACAATGAAAAAAGGTGGAAACAAGACAGCTATGTCAGCTTTCCTGGCAAAAATACCTGTGTTTCAAAGAAAGGAAAGAGACTCTGGAGAGGGCCTAGACCTTTTTCTAATATTTTCCTACCAGCTTTTCTAGGTTAGTGGCTAAGCACAGTGCTGCTGCTGCTATGGTTCTAATACTCTCTGCAAACTCAGAGGGAGTTTCATCAACCAGAGTGGTAACCAAAGCTGCAGGAAGGAAGCATTCAACAGAAAGCAAGTTCAATATGAATACCTTTTAAAAGTCTTTTGTGCCAGTACAATTACAAAACGCTAACATGGTTTCACTACAGCAATTTAACAGAGGTTTCCGTCCAGTTTTCCTGTGCTTTGCATGAAAGAGGTCTGATGAGACAGATCTTAAAATTATGAGCTTCTAGTGTCAATGTAATAATCACAGTTTTTATCATCCTGAAAAGCAGACTTTTTTTTCTAGCATTTTAAGCTACATTTTCCATGATAATAAACATTGTGTTATTTCACAGAAAAGATGTTTTTACAAAGCAATCTATCATCAATTTCTTATTCAGGCTAAATGTCATGAGTTCATAAGGAAAAGAGCCAGAGCAAGAAAAACTCTAAAACTCTTTACTGTGTTACTTTTGTTTTAAAAAGAAGTCTAAAATATATATATATAAAAAAAGTAAACTGCATAACATAATTGTTTAAGAAAATGTTAGGGAATTAACATTGCACTGGTAATAACCAAAAGATTTCAGAACCTAGAATCCAAGACCTGTTGAATTATTGCTGGAAAGTAAAGCACTGACAAATTAGAGTCTGTACATACACATTGTGATGGAAAACTTTTTTCAAAAAAATGAGATGTTGGGGTCATTCAGCATCCTGAAGATGGATTAGTAAACAACTATATGAAAAAAATTCCTACCTTCCTGTCTCAAAAGCTGATGAGCAGACATGAAACCAAGGTCTGACACCAGCTCACCTTGGCAGAGAAATTTGCTCAGTGTTTCTTAGAGATGTTTTTAGAGTGTAATGGGGAACAGGCTGTGCAGAATACAATAATTTTGCTCGGTTCTTGAGTGAACTTGAGCTCCAACACTGCTTAAAGAGTACTGACACTAAAATGGTTGAATGAAAAATGCTATTGAATTTCTCTGATCTCTAAATTTTGACGTTACAGTAATTATATTTTTAGCTTCTGAGACATAAACATCTTTGTTATATGTCTTTTTATTTGATCCCCATACTGATGCTTTCATATCTGACTATTCAGCATTGTATTTGTACTTTTACCTGCTGATAACACAGTAGCGGCTGGATTGCAATGAAACTGCAAGATGCTCCTGTTCAGAGCCTTGCTAATGCTGACAATTGATTTAGCATTGTAAGCTACCTCAATAGTGCTGGGCTGGTTTTTGTTCAGAGATTTCAGTAGGGAGTTATTTTAAGGGATATATTTCCTTTGTTGGGGCAAAAAAGCACAGTTTGTCTTAATTATCGCTGATGTTTCAAACCTCATACCAGGCAGTTCCTCCAGAGACAGAAACAAACCAGTCTCCTCCAGAAACCAAGTGTGAAATGAATAAATAGGGCTCTGGTTTCTTAATGGCATAGTGTGGTTACTATTTTTACTGTGGGGGAAGAGGCTGTCTAGATCGTTTCTTTCTATCTCTGAGGAAATTCAGAGTATTGATAGGTGAAATATTGTGGACAATTAAGATAGGAAAAAAGCTGGTCTAAAAAAGCAATATTTGGTAGATACTTGGTTGGCTGGTATATTCAATCTGAGAGCTAAGTTTTTCTCAAAGGAAAGAGCAGGAGCAGAGCAGCTATGTATCACAAACAGAGACTGCTGCTGTTTTCATCTGCAGTCTGCTGAAGATGATAGTAATTAGAAGCTTCTCTGCATCATTTCTTACTTTTTCCAGTGTAGATTTTAGGGCAAATTTTGTTTATATTTCATGTATATTTTTAATGAAATGTCAGGTTGGGGACCTACTATTGTCACATCCCTCTGCAAAATCACAAAATCTTGCAAAGAATCTCAATAAGCCTAAGTGTAATGATTCCAGTGAAGGAGATGATTTTGGGAAAATATTTTTTTCTTTTTTTAATGCTAGTGGATCAATAGATAAATTGGAGAGCTCTTTTTCTGAGCTGAAAGTAACAATTAGGTCTTGATTAGAAAGGTCTTAGGGCTGTTTCATCTTCTTAGGAAAACCTATGTTTCATGACAAGTACTAAACTTCATTAAAGCACAATGATCTAAGAGACAAAACATAAGAATAAAAAAAGTGCTTTTGATTTTTTAGGGTATTTTCATATGTTTGTGAAGGTGATGCTCTATCAGAAGGAAATCTGTAGCTGCTTGCTACAGCTGCTTGCTGTGATTATTTAAATGAAGGCATCTCTAAATTGAAACCTTGGTGAAAGGGCATTTGAAACCAGATTCTCAAGGCTATTCCTAAACAGATTCAGGGGCATTTCTCAAGGGCATTTCTAGTCAGATTCTGTGGAGGACTAGCTCCAGGGCATAGAGGACAGTCTGGTATCTTTATTTTACTTAGAGTCCCACGCTCATGCTTGTGGCATCCATATGAATTCAGTGCTTGCTTATGAATAATCAGAGAAGTTCTGTGTTTGAATGATTCATTAAATCTATTTTATAGCACTTCATCACCACAAAACAAACTTCAGACAGTGGCCAGGTGAAGATTCAAGAGTTTTGGCTCTCACAATATGGTAAGGGACAAACTCAGAAAATGTGGACTGGATGAGTGAACAATGAGATGGGTTGAAATTTGGTTGAATGCCAGAGGGTCATAATCAGGGGCACAGGTTCCAGTTGAAGGCCTGTTATCAGTGATGATGTCCTCCAAGGTTCAATGCTGGATCCAATACAGGAGAGACATGGAGAACCTGGAGCAGGTCCAGGAGAGGGCAATGAAGATGATAAGGGGACTGGAGTACCTCTTACTAAGAAAGGCTGATTTGCGGCTGTTCAGCCTTGAGAAGGGTCAACTGAGAGGTGACCATGTATGTCTGTCAGTATCTGATGGGAGGGTGCCAAGAGGATGGAGCCAGGCTCTGTTCAGTGGTGCCAAGCAATAGACAAGAGGCACAGGCAGAAACTGATGCACAGAAAGTTCCACCTGAACATAAGGAAGAAACTCTCTATTGTGTAAATGACTGAGCACTAGAACTGATTTTCTAGAGAGGTTTTGGTGATATCCCAGAACCATCTGGGCACAACCCTGTGCAATGAGCTCTAGGATGACCCTACTTGAGCGAGAGGTTGGACCAGATGACCCACTGTGGTCCCTTCCAACCTTTATCTGACTGTGACTCTGATTCTGCAGTGTTTGTAGATTACTTTTATAAAGAGACAGTCTTTGAGTACAGAGAGCTGAAATAAGTATCTCTGCCAAGACTTAATTCCATTTTATGACAAAGCATGTGGCACAATCTGCCAAATGATATTGGTGAAGGCAGAGTGCTGCCATCTTTGTGGATCTGTATTTGTTGAAGATTCTGGACCATTCTCTACTGAGATCAAACCTTAAGGTAATGATAAGAGTAAAAACAACTATGGAAGAGTGAGATTTCATGGATTTCAATGTATCTACTGCCATAATAATTAAATTCAATTAGTTCCTTCTATATCCAGTTTGCTACTGTTAGTGCTTGATGAGGGTATAAAATTTGCTAGTAAAGGTTTTCAAGAGAAAGTGGGGAAGCATCATGCAGAAAATTCATACCTTACTCTGAGCTTTCTAATACACTGAAATTCATACGCACATCCTGAGAGGATTGTGTGCAAACATTGTACCCAAGCTCATGCATGCATATCTGAATTCAAAAGTTACAGCAGTATTCAAGCAGTTCTAACCCCATATAATAGAGAAGAATACCAGATGCATTTGGTGTGAAATGAATAAAATGCAAAACAGCTTCAAAAGGTCCTTGCCTGAAGACAGAAATCTAAGAATGAGTATTTATTTGCTGTGGGGACACATTTGAGCTGAAGTTCTCTAAATACCAGATATTTTCAGGGTCATTAGAAACAATGTTATCTTTTTTTGTTAATATTACAAGTAGTATAAGACAGGCAAAAAGACAGACAAAGTTTTAAAGACTGTAGCACCACTTTACTTAGTGTTTAATATGTAATAGTTTATAAGCCTTAATTCATAAACATATAGCTGGATATAGTTCTGTCATTGCATCTTGTCTCCATGATTATCTTTTCTGTCCTCTTGGTATGGAAATTTTGTGCTTAAAATTTTTTACCATAATTATTGAAAATTTGACTTCAATAAGACTCAGTTGAATGTACCAATTTTCACTTTGCTAATTTAATAATGATTTTTATTCCCATATGGTGTTAGGCATACATTAGAAGTTAAAATTACTTAGGGGTCACAAGGTAAAATTTAGTCCAATGATCAGTGTTCTAAAAATATGATGATGACCTCTATGAAAATTCTGTCTACTGAAGTTAGACGATCATCCTTTAAAGATAGGGTGTGCTTAATGGCACAAAAGTTGCATTACTCATCGGCCTATATTAATATAATAGTTTATAAAAATACTACAAAATTATAATGTTGTTATGTGCCAAGAGATTATTAAAGCATTTTAAAAATTATACAAAATATAAAGAATACTGATTATCTGCTCATTGGTAAAAATAATGGGACAATTACTTTACTTCTATTCATAGTGAGGTTAATAATTTTTTTTGTTATTTTGACCTTACCCATTACAGAAAATGGAGTAGATTACATGAAAATAGAAAATTAATTTAAAATGACAAAATAACACCATGGTGAATTCTGGAACATTAAGTGATATGGAACAGAAAGCAAATATTAGCCTTAAGCTATATTATCTAAAGTTATTTTAGATAAAAAATAGATTCAACTGTTTATTTAATAGTGAGGCCTAAGATGCTGAGAGAAAATCACTGAGGAGTCTTTGTTTCTTTCATCTCCTTGTTTTTGTAAATGACCTCAGGTACCAAAAAAATCCAGCTATATTTCTTTGTCATATATTATAACTTTTTTGTATATACATAAAATTAAAAATCTTTCGCAATCAAAACTCTTCTAATGTTTTTAAGGACATGATTTCATGTTTTTTTCAAAATCATTAAATGACAGAATAAGCTGAATTGGAAGGGACAGACTGGGATCATGTAGTCTAACAACTGGCCCTGCATAGATCATCCCAAGAATCCCACCATGTGCCTGAGTGCATTGTCTAAAAATTCACTGAACTCTGTCAGACTGATGCTGTGTCCACTTCCCTGGGAAGCCTCTTCCACTGCCCAACTGCCCTCTAGCTGAAGAATATTTTCCTATATCCAACCTAAACCTCCTTTGACACAGCTTCAGGCCATTCCTTCAGGTCCTGTCACTGGTCACCAGAGAGAAGACATCAGTGACTGCTCCTCCTGTGCCAACTGAGGAAGTTGTAACTGCATCGAGGTCTCTCCTCAGTCTCCTTCATGCTGAATAGACCAATAAAACACCACATAAGAATTGGACTAAACACTGCTTGAATTATTCTGAATCTTTTAGATATATTGAAGGTTTTCAGATGAAATTTTTTTTCCAGAAAAATACTTTGCTCATAAGAGGCAGCAAATACATATACTTACAGTGGTCACTAAACCTACACCCTGTCTAGGCACTACCTCTGCTAACTCTGTTCTTGTACCTGTTTGATTTTAGGAAACACACCATAGTGCTCTTGTTGATTTCTTGCTTATCATTATTTACTAAGCTGCAATACACAAAAAGTAACAACTGAAAGGCAGATTAATAATTCATACTTCTATTATAAAAATCTGTAAATTGTATTCCAAGCAATGAGCTGCATCTGTTACCTAAAAATAAGAAGACAGGCACAGCATGGTAACAATTTAGAATATAGAGCATTGCACGGCAGGAAAGTTCCCATTGAGATGACTTTGGCTCAGATGAAAGTCCTATCTGTCTACCTTCTTTGATTGAACAGTCTCATTTTTTAAAGTAAACACTACTGTATATTCTGTGAATATTGCCTGTGTCCAAGAATGTCAATAATTCTTTCTGTCAAAGCCAAACTGAAAAGAAGAGGTTAGGTTGAGGGTACAGCACATATTGTCTTACAAAAATTAAGGGGAATTTCTTTACGAAGCTGTCTGTTTCTGATATATAAGAAATATTTGCCTAGAGACTAGAGTTATTTGTAATGTATTCTGTGTGGGGGAAAAAGTAATAATTTGTATCAACTTCAGTGACAGAAATGTTTCAGTTGACTTTAACATTCAAGCTTCTGAAGCTATTATAAAACAATCTTAATTCTGTCTGCAGTGCAGATAGAGGGACAGTATATCACGTTAACAGCTGATGAAATCTAAAGGAATTTTTCCAAATTTCATTTAGCTCTCTGCTACAGAAAATAGTGGAAATCTCATAGCCAGTCTACCCTGCTCCTAAAAAGATCTACATCTCCTGGCATTTTTTTTTACATGGACCTATAGATGTCATTCTATGAAAAAATCAATGACATGCTGTCTATGCTGACATTGAAGTCAAAGTTCTTAATAATTTTACTGGGAAGTAACATGCAACATGCTTTGATTTTTTTCCCTCAAAGTGGATTTTCAGAAACTAAATTTAAAATTAATCTGAGTGCATAGTCCTTCTTATGTGAGTACAATGACTAGACAGTAATATACTTTTTCTCAGAATTTCTGTTCTCCATTACAGAAGTGACAAATGAGACACTTAGATACAGGAGTCCTTAGAAGTGACAAATGAGACACTTAGATACAGGAGTCCTTAACCATCCTGAAGAATTTGTCTGCTTACATGACAAACCAAGTACCCAAATTAGTGAAAGGGCATTTTAGTTTTTTGGAATGTTTTTTGTTTATTTGTTGTTTTTGTTTTTCTGCTTATTTTTAATTAGCATGATTCAATGCTGAAGTTTTTTTAAGAAATAAAATTATTAATACATACTACATTTTATGATGATCCAATGTAACATACTATTTGATGTCTCTTTAAAATAATGGCAGAAAGTTCTCCAAATGCAGTTATCAGAAAACAGATCATTCACTTAAAAATTATGGTCCTGCTTGTACATGCTACCTGTAACCCAAAATATCTCTTCTGCACAGTGCAACTGTGTTCACAAGAAACACTGAGAAAATAATGTTCCAATTTTTCATTTTCCTTCTACCCTAAGGTGCAGAGGCGAGTATTTTGGAGAAATCTCAGATACAGAAGATTTGTTTTGAACTCTGCCTGGCTCAAGATAGACAAATTGGAAACTCTATGTTCTTCTGCTCAGGCATCTTATTTATTAAATAAGCAGAACTATATAATAAAAAGCCTCTTCTCCTTTCTTTCCAGGACTAAATAAATAAAGAAATAAACTTGATGCAAGTCTCCTGGCCTGAATTTCTAAAACTGCTGCAGTTTTAATGCAGACATCATCTGCAAAATTTTCCTTCAACCACTGGGATAAAAAAACCTGATTTCTGCTAAAGCAAACTGTTAGACATCTGACTTCTACTTTCTGGGGAAAAAATGCCTTGCTTTGAAGCTTCTACTGAAGTAAAGATATTAAATGGAACTCAGTGGTTTACACACTGTACTGATCAGTCAATGACAGAGCTAATAAACAGGTATCAATTTCAGTAATACAATTTTTTTGTGGTAAATTATTCCGAGTCTTCTTGAAGATTTCCTTGCAAAGCCATTTGCTCCCAATTTACTTTCCAGTAAGCCAAGATAATCCAAGTGGCCAGGTGATGCACTTCTTGTCAGCCTCACAAGGAATGTCTCACTTACAAGAAGGAGTACACCTTAGAGTTGAAACATTTCTCAGGTTATTTGTTCAGCAAGGCAAGCTGGCCAAGCCAATTCTATTGATAAGTTAAAGGTGACAATTGGAGGTCAAGTAGCTCTTTCTCCTTTGGTTACAATGAACACGTTGTATAACTCTGCGAGGTTTCTTTAAAACACCTTTCTCATACATGTGACATTTAGGTCATAGAGGTATTTTATGATGCTAATTTGCAGTAATTTTAGGTGGGTTTTATGAAAATGTGTGAAATTTTGCTGCTCAGAACTTTGCTGCAGGCTAAACACTGATTAAAAATATAAGTATGCCAAAATGTTTTCTTTTTCTGGGACTAAAAAGGGTGTGGGGTTACAGCACACACTTTTAATATGAGGAGGACATAAACTTTAAGGTAAGGAGTAAGGGTAAAGTTTGCTTTGTTTATAGAGTGTAAGTCCCGTCCATCTTCCACCTGAAATATTTTGAAAACTGCCAATGGTGAGGTGATGGGAAGTCCATTCCTACAGGTTTCATCTCCTTCAATTCAGTGGTTTCCCTGCCACCTTCCACATCCCTGGAGATGTAGATGGGAAAGAGAAAAAGTGATCAAGGCTAAGATGTCCTCAGCTTCATTTTCACACTCCCTTGAAGAGTAGGATCGACAGAACAATAACAACACTATTTGCAGCCAGATCTCAAATAGTCCCTGTGGAACACTTAGTGTGGTCTTTCCTACAATTAACTCAAATAGCCAGTTCTGGATGCCTTCAGTCAACTTATTTTCTAATAGGTTCTCTTCAAAAGAGATTAAGCAATTACTTGTGATGTGTATTAATAATGTGTGATAAAATTAAATATTAAGCTTGAAGAAAAATAATAGCAGAAGGTTTCAAACCTAGATAGTGAAATCACTATTTGTTCTGTTTTACCATAAAAACCCATAGAATTTCAAAGCCATGATGTGACCTAAAAAGACTTAAAACTTTTGTTCTGTGTTTCAACTTAAAAAATATTTTGAAGTGGGTAGTAATGTTCTGAAAAACTGTTTTATTTTTGCCTAATATGAATCTTTTTTTCAGCACACCAAACTCTGTGTTTTTCTGTAAAAGGCACAAAAGTTCTCTACAACTTACTGCTCGTGAGCACTACATATTTAAACAAACCTTTGAGCTACTCAGTTTACTTGCTTAAGAATATGCTACATATGTCCACTTCAGGGCTGTAACTAGAGCAAAACAGATAATATCGTTTGTTCCCACAACTTATTTTTCTGCTTTATAGCTGCCTAAATTTTCAGACGTTTAAAAATTAAAACCCATCAAACCCACAAATTATACCTTCATTACCTTTAGCTCTTTTTGTGCATTATTTATGATACTAATACTAAAATATGGTTTCCTTGACTTCCTAATATATCCTGATGCTTTTGTTGAAAACAAATGCTATTAGGCATCATTCCAAAGAAGTTCTAGCATTAAAGTGGTAAGTTTGAATAAAAACAAAAATTGAATTAGGATCAAAAATAGTAGAGTTTACACTATGAAAAACCTCAGTTCCTTCAAAGTTGTGTCCTCAGCACATGGAAAACAACAAGTAATGTATGTTTTTTCTTGTAAATACTTTATTCATAAGCATGTTGCCTTCAGGTTATCTATGCAGAAGGTTGTTTCATACATTTTTCTTTCAACAGACATTTGTGTTTTATTCAAATTCTTTCTAACCAGCTCAAAAAAATCATCTAATTCCAACAGTAAATAAACAGACCAAGTATTCTGTAACCTTGAGTGTCGGATTGGATAGTTTCTCTGCAGCCATCTTACGTCCTTGGATGAGAGGAGTTGCAAAAAGAATGTAGAGAATTTCCAGTAAATTCTGCAGCACAGAAGGGACAAAGCCAGACCATATTTATTTCTGATGCATTCACAGCTATCTGCTATCTGTGAGGCAATAGAGGCATTTTTTTTTTTCTTTAAATGTGATATATATATATATATATATATATATAATATATTTTTAAATGCTATAAATTCACTGATAGAATGCATAGGTATAGCTCTCCTTTGCTAGTATCTTTATTTTCTTTACCTGTTTTCTGTGTTACCAGGTAAGTAGATTTGAGAGAATGTGAGAGTCTCTTTGTTCCCTATGGTTTTTAAATTGAGGAATGCGAAAAAAAAGTTCTGTTAACATATCTGTGCAGATATAATCTTCAAAAAATTGCAAAATTACTCTACAGGTGGTGGACTATGAAAAATATTTAGATGGTATTGGAATGTAAACTTTCTTTAACTATCTCTTTTCTTTTTTTCTTCACCCTTCCCCCTTCCCTCTTCCCACTTTTCATTCCTTTTCCTTCTTTTCCCTTTTCTTCCTTTCCCAGAATTTCAAAAACTGCTTAATAAAAATAAATACTGGTTCAAAGTGTTTTCTCCTTCCTTAAAATTATAATTAGCTAAATAAAATTGCTTCTGTATATCCAGCAAAATTTAGCACCTCCAGACAGAGCACAAATACAGGTGCCCCCTTCTACCTGCCTCCTGGTTTGTGACAATGTATTTAAAAAGTAGCTGAGGTTCTTAATGTCTGGAAACTAGAATTATTTTTCCTTATATATTATCCAGCACCTTACTTTTGACATTATTCAGGTACCTATTGATGAATTCAGTGCCATTCAGTATTGTAGTTTAACAATTTCTTTAAACATTAAGACTATTTACTGCAATTGGACTGAATATTGCTTTTCATTTGCCTTGAAACATTTACATCTAAAGGTATCCAACAAACAGACTTTGCTGCATAATTGAAAAAAAATTGTACAAGCCAGTTTTTAATTAAAATAAATCAATATTTCAATAGCTATCACTGCAAAAGGACATGAAAACAACAACAAAAAAATTGGAACTATTACTTCATTGTAATGATTGGAAAATTATTAGAGTTTTATAGTAAAGAAGGAAACACCAATAAATTATTTGCAGCAAACAATTTGTTTGTGGAATCCCGGGCAATTATATTTTATTGTACACAAACCAAACCTCATCTTCATTCATTTGTCCATTCAAAAAAAAAAAAAAAAAAGAAAACCTGACATGCTGATATTTCAATATATAGATTATTTGTTAAAAGGCCAGCTGTCTGTGTTTCCATGGGAATTTTTATGCAGCTTATCACAGGCCATTCTAAAAATCCAAGCTGGGTTATTTGTAATTTTCTTATATATGACTTATAGCTCACATTTTGCTGGTTTCAGCTTTGATTTTAACATTGTTTTGCTGAGCCCACTCTACCAACAATGAGTATTAGACATTAAACATTATAAATTTTAAACACTTTTGTAAACAGGAATTTAAGTGGCAAACTCAGTACACTGGGGATAAACTATTTCTGCTACAGTTATCAGCTGTTGTAAATTTTCCCTTGCATTCTACATTCTAACAGGAAACTAAATTATACATTCTTATTATCTTGCTCCTCTGCCCACAATGTACACTCCAGTAGGAGGTGTGGGTGTCCAGTGACACTGAAAATCAGGCAATTAGTGTCTCTGTTTTGGTACTGAGGCATGATTAGCCTCTGCCTTGTGAATAACCCCTTTGACTTGTGAGAATTATTTTCTTGCAGTTTATTGCTGTAGTTAAATTCCTAGTTTCAGCTGGGGAACAGTTTGAAGCTGCTGTTTTCTTTTTCCCATAGACGAGTTGATATTTTAAATAAGCCCTCCATGTATTATTAATAGTAGATCATATTATAAAAGGAACACAAACCCTGAGAAATACATAGGGTTTTTCCTGCTCTCTCACAGTAAGTAAGAAGGCGACTCTTAAAGTGAACTGAGAAAGGAGCAGTAGCTGCCAACAGAAGGTGGGTTTGACTCAGGAATAAGAGGAAAGTAAGGAGAAGGAAAAGGAAAAGGAGCAGCTCTAATTTCTTTAGGAGAAAGGACAAGAAGTGCAACTGACCTCAGTGAGCATGGACCACAGGCTGACTTCTCCAGCAGGTCGCTGTCCAGGCAGTTCTTACAAATGAGCATGGGGTTTTTTTCTGTTTAGTACTTCCTGAGTGGCTCCACAGATTTCTAGAAGAGCCAAATAGAAGGATAAAGGCTTTCTGTGTAGACTTAATAAATTATTTTCTGCTTTTCATAGGGTACAAAATAGAAACTAGACATTTTTCACTAAAGCAATGCATCTCTTGTAAACCTCTATTTCTATTCAACCATTTTTCAGTGTTTATGGTGGAATGCTGGCACAGGTTTTGATGCCCACATGCAGTTTTAGTTGCTCTCTTTTCTGACAAGCCTTACAACCGTATTGGCAGCATTTGTTTTTGCTGGTATTCTAATTTTTACTTACAGGTACAAGAGAAAAAATGACATCACTGTTCTACGACATGGAGCAGCTGTCAGGTGAATAACAAACTTTCACTGTGTTCTTGGGTTTCATGCAGAGAGGGTTCAGCCCTGTTTGTATCCCCACCTTGACTTCACCTGTGCTAAATCACCTGCTGAGAATATTATTTTTATAAGCCATAAACACAAGCCTAATTTGTAAAGTAATTCTGCAGAATGGATTTTCTTGTCATAGCACTGTGTCTCATCTGTTAAGAAGGATAGCACCTTAGTTATTGCTGTAGTCCTCTTCTTTGTCTTAGTGTGCTTCTGCTGAAGTCTGCAGAAACACTCCTATTTCCTTTAGTGGGAGGAGAGGTTTGTCAGCGCTTTGTGAAAACCATATGCTGAGTGCACAACTAGCCATTAGCTTTAATCTGAAAGTATAAATTTTGTTTTAAAAAAATTCTAACTGCAGCAACATCCATTAAAATACTGCAGTTAGTGCATACAGTCTCCATAAGCAGCACATAGCATTTATTTTCTGCAACTACATTAAAAGGAACAATGGGTGACACTCCAGGAAGTGGTCTGAACCTTAGTTATAAAATAGATATGACATTACAATTAATGTGCAGTTTCTGAATAAAAGTAAGAAAGCTAAAATTTTGGAGACAGAAATCAAGAAATATCATGCTATTATGGTCTTAAACAACAAAGATAAAAAACCCTGATCACCACACTTCAGACAGCAAAGTTCTGTTTTCTTGACATTTCTGATGCTTTCAACGATAAATAAAGAACCTACATTAAATTTTGAAATATTTTTTTCTGTTAGAGTTCACTGTCACAATCTAATACCAGCAACTATACCTCAAAACAAATTAGAGTGTTACAGTAGATTGTGTGGTTTTGTAGCATAAATTTCTCCTCTTAAATTCAAGACTACCTTATTGCAATGGTGCACTGAAACCTACATGGAAAATCATTTCATCATCAACAACTTATAATTCCTCACTTCTATTATTGTTAAACCCATCAGCAGAAAATAGTCTTGTTGAGGATCCCCAAATGCCTTGAAGAAGCTGGAGGATGAAAATCTGTGATCCTACATATAGGCATTCCAAAATACAATCTATCATGTCAGTTAATTAAAAGCTTTTCTAGAAATAAATGGAAGAACTCTATTGAACGAAATGTACCACAATAAAAATACAGAATCAGTAAACAATAGACACACCCAGTCACAGCTGGAAAAACATCTTTCACAAGAAACACTTTATACTTGACATCTCACTCCAGGATGAAAGGAGAATCTACAGAATAAATTCAAAAGACAAGCCTGGGAATTAAATTTCGTCGCATTAAAACCCACAGACCCAGAGACTTCCAAGGAAATTCATAAGTTTTTCCCAGGGGAGTGGAAATTTCTCCAGATGTCACAAGACCTAGACATTTTATTGCTTATTCCTACTAGTCTACTAGTGTTTTATTTACACATTAGTTCTTATTAGCAAGTTCACATTTAATTTAGATCTTTTGTTCTTGAAGTCTATTTATAAGATTTTCTTCTATGTAGAAGTTTGATATTTCTATTCCAAGTATGAACCACTGGCAGGAAATGAAATGTTCCAGTTTTTCATCAAGTATATCGGTCCTGGAATAAAATATATTCTCTCTTTCTACAAGTTTTGCTAGGAAGTTCAGCAGAATCACCAATTTCAGATTCAAGTTGAGCAACAATAATAACTGATCGCATATTTTGCTGACATCCAGTTTGGATATTGCCTCATTTAGGACTTCTAGAATCAAACAGCAAGTACCTGATTCCTCTTAACAGGCTTAAACAGTGTTCTGTTCAAAAAGGTTGGATTTTTACATTTTATTTTTTAATTTAAAATCTTTCTGTTATCATTTTTGCCTTTCACTTTTGTGGGGTGGAGAAGACATAAAATACACTCCTCAAAATGTTTGACTAAATTTTGAGAGCTGGTGTCTCCAGAAGGATTGCATGATACTGTTACTCAACAGAAAAGACAGAAGAGAGGGATTCTTCTCTGTTACTTTTGCACTCAGCTCTCCCTTCTGTTTCTGTGAATTTGACACAAAGATTCTTTTCCTAATAATTACTTAAGCAATTTTACATTTTTCTAACCTCCTTTATAGCAGGCATAGAGAAAACCTTATCCTTCATCAATTACGTTCTCCTATTATAGTCTCTCAACTGCAGAAAAAGAGATCTTACATCATTCTATTACATACAAGAAATTTTTATTAGGTGGACATTAACATGAAAAAAGTCTTTCATAAAAGAATTTTCATAACATGAAACTAAAATCTCTGGAATGCAACAACAGATTCCACAAACATTGTCAGCATCTTGAAACAGACAAGACATGAATTCAGCAGGCCGAGATAGGAAAAGGAGGGAAGAAACACCAGCTTAATGACGTTCCCCATAACTTCTTTACTTTGCAGCTAATTGAATAAATTCATATCTAAAATGGTTTTGGAATATGAATGCAAGGGTCCAATACTCATCAAGCAGGGTCAAAGCCAACTCTTCATATGACATTACCATCTTTAAGTAAACAATAATAATAATCAGATCTTATGGTTTTCTTGTGGTTACAACCAAATAACAATGGGTTCAGGTAATAAATAAACATCTCCCACAGATCAATGTCATTGAGGTACAATTTTGTACTTCAGCTCTTGTGACTGCCAATGCTCTTTACAATTGCAGTCTTTGTATTTACCCTCTGAAACAGGCATGAGAACAAATTCAATCAAATACCAACTATTCTTTCTTCTACTCCTCTAAAAACTCCCAAATATCCCTAACCGTGTATAGTTTCTGGTTTCCCCATGAGTGCTTGAGTAAGGAGAAGATATGAAGATTTATGATCTGCATTTTTTTACAGATAGTATCTCATCCTTGCTACTTCCAATATCTAGAAATTGATACCCTGCTTTACAAAGTGCCATTCAAAACTTAATCAGGGTAGGTATATAGAGGTGTGGAATATGACAGATGCACAGATGAAAAATACTCAACAGATAGATGCTCTTTTTAACATTTTATCTGTTTTATATTTGATAATGCAAAAAATTGAGTCAGCTAAATCAAACTACATGCCTTTCTCTAAGCCAGATAATGTTGAGATATCTGAGTCCACTCTAAATGGTTGGAACTTTGTGGCATTTTGTATGTGTGATTTAAGAAATATTTTTTCTGAAGAAGAAATCAAGCATCAATTTTTCAAATTAATAGAGTTCTAACTAAGGAAAGAATTTCATCCTGAATGTTGAAGAGAGGTTGTGCTTAGGAGGGTAAGGTGGTACAGCAAATATTCAGATGATTTATTATAATTTCCCTGAAAGAGGGGAAAAAATGGAATATGAGGAATGTTATCTCCATCTCATGCACTAAGGAGCAGACCCATATGATACACAGAAGCTTTATTAAAAATTCATTAGACTGTAAAGTCTCTCATTTTGTAATCAGAATTAAGTAGTTTTCTAATTTCATTAGCTGGAAGTCAATTTAAACCACTATCAGCAGTTGCAACACACATCAAAATATTAAATTGAACATAACAAATGCTTTCCACTTATTTTTTATTAGAAATATTAGAATTTTATATTATTAATCAAACCCACGTGGCAGTGATATTTTTAAGAAATAAATTTCCCCTCACATTTACATTGGTCGAAGAAGGTGAAGGAGTTTCAGAAACAGAAATCTAGTGTCATGTTTAATTTCTGAGCCAATAGAATATTGATGAATAGAAAAGTTCAAAAGGTGTGCAGTTTTCTCCTATAGGATAGCCAGGTCCCTTGACAGTAACAACCAAGTGCAGTAAGCTACAGCAAAGAGATCCTAGAAAAAAGAAATAGTAACTTTAAAAAAAAAAAATAGCACAAAAACTTTTCAATATGAAAGTATTTTATTAGTTAGGAAGATAGTTCACGCTGGTAGAAGCCATGGCTTCTCATATAACTAGTTGTCTTTGATTTGCTTCTGTACTAAGGCAGTAGCTGTGATCTTAAAAATATATTTATTGTAGGCAAATACGTAGGCAAATACATAGGCAAATAGCTGTTCTTTTTACTTAAGCTTATACCTAAGTATTAGTAAATTTACAAAACATATAAGGAAAACTAGATTTGTAATATAATTATTTCAGTTTGAAAAAAAATGGTATTCTTCTAAATTAGTTTTTTTGAAAAGGATCTAATTTTCTGGGAAGCAGAAAATGGATACTTCCCTTTAAAGAAATTAATCTTTCTTAGGGAACTCATGCAAGTTATCAAACAAATTACTACCAATTTTTAAAAGTCCTTTAGCTGATTGTGCATACATCTCAGTGGCATTAAATGAGCTCATATGTCAGGTATAACCTCTTGGCTTCTCATATGGCATACGCAATTATTCATGTTTTCAAAAGAAATATCCCTCTTACATACACTATATTTTAACAAAATCAAAATATATAAGAGATTATATCTTTTAGAAACATTAATTCAGCAGTAGAAACGCCTCCCCTACCCCTCCATTGGGTTCTTGGCTGGCCAATTATATTTAAAAATTTTATTTAGATTCTCTCCTAAAATGTATATTACCTAATTTCATAGTTTGGCTTTTACATTTACAGTAATTTCACGATTATAAGCCGCACATTTTTCATTGAAAAATCCAGCCTACCCCAGCAGTGCGGCTAATCATCAGGTGCGGCTTATCTATGGACAATTTCAGGAGAATTTCCAAGGCGGAAGTACGAACCACGGGGAGAGCAGGCATTCCCCGCCCCTCAGCAGCCGCGCAGAGCGAGCAGGGAAGACGGAAAGAGGCGTTCCCTGCCCCTCAGCTCCCAGCGAGTGGCCGGGGCCCTGCTGCTCCCGCTCCTCGTGCTGCCGCATCCCGCTGCCACCTCCCACTGCCAGCGCTGCCTAGTCCTGCTCCTGGCCCGGCCCTGGAGCTGCCTGGCCCCTCAGCAGCACCTCCACCCTGCTGCACAGGAAAAAAAAAAAAAATACGGCTTATATTCGGGTGCAGGTTATATATGGACAAATCTCATGGTCTACCCGGCTACCCGGATGTGCGGTTTAATCAGGTGCGGTTTATAATAGTGAAATTACTGTACTCTAAAATAGCTTCCCTCAGCTATAGTCTCCACTCTGTTCTGTTGATGATCCTTACAAAGTGATGAATTATTCCATTTAAAAAGTATTCAGTCTTTTGTACTGAAAGGTAACGAAGCTACTGATGGATTTTGCATACTGCGTTTCCTTGCATTTCAGAGAAAAAAATCAAAGCAATCTGAAAACATCCTGTTCAAGCTGGATGTGAATCAGTCTGTTTTGGAGAAAAATATTGGATATTTTTTATTTTTTAACAAGAGATATCATGTACACTTTCATTTGATTTCATTTAAAGTAGTATTTCTCTTGAACATTAGCAATGAAATGTCACAGAGAACGTGGCACCAGATGTAATATTTGCTAATACTTTACAACAAATATTTAAGATGTGTGTAATCAAGGAGACCTTTGCATGAAAAGGGCTCATATCTAACCTAGTCATCTGTTGTAATAGGTTTTCCAAAGGATTTATCATGCAAACTGAATTTGGAGGATCTGCTGGCATGTACAATAAAATGTTTAGGAAGAGTGTATATGAGGAAGAGGAAAGGGCAGACGGAGGAAGAGTTACTGCAGAACTCTGTGCTGCTACCAATTTGTTTTCTATTGCTCCCAGGACATGGCCAAATCCTCAGGTGAGCTCTGCTTGTCCTGATCAGCAAGGATATTCACTGCCAGTTCTTCAACAGGTGGCAGAGTTGCTGCAGTTGTGGTTGGGTACTCACATACCCATGTGGGTAATTAACATGTGAGCTATAGCTTTCCTGAGGATGTAATACCTTTTCCCTCTCCCTAGATGAAAATTGTCACCTCGAAGCCCAAGTTTGGGAGGCTATGAGCTTTAATGCCAAATCTTTTGCCATGTTTCCATATAATTCTTTATATACCCACATACACTGGTAGGATCATAAGCCAGCTACAGATTTAAAACCTGTTCAGAAAAATCACTCATTTTAGTCTTGAATCAAAAGGTACATTGGACAGATCATCTTGAAGAATTTCATCCCATCTGTAACTCAGTCTGGTGTGGTGACAGATTTCAGCAAGGAGCTGAGTGGGGCTAGCCAATACCTCTTCATGCAAGTTTCACTCCCATGTATATTTTCTGTCTACGTAAAAGTCTAGTTCATACCCTCTGTCACTGTCATTTGACTTTTAAATTTCATTCTCAAATTTTTTAAATTGAAAAATACCAGACATGATGCTGATGTCGGACTTCACTGAGGGCACATATTAAACATTCATTTCACAGATGGGATCTAGAGCAGTAATCAATATGCAGAGGTACAATTGTTCTGAAGATGCTAGAGCATAATGCTAACTTTATATACACATCTGAAAGATTTCAATTTCGGGATGCTTCATATGGAGACAAAAAACAATCTTAATGACAGATACGGTGCTATTTTAGAAAATCTATTCATTACAGTTACATGGTCCTAAACAGTCCACCTGTGTTTTGATTTAGGCAAATTTAAATAATTTTAACCTATTTTCACTATTCCATTACTCTTTTTTTTATGGGATTATCTCTGCTACTTTTCTTCTAATCTTATGGTTATAGTCTTAATATGATTCAACAAAACCAACGAGTACAAATTTCTCTTTACATTTCTTATATTTAAATTGTATTCCTATGAAGCCTTTTGAGTAAAAAGCTGTAAAGTCTTATTTCAAGTAACCAAATCATGACAATATAAATACTTTTTAATATGACTGATGTGGTTTGATGTGGATTGTAAGACAAATGCATCTCAAAGCTTATTCAAGAAGAGAACAGCCTATTCTTGTTCCCTCTTGATGGGATTATCCAGCCATAAAAGACGAATTTCTGTGGTTTAACATTTTGTTCCACTGATTATTACCAGTACAGTGAAGTGGTAAATACAAATGCTAATTTCAACATACTTTCAAAGCAAATATTTAAAGTTTAATAGGCTCTCATGGTATTTTAAATTAAAATTCAAGATGCTGTAAAATCTATTTTGTTTACAAACAAAAAACAGCAATACAAATGCAAAAGATGCTGAAATGTAAAGCTCATCAAACAACATTAAGAGTAAAAAACTGATGGAGAGCTAATACAGAGATAACACCAACCAAAGCAGCGATCAGGAAGTGTAAAAGGAATATGGGAATCAAAAGACTCACTAGTGTTGTGAGAAAGAAACCATTCTTTGCAACAAGCAACAGTAATCATATTCACTTTAGAAGGCTATGTTTTAGACACAGAATATGCCAGAATATTAGCAATTAGTATTTTTTGTCTTCCATTTTTAGGTGCCAACTTCTTTTGTCACTGTATATTCAATGTTTCCTTGGATTAGAATTTAATCTAGAGATATTTTTCTTTTTCTGAGAGTTAGAAAAAGATCATATATTTGCAGAAAAAAATGACAAATTTAGAAAAACCCTCTACCTTTATTAATTGAGGTTTTGAGTTTCTTTTTATTTATATACAATTTTTGTTCTCTCCTTTGTCATTTTTTACTATGGGTTTTGCATGTATTTGTATGAAAGAAAATAGTTTTATACACTATTATACTATAGTATAATAAAGTATAGATAGTATAAGTATATTACTATACGTAACTTCATACCATATATAAAATTTATAAAGCTATTAAAAAGCACATCCTCAACTCATTTTAGTGAAAAGCATTTATTCAGGGAAATTAACTTTGCATCAGATACCAAGATCAGGAATCTTTTGATTTCTTCCCAGTATCAAAAAAAATTAGCAAAGGGATGAGCGTTCAGCTACTGTAATGTAGTCTTTTTTCCATTTTGACACATATGATGATCAACAACATCAGAGATTGCAAACCACTGCTATCCAACACCCTTTGGAAAGTTTTGTTTCCTCCTGCAAATTTTGCTGTAGAGCTGGAGGTATAAACAAGTGGAAAAATGGACGATACAGAAGTGCTGTCCTTTGAGAAATGCCTACCGTCTTTTACTCACTTTCACTTTTGTGATGGTATTTTTGTATGTCTGTTTCTGGACAGCTGCCTAACTCAGGTTAAAGATTTTTTGTTGTTTTTTTTGCTTTTGTCTTTTTTGAAGTATATACTTATGGGTCAAAGCAAAGGTTGCCTTTACAGGGAAAAATTCTAGTACCACTGAACACATGAAAGATATGAAGGAATCTATCTTTTCACAGGAAATTTTCCATCTCGTTTTTCCCCCCATACATCTCACATCTGCTTTTCCTTACACAGTTCCATTAATGTGACAGGTATCCTCAGCTGCCAGTGAAGTAAGAAGTGTATGAAGAAAGGTTTTGGGAAAAAGGGAGTGTAAAGGTACCTTTTGCAGCAGTGTGATGCTGGCAGTATCTGGGCTGCATTGGGATCTGCCTGCCTATCAGTTGCTCAGAGGAGAGAAGCTACTATCCAAGAATCACAGGAACATAGCAATATCCATCAGAGTGAAGGGGTTACACATTCTTTATTCCAGAGGAATAGCCAGCAAAGCTCAGAGGATTTACAGCTGTGTCCTGTCTAAAATAACAGAGAGTTTGTGCTTAACAAAACACACATTTGATTTTGCTCATTGATTTTCATGTGTATTTTAGCATAAAAAAGTTCACAATCTCCAGTATTTACAAAATGTGAAAATTAAAATGTGGTGGAAGTGATGACACTGAATCAGTGAAATCTTACCAGTTTTTCCTTGGCAGGGCACAAACACATGAAAAGCAGCCTATGCACTACTTAAGTGACATTTAGCGCAAGTCCTCAGTGAATTTTACTAATACAGAAACCTAAGGTCAGCCATTCCATTTTCCCCAGGAAGTAAAATTAATATAAGCAGCTTTTTCTCCTGTTGCCAATGATTTCCACCCCCTGTGACTTCCCATCAGCTGCACTGACAATAACACTGCAAAAATGAAGGAGGAGCTTTAAATAATATGAATTCACCATGCAATTCTTAAGGGAGAAGGAGTGGCAGGATTCAGAGGCCACTGATGTCAGTCTTGCTGCCAGGGTAAATAATATGGAGCAATAGTCCTATTCTTATGGTATGTGAAAAGTAAATCTCAACACCTGATAAGATTTTGAAAGAGGCTTTGAAAAATGCAGAACAAATCACATATCTCCTTTGGATTTGCCCTTTCACTCATATGGAAGATGCTCAGTCCTAAGTGCAACAGGCAGCTCAAGTGGAAAAACAAACCCCGTAGGTAGCTGACTTAAAGAGTTTGAAGGATTACAGTTTAAATTATTAATTTAAGAAAAATTGACACACTGTTAAAATATTGGACTAAAATATCTGCAACACACCAATCATTATTAAGACACTGCAGTGATAATGGTACACTGGAACAGATATGCAAACCAAATCAGCCAAGTTTCATTATAAATCAGCATTTCAATCATATACAGTCAACATTAACAGAAGCCATCATTCTTTATATACTGGATAAACATATAGTTTTTAATTTCCAGTGGATAAACCTGGCAGTTGTCACTAGGTGCAAAATGAAAGCAAAAATGATTTAAGTAAGTGCCTTTGAAAAGTACAAGATTTTTCTTCTTTCTCTGTATGTATTCACTGTGACATGAGCTTCACCTTATTCCCTTCAACCTTGTCAGTTTTCATCACTGTTAAATCTCAGCAGAAACTATGGGTTAAACCAAACAAAAACAATTTCTTCAGTTGGAAAAAACCTGTGCTTTTTCCAGGAGGTCTTTGATTTAAAAGAGTTTGCAAACATTTAAAAATAAATAGTGCATTATCCTTCTTGAATAACACTTCAATATAGTGTTTCAAATTAATGTGGAGTTCCAGAAGTGCTCACATTAATGCAGAATTAGTTCATCACAATCACCATTATTATAATAAATACCAAAGGAATTAATAATGATTAGGGTGATATTTTAAAGCATTCTTCATTATCATGTGCATTGTTAGTAAAATTCCAGGATGATGATAATTACTGTAAATCTTCTCTTTGGGCAGGGTTCTCTTCCCAATGGAAGGATAGCCCAAAGCTAAATGCTTCTGAAGTCCCTCTGAAATCCTCAAAATTGGAATTACAATGCTTTGCACATACATTAACTTGGAGATTGCTTTCCCTATAGTGTAAATTTCATCAGTAGGCTTAATGTAAGTAAGAAACCCCAAGAAACAGGCATTCAAGACAAACCTCATTTTTTCCCGAATCTCTGGATGATAGCTAGCACAGTTCTTCTGTGCATGCTGTTGCTAGATTTGTGATTGGTGAAGAAAGCTCAAAGAGGCCTTAGTGAATTCTGTGTAATTCTGTGTTTACTTGTTCAGTAATTTAAAAAAAAAATGTCAAGCTGCATAGCAGAGAATGCTTTCAGCTGAAAATCCATTGGAATTTTTTATTTTTCATAAGAATGAGATGTATAATACTATCATGCTTAACCTTCTTCAGGGGAACATTTTGAAAGATATAAAAAACTTCAAATCATGTCTCTTCAGTATTTTAATGTTGACAGCATGGGCTGGGTTTAGACCCTTTATGTTGCTCTACCTTTGATTTTAGACATGCATTGCTTTAGAAAGATAAGGGAAAAGTGACTTATAGACATTACTCCTGATTTTTTCTCCTACAGTGACTTTCAGGAATACAAGGTGATACCTTGGGTTTTAGCTTTTCTATTTTGGAGACTCTCTGCTGCTTGGTGGGTAGCTCTCAAACTTCATGTTAGGTGTTAGTAAGTTCTCTTCACAGGGTAGTTAGACAAAACAATCCCTTCTCAGCCAGAGAATCAAGGACACCTGTTACCCAAAAAGCATAAACTACAGCAAGGGTAAGGGGGCAAACCAGGGGTCTGAGGCTTCATAGCCTGGGGCTGTGCTTGGACAATTGGCCCCAACATGTAGATGAACCAAAACTTACAAAAGTGTAAAAACTCATGGTTGGGATCCATCTTGGATTCAGCCTGGGTGCAGCCCCAGCCAGGCTCTCGTACTGCCCAAGGTGTATCCTTTTAAGCCTTTCAATAAATATCTGTTTTATGCCTTTTAACTCTGTCAAGTCTCTGTTCCAGATCAGCCTTTCTAGGCATCAAAGGTAACAAAATCATAGACATGGAAGAGAAAGTGTTATGAGCATGATTTACTTCAAGATAAACCTGCTTCTTTGGACAGTCCAGGCAATGTGCAGAGGAATAGCCTAGAAAAATAAGCCAGTTGTGACATTTTGTTCTCAGCTTCAGTAGATTTACAGTTCTTTCCATTACCCATCTTATTTCCAGCGCATAAAATGAGGATGCCAGTGCAGATTCCACTTCTCATCCTGTCACGGTTCTATTCTCATGTCCTTAATGAGCTGACACTGCTTAAAACTAAAAAAAAAAAAAAAAAGACAACAAATTATCAGGTCTCAGCACACTGGCTCCATACTTGAATAAATGATGCAACCCTTGGACCTCAAAGGCTGGCATAAGGAGATGGGAGGGAATGTGCGACTGGGAAGAAGTGGGAACTAAGATCTCACGAGATTACCTCTAGCAATTTTCTCAGGATATAAAAAAATCTCAAGCAAAGCAAAAGTTATCTAAATTATCAATTCATATCAGTCCATTCCTATGGAAAATTCAGATGCTTAAAGTGGCACTTTTTTATATCACAGTCTTTGTAGAAGGTTTAAAAGCCTCAATTCTCAGTTAAGGGGTTGCTTTATTATCCTTTAACTTCCACTTTTACATTTTATCTCTAGTAAGAAATATTTGAAAACCCTAGACTTAAAATTTCCAAAGTGTTTAAGTCATAAATGTTTAAGTCATTGCTGAAAACAAAATTTTCCTTCTAACCTACATACAAGGTTTTAAAAATTCTGTGCTAGATGGTGTGCTAACATTTAACTTGGAGATGAAATTTACTTTGTACAGAGTTCATGCACAAGTATTATAAGCTTAGAGGTAGTAGATAATTTTGTGCGAAAATCAATTTCTGGTAGGAAATATCTTTTTATTTTTCCTAAGGAAGTGTTTTTTATGGTGGTAAGGCAGAAATTGATGGGTCTCTGGTTGCTCACGTAGAAGACTGCTATCAGTTTCAATTTTTACATGAATGGTCCAAGTTCCTGGACCATTTGCTGCTTTCAGCAGGGACAGGAAGACTGAGCATCCGTGGCTCTTTGGTAGTGAGGCTGAAAGGATGAAAGACTCCTATCAATTTTTCTTAGCGAAAAAGCAAACCTCACAACAGTCTTCAATCTGTTACTCAAAACAATGAAAAATTCCTTTTCTTTTTCTCAGGAATATTTCATTTTTCTGGAAAATCTATGGTGTTTCTTAAACTTTCGTCTTCTTTCAACTGAATATATTAAAACATAGGGCTCAGGCCTTTTAGCTGGTGGTGATATGCACCTGAGCATAGATACACAGCAGGGCACACATCCAGCATGCTGTGGTAACTGGCACCACATGATGGTTGGTCATCATCACGGATAGCACAGAGATGGGGAACAGGATTTTACCAATGATTGTAGCTGAGAATGAGCCTTCCTCACTCTCCCCAAAGTTGGAGTGGCCTCTGTCCACAGGGAAAGGTATTTCTATAAATTTAAAGCATCTTTCTTTACAGTGCTTGAAGTCCTGAACTGTGACAGCACAATTCCACATGTGATGGTGTGTCCTATGTGTGTTTTTCTTAAATGCAAAGACGAATTCCCAAAGTCCAGAGCTATTGAGAAGTAATAGTGATATAGGGATCCTTTCCATATTGCAATTGTTAGTTGTATATTGTTAGTGGAAATTTTTTTACTTGTTTAACTTTATTGACCATCTCCCAGAAAGTGGAAAAGGGGTCATAGGTGAGGAAATTAGTGACTGAATGACGTTTGAACTCCTTGGTTGGGCAGTAATAAAACCAAGAAGTTTGGCAGAAAGGCAAACTATTAGAAAATACCAGCCAGAGATGTTTAAAAATTCTATTCAGAAAAAGTAAGGGGAAGAGGTGTAAAGATCTTGATATTATTGTGATTGGTGCAAGGTAAATTCATGGTACATTGAGAGTTCACCATTGATTTTATTTTGGCAACTGCCATTAAACTAATACTTCTTGGTAAGTCATGAAGAATTAGGTGAATTGCAAAATACTTCTGTTTCTCCAGCTGACATAAATATTGTATTCATTAAATCTATTAAGAACACTGAAATGAGATTTCATTAACTAATATCCCCTATTAGGATAATTATGACTAATTACAGTTATTAGACTAATGGTTTCAATCCTCAAGCACAATGTGTTACAGAAGGTTAAGAGGCCTAAGATAAATTGAAAATCAAAAGTGTGATCAAACTCTTTTTTAATATTTTACACAGCTACCATCCTATAACGGTAACTATGACAGCAACAGTTTCACTTTTTTCAACTCACCTCATGCTGGGAAGGAAGATAATTTTTTATGATTTGCTAGTGATTTTACATTTCCAACAGGAAGTGTCCTGATTTCTAGGCTGTAGGTGCTAATCAGTATGATAAATTAACCTCTTACATGTTCTCATTAAAGAAAACTAAATAATTTTATTAAATTTTTCTGCAGGGAAAGGTATCGTCTTAAGAAGGCAAAATTCCACTCATATTAAAATGTAGTTTTTATGTAGCTGCACAGAACTATTATTTTGTATGTATTTGCTGATGTCTTCTCTAGAGAGGTATGAACTATTTGAAAGCTTATGTTAGTAACTCAATATCCGCTAGTACATGGGTAAAAAATGTGCAATACATAACCCTTGAGTCCTTCTTTGGGAGAAAGCCAAAATCTTTCCAGACAATAAAAAAACCCTGTGCTACAAAATAGAGACTTGTTCCTCCTTTGGGGCTAGACAAATGGGATAAGTTTCTTAGGGTTTGAACTGAGAAATTAAAAAAGATTTTACATGAAGTAAGATGTGTCATGTAACTAGAGCATGATTGAGATTGCCAGCTGCCTTTTAAGAAAGCATACACAAAAACAGCTGAGCTGTACTCAGCTCTTGACTAAAGGATAGTCTTGAAGGGACTACCTGCATTCAGAGAATTCAGCAGTTTTGGATCCTGGGTAGATAGAACTTACCCAGTACCAGGGAAAAGAAAGAGACTCCAAACCATATCCAATCTGGGAAATCCAGAGTTTTCCTAGAATTAGAAATTTTCATGTAAAACTTACTATTATATCTCTTAGATGACAGACATAAGAGTAATCCAAAACAGGATATTGAAAAATGTGTAGGAAAAGACACACTTTGAGGCAAATAATGTAAAGGGTGATTAATTTGCCTTTTTTTGCCCATGCAGAGCACGGAGCAGATAGGAATATCTGCCTACAGTTCCTGTGGAACTGGGTTGGTGTATCTTGTAGAAGATTATATGACTGTTAAAATGCTTAAACATTTCCATGTCCAGAGAGAGTGTTGTCATTTCAACTACTGCTTCTGAAGATTTCAACATAACATTTTGAGGATTTGGAATAGTGAGAATATGAGTATAGTGCGAATACCAATTTGAATAACTATAGAATCAAATGTATTTTTAAGTTATCAGTAATATTTTAAATATTAAAATGGTTTTATTTTTATAACTTTTTTCATTTTGCAAGATAAAGTCTTTATAACCTACTCATGCTGAAAATTATAGTGGAAAATATTTCAGTTATTTGAGTGAAAGAGCTAGTTTCTTGTAATAATTGACGTTGTTTCTCTGGAGGTTGGCTCTGGCAAATCTTTATTGATCTCTCTGTACAGTTGATTCAATAAACTTAGATCTCCATTTGTTTGTTTGCTTGTCTTTCATATTGTAACATCTGGATTTCTTCTTTTACCTTGTTATCTCTTAAATACAACTTTTATAATAATGCATGTTATTTCTTTCAGTGGATTCTGTGATAATGCTCCAATTCTACCTGAGTTTTCATGTCTCATTCCTGTGTAATTTCCTAATATGGAGTATGTGTTTCTCTTATCATAACAATTATACACACTTGCCAAATCCTCTGCTTGGAGGCCTGGAAGGGAAATTGCATATGTTACTAATCAGGAGTTGGCATGCTCTTTCATGGCTGGTTTCCTTTAAGGCACAGCTATTAGAGTTCAGAGTTTTCTTACCTTTAGGCAATAATGCAGAGTTTCTGCCTTGGATAAATGACATAGAGGCAGGGAACACAGAAGGTGACATGCTGAAACAGACAAATGGTCAGACATGGTGTGTTGTGATGCTGAAGAATTCAGAATTAGATATCTGATCCCTGTAATAAAAGGGACTTCTCTTCCTAACCCCAGGCAAGCAATGTTAGGACTTGTGTCATAAAGCATGAAGAATGACATCACAAGCATGTTTTTTAATCCTTGGCAAAGCAATTGTGATTCCTATTGTTTGGATTTCCTATTTCTGGTTGTTTCCTGAACACTCATGTGTTATGTCTCAGCTGTATTTCATGACAACTACTTTAGCAGTAATGATGTGCTCATAAAAATTGCACAAGCACAAAACTAAGAATGTTCAAAACTAGAAATTAAGAAGTATCATATTAAGAAATTAAGAAGTTGTTCATGCTAGGCACACTTTCTGCTCTTTCCTATCATGCATTTTAACAGTTTATGCTCAGTAATGTTATAACTTAACCCAGCAGGTAGCTAAATACCACAAGGTTGCTTGTTCCATCCTCTCATTCAGTGGGATTGGAAGAAATGAAAAATAATGATAAAAAGGTGATAATAATTATAAATTATAATACTGGTTAGATTATAGAAAACATTGTTGCACATTGCAAATCTTTGATCTAGTGCAAACACTGTGTGACAACAACTAGAACATTAATGTCTTATTGACATTACAGTAATTTCACAACTATAAGGTGGACATTAAAGCCTAAAATTTTGATTGAAACCTGGAAGTGTGCCTTATAATCCAGTGTGCCTTATATATGCAAGAATTCTGAGTGTTGAAGGGATCTCAAAACAATTTCTATTTCACATTGCTTAGCGACAAACATGAGGCTCTCAACCAAATGACCGCAAGCAGGCGAGAGCTGCGAGCAGTGAGAGCCGCGAGAGCTGAGCGAGCCGCACGAGCAGTGAGCAGCCTGGCGCCGGGGGTGGCTGCAGGGTGTGAGAGAATGGTGGGTGGGAGTGCCAGGGCCCACAGCATGGGGAGGGTGCCTGGGGCTGCGTTTAAAGGTTACTCTGATCCTTGAAAAATGTTTGCAAATTGAGCACCTGCCAATAAACCTCACGATCGCACAATTGCATTACTAATTCGTTAGTTTGCGAAAGTTGTGCACAGATTCTGGCTGAAAAAAAAAAAGTGTGCCTTATAATCCTGTGCACCTTATATATGGAAAGAGTTTGGAAATTTGCTGACACCTGGAAAGCGCACCTTATAATCCAGTGCGTCTTATAGTCATGAAATTGCTGTACTCATATTTTAAATCCAAAACACAGCACTATACCAGCCAATAGGAAGAGAATTAAGTCCCTCCCAGCCAAAAACAGGGCAATACCCACTCTTTATTCTATACTGTTTATATCATGCTGAGGTCTCACATTTTTTAAGATATCCTTTCCTGTCTTCTATATACACACATAGATATCATTCCCTAAATCTATGGGCAATTTCTTGTAAATATTCATTGGTTTTGATTGATAAAATTAATTGCACGTGTCACTGTAGTTTTTTTGAGGCAGGGGAAGTGGGCTGGTGTGCTTAATTGTTGTTTACTGAAGCCAGTACTAGTTGGGTAGGGTCACTAATCCCAGCTTGCATATCCTAATGTGTATCCTAATGTTTGAACATCCCAGCACAAGTACACATTGCTGTCAGTGTAGTCTTTAACAGACCATTGTAACACTTGCTTTTCCCAGTGGCTGGTGCATGGTAAGCTCTGTAATATATCGACTCAGTGCCGTGCTCTTTGGCCCAGGTGTCTATGAGGTTGTTTCAGAAATGAATACTGTTGTGTGTCTCATGTTTCCATAAGAGATCCTTTTCAAAGGCCAGGATTGTATTCCAGGCAGTGGCATGGGGCGTGGGATATGCTTCCAGCCATCTGGTGTTTGCTTCCACCATAAGCATAAGGCGCTTGCCTAGGCAGGTGTGTGGGAGTATGACATAATCAACCTGCCAGGGCTCCCCATTTATATTTCAACCATCTTCCTCCATACCAGAGAGGTTTTAAGTGCTTGGCATGCTCAACTGCAATGCATGTTTCACATTTGTGGTTAATCTGTGCAATAGTGTCCACCTTGACCATGAGCCTATCTCATATTGCATCTGTTCCTTGATGGCCTGAGGTGTCATGAGGCCCTCCAAATAATCTTTATGTTGCCAGCCCAGACTCATCTGTGTCACTTCAATGCTAGTAGCCTGATCCACCTGTTGGTCATGCTCTTCAGTGCCCCTACTCTTGTGATATACTTTTAAAACCAGTTTATACCTGAGTAGCAATATGCAGTTCATGGTATAGTGGGGCCTCTTTAAAAAGCATCTGCTCCTTCTCTGGTAGTACTTCAAAATCTTTGCCTTTTGGCCAGATCATGATAATTTCCAAAATTCCTGGGTGACTAGGTTTTCCTATTGGAACCTCTTGTGTGATCAGTGTAACACATTTACTCCATGTAGCGTAAGTTGCAAAATATGTAGAAGAAACTGTCCCTTTGAACAGCAACCACTCCAGTGTCAAGAGAAGCTGTGTTTCAGGACCATGAAATTCTGAAGCGGCTCAAACCCCCGATCAAACCCCTTCATACACTGCCAATCTTTCTTTTTCAGCTGAAGTATAATTGGCCTTGGATCTTTTGTATTCCAAACTCCAATACTCTAAAGTACAACTTGAGGTTTTCCCTGGTGCCTTCTGCCAGAGATCCAGGTAGGGCTGCTCTCCATGTAGAGAACATTTTTAATATTTTGTCCTGCCTGGACCAGCTGAATAGTTGCTGCATTAAATGTTTCCTGATTAATTTTTTAAAAGCCTGTCATTGTTTAAAACCTCATTTTAAATTGATCTTCTTCCAGGTCACTTGTCAGAGAGTCAGTCAGTCTGTAGCTTGAAAAGCCCATTTTCTGGAACCCCCTAATACCTAAGAAAGCTTGTGTTTTATTTTGCCCATTGGTACAAAGATAGCTATTGTTTTGTTGATTGCATCCATATTGCCATTTTATTCCTAAAAATGGGACTTCCTGTGCAGATCCCTTCACCTTTGTTTTATAGCAAAATGGGTGTTGAGGATCTTGACTAGTTTTTTTCTTTTTTCTTTCTTCTAAAAACTTATTCTGTGCTGTTGTCCCATATGATGATATCATCGATGTGCTGCAGGTGTTCTGCTCTGTTGTGCTCCAGTGCAGTCTGAATCAATCCGTGACAAATGGTCCAGCTGTGTTTGTAATCCAAAGAGCTGCACTCTACACACTGTAAGCTTCAGAGCCTTAGAAAAGATTAAAGGTTTTGTTTTTTAAAAAGTCCAAAACCAGTGTGGTGTGTTCAAATTCTACCACAAAAATATCTGCTGTACTTTAAGGGTTCAGTAATTGAAGCATATTGTCTTGCAAAGACTGCATGAGAGTTTAGCATTATTTACCATGTTTATCTACTAAGAATTTGTACATATTTTTCAAATTAATTTACCTTGTAATGGAAGGTAACCATCAATGGTTAGCAGGCAATTACATCATCTCTTGTAAAGACAGATGTCCAAAAAGACTGAGGGGTTTGTTTTGGGCTTTTTTTGTTGCTTCTGTTTTGTTTTGTTTTGGCTTTGGGGTTTTGGCAGTTTTTTGTTTTATTTATTTATTTATTTATTTATTTATTTATTTATTTTTGTTTGTTTGTTTGTTTGTTTGTTTGTTTGTTTGTTTTTGTTTGTTTGTTTTTCACTAGCAATTTGGTATTTTTATTCATTCAAATTCTATAATTCAGTTCTGGCAAGCTATTGATTTAAATCCTCACTTTGCTTTGGCATCAACTTCTTAATCTTTCTTTCATCTCAATTTTTGACAGTGCCTCATCTTCATTACTAGCCAAGAATTGCTTTAGGGCACGTGTATATCTGCCAAGTCTGGTAAAGAGGGATGAAAAGAACTCATCCGCCTTTTCTGTGGTATTCAGGAAGAAAAACTGGTCTTATTCCCTGGAAATCTAGTTTAAAATTGATTCCTTAATTGAAAGTTGATAAAGAAAAAATGCAAAGAGAACTTCTCAAGCTCAGGTCTTTCCTTCCATGTTTTCAACATGCCAAAAATCCATTTTCATTGCTGACCACAAAAGCAATCTGAATCTGACCAGATGCTTCTCTTCAAGTTAGTCATCAGTGTGAGTCTCTGTGCTAACATTTTCTTTCAGATCAAAGGTGCAATTTTTACATAAACCTCTCAATAACCTCAATTTTCTGGGATTTTTTTTCATTTTCTTCACAAAGTGGTAACAAAATACAAAAAAAATATGTTTCCTTCAGATGAAACTAAACTAGCAAATACGGTCTGGGTATCCAGCATCTAAAATCCTTTAAGTCATAACAGGCATTCTGTTCCCAAGACAAAGCAGAGCAGAACTGAGTATGGTCTGAAAGCCCTACTGAACCACATGTAATGTGTGTCAGCTGTCCTGTGCTCCTTGTTAATCTAAACAGAACTAATTCCAGATTGTCTGTTTGCTAAAGTCAAAGTCTTTGGCCCATCTGCAGCTCACCGAGCTGGCATCCCTCAGCACATGGCTTGGTGTGCTGTGGAGGAACCGGGAATATTTTCAGCCCTTCTCTGAGGTACTAAGAACTAAGGTTCTGAGCTCTTTAACAACATCTGGCACTGAGAAGCTGTGTGTTTCTCTTAGTAAACTAACTTTGAATTTAGATGGCAGAGTGGGTGTGACTAATAGCCACCCATCGTGTAAAGCTGTAGGAAGTAGCAACATGAAATGGGAGGAAACCAGAAACTGGGGATCCATTTTAAATTTCTACATGAAAGCTTCCTTCTGTGACATTAATTTGAATCAGATGAAAAGAAATGATGCATATAAAGTTTTTTTCTTTCTGACTAGGTCTTTCCCTTTATATCAGTGAGACTGTTTTCCTGCTCTCTCTGCAAGCTTTCAACATTTGCATTTCAGATTGCTTCTGAAGCCACTTAATTCATGTTTTATCTAATATAATTTTATTTTCCTCTCTACTTCACCAAGACTAGGTTTCAGTGTCTTCCTGTCTTGAATGATTGCTTCGAGTTGTTGGTTAATCATGCTATTTTTATTTTCCTTTCTATTCCATTTTTAACACACAACTGTCTAAACCGCTACGTCTGATCATAATTTATCGTCTACAATACACATATATTCTACTGCTTTTACTGTCTGAAACAGACAGGCTCAACTCCCTGACTCTACAATCTTGGTTATACTGTTGAGACTAGTAGGAAACAAGGCTAAAGACACCGAAGAAACTGAAAAAAAAATTTCCTACATCCTATTTCTATCTAGAAGACCCATATGTTATCAAGAAATATTAATGAGGAATCTATTGCACTTTTAGACATTTGCTCACTTACTAGAACAGAATTTTATTCTGTGAAATTGATGATAATTTTAGCTGAGATTTTTATTTATTCTTTAGATTTTCATGAAAGGGGAAAATACAGCATCCAAGTTTATTGAATATCATTCTCAAACCCTCATATTTTTTAAATAAAAAAAAAATCTGCTCACTCTCAGTGAGAATTTAGGTCCAAGTTAAGTAAGTGAAGTAACTCTTATTAACTGCCTTGGAGAGCTTGCTGTTGTCTTTTGATAAATTTAAAATAGTATTTGATTTTGCATTTCCCCTTCATCACACAGTGCAAAAAATTTTCTACATTTCTAAGCAGACAAATACTTGTAGCAATGTTTGAATATAATTTTTATTAATGCCAATTAGTTTTGGTAAACTTTCAGAAATGTACTGGGATTCCGGACCTTTATATGGTATTGATCTACTAGGACAAAGTGTTTTTCTGAATGCAGCAACAGGCCATTTTAGGCTTCAAGTAAATAATTTCTTGCTCTAGTGGAATTCAGAATGTCTGAAGAATGATACTTTCATATTTCCATTTATGTAAATCTGTAGATGTTAATTTATTTGGTGGCTCACATTTCTAACAAAGCTGTGGGTGTTATTTTTATCTTCAGTGGGTTCATCCATAATATTGTTCATTAAGAATTCTAGCTGCCTGAGAGCACCCACAAATCAAGTAATTTGGCTGTTCAAACTTCAGTCTGTCAGACACATACGTAATTATTTTCTTGCACGTGAATCTATTCCACTTATTTCCATAGGACCATTTAAGGTGTTTCAAGGCAGGGGCCTAAGAAAACAATAAGGAGTTCTAGAAATACTAGCCAGAGGAAGTTTTCTTCCAAAGTATGAATTACATAATTCAAAGATTTTGCAGCTCATTATTTATAATTGAATATCTACAGCTGTTACCTTATTGATTGATAGTTATTATACATTGCATATATTATAGTAAGTACAGTAATTTCACAACTATTGGCTGCACCTGATTATAAGCCGCACCTCCTGGTAGCCGGGTAGACCACAGGATCTGTCCATATACAAGCCGCACCTGAATATAAGCCGCATTTATTATTTTTTTTTTTTTTTTTTAAAGCGAGGACCCATGTGTAACAAAGTAGCAAATTAGTAACAGAATCGCTGCCAGCTGGGTTTGGTGTCAGGCGCTCAAGTTGCAACAGCTTTCATAGACCAGCAAAGCCTTTAAAGGCAGCCCCAGGCACTCTCCCAGCCGGCTCTCACTTCCAGGTTGGCATTTCACTGGGATTTGTCCATAGATAAGCCACACTACTTGGGTAGGCTGGATTCTTCAATGAAAATGGTGCTGCTTATAATTGTGAAATTACTGTAATAATATTATCTTTTCTGATTTTTCTGTATTTTCAGCCTTGGATCCCTATGTTTCTGATCCATCAGCTTTTTGAATGATCTTTTCCTCTGTAAGGGTAACTTCCCCAATCATACAAAGAGTTTTGGCTGTAGTCTGATTTTTGGTTGCAACTCAGGATTTAGGAGCCTGTTTTCACATCTCTTATGTTTGAGAGCTCAGCTCTAGATATCCCTCTTCATGGGGGTCACCAAGTAGGAATTGATTTTGGTTTTCATTTTATTAGTTGTGCCTTTTCTACTTGCTGGTGCTATGAAGAATGTACTTGAGCAACTTGTGTAATACTTGGACAGTTCTTTACTCCATCCAAAATTTATTCTCAATTTCTTGGGTATATGAATTACCTAGGGTTCTCTGCACCATGAGCCTTGTCAGCTCTTCTTGTCACCAGTGAATTAGTATCTGTCTACCTTCCATGGTTCTAAAGTGTAAAAAAATCCCAGGTTTACAAAGACATTTCCTCTTCTACAGTTACTGAAACCATTTTTCCTTTTCCAGAAGAGGCAGAGGAACAATTAATGATCACTGAGAACAGCCATAACAGATAAATCTTCCCACCATCTTTCTGCTCAGAATGCCTTTCTATTTCAGGAGTGGGTTAATAAAATAAGTATTACTGCTCTTTCTTTGAAAACCATCTGTTGCATTGTCAGGCCAGCTGTTATCTCCTGAATTTGACACATCAGTCTTTGTTTCACCTTAATTCTCCTTAGTGATGGCATGGTTTCCCAAACAGTCAACCCAGAATATGCTGGCATCACAGTTGAAACTTAATAGCAACCCCCCACTAATGTCTGCCCAACCTCACCATGGCATTGCCCTTCCTCTGTGCTGGCACAATTCTGCTCTGAATTAGAGAATCAATACAGACAAAGACACTGAAATTACAGCAAATTGTGCCAAAATAGAAGAGGATAGGGAACTGCAGCTGGGGAGAGGTGAGAGTGAAATGGCTGGTTCAGCAGAAGGGCCTATTTGTGCCTGCCCAAACTGACTGTGAAACTGTGGCATTGGTGTGCAGATATCCATGTGATGCAAATTAATTAGCTGAAATATATCTCATATCAATCCTTATATAAACTAACATGCAAATATCTAAGCAGCAAATATCTATATCTAGCTAGCTAGCTATCTTATTGAGACTAGGCACAGTTGTTATCAGCTGAGGATGAGGAAGGTTTTTGGGGTGACTTACTGTAACTTTGTTATAGGAATAAAACCAAGACTCCTTTACTGCAGACTAATTCTAAACTACTTCTCATTTGGTATGCTTGTGTGAGGCTTTTTTAGTTTAAGAGAAACAAATCTCACCTCTTCCACTCAATCAAAAACCTCTAGTAGTGGTGTGTTTATGATACAGCACAACATTGTGAAATAATCTCCCACTGCATTTTCCAAACAAGATTTCTGCTGAAGCTTTCAGTTCTCATAGACCACTTACCTTTTTAAATGCGCATTTAATTCTTAGCTAATTGCCATCAATATTTATGCTGCTGAACTTTCATCCTGCTACATATTGTATAATTGCTACCATTAGCTCATCTCCCAGAGGTTTTCTTTTCAGATTCCTATAATATATCCATGTTATTATTTTCCAAAGCATAGATTTTTATAATATTCTTAAATGGTCTAATACTCAGTTTATACTTTGGACCACATTTAAAAATTGAATAACTTCACATTCACTTTTTCATTTTAAGAAGAAAAATGCATAAGTAGTGCTGTTGTCTGCTATTTTCTATGGATTTCTAAAATTGGGGTTACAATAGGTATCTTAGAATCCTGAAAACAAAATGCATCCCCTCAATTTTAGTAATTTTCTAGGTGTTTTCCAGGTACAGCCACAAAAGCCCCAAATTAAGCTACCCTACAGAAATAAATTATTTTTATTTCCAGATAAAAGTGACCTAGAAAGAAATGCCAGTCACCTTTTCACCCAGAGGACAAATAGGACACGCTGTAAAACCCTTGAATTGACTACTGGTTCTCCAAGGGAGCCATGGCCCTCCTGTTCTGTTTATACAGGTAAACAGCTCGGGGCAAGGTTCATATTAAAGTAAGATCATATTGTGGTGGGATGACTATGGCTTGATACCAAGTGCCCACCAAAGCTTCTTTGTCATTCCCCTCCTGACTTGAATAGAGGAGAGAATTTATAACAAAAAGTTCATACTTTGAGATAAGGGTGTGTAGAAATCACTCAGTCATTACAATCAGGGGCAAAAAGACTCAATTTGAGGGAATTAATTGAATATTTTGACAATCAAATCATAGTAGAAAAAAGAGAAGCAAACATTAACCTTAAAAACATCTTTCCCCAATCCCTCACTCATTCATGGGCTGAACTTTATTCCTGATTCTCCTCCCCTCAGTGCTGCAGAGGGATGGGAAATGGGGGTTGTTGTCAGTTCATCACACGGCTTCTGCTTCCTTCCCAGGGAAAGGACTTCTCACACTGTTGCCTTGCTCCAGTGCAGATCCTTCCCACAGGCTGTAGTTATTCACACACTGCTCATGTGTGGGTCCCTTCCATGGGGTGCAGCCCTTCAGGAACAGATAACTCCTGCATTGGTCCACCTCAGCATCAGAAGTCCTGCCAGCAAGCCTGCCCCAGTGTGGGAACCTCTCTCCATACAGCCACAGCTCCTGCCAGGATTCTGTTCCAGCACAGGCTTCCCATGGGATCACAGCCTTCTTCAGGCATCCACCAGCTCTGCAGGGTGGATATCTGCTCCACCATGGACCTCCCTGTGCTGCAGGAGCACAGCTCCCTCACCATGGTCTTCATCACAGGCTGCAGGGGAGCCTCAGCTCTGATGCCTGGAGCACCAAATCCTCCTCCTCCATCAGGCAACCTTGCTGCCTGTGGAGCTGTAGCTGTCACCTATTCTCATTCATCACTTCCCTGGTTATTGGTTTCATGCAACAACTTTATTTCCCTTCTTCACTATGTTGCCACAGATGCATTATGCTGCCTTGGAAAGGCTCAGTCCTGGCCAAAGGCATGTCCAACTTGGAGACAACTGACATTGCCTTTGTTAGATGCAGGGGAAGCTTTTAGCAGCTTCTCAGAAAAAACACACCCGTGGGCCCCCACTACTCAGACCTTACCACATAAATACACACATGCAAATCCACACTGTTTTACAGCAGGTCCAATTCCTTACATGCTATTTTTCCTAAATACATGAGCACTTTCCCATTCAGTGCCCAAATAAGGATTGATCAAGCAGTGTTATAGTGGCTATTCCCAGAAAAGAAGAAGCTAAATCTGTGTGCAAACTGTGCCATGCAACTGACCATAAAGCCTGTAAATAACAGCTGTTGGGTTTTTTTTTTTTTCTTGAAAATTAGAGATACAGCCTTTGAACACCTCTAAGTTCTGGGTCTTCAGAGCGAGGAAGAAAATTCAGCTGCAGACTATAAAACCAAATCTGAGAATTTTCTGTATAAAAAATGTTAAGAAATATTGTGAAGAGAAAACTAATTATAATTGTTACCCATGCGTGTTTTATGAGGTTTGTCAAAAAGCTTTGTGCAAATGTGGTCTGTTTCATGGCACTTTTCAGATTTCATTTGTTTCTGTTCTTAGCCTGGTACAAACATGCTGGTTTTGGCTGCAGTAGAGTTAATTATCTTCACAGTGGCTGATACTGGGCTGTCTTTTGAACAAAGTGTTGATAATATGGAGAAGTTTTTGTTATTGCTGAGCAGGACTTAAACAAAAGGAGCTAATTTTCTGTTTTTCATACTGTCATTGCTGGGGGAGAAACAGGGTCCATGAGAAATTGTGAGGAGACATAGCTGAGACAACTAATCCCAAGTGAAAAAGCAGTATTTCATACGATATGGTGTCAAGCTTAAATACATAAATACATGTTTGTCATCTTTCAGGTTAGGACTACAGGAGCAGAACTCAGTGACAGAGAAGATTTTGGCAAGTGAGGATATTTTCAATGGGTATAATCATTTGGACATACAATTTCAACATAACTCTAGGTTCAGAATAGGCAGAACTTTGGAATCATGCACTGAAAATCATGAAGAAAATAACAAACCAGAGCTCTTTGTGTTATGTATGTCTGCAGCCACTAAAAAGGCAAACGTAGAAGTAGCCACAGTGTTTATTTAATAATGCTGTAGAAGAATTCATAGTGTCTAGAAAAATAAAATTTACAGAATTCTTCAAAACACAATGGAAATATGAAATTAAATATCTGGCAGTTATAATCTTTTATCTGGCTTTACTAGTTGGCTGATATTGTTCCCATAATGTTATCTCTGTGCTGCAAAGTTCATTGATGTTGTAGCAGATTAAAACATTTCATACAGCTATAGACACTGTCTGATGTGTGTGTGAAGAATGGGACATTTACGTCGTTGATTCAATTGCAGTTTTTGTCTTGATTAAAGGATATTCCAACAAGACCAACTGACTTTTAATTAAGGTAATCAAAAGATAGTTTAAAATAAGGAAATTCTAATTATGTCCAACTTGGGGGGAAGAGGGGAGAAGGAAAGAAGGAGATTTGAAAGTTCCTGAATTTTTTTAAAGAGTCTAGTAGTTTTGCATTAGGCAGACATATTGCAGCGGTCTTGCCAGTACCAAAAAGAAATATAAAATAATGGGAATATGACTGCATGTTTTAAAGAAGATTAAAAACTCTGCTGTGCACATAGCCAAAGTCTTTTTCACTGTAAAACCTTGCGTTGAATTTCAGCATTCACAAATCTTTGAAAAGTGGCATCGAGAACCAGAACAGTGTTCCATCAAGGCTTTTTCTGCTCAATGGGGAAATGGAGATGTCAGTGACATCAAGTTTATTATTCACTCATCTTATCAACACACTAATTTCCTTTATTTGCAAGCAAGTGGTTCTCTTGCACTGTTTTACTGAAGGGCAGATTAGTGCTGCTAACAGCTGTGGGAATCAACATGACATCAGTTGTGGTTTTCCTTGATTGTAAGAAGCTCACTGTAAACCAGGGTCATATCTCTTTGAGTGATTATTTCTTCATCTCACATTAAGCTTATGTTGAACTATCTCACTGGCAAATTTAAATTCTTTTGCCACTTGCTCCTTTTAGGCAGCCCGTGCATCAACTAGGTTTTTTCCTACTTGAAGGATGGATGAGTATGTTTGCTACTTTTACTGCACTTCTAATTATTTAATAGCCACTTCCCAATCCAGAGTTTGTGCTTGTCTATATTTGTTTTTTCTCTCTGCTCAGTGACCCACAATAAAACTCATTAATAGCCAGATGCCTTTAGGGAGCATCCTCTTTGAACACATTATAATATGCAGCAGTAATTAAGAACACATTTGGAATCTGTTACACACTTAATCCTGATATTTATGTCAGTTCTAAATTCAGCTAGACATTAAACTAATTTTGCAACAGGTTTTCTTATGGCTGGCTCTGAGCACCTGATGAGCAGGTAGTGCACCAGCGCATTACTTCCACAGATAGCAATTGAAAGCCTGAAGTACTGCAGCAGGAATTTCCATTCCTGTATATCACTGAGTGTTACGCTTGGTGAGATGTGATAGTCACAAAAATGTCTAAACCCAGAGACCAATTTTAGACCTGGGTCACAAAATACTTCTCTAAAATACCAGGTAAAAAATCTTCCGGGTACTTTTTTGTAGCTTTAACTATGTCAAGATTCTGCTAGATATCAAATTGTTGGAATGGATATATTATCACTTTAAACAAGCTTAAAAGAGCTATTTTAAAAATTCCAGTGGCTGTAATTCTGCCACTACTCAAAACCAGAGATTTAATAATCCAAACAACTTTCGACAGATTTTTATGGTGGCACCAAGGTCACAAATGCACTTTTCACAGCATAAAAAAATACGTGGTGGCTAGTAAGTAGTTTATGTATATCTCTTTGTACTGAAGAAGACTTTGCATTTTGAATTACACAGGATCATGGGCTTATATATAAGAATAATCATGTGGGTATTAAAATAAAAAAAAAAACCTCTGGAAAAATAGAGCTTGTCAGGTAACATGCACACATGTGAAGGCCAGTTTCAAAAGCCAGAGAATGGATCTCACATGGCATTGAATCATTGCTGAAAATCCTCACACGTAAGAGGATTACGAGCTGCCGTTGCTTTATTCAAGGGAAAGAAATATGAATTAGAGGTCCCACTTGATTTCCAGGAGACCCAAGCATATCTTCTCAGTAACACATAAAAAAAATGTGCTTCAGTAAGTAGCTGGTAGGTTTTCCCAGTAAGAAAAAAATATATCAATTGCAAACTATAGCAAAAAGAAAGATATATATATATATATATATATATATATATATATATTTATTTATATATATATATTTTTAAAGACACTTCTTCAAAAATGAAAAACATTGAACTGTAAAAAAAGAAATATTTTCCCACAAACAAGAAACACTTTTTATCGTAAGGCAAAGTGTTTTATTTTAATACAAATACAATATTTTAGCTATAAACCCTATTCACGAAATTAGCATACTGAAGTTGAAAAGAAATCTGTTGGTATTATTGAAAGGATGATGTACATCAGCAGCAGGAAGGCAGTATTCTCACTTTCACTCAGTAAATCATGTTGCAATGTTTGTTAGATTACTTTAAACAGTTTTTGATTACCATCTGTTAGTGATAAAACAGTAACAACTACTATGTTAATATATCCACTGGGAGAAAAAAAAAAATTAAAAGAGAGAAAGTAAAAACAAATAGAGTATAGATCCAGAGCAAAATTCTATTAAAAACATATCTGAGAAAATTATGGCAACCAGGCAACTAATTCATGATTTCTGGATAGAATCCATTCCTCAGTGTTCAGCAATTTAGAGGGTAGCTTGAATTTGATATGTGCCTGCCCATTTTAGAGGCATAGGAAGCTTAAACACCAACATGGTGTGGTGAGAGAAGTTTATCAGTTGAAGGGAGTAGGGCAAGGAGCAAGAGCATGTTAAGGATCAAAGCTCCTGTCCTCACTCTGCTCCTTGGAGCAGCTGATCAGAAGAGTCGCACTGGGAATGCGTGCAACCAGATCTTTCAAAGACCTGGTCCTCTTTCTGCCCAAGGAAGTTTATGAAAATGTGATTTAGTGGCTCTTTATGTGGTAACTGCCTCAACGTCATGGTGCATAATGCCTGTTTAAAAATGCAGAAGACAGAGGAGAAAATGTCATACTTTCCAGTCTTTTCTTTGCCCCTTCCTGGAGACCTCCAGTTATTTAGTATTGCTCTTAATAGAAATGACTCAGCCTTCCCCCTTGAAAAGATGCTTAGGGCAGTGTCATACAGGAAAAGTTTTTGAAGGGGAGAAGGGAGCCTCAGAGAAACCTAGTCAGATTAGGAAAATAATAGGGTCACATTTATGAACAAATGTTGAAATGATGATTTATAAACTTCCTAAGGAAGAATTGATGATATAAATTCTTTCTTTCCCCTTCTGTTTCTTGCTAAATTGGTCAAGGTAGAGATGAAATTACTTGGAAGGTCGGACTCAGTGGATAGTCCAACTCATTTGCATCTGATTGGAATGAAAATATCATATTTAATACTTCCAGGCTGATGAGCCTTTTATATAAGTGTATTTACTTCTTGTGACCTGCATTTATGGATCATAATGAGTTTTGTTCCTTGATGGTGAGCAGAGGCAAGAAAACCAAAACCCCCAACAGAGGCATTGTATTTCCATATGTTTGTTATTTAGAACTACAGAGGAATAGCCACAACAGAAGGAAAGGAGTCCTTTGCTTCTGTCCCCTGATGAACAAAGAATATTCAGACACAGAGCAGTTGTCTGCCAAATGGTCTATGCACAAAAATTTGGGAGTCACAATTTTCTGTAAACGTAGGATTGTTCACCACACCAATTTGTCAAACATTAAGAAAATATGTCCTCTTGGAGATACTTTTGGACCCTATTGTGAGTCCTGTTCTCATCCATATAAGATACCAAGTTATTCAGAGCAGCATACTGATTAGTAGAAAATGATACAAAGGTGCTTCACTTTGGAGTTTTTATGTAGTCATTGGTGAGGGTCATCTTTTTTCCATATGGACATGGATAAAGAAAACTGTTGACCCACAAAATCAAACAAGTGAGCCCCAGGGTCCTTGAGGCTCTTCTTATCTAGCTAGTAAATATCTGAAATCACCAGTTCTCATTATGTGATATGTCCTGAGAACAGCAATGGGAAATACGTCTTAGGGGGCAAAAGGCAGAACAGCCTGAAGATGGTTCAGCATTAATTGAGAATAAATGTAGTTTTGTAGGTGGGGGAAGAGCTTTCATAGAACAAAGATCTTTAACCATTCAATATCTGCACATGTGACTAGGTTATCATGCTTATGACTGTTGCCAAAATGATATTTACATGGTGTTTAGCACTCATATATAGTTAAATAAAAGGTGTCTTTTTGTTAGTTTCAGATGTATTTATGCCCTTATTATAACTCTTCTGGTTTCTTATATATCTGTAGGGCATAAGAAAAAAGCAGGAAGAATTTTGTTGTTACAATGCAAAATAATTAATGATATAAGAAGAACTGTATGAGGTTTTTAAAGAACATTTCTTAGTTTAATAGGGGAGCCTGGATATTTGCTGTTGGAATTTTTAGGAGTAGTATTTGCAGTAGTATTTTTCACTAGAAAATCTAGCTTAAATCATAAGCTGTCTTGTAAGAAATCTTGTAAGTGTGTGCTGCTATGACTGAAAAACAGTTGTGTAAGAAATGTGTGAGTGCATATTAAGTTTATTGCTCTTTGCTTTTGTTTGCCTCAAAATCAGATTTCTTGCAACATGAACACAGTCAGCAAACCAGAAATTTTGAATGTATGGCATGAAAAGAGACTAAAATTGCACTAACAATATTCCTTGGTGTCACCATCTGCCTGCACTCTATTGCATTCATTGGTTCCAAAATAAATCCCACTGAACCAGGGATGAGATGTGTGTGTCTAGCAGAGCTGTCTGAACAGAAAAAAAAAAATCTAAAGTTCACATTTCATACAAGAACCTTCTCCCATGCAACACACTGCTTTTATTTTCCCTCTTCATCTATTTATTTGTCGCCTTGGTAAGTGCTAATCATGTGGAGAATCCTCCAAACAAAACAACCAAGCGTAGATCTGTATCTTACCCTTTTGTCCTATGCTGCTTTAGACACAAATCTGGGAGAAAAAATGCTTCACTGAGACAGTTATGACCACCCTCCATGACAGGTCAGCAGATGGTGTCTTTAAGTGATGAATCTGACAACTTTTGGGGGTTAGTTGACTGAAAATGAAATATTATAAAGGAAAAATGTGCACTGTTTTCTAACTACAGTTTCCTACTGCCATCCAACAATAGCATAAATGAGGATTCAGTGCTGGTCAAAGAAAACCACTTCCTAATATATGATTTGTGGGCCATTAATCTTGGCTGCCCATCTTTCAGTTTCGGTCTGAAAAACATTTTAGCTCAGCAGGTGATGCTGTCAGTGACAAATGAACAAGATTAAAATCAAGTGATGTGGGCAAAGCAAACTGTCTCAAAATGAATCTTCCTGTACTTGGAAACTACTCAGATTTTTATGTTACTGGAAACAGGGCTGGTGACTTTGTGAACTTAATCTAAGGGAATTAAGAAATGATATTTCTGTCATAGTAAACTTAAAAAAATAAAATAGTACCTTCATGAGAAGTAACTGGCATGTTTCTTGAAGGATTCAACTCAATCTTTCAAGTTTTGCTTTATCTCAAGGATTCTTTTTTATATGGATGTTAAAATGTATTACAACAAAATATAAGAATGCTATTACTGGATGCAAAAAGTCCACACTGAATAGGGTCACAAATAACAAAGATGGCACAAAGCAGTGTGGCCAGTGGTCCAGAAACAGTCCAACTGTGAGAGCATGAAACACTGTGAATTAGAGGAGTTCCTGTGAATTTGCACATTTGCACTGAGTGAAGATATCAGGGTTATGGGAATGGCTTCTGAGACACTGGGACCAGCAGTATAACTGAAGCAGCAAGGACTCACTTTTCAAAGCTGGCTCTGGGAGCCCACCTGGAAAGACAGGTCCACTTAAGCAGGTAAGAAAGAATTCTCTGCAAGAAGTGGTCTAGTAGATCCAGAAAATGAGAGAGAAAACACTTTTTAAGGTAGGGAGACAAGATTTTCCTTAACAGGTGTCTTAAAAATCAGAAAGGTAACATTTAAAAAAGTTTAATTAATAAAGAAGGAATGGACAGGGTTGAAAATAACTCCTTTCTTATATAGACTGCTGTAATGCCTCTGGGTAGTGAGGCAAAGAATGGAGAAATGGCACAGAAAAAGGGAGAATATTTTCTGAGACAGTCCGATATCTCATACTTCCCAGTGTTCTGCAATTGGCAGGCAGATAGTTCACATCCTAATGTGGGGGCACATTCATCTCTACTCTCCAGATGCATGAGCCACCTTGCATCATGGGTGATAGATGACAATCCACTAGGACTTTAAAAATATCTTGTTTGCTTGTGTGAGAAGGGCTAACCCCTACATACACTCGTGCTCTGGAAAGAGATGGGATGGTGACTCCTGTGCCTGATTCTAATGACACTAGTCTTTTAGATTTGGGATTCTTGGATATTCTGGGAAAGAGGACATGTGGGACTCACTGCGCCACATGAAGCACAGTGACAGACATTTTGTCTCAAATCCTTTCTTGGAGGGGAATAAGATGATAGGGAATATATAAGAGCTGCAGGAAAAAAGAGTGGTACAGAGAAGAACAAAAAATAAAATAGGCACCTGCAAAACTGCTGAGGAGAAACTGGAGAGAAGGAAATGGAAGAAAAATATGGTGTATACATAATGTTTTCTTTGAATTGTAACAGAGATATGAACATTTAGGACTATTTTTCATCATTTTTCATTGGAAAATATGTACCCAGGTAGAAGGGAGGAGAAACTGCCATTGTTCCTCAACCTGATCTCTGTATTATGTAAAAGTAGCAGAATTGTGTGAATTTGTGTCTATACCGAACTCCCAAAAGTACATAGTCAAGAAAAATGTTGCAACAGCTAATGAAGAGAAACTCAGATTTACAGCACAAGAATAACAAAAGACTGTAATTTACTCCTTTTATTTGACCACCTAGATGTGCTTTGAACAGGGATTATGCAGACCAGCATGTCTTTAGGCTTCAAATAATGTTCATAAAGCTATAACAGTTGAGGAAGTTCATCACTCCCTTCAGGCTTCCTTGTCTGCTTTTTCTTCCATTTAACTATTTTCCAACAGTTGCTGTATCATGTTACATTTATTTTTAAAGTTGGTTTTTTTTCCCCATGTTTTACTGAGAAAGGGACATTTTTCACTAGCCACCATAGAAAATATTTTTGGAAGGCTTATTCTTAGGCATATCTCTGTCCAGCTTGTCTTACTTCTTTATAACACCCAAATACTGTACCTTGTATACCTGCTGTGTTTGGCCCAGAAATTTTTCTATTGTAATTCAGATTTCAGCATTTAGCTTCTAATTGGTTAGGATGCAACTTCCTGCAGATATGTGAACACTATAACCTCTGATCTAGCCAGTTATTCATAAGTAATAGGGGTGGTAGAAAGTTCTTTGTTGATGGGGTCTGGAGAGACATGCTGCCAGAAATGAACTCTAGGTTGGGAGGGGTGGTGCTAAAAGGCAAGGAAAGGTTTATAGGGAAGCTAAAGGAAAGAACCGTGCTCTCTGAAAAGTATTGTGCAAATGCTGATGTCTGTCAGTATTGACAGATGTCTTTCAGTGTTGATTTGAGCCCTCCTCCAGAAGGTGGCTGATCCTAAATAAAATTTTCTAGGCATGGAAGAATGATGCTTCTTCTTGTGATTAAATATTTCCCTTAGAAATAGGTAGTTAAGATCTTACATGTTTTCAGATCAAAAATCCATGACATTCTATAGCTGGAAATTTTTGTAGGTAAACCTTAAACTGATTTGAAATATTACTGAAGTGTTCTGTCATCCTACTGAAATCTTTTTTCTTCTCTGAAGTTTTTATAGAGGAAGAAATATAGCAGCTGATCCAAGAGAGTCATAGGACTGTGAAAGATGAAGAATTTTGGCTTGCTGCTTGGAAAATCATGGGGAAAATTAACAAAAGAGCAAAATTCCCAAATCATCTAATTGCATTCTGGCCAATAGATTTAGGGGAGATTAGTCCCATGCCTTAGTTGGTTGCATGAGGTCTTAGACATTCAAGATTCTCCTTCATTTATCAAAAAAGTTAGTACAGGATATCCAGTTTCTAACCAAGCTGGCAGAGAAGTTTCTACAGATAATTTCTGTACGTGGGACCTGCGCAAAGCATAATTAGACTTCTGCAGAAGCTTGACTCTCAGATTTTCAAATCATCAGAGATTTACCTGATTTGTGCTGCTATAAATGAGCACCAAAACAGGAATCAGGAAATTCTCTAGCATCATAGGAAGTATTCACCTTGCAAACAACTTATGTTTTTATTATTTTCACTACCCATCTGAACAGAATATTTTTTCACTTGCATTTTGTGTAGACATTCCAATATTAATAACTTTGAGCATGTCAAGAAAATATTTCTTGTTGCTGAGGAAACAGGATGCTAATCTCAAAACCAACATAGATACCTCCTTGTAAACTATCAATTAGGCTGTAAGGTTCAACAGGACATGTAGTTATAGAGTAATCATAGCTGTGGAGATTTATATGGCATAGTAGAATTTAATGGCATAAGTCCACAGGGAATAGGATATCAACTCAATCAAAATTATGAATAATATGTTCAGTCCCTATTTTTTTTGCTTAAGTCACAATAAAATTACATGTAAAGCACCAAATTTTAAAATTTAGAGTATTCTTCTCTTTAAATCTAAATTTTTCTTCAGACACATGCAGTACTAGATTTTGGTACCTTTTCTCATAAGTCTGGTATAAGTCCTCAGCAGCAGTTTTTGGAAAGAAGTCTCAATCCCCTCCCTGTCAGAGGATCGGAGCCAACACTGCCATCAAAAGAGCTTCTCTGTCTGGAATGAAAATCCTGTACAGAGTGTGAGATCTGCATCAATAAAATGTTATTCCTTTTTGGCAGAAACTCAAAGGGAAGGCAGGTGGCAGTAACACTGCCTCCACTCTGATGATGTGAATCTCTCTGCAGAGGTCCATGCGTTCAGTTCTGACATATAGAAACACAACATAGAGCATCTTTTATTGGATTTGATGATTTTAGTTCTTCTGGTTTTCTTTTCACTTGAAACAAGTGCTCTGATGTTCTTTCACAGAGTCTTAATAGAATCCATGACAGTTCAAGCGTATTGAGATACTTTAGCATCAAGTATGTGATATTTAAGTGTTTAGTAAAATGTGATAAGGGGAAGATCTTTCTCTTCCCAGCTGCCAAAAAGCCAGCATACAGGGAAGGCATAGACCATGTCAATAACTGATTTTTTTTTTTCCTATATATCCTGTGGAAATAATCTATATAAAATAATTTAAATGCCTGAAATGACTTAGTAGTCATGTTCCAAGAATGCAAGGACTTAGGGGAAAAATTCAAATAAACCAAAATTAATCTCCTATTTTAATCTGGATTGAAGTGTAAAGAGATGAAAGATTTTGATGAGCTAGCAGGTTGCTCACAGCAGCCTGGATCTGAGAGCCCATTCATTGTGCCCATAGGCAATGGAGTTATCAGTTGTCTTTCCCGCATTAAAGACAGATAGCAACTAAATCTCTTCCCCTACTGAACATTTCAGCTTCCTTGAGAAGAAAGGAGGCAGCAGTAGAAACATGACAGGTGAAATAGTACTGCACATCTCAGAGTGACTTCTTGCCACATAACTTTCTTACACCAGACTGGCAAGCAGAATAAAACTCCTGGTGCTTCAGCATGTGTGATCACAGCTGGGGTTAAGCTCATGTTGAGCATGGAGAATTTCTTACCTTGCACACTGATGACAATGTGTATAAATAGCAATTAACTGTATTATGGACTACTTTAAAATATTAAGATCTAATAAATCTTAAATGGTGTCTGAAAGTCATCTAATACAATGGAGTTTGTCTAATCTACTCTTGAATGAAAAAATTCTCACTAATCCGGGTCTGGTAAACTATTGGAAACCCTGAATCAGCCTGTTTGATACCTTACCAGTTATACTGAAGAAGCAGGAGGGCTGGAAGCATCCAGAGGAGACAGAGCTGCTTGAATACTGAGGCAGCCATGGGACAACAGAGTGCCATGGATTTAGTGATGATGGGTTTAGAAAGTAAAGTAGTGAATTAACTGAATTGTTTCAGAGCTCATAACCCGGAGTCAGCTTAGAGATAGTTTCACTTCCTTGGCACTGGATGAGAAATCATAGCACCACAGAAACACAGAACGGTTTGTACTGGAAGGGACCTTAAAGATAATTTAGTTCCAACTCCTCTAATGTGGGCAGGGATGCCACCCGTGAGAGCTCGATGTTCAAAGCCTCATTCAGCTTCTCTCTCTGTTAGAACAGCTTACCAGGGGATGTCTCATCAAGTAATTCTTTAAAAAGCTGTAATTTCACTCTTCCAAAGTTCAGATCCTTGCTCCTCAGGATCACAGAGTTGCTACAGCCCATACTCCCTCTATTCCTAACCTCTTTAAACACCTTGTTTGCATTGGTGAGCACCAGGTCCAGTAGCAATTTTTCTCTCATTGGTTTGTCCAATACCTGCATGAGGTAGCTACCCTCAGTGCAGTCCAGCGGTCACCTGGATTGTGTGCAGCCAGCTGCATTTCTTACCCAGTAGACATTCCCCATCAGGATGACAGCCTGTGAGCGTGATGCCTCCTACAGCAGAAGCAAGAGGCTTTCATCAGCAGGCTGCTCCTGCTCAGGGGCACTTAGACCCCAACCACAACGTGTACTTGGTCAGTCCTGTCCTTGATTTTTACCCAAAGTTCTCAGCACATTTCTGACTGGTTTTTAGAGGCAGTTCTCCACAGTTTATTCATTCCTTAAGGCAGAGTGAAACACGCCCTCTCCTCCCACCCAGCTTATCTCTTCTGGGCTTACAGCTCTCAATTGCTGTGTTCCAGCTGAGAGGTTCATCCCACCGTGTTTCCATGATAGCAATTAAGTCAATGTCTAACTCCACCATGATTACCAGCTCCTCTTGCTTATTACCAATGCCACATGCATTGTGTAGCAGTACTTCAGCTGAATAAATCTTCAGGAGAGAAAAAAAAAAGAAAACGTATAGAAAGGAAAAAAAGAAACCTCAGTTTTAGATCTCACTTTGCAGTAGATGACTTTTACATAGACCAGATTAAAAAAACAAACAAACCTGAACCAAACCAAACCAATACAAAACGAAACCACCAACAAAAAAAATCCACTACACCCTTAATTCTTATGGGTCGTTTTTGTCGCCCAGGACAGTATTTGTAGTTAACACCGACAATATTTTAAATTTCATGGATTGAAAAATGTCTATAGAGCTGTCTTCAATGTACTTTTCCAGAGTAGTTGTTTATTGCTTCTTATGATAATGTATTTCTTAATTATTTTAAATATTTAAAAAACAAAGAGGTCTGATAAAGCCTACAAAGTGCTTATAAGATTAACAATTTCTTAATATAATCTTCCATTGTTATCTTAAAATTCCTATCTCAGTTCACATTTGAAGGTGTAAATTACTAAATACACAAATTTTCAGGAAAGCTCAGATATTTTTAAATCAAGTATATATATTGTCGTTTCTTTGTTTCAAGGATAATCATGGGGTAAACATAATGCTCACTAGCTATTAATTTTTTTTTCCAACGTGCATTTTATTTTTATATTAGAAACACTTCTTTGATTAATCCCCTGAAGTTATTTGACAACTTTTAAAATACAGTTTTTCTACTTCCTTGTAAATCTTCTTAATGGTAGAAAAACTGAATTAAGAAATATCAATATATTCATAACAGGGTTTTTCCCTTGAAATATGCATTCCATGTAAAAGTTAAACTGAAGTATCAAAATAAAGTAAAATGTTTTGGGGTTTTTTTTGTTTGTTTGGGGTTTATTTTTGTGTTTGTTTGTGAGGTTTTTAGATTTTTTTTTCGGGGGGTGAAGCGTTTATAATTTTTATTTACAAACAATGAGACACATGGCACAAGTCATAGGCGGATATTGAAATATTACCTTTTGCTCTACATATGGAGGTAAATTTTATGGCAAAGTGATAAGCAAAACAGATTTCTAAGGTGGTTCACTGTTGCAGTCTTATATTGTGTAATGCATTCATTTTGTATTAATTAGACAGACTTATTTTAACAAAGTACTGAATTTACCTGAAAAATATCAAATAAGGAATATTTGCTTGAGGGAAATACCTTTAATGATGAATTCTCTGTCAACTGGACATAGATCTATAATTAATGAGGATATAGTAAATAAGGTTAGAAGAATCTAAGGAGCTGTTTAGCTGACTAGCTGCTAACTTGAGACTTGTTTGCCTAAAGCTTTACAACGAGGTTGCATTTATGCAAACAAATCTCATCTCATGTGCCTGCATCAGAGTAAGATGAACTTCTTGAGTGCACTGACTATCAGATGAAATCAGTCACCTAAACACAGCATCTAGTCTATCCAGAATGGTCCGAGATAGTCAGGCTAGCTACACAAACCTGTGGGTATGAGGTAGGTCCTAATACAAACTTGTATCTTTCTAGAATAGCAGATTTAGGTCATTGAGATTGCTCTAAATAAAAATCTCAAAAAGATGCTTGTGTTTAGACAGTTAAATACAGACTAGCTATGTATAAATAAACACACAATAAAATCTACCTGATAATCCTGGTCCTTCAATGAGAGTTAAATCTTACAGTTTTTCACACCAAATGCATTTTTTTTTTATTTGTATACTAATTTTGTGCTCAATTAAAAAGCACAAATATGGCTTTTTAAAAGACGGAGAATCATGATAATTCCAAAAATATTTCTGTAACTATTCATAAGCAAATGGCCCAGCTGGTGTTAAAGATATTGACTATGCAAAGACAGTGTTTCATATTTTTCATTTTTTAGTACATAATGGTTTGACAAGATGACCATAGTTTGCACATCCACATGGCCAATGCAGAAGCTGCAGCTGAACTCAGTTTTATCACAGATTTATTGTGAGGCATTGCTTACATTTAGGAAGTACAGATTCAATTAATAATATTCAAAAGATTAGAAATTTCATTGCAGGCATGCATTTAAATTTGGATTACCTACATGGAATGAAAGAATAAGCCATGTTTTGTCAAGAAAAACTAATGATATTAATGTGGATATGATTGTGAAAAGACAACCAACAAGGAAAAAAGAGGAACTAATTTGAGCAGTGATAAAGTTCTTTGTATAGAAATGGCAGTTACCAATATGAATATTTTTAGACTAATATACTGCATGCTGCTCCTTACGAGTGCTAAATATGCATTTAATTTCCTATTTACTACTGTGACATTTTAGTGAGATAGTATTGTTCATTTAAATGGTGGTACTTCTTATCTTTATGCTTTTTTTTTTATTGTAACATGTGGACCAATATTAGCTTTTAAGATAAAACCTTTCTACCCAGAGGAAACACCAGCAAAAAGAGAGAAGGAGATAAATGAAGGGTACCTTTCAGCAATTAAACACGCTGGCACAAGATTTCATGCATACGTATTCTTCAAAATCTGAGATAATTGTATTTCCTTCATAGGAAGAACTACCACACACCTCTATCTCCCTCTGCATATTCCTTCTTACCCTTTTTGTAGCACATATACATAGTGCATGACAGCGCACAAAGGACACTTCTTGTCAGGCAAAAGGCACTTAAGAACAGAGTTTATGTTTATAAACATAAAATGGGACAGAGGTAACCTAATGTTAAAGGAAGGCTTCAGACTATGAATGCCTGACAGATGTGATATTGCTGCAGCTTTTTCGCTAAGCCCTGCCAATGGTGAGGTTGAGCATGAGTCCCCAGTAGGCAGCCAGGTGTGTGTGCACCTGTGCACACTGGCACGAGGGCACACAGAGCCCTACACACACAGGTACTCAGGTCAGCACACACAGTGACTGGCACTCTCACTGACACTCACATGAACACATAGAATGCCACATTTTCCCATGCTTGCTCCTCCTGGATCTGCCCTGGTTCTTTTCTTGCCTTTGGTCCTGACCATAAACCTCCTATAGTAAGTTTTACTTAGTAATCAAATGCTCTGTCCCTGTATCCTCTAACAAGTTCTCTACTTTTGCAGGCAACTACACCACCTAACTTGCATGGCTCTCATGATGGAGTTCATTGACACTGAGGGGAGATTTCAAGAAACCAGCCTTTCCAAGACCAAGAAGTAGGACAACACACAATAGGTAGAAATTGATGCACAGGAAGTTCTAACTGAATATGTGAAATAACTTCTTTACTCTGCAGGTGATAGAGCACTGAAATAGATTGCCCAGAGAGGCTATGGAGTGTCCCTCAATGCAGATATTAAAGAAATGTCGGCATGCAATCCTGTGCCATGTGCTCTAAAATGACCCTGACTGAGCAGGGAGGTTGGATCAGGTGATCCCAGTGTGGTCCTTTCTGACCTCATTCATTCAGTGGTTCTGTAACTCTTGGTGTGTTTCCCATCAGGGACAATGACCAAATTTCCTTCTTCGCTAGCTTTAGGATAGTCAGTTCAGTAAGTGCTATTTTCACTGGTGATATTGGTCGATCTTTACATTTATCATTCTTGCTCTTTAATCACACACTGTAAACATTTTTATATGTGCATAAAACCTATCAATGTAATTACCCCGACCCCTTATGTTCTCCTGTTTTTCCATCTACATCGCAGTCTGCATGCAAGGAACTGTGGGGAACGTGTTTACATCTGTCAATTTCAAGGTGCAAATTTGCTAAGCTGCTGCCTTTGTGTATGGATCCTTTTCACAGGTTCTCTCATTACATTGATCACTTCAGTGAGGTTAAGGTTTCAGCTTTACTGAGCTCCTGAGAATGTAAGAGTTCTGTGGACACACTTCAGCTCCACTGTCCTCAACTCTGTTTCTCTGACGGTGGTTAATAGAGGTGTCTATTCACAGAGATGAATGGACAAGAGAATTAAAAGTAAATTAAAGCTCTCACAGTTGAGAAATAGTTTCCCAAATAACTATGTATTCAAGAGGCTTCTGTGTTCCAAAGTTACATTTCAAATACAATGACACTGACAAACCAGTAGAGAAAATGTGCAGAAATAATTGATTTATGAAAATTAAATTTTCTGTGTAAACTTTTTTCTCTTTTTAAAAAGTGACTCAAAAGCCTTATTTTCTTCCTGGAGCATCTGGTCACAGGGCTTATGTCATTATGTCATATGCCTTACAAAATATATGCAGAGCATAATGAATTCTAGATTGTAGGTCAGTGATTGGACTTGATGGTCTTAGAAATCTTTTCCAACATTAATGAGTCTATGGCTCTATTTGGCCTTCTGTGTACCATTTTTTTTTCTTGGATCAAGCATGTTTAGTTTTCCTCTTGCATAAAAAAGATTGTTAGCTTTAAAGCTGTCTTTTGCAAACAATGTTAGGGAAATATCACTCACTTTTATTTAATTCTAAGAATTTTAACAAGGCATGCCGAGCATTAATATTTAAACTCACAAAATTATTTTTTACATGGTAGTATTTGTTCAGTTTTATGACTTACTAAAGTGTAGTACATTCACATTTCAGAGCTCTGAGAAGAATTTAGAACTCTTGTCTGACACTGTAAAGAGAGTTCATTCAAACTCATATTCAGTAGAAAAACAGTCCCATAGGACGCCAAAGAAAACAGATACCACAGTGTAGCTAAGAAAATAGGAAGAAATACCTTGGAACTCCCTCCAAAATTATTATTTGGTGTCTCTGGCTTTGGACATTCAAATTGCTGTTTCATTGACTTAAGTTATTGCCATTAAAAACGAGACCGAGTCATTACTGTATTCATGTATGGGCTTTTTTGTTGCTTTGGATAATCAATACTGAATTGCTTAAAGCATATTAATTTCCTTACAGGTATGTAATTATTTAACATTCCCAGAGTCATACTGTGATATTTATTCTCAATATTACTTCAGTGAAATCACTGAAACTAGAGCCTATAAATATAGGTAGGGATTCCAGAAGCAAAAGAGAGAAAAAATTTCTTTTCTTATATTTCTGCCACATAGATTTGTAGTTCAGAAGATGGATAAATTGCATAATATTTGTGACTCTTCTTTCTTCTATTCTCAGGCATTGATGAAAATATCTTTGATACCATTGCTAAAGATAATTAAATCCAAAACATGGTACATCCTCAGAGATTTTGAAATTATTACATTAAATTATTCAAGATCTACTCAGTCAGATAGTCTGTAATATACACATGCTCCTGTTAGGAATGAATATTGGCAAAAATATGTACTAATTGGGCTAGAAAGAGTTAGTTCCTTTGTAGCTACTAATATCATTGCAGCATGGCCTATGGCAGAAAAGTCAAGGTTGTGTCAGTGTCCATAAAAGAAATTACCAATCTCTATCCCCATGAACACACTACATTGTGATGTTGTCATGATAACATATTACACATGACTGAGGAAAATGGTTTTAACAGCCAAATTACAGTAATAAAGGAGTTACTGAGATGTTTGTAGAGTTCCCAGCTTCTGTACCACAGAATATCTTGACACTACTGCAGAAAAACTGAATGTCAAACAGACTGCACATCTATATGTAATGTTTACTGTGAAATTCCTGTCACCACAATCACATTTATTTATTAAATATTAAAAGAAAAAATATTTTCAGTTTTGTTGGGTTTTTTTTTCAGAAGACTGGAAAAGCATCCTGGGGAGTTTTCAGAGACGTTTGCTTTCATTTTCAAGAGCTTTTCTGTGGATGATTCAGCTCTTGTAGTAACAGCTAAATAACGTGGGCTAATCCAATACCCTTTGAAATCAGAGTGCTGATATTCCCACCAAAGTAAGAAAACATTTGTTAATGAGTAGATTGTCTTCTTATCTTTAGGAGTATGCTATTATGCCTAAAGTTACTCTGCTCGTTCATTTACCTTTATAGCTGTGGGCCCAACTGTAATGCACTTGAGATATTCAAGCCTCAGTGATGACTAATTTGTAATCTTTTGCATCTCATCACTCCTATTATTTGAAACTTGCTAAGTGTCTTCTCTTCTACTGGTTCCTTTGGGTTATGGTAGTACTTGGCTTCATGAATTACGTTAAAAGAAATTTGTTAGGTTTCTTCCTTATTTGTGATTTCACAAAGATGTATGTTTCTTCATTTCCCCCTCATTTCTCCCCATTTATTTCTTCCCATATTCCAGATTATATTTCTTTCTTGCTATATTCCCCTTCACATTAAAAAAAAAAAAATTGAATACAGTCTACAGGGTGAAATTTACACCACCCATTTTTCTAAAAGCTAAAAAAATCCCCCTAATACGTTAATAACCACAATAAAAATTGGAATGTTAGACAGTCTTCATTCATCTGGAAGCTAAAATGCATGTTTGATTATCTTATAAGGTACAGAAGAGAACAGTAACATCAAATATTAATGTGCATGCCTCTTAGTGATTTCTTTCATTCGAATACATGTCAGTACAGGGCTGGATGAGCCTAAAAATAAAGCCTAGCTGAAGACAATTGCTTCCTGGCTTAAAATTTCTCAAGGCACATAAGAAAACTGAATTAATACCACTAGAGAATTTCAGAGTAATGAGAGACTGAATGCCAAAAAGAAATGAATCTATCTATTTATAACAAAATTAAAAGTTTGAGTCAATACAAGAGGAATCAGTGGATTATGTCAGTTATTTATAGATAGATAGAATTAATCAGTGAGAGAGAGAGAAGTGAGCTAACTGGGAAATTAGCAAATCATCCCACAAACATTGAACGTTACTCATCACCATAAAGTCAGCAAAGTCATGTGTGGGATTAACAACAGGTATGAACAGAAAGGTTAGAAAGCCTATGTGAGATAAAAGTCAAATCTTTCCTGATTTTCCTCTTTCTTTCTTCTCTGCCAGAGAAATGCAGATGCCCAGAATGTAACTCATCCAGAATATATAATATTTAAAAGATATGACTGGATTGCTTTTGTGCCAGTTGCACAGTAAATTTAACTGCCTCCATACTGCAGCTCTGAAATGTGGATTCTCAGCTGTTTGTCCAGAATTTCCAGATATCTTCATCTATATCCAATGTCATCCAGCCTGCAGGAGGTAAAAACTCATAAGTGAGCAGACAAAGTAGCCAAGTAAATTCCAGGCAGAAAAAGAAGAAAAGCCTTGAAAAAATTAGATAAATGTCCATTGCTTCCTCTACACTGTAAATTTTAAATGAACCAATAGTAGGGCCCATTTTATCAAGTTTTTCTCTTGGTACATGCTTTTTGTTTTCTAGCCTCTCTTCCTTAAAACAAACAAACAGACAAAAATGGATTTTTTTTAAACTGCACTGCATTTTTGGAACTCATATGTTTCCACAACAGAAACTTTATTATAAATATGATTACGTAAATAGAATTAAAATAGCAAATTACAGCTGCTGAAAGTAGCTTAAAAATCTGTTAAGGTATTTAAAATGTAGATGGACTTTGTGACCTTTAATACAAACAATTTGAAAGTAAAGTATCTTTTCTCTTATTGCTGTTTTCAAGACACTTGCATTACTTCTCTCTTCTGAAAAAATAAAAATAGAGAAATTTCTTCATTTCTTTGCTCCTTTTAAAAAAAATTCTCAAATCAGAAAGTAGAGCTCTAGAGGCTGAAACAGTGATATGCTCTTACCTTACTGCTTTTCAGCTTTAAGTACCCAGGACTGACTGGGAAGGGAAAGGCCCATTGCAACAAAAAAAAACACATTTTGATATGTCCATGACTCATGGAACCATAATTTGGCTTTCCAGGCCATGTTCTAGTGTAGTGGGATGACATTGATACCAATCTTCCCATTAGGGGTTAAACTCTGTGCAAAATTCCTGTGTTTCTGTAGATGTAATGCACCCTTCTGTGTGACTTAGGACACATTCTGGCTCCAGCAGCACACAAAATCTTGTATTTGTAATGAAAATTCTTTTTCTATGGCCTGTCAATATCTAAGGAATGGGTAACTGAGTTTCCAAGAGTTTCCAAAGATAAAGTAGAACTTTTAACTTTCAACTTGCTTGAAATTGCTCTCAAGTTAACAATAAATAAAACATTACCATTTAACGGTCACGTGTGAATGAAGCCATTGATGACAAAATATTGCTTACCTCTGTAATTCTATAGCAATGATCTTACACAAGTGTTCACTAATGGAACTCTTGACAAATTGCTATGTATTCCAAGAACTAATAGACCTGTATCTAAACAACACATCTTTGTTGTTTAAACAAACAAGTTCTGCTAGATTGGAATTTTTGAGAGCTATGAGTTGACAAATAAAAATAAAAACAAAATTTCAAATCAATGCAGGGAGAAATTTCCATCTTTGCTGCTGATAATAAAATCCTTATTGAGCATCTGGCTGTTCTGCGATGTTCATTAAACTACGAATACAAAGTTCAGCTTATCTCTTAAAGTAGTTGCCAGCTACAGAAACAAATGTATTTCAGCAGCACAATTATTGATCTTTGCTTTTCATAAGGAGAAGTGTTTTTCCATTTTTCCACAACATTATATGGAATTTGAAGCTTATTTCATCTTCTCCAGCCATTATTTAATCTTATTTCTACCCTTGCCTTCATTTTTTTCTATCAGAAGTATATGTAAGTACAATTTAAATCCATTATTAGAATTCTTTCTGAACATCTTATTCCTCTGAACCTCTCACTCTTCTCAAGAAGATGCAACACTGAGCCTCAAACAGTGTAACAAAACATGGCATATTGCTGAGTCTGAAATGAGCAGTATAGGCCAGTGCTGGTGAATTGTATGCAGAGGAATTTTCTCACTGTTTTCTTAAGCAGCCGCAGCAAGTCACCTGTTCTTGACCATCAGTTTCCTCTGGCTCTCAAACACACTCACCTACCCATGTTCTCCTAAGAGAAGATTATGAATATCTACATGAAAAATTTTTGGAGGTTTATCTCTCGACTGTGTGTTCAAGTTTATGCACTTTGGTTTGATTTTTCATGGGGTCTGGTTTGTGCCTCTCCCTTTGTTTTCCATTCAGCTTTGCTGTACAGGCAGAGAACATGACACTCTGTAGAGTGTGAGGCTGCCACCAGCACTTGCCTTTTGTTGACATCCCTCATGCACCAAGGTCTGAGCTAGCCTGGGACTGGAGTGGTAAGAGCAGAAGAGATTATGTGTACTGCTTCCAGACAGATGTTGTAGCTTATTAATGTTCTAACCTCCGAAAAGCAATGATTAGCCCTTCTCTCATTCCTGGCGTTTCTTGGTCAGACAAAGCTCATTTCATGTGGGTGCTAGAGAGAATGGAAAAGACATCCAACAGAATTTATGGAGAAATGCTTCAAACATGAAGGATATGGGAAATAGATTTTCCTTGCCATTGAAGATGTGTTGTAGATTGTTAGCCTGCCATTTCTTTCCTTCCACAGGCGCAGAAAAGAAGCTTGTTTTAATATGTAAAGAAATAGAGATTTCTTTGAGATCCAGATTAATAATTTATTTCTAATCTTATCAAATAATTAAGTTACAAATGAATGTCTCACTTATAAAGTTGGAATCTTGAGATTTATGAAAAGTAAAGCATAATTCAATGTTTAAGAAATATATCACTAAAAGGCAATTTGGTTGGTCTTAATCTCTTCAATCTTAAAATAGAGAATTTCAGCGATTGACTAACTCTCTAATCAGTGAGAGAAGCAAGAATCTTTAAAAGATTGTGAGATTTTTATTGGTCATTTAGAAAGTCTGTTGTTTCAGGCTTTTAAAATTTTAAAACTCCTGAGGGGGTTATAGTGTCTTTTTTGTTGCTGTTGTTTTGTCTTAGAAGTAACAAGCAAAATGCTTTTGCTTAATTAAAAACTGAGAAGCTGCTTCTTTTCTCCAAAGTCTTTCCTTTACTGAGCTGTTCTTATTTATCTCTCCTTGCATGCATTGTTTCATAAAGGACATATTCATTAGGAAGTTTTAAGTTCTTTGAAACTCCACATTTTCAGAAGAATTCTGTGGCTTGGCAATTGTAAGCACACATGGAGACAGGTCACTGGACCAGTAGCTCATAGACTGGTCCAGTGGCTTTCAAGCAGACTTTTCAAGTAGCTTTCCAAAGTTTTGAAATTTTCTTCTAAAATCATGGAAATTCCAGAGGCATTTCTGCCATTATTTTTTCAATGAGGATCAAGATCTTAATGACTTTATTTTTTCCAACTAGTTTTATTAAATGATTTCATTTAACTACCAAGATGCAGTATACTGTACTTTTGATATAACACAGAAATTTACTTCTTTTGAGATCATAATGGATACCAAAATTTATTTAGGTAGACACAGAAAAAAGCATATAAACATGAAAACACAACTCCCTGTCTTTTGTTGTGTCCTTCTGAGGCAATGCTGGGATATGCATCCAAATTTTGCAGTTCAGGTGTCATTTTTGTTTACAGAAGGATAGCTGCATGCTGAGTATTTAAACCATAAGGGCTACTGCAAAGGTTTGTTTTTCCTCTCTTGAGTCTCCTTAATCCCATTCTGGAGTATAAATACTTCCATAATCCCTTGCTTCTGAGTAAAGATGTCATTATCAGAGATGTCATTTCTTTTCACTAATCCTTGTTCTCGGTGGACACATTGCTGCATAACCAAGATTCTTTTTGCCTGGCTAACAAGACACTCGTGTCCAGCTACTGCTGCTGCTCCCCCATAGCCTCTATTTGCCAAAGTGCCAGGAACTAACAGACTACTGTGAATAATCTAAGAATTTTCTTTACTTTTATTTTCCCTCTTAGTTTTTATTTATGACAAGACACTGGAAATATATAAGGAATTAAAGCTTTGAAGAGAGATTTTTTATTCATGCAGAAAGGGCCCTGGAAGAAGTACAATTGCAGAGGATGACAAAGAATAAATCTTAGTTCTTAAAAGTGCCACATCTTTCTAAGACTTGTTTTCAACTGCTGTTGTGGGTTTTTGAATCAATATACAATTTTTGAACTTGCCTTTAGCTGAAAGCTATTTAAAGATTCTTTTTTCAATCAGCATTCTACAAAGGTAGAAGTGTTTATTCTTTACTCTTATTGCTATGTTTTAAGAAGATAAGCCCAATTCTAAAAAGTGAGTGAAAGAAAAGCCTTGTCTTTTGGCACTTGCACAATAGGTGCTTACACTAAAGACAGATGATTGACTTTTTAATGTTAAAACATGACATAACGGTGCTGAGACACACAGACAAAGCCATTCTGTAGGGTTTTCAGCACATCAGTTGAACACTAGCAAAGGTCTATTATTTTTCTTCTTGGAGAATCTAGGCACCTTTTTTTCCAACTAGTTCTTCAATTTTTGTGTACATTGCTGAACAAGGTCGAAATTAAACTAACTAATTATTTCTGAAAGCTCTCTAAACTGAGATAGTTACATTTTAATACAATTTGCTAACCACTTGATGTTTAATTAAAACTGGATAGTGTTTTTTTTTTTCTTTTTGTATATCTCAAGGTAAGTAAATATGGATAAACGAAGTAATGAAAACTCAAAACTAAAAAGCTACTTTGTTCTTTTTAAGTGTATGTCATCATCATGGCATCTTCCTAACTGCTCTCAAGTGTTTTCATTTGATTCTTTATTTTCTTCTTAAGAGTGAAGCTCTCCTATTCATAATTCAGTTTTGCTGCTTGCTTTCTGAAGTGATAAACTGCTGTAAAATTCCCATTCTTATAAAGAAACTTTTGTACATAAGCATTTTGAATGATGGTTTAAGACTGTACAATTTGCATGTCATGTTCTAGAGAAAATGCATACTTCATGCTCAGCACTTAAATGTGCCATATCACAGTAGTTTTTCAAAATATGATAATGTTTTCACAGATTTTACTATAATTGCATCATTGTTACTCTGATTATTATTACCAATAATCTGGCAGCTAGTAAATCATCCTGAAAGAATCACAGAACAAACCTGTCCTTTATTTGTACTATTGAAGTTCAAGCACAATAATTGACCAGTGTACCCCATCAAAACAGCCATTTATTAAATGCTGTCTTTTATGTTTCAAAAACTTGAAAATGCTCCAGTGGGGCAAACTAATCTGGGTAAAGTGCCATAATGTTTTCCTAGTAGATAATGGTAGTAGATAACAGATTTCAGGACTGAAAGATTGTAAAGAAGGAGTCTGAAACTATGGGCAGGCAAGAATCACACCCTTTTACAGTCTTAAAATGTGAACAGATGGTCGTTCTTGGATGTGCCTAGCTTAAGGAGTGCTGTGAAAATAATATGTACTCTAAATGGCATGCCAGTTAACAGGGATGTAAACAGAAAAATCAGTAGGAGGGTGAGGGGTGAGGAAAATACTGTATCTCACCGATACTGCTCCTCACAGAAAACTTGTGCCAGATTTATTTAGTGAGTTGCCTTTTTCTGTTTAGTAACACTTCATTTCACTACGTCAGTAAGTTGGTACTGCCATTATGCTATCAAATATCATATTAGTGCTCTACTGAAGCACTTAAAGTGTAGCACTTCTGCAGGATGCACAGCTTTCTGGTGATGAGTTATATTAAGCAGCCTTACAAGCTTCTGTGATAGCATTTTTCTTTACACTTTGAATATAAAACTAAAGAGATTTGATGCATTGTGTCTTGTTATGTCTGATTCTGTCAGCATACGGCTTTGTGTGGCTCAAAGTGATATGATGTGATGTGAGCTGTAATGCATCAAAGAGACTTTAAGTTTCTTTTGCATTCTGAATTATGACAGAAACTTTTGCTACAAAACTACTGTCATGTAATGTTACATATGCAATAGGATAGGATTTGTAGAAGAATTATAGTGCTTAGTTATGGGCAGAATGAAATTGATGCAGGGGAAAGGGGTGAAATCTGTTTCTTAGACTTAGAGCAACTTGAAAGGACGTCATAAGATAATGAACATCTAACATGCTTGGATATGAGAGATGATACTTCTAAAAGCACTTTGTTGAGCATTTACAAGTCAACAACAAAAGAAAGATTACAAATAAGTTTTGGATTTTTTGCTGGAAAACCCACAGGCTTGTAAACAGAATAAAAGGAGTCTAGGTATTTGTGGACAAGAGAAATAACCCACTGTCTGTGTGTTTGCGTGTGAGAGAAAAAAATGTGTGGAGAGGCAGGGGAGCAGGGAGGCAGTAAGAAGTGCAATTGGATGGACAGTGGGACAAACATCTATAATTTCATGTTGTCCTGAATAAGAATGATGCATCTTTAAGGTACCCGATAATGGTGGGTACTAGAAGGTGTGTGAAAATTTTTGAGGTAATTAATTTATAGACATTTAGCCTCCCAAAACAATTTTATATGCCTGAATTAGAGGATATCTCCTAGACTTATAATTTCCCTTTTTCTTTTCCCCATCTCCTAAATAAGCATAATATTATCTTACTACCTCATGAGATGTGATGAAATGAACATTTGAAGGGAACAAAATGATCTCAGAAATTAGAGCCATACGGATAACAAGATATGTCCATCATGCAAATGTTTTTGAAACATCAAAAGGCAGCAGCTTTGTAAATCTTAGGAACAGAATAGAAGGCTTTCTTGGAAATCTTTTCTATAAGAAGGCAGTTTACTGTAGAAAAGTACTGAGAGCTGATAATGGCTGCTACCAAGAAAATCTTTGATCCAAAATCCATTACAGTCTTCATTGGTGCCTTCAGGTATTCTAGACACTGTGTTTCAGGCATGGTGTAAGTATTTGTTAAAACAGAGAAGGAACCAGCTAGGATTTTGGACATATGGCAGATCATAGGATATGTCTGTTGAAAAGAACATATGGTAGGAGAGGAAAACCAGTCTAGGGAAGGAGTCATGGTTATGTCCTAAGAGAAGGCATTGAAATAGGACTTCTAAGAAACAGAACCAAAATGTGATTAAGTAAACTGTGATCTTTTGGCTTCTACTAAACAGAAGACCCCATTGTATATTTTTGTTGTATATAGAGCCAGTAGTAAACTTGACATAAAATACTGATTTTTCCTAATAGCAACAATCCTTCTTGAAAAAAGACACATATCTTTCTCAACTCCTTAGGTCTACAAATGTAAGAATATTTTATTACACTACATAATTACAATTTTAAATGCCAGAAATCAACAATTGAGTGCTAATTAAAAAAAAGTAATGGACATTATCTTCCTTCAATCCTGAGAAGGGAAAGAAATTTTAGTATTTGATTGTGAATCAAGTATACATACATTTATACATTTAGTTACCTCTAGTTGCTTGTCCTTGTAAAGAAGAGAGCTGTATTAACAAGCTCTTAATTTTTCCACACTAGGAAAGATCTTCTTTCCATAATTGTTAATGGGTTATAAAGCAATACATGACAGCCTACAAGGTAGAAATCTTTAAAATATTTTCTTACAAATTATATTTTGCATCTGTACTACAACAATTAGAATTTTAAGTTGAAGATGTGACAAAGAGTTTTATAAGTGATGTATCAGTTGAGGATGAAATTTACAATTCTTGTTTCTAGACAGAGAATTTAATATGGCCTTCCCTATACTGATGGTGGAAAGTTAACCAGATGTCTTCCAGCTTTCGTGCTTCTCTCTGCAGGAATAAGATGAAATGAAATGAAATTCCAGCCATGATATGTCAATTCTACAATTTTTTTAAGCTGGTCTTACTGATACTTTCTGTGTTGATTGAAAGTGGTATTGAAACATGTGGCATCAACAGGCTCTGCTGAGCCCTGCTTTCAGCCGTGGCTTGGTTTTTGTCACCATTCATGTTGAAATTATCTTTACTGTGTCAGTTTATTGTAGTATCACTATATGTAACTCCTGGAAAAGTAAAGAAGTGTGTATAGCTTCAGCTATAATCAGACAGTAAAAAATATTGTTCCTTTTCCATTTTATGCTGTCACTGTAATGGGCGTGGTGTAAGTGCATGGAACCAGAAAGGAATCAATGAGAGTACTGAAAAAAAACCAAGTTATCTTTTCTGATACATTAAAAAAATACCCTGGTATACCTTAGTGCCACTCTTGGAAAATAAAATCAAGATCTAATATATCTTTCTTAGATGACTGGAGTAATTTGTTTGCTCAGAAAGTAATATAATTCATGACAAAAGAGAAATAAAGGAAAAAGCTAGACATAAAACCAAAGAAAAATGTAATCTCTGGGTGAGACATAAGACATAATGATACCAGAATCCATGTATTTCTTTCCTTGATCTTCTATACCACAAAACCTGACTATCATACACAATTCCAAGAAACATGCCTTCACTTAACAGTATTACAGAAAACAGGATTGCAGCAATTCAGTAAGAAAGTAAAAGTTCATTGAGAAAGTAAAAGTTATAAAAATGAGCCTACTCAGAGGAATAAGAATATTAATACTGCCTTTCACAATGAAAACAGCTTCTTGGTATTTAAGATACAAGGGAAGTAAAATGATCATGTATATTCTACCAATCAGGAACAACACAGTTGACTGTTGACACTTGATTATCAGCTGCATATGCAACATACACCAATTTTTATTTTTGTTTTGACATTTGGGCCTATGTTTTCTATAGTTTCAATTATAATTGAACTATTTTAGGGCCTGGTATAGAACTGAACCTTGGAAAAAGAGATATAATGACATATAGAGCTTACCTTCAGCCTGTATGTCATAATTTTCTCTTCCCTTCATGTAAGAAGCATGTCCACTACTTCTACTGATTATTTCAGTCTTGTAAAGGCTTTTGAGTGTCAGGTTGATTCATTAGCCTTTGTTTTTATGTTTTTCTATTTAATGCTTCTCTAGGTCACTCTTATTCTGATCACCTCCCATTTCATTGCTTGTAATGGAAGTTATTCTGAAAATATGTTGCTCTAAAATAATTTTCAACTGACATTTTAAAAGCATGCTTTAAATGTGTCCAGTGGGATACTCAATACCTTTTCAATATAATTAATAACTGCTGATAGAATCATACAATACCTCTTTGTGATTTGGGTAGGAATGAATAAGGAATTCACAGGATTATAAATTATAAAAGGAGAAAATGTGAAAACAATACAAATATGACCATGCTACAGGTATTCTTGTTTTAAATTTCCATCTCTCTTTGCCGTCTGGGGTATATGACTAATTAACTCATTGAATTCTTTCTTTCATTACTTTCTTTACAGTGCTTTCCTCTGTAATAGAATTATTTTTTTGTTCTTTATTTGAGTTGCAACAAACCACTCAACTCTCCTAAAGACAGCAGAAAGGTCAAGACTAACGTTGACATAAAAAAAAGCAGAAATGAATCTGTGGATTAGCAGAAAATACACATTATTATTGCATTTTCCTCTCTTAAGAGGGCTAGACATTCCTATCAAAGGCTCTTGCTATTCTGGTCATTGTACATGTAAAAAAAGTCAATTCGACATTTCACAACAAGTAGAGTATTGAGCTGAAGTCAATTAAGAAGCAACAGCAGGTATATGTTTTCCCACAGTATTGAGGAATACAGAAAATACATTCTCTCATTAGGTTTTTTCTCTAACGTATCATGTTGATTTTCATTATCATCATTATATTACTTATGGCCACATTCAGCAGTGTGGTCTCAGAGTTGTTTTATATGCACTTCATTTATATTTTCCATGATTTTTATTTAAGGACATTCCTAAGAACATTTTTATAAACTGTACAGGTCATTATTCATCGTTGTAATATGGATGATTTGCTAGTTACTTGGCAGCCTGTATGTGATTTATTAGATGAGTGCTTTGATGTCTAGAGCGCCAGTTTTTCAAACTTGACTGGAGTGGAACTGATCTTGAGGCTGTGATATATATTGATTTGATTATTGTTTTGCAAATATGTTCTTGCTTAATAGACAGAGAACAGAATGCCCCTCTTGCAGTGTAACTACTTGTGGGAAAGGGGTTTTGCTTGTCATCAAATAGGACACATAAATCAGTATTATTGAATACAAAAATCTATGGCTTGATTTTAAAAAATAGGTTTAAGTCTTTCCTTTCAAGCTGAGTATTTGGAGACTGAATTAACTTGTATTTATTTTTATGTTATTTTTCAGCTCTCAAAATTCTTATTATTTTTACACGTTTATGTTGTTTTCTTCATCTTGTGCAACAGTAAACAAATTATATTCACAGATCTTTCACTGATGAAAGGACATTTATTGACAGGATATGTATTATGTGCATTTGTTATTATAGGGCATATTCTAAGTGAATCAAATATGAGCATCCCTTAGTTTTTTTCCTTTTTCTTTTATTTCCATGTCTTTAAATAATCTTTGTGCTAAAAAGCAATGACAATAAGCTGATTACCACATGTTAATATGAGAGAATGTCCTGCCTCATAGATTTAAATAATGGGTTTTGTTCATTCTTTATCTACTTCCCTTTTTTGATCCATCTCTCTGTGTTTCTCCTTTGGTCATGACTTCTCAAACTTTTGGAAATATGGATCCAGTTCTGCATGGACTTTAGTTTGCCTTTAATGAAAAAATTTTCTCACTGCTAAATGCTTTACAGCAGGTTGTTTTTCTAAGATATTCTTTTGTTTTGTTTTGTTGGGTTTTTTAAATGGAAACCTTCTATTAATTTACTGGAAATGATGTTTTGGTTTTTTTTGTAGTTTTGGTTGGTTTTTTTTTTGGGTGGGGGCGGGGGGGATGGCTGTTTGTTTGGTGAATTGGTTTTGGGGTTTTATTTTTTTTGTTTAGCTTTGGTTTTTCCCCAGAATCTTGGAATATTCTTTATTAGGTGTCTTAATAACATATCAAAATACCTTTCCATGTAGTCTTGTTCAATGCAGTAACATTACAATTGTTTAATTCATTCACTGGTTATACTTTCATTGCATTTCAATTTATAAATAATTTTCATTGCTCTGTTGTTTGGTTGGTACCTAAAAGAAGACTTCTTTTGCTCAAAGGTAGAGTAAGTCATGTTATACTGTTTATTTCTCAGCTTTCAGAACAGAAATCTGCCTTGAAAATATTACAAAGACATAAAATTTGTTCATAAAATTTCATTATTATTAATTTTCTCCCATTTTCTGTTTGTTGTTCTTTCTTTGTGGTAAGTACTTTCCCTAGGTCATATCAACTTTTCTCCATCTAAGCAAAAATATTTTGCCCAACACACTGTTGTAGATTTGTCCTCTGAAAATGAAATCCACTGCTTTATTTTTTAGAAAATCATCCCAGAAAATCTGTGAAATGAATAGTGAAAATGTATTGATATTTCCTGAAATCTAATCAAGTCTAGTTGAAGAAGAGATCAATTCACTATTGCATATTTGTGCTTCTCTTGTTGGATCGGGAGGTGATCTCAGAGCATAGTGTGATTTTATCTTCATCTGAGTGTCCTAGATTTACCAATATTGAGCTTTGCTTGACTATTGTCACAAATTATGATTTTCCAAACTGGCCCTTTGTGCTTATTTCCCATTATGGGGAATTATAATTGTATAGATGACCTTCTTAAGCAGTTCTGTAATAGTTCTGTGATTAGGTATTTAGTTAATTTTCTACTTAGAGTTGTGTGAGTGTTTTTTCTCAGTTCTACAAAATAAGTCAATAGCTTTGGGGTTTGTTTGTTTTTTCTTGAAAAGCAGATGCTTTAATATCAGAAAATAGATTGTGTTGTTTTACATTTCTTTGAATTCTGTTTCTGAAGCATCACAGTGTAGCATTAGCACTCTGAAAAGTATTTTTACAGTGGTAAAAGTGCATAATTTTATAATTTTGAGTTTTCGCCTTCTTTGCTGAATCTCTTCCTACACTGATTACTCACACTGAGAGCTATTCCAAGGATTTACAGCTTGTGGGAAATGGGTAAAACTTCGGAAAAGTGACAGTCAATATGATGATGCACATGATGATGCAAAATCTTTTAAAAAAAGAGAGAGGTGTGAAATAATTGATATGAACCCAAGTTGTCATGTCTCTCACACCTGCAAGGCATTATCAAGACTTAGGGAGTACTTTGAGAAGGACACTGAAATTAACAGGAAACAGTGCTCCAAGGAGTTTGAGCCCTAATTCCAAAGTATTTGGAAAAGTGATAGAAAATGACAGATATGCTCCTTCAGCAAGTTCTATCAGGGTTTGAGGGTGAAAGTTGGCAAGAATTATATGAAACAGTAGTTATGGCTTGCACTGAGGTACTTTGTAGATCTACAGATTACTAGGATGCAAAAAGATGGGATCTATACTGAATTTTCAGGTTTTGTTTTATTTTAGACAGGATTTTTTCCAACTTTCTGTTCTACGCTTTGGAATTCATAAAACAATACTAGATTCTTCTGTATTGTTTTGGTTCTGGTTTCTTTGATTTTCTTTTTCTTTTCTCAGATTATTGCTCTTTATGTCTACCTAAAGGAGGCTGTAGAGAGGTGGAAGTTCATCTCCCAAGTAACAAGCGATAGGACAACTGGAAATGGCCTCAAGTTATACCAAGGGAGATTCAGATTGGATATAAAGAAAACTTCACTAAGAACTGTAATCAAACGTTGAAACAATTGCCCAGGGAAGTGACTGACTTACCATACCTGGAGGTAATTAAAAGATTTATGGACATGTTGCTTAGGAGCAGGGCTATGGCAGTGCCAGGTTAACAGTTTGACTCAATAATTTAGAGGTCTTTTCCAACCTAATGATTGCATGGTTTTATGCTCTAATAAGAGTTTATCTCTTGATATCTTTTATTGTCTTGAATCTGAAGTCCAATATCAGATTTTTTATCATGGAGAGGTTAGACACATGAGAGTACATTTTCCTGGAGCCTTACCTACAGCAAAAGAGGACCCTCTCAAAAAACACTTTCTCTGCCTCTCCTCACAGAGAGTGTCCATGTCCTCTTCTCCATAACCTAGCAATATGCCAGTGTGTGGGATCATGAAGAATATGGCTTTTGGATTTACCTATCACTCCTGTGGTACCGCTGTAAAAAAATATATATAATTTCACAGAGCAGCTCTATTGCTGCTTCTGCTGCAATGCCTTTTACATTCCACATATACTTTGCCTAGTTTGAATGCTCAGCTGGGACTGAACCCTTTTCCTTGGGAGAATGGCTGTCTAGGGAAAACTATAACATTAAGGTTTTCAGAAAAGCTTCTAGATGTAAAAGAGCACACAAGTTCAACTGGATAATGCTCCTCCAGAGGACTCCAAAATAAAGTACTCTTAGGCTAAAGTGGGAACAGGCTCATTTTACACACCAGCAAGAGAAAAAACACATAATTTAGAGACCCTCATCAGAGCTGAGGATATGGTAGAATAAGCATTTCTAAAAAATTAGAGGGTAATAAACAGAGGGCTTTGTTTTGTGGTATGACTTTGAAGGCAAATAAGCGTCCAGCATTGGAGATGTTGAGGAGTTCCAAGTCTGTCAAAGTACTGTTGCAAGAAACTAGGACTGAGCCAATTTTATCCAATCCTGACTTAATCATGTATGTTCCATATATGTCCTAGAAGGATGGAAATAAAAAGTTAGTTTTTACTTTTTTTCTCTTACTCAAAATTCAGGTATTCTCAGAAGCAGAGGCACTTAATGCGTGCCAATGTACATACAAATATGATACTTTTTCAGTCAGCCAGAAATCGGGGCTTAAATGTGACACAAGAACAAGCTATTACAAAAGTACAGGGGCTGGGAGCTGCCTTTTGAAAAAAGCCTGATTTAATTATATGCTTGTGCACATTGTGAAAGCAGAGTCTTGATGTGTAGGTCAAAGAACAGCACTTAAATGTTGGGACACATCTCTGAATTAAAACCACCTCACTTTTCTCAGTATCCATGGTGGTTCTGTTTTCCTCATGATAACTCCAATGTTTCAGGTATTTGGATTGAACCATCTGGGAATATAGAGCATGCGTGAATGCACATAAAAGTAGTCTCTAAAATAAAGGTTACTGCTTTTCCAAATATTTTCTGTGTTTTTTGTGTCGAAGGTAACATGGTGTTTGCAGGGAAAGGATACTTAAAATTTATGTGGAAAGTGAAGGAGAAATGGAGAGTGATTTAAATAGGTTGTATATCAGCTCCTTAAAAAGAGAAAAACTTGTTTCAGTTATTCAGCTCCCTAAAGCAGCTTCATGTTTATAGCAAAAACTTCCTGCGATGGATTACAGGCTGGCGTAAATAGGCATACCTTTCTTGACTTCCATATCTTCCCTCAATTAAATTTATATTTTAATTTCTTTTCTCGTTATTTTAAAGTGCTATTACCACTGTACAGGACCTAAAATATTTCCTCAAGAAAAGAATATGACATGATGAGCAATCTTTCACTTATTAACTGCCCAACATTATTGTCTTGTGTGATAGTCTTGGGGACAGGCCATCTGTGCTTTACAATTATTCTGGCAACATTAATAAAATGTGCACACAGTGTTCTTGCTTACTGAATACACAAAACTATTATTGCTTGTTAGTACTTTTGTTTAAAATATTCCTCAATGTAGTCTCCAGTTGCCACTATAAAGTCAGCCTTTTCTATACAGGGAGTTATATAAGATTATCACTACTTCTGCATACACTTTTCTTGGAAGGGGAGATTTCCATAGTAATTGTGTATAATGGTTACCAAATTTTGTCTTTCATAATTGTTTTGTGTATTTTTATAAATATTGGGTCTGCTGCCTTTAAATTTCATTGATTTACATTAAACTAAAGATTTCTGACAAGATTGTTAGTGGAATAAGGAAGAATGAGATGTAAAAACAGAAGGCAGGAGTGGGCTGAAATATTCACACAAGATTTAAACTTTATTGTCTCTATATTCATTCTTCTTTTTTCTTTGAGTAGTATGCATTGTTCCATTAACCTTGAATGGAATTCATGAATAAACATAGTGAACTAATGGCATCTACTAAGATGCAAATATAAGCTCCCAACCCATTTAACTATTCTACTCTTATTCTTCAGCTTAGACTTTTGCTAGAAATCTGGCCAGGGTGTGTACATATTTCTTCTCTTTTCTGTGAAGACCCAATTAAGAAAATGTTTGGGAATATAATATACCTGTGCAAAGTCAGGAAAAGGAACTCTTCAAGCAAAACCGATACTTAGATTGAATTAAATGACGAGTATTGGATTAACAAAGAGTCTTTGTAAACAAGTGAATTGCTAATAATATTGATTGTTTCAAAGGTAGCATTTTCAACAGCATGAATTGGGGTAAAAGAGACGGCTATTTATCCAGTGCTCATTTTTTAAGCATTTAAGAAAACCTCTCTTTAATCAAAGAAATAGGAAACTGAAATAAGTCTAAGGGTATATAACATATGATGCGATGCCATGCTCCACACAGAGCTGGTGCCCTACTGGAATCAGACCAATATCAAACCAGGAACCCACAGTGCTGTTTCTGGAGTATATTGGAAATAAACAGGAATATGATTCGATCTTACTCTTCCAGAAACATATTTTAGGACAGCATGAATTGTCCTTTGAAGTGACCTCTCTCTCAAGCTTCTTTATGAAAAGACTGTAGAAAAATTTTAAAATAGTCAAAAGTTTTGCCTGGACAAGAGAATACTGGATTTGATAAAATTACTGAATCTTAATGTATACTACAAAAATGTTAAAGTAATGTGAAGGCAAGGTATTTATAGGCCTCCCTGTAGAGCTCAAAACTCAGTCTCAGGATTTGGGAAGAGATTTTGCATGAAAATGACTGATCTAAGAAGAGTTTCATTGAAAGTCAATACAATGTGTAAATATTGCTTAGATTGCACTTTTAGAGTCCAGTTTTTATTAATGCATTCCATTTGCACTATTTAGAAATATAGACTGGCATGTGGGGAGGAGAGTAACAAATTTATTCTGGTAATCATGGAGGCAAAGAGAATTTTTAAAGTGAATTCAAACCTAAGTTTCATTTTTGTCATACTTTAGTAAACACACCTGAATGCTCCTCAGGGCACTTTGATTTTTGTGAATGCCTTAGAATGAATGTAAAATATGGCTTGTTATTTTTTCCGGATCACAGAATATTCTGAGATGGAAAAGACCCAGAAAGATAATCAAGTCCAACTCTTCCAGTTAACATCATATGCATGGATTGAACCCACACCTTTGGTGTTATTAGCACCAGGCTCTAATCAACGGAGCTAATCTTAGGGTCTTTATTCAGATATTGGCCTAGTTGGAAAATACAGGAGCTGAAGGGACTCTCAAAGCCTCATTATAGTATTTTTAGTCACTTCTGAATATATTAATCTCCAAAATGTCAGGGTAAACCATCTCACATTAATACAATTTTCTCTGTTGTTTAACCAGTAACATATCAGGAGTTAAGCGGCCTCAATGGTGTTTTATTTTGTGAAATAAAACACAGAAGTTATGAGTATTTTATTTTTCCATTTCTGTTGCCTTTGTTTCCTTTGTTGAATGTGTTTAGCTGTTCTAAGGAGCAGTGTTGAAAGTTGCAAATCAGAGGAGGACACTGTTGTTGCTTTAGAAAAGTGTCATTTAAAAACTCTAGCAAAAAGGGAAGGTTTTGTAATCTATCTGATTTTCTGGATGAGGGAAATCCTTATGACATATGCTTCTGGACAAGTCTGGAGATAATATTTTATTTTTTTAAAAAAATTACATATTTAAAGCTGTATTTGCTATATTTATTCTTTATTTTTCTATTTTTATCCTATTTGTGCCTTATTCATAAAAGGAAATGGAACAATTCTATATTTGAAGGTGTTAATTTTTTTACTGAAAATTATTCATTTATCCTGAAATTACAGAAATGTATGTTTAGAAAATAATAGTAACTATAAGTGTACATTGATGTTGAAGAATGTATCTTACCCATATGGATTCGTGTAAAAATATATATACTTAATTTTTTTCTCTTTTCTATTCTGTAGATCATTTCACTGTGGTCTCTGCAAAATTTCTTCTCTCAAAGTGAGAAAGTAAGTAGTTAGGTCCCATTTTCATGTGGACCAATTTTAGCAGTGGGCTTAGTTTAAACTTGCTGTATCACCTGTATAATGTTGTTTTTGTGGCATTACAAACTTCTTATGTGTACTGCCAGAAGACATAAAATGGCCCAGTGGCATATGTTATGTTCTTGCATCTGCCTAATTTTCGACTTGAAATACCACACAGCAATGTTTGTGATAAACTACACACAACAAGGTCAAAGCAGATGCCTGCTGGGATGAGTAATCATCTTTATTTCATCATTTTATATCAACAGGTATCATGGAGACAAAGTAATAGCTTTTATGAGAGGAGCTTCGTATGTACCTCTGAAAAGTTATGAGGCACAAGACAGAATCAACTAAGAGATAATGACTGTAGATTTGCTATAGAGTGCCCCGCAGTTCAATTTACATTGCATCCTGAAGGGTACTGTGTCGGAAGGACAGATTTTTCAGAACAAATAGGCTTGGAAGTACTATCTAATCACTAATGCTCAAACTGTGTGTGCTGCTTTTAGAGTTCACTCTCTGCAGAAAAACTGTTTTGTTTTGGTTTTCGTATGCAGCTTTACCTCTCTCTTTCTTTTTTGCTTTTTAAGTAGCAAATGTATGCATGGCCCAACATATATTTCAGCACTTGTGCAGCCCTAATTGTCACATGAAAAGTGAAATGGTTTTATATAAGGAAAATATTGTACCTGTGTGTAATCTCTAATATCCAGGGAATTACTTTATTAGTGACATGGTGGAAGATAAAGTCAAATAAGGGTGTATAGTTAATATTTTAAGTGATAAGTCAAAAGAGATGAAAAATATGTAAGTACATCATTGCCTAAAAGAGCGTGGAGTAAATTCAAGAAAAAAAATAGTGAAATTTATTTAGAAGAATCTGGATATGCAACTCACAGCTCATGGGTTCAGCTGTCTGCAAGTTTGTGCGTTGTGAAACACAACAGCATGACTTTTGAGTCAGCTCTAATTAGCAGAACTGTTACTGGACTATGCAAATGCACAAGTCAAAGCCATGTAAGACAAGAGAAGTGAAATAAAATTGGAATTTTGTTTTTGAAATTAGTAAAAGTAATTCAAAACATTAAGAAAAACATGGAAACCTATAGCACATGATCAGTTTGGAAGACAATTTCTCAATGAAATAAAAAATCAGCATGTTTTGAGGGCCAGTTGGTTTTAAGAGAAAAATGTATTTTTCTGGATAGGGCCACCAGTTACTGTCACCTGTACATACAAACCCTGGAGGCTGTAAGCCCACTCTGGTTCCTGGCACTGATGATTCTGCTCACACCCACAGCCCCCTGTGCCATGTTTGGCCCCCAGAAGACATCCCCTCTCAGCTCTTTCCCTTGACATGCACTGGGGATTTCACCTCCAGAGACACCCAGACCCCATGGTGTCATATGTCACCAGCAGCTGTTCATGACTACCCTGGTCCCCCTGACAGCCAGTTACTCCTGTGATCCTGCCTATGGAAAAGAGAAATTTAAGATATAAGACAGGCTGGACTGACTAGGGAATAGACAACTAACCAACCAATGAATCAGAAAACAACACATGACCAGGTCTTTTAAATTCCTTTGTGTCTGTACTTCCTCACACTTATTCCTTCCCAAACCACTTAGATCCTTCCCCTAAATACAGCCATAAGAATTCTTCTGAAATCCTGCAATGTATTCCCTCTGCATCCCTTAATGTGTTTCACAGCCTTAAACACTGACCCTCCTGAAAAGAAAGGGTGGTTCTGCATTGGCTGGCTCTGATGTGTTTCACAGTGGGCTGTAGGGCAAGCTTTTCTGAAACAGCTGAGTGGAGGTGGCTGGACAGGCAACTCTTGTACCCAGTCCTTAATTTGTTTGGTTGAATGAGTTTGTGCCCCTGTGCATCTCTGCACTTGTGCAGATGAGCCTTTAGTGGACTGATGGCTCCTGTGATGGGCTTGGGAGGAAGGTAAGGGTTTGTCTGGACCTCCTTACCCCAAATGTCATCTCTGTGTTCTCCTTTGTAGGGATGCAGATGAACTTTTGTCACAAAACGAAGCAATCTATAGATGATGCAGTTGGAATTGACCAGTGGCCACTTGCCCAGGCTTGTCTGGTGCCTGTTCAGCAGGTAGGGAGCACACCCATGCTTTTATTTTTAGAATATTGGTTATAAATATTGAGATGGTATACCAATAAATACTTGGTTTTTACTATATAAGTTCCATATAGTTCTGTCAAGGATACCTAAACAAAAGTCACCAATGAGGACCAAGGTGCGCACGAGATTTTATACCCAAAGTATCTTGTCCCTAAAGAAGAAAACATAAAAAGGTTTTTTGTACCATGTGTGCCTCAAGCATGAAATTTATTTCTCTTTCAGTCTCCAGGTCTACTTGAAATTATTTTTATAGATATCAGCCTTTTTCAACCAGAAGACAGGTGGCAAAAAAACCAAAAAAAACCTTTCAGAGTTTCCTCTGCCTGAGTGACAGGCATCTCAGTGTGGGAGGAGACTATCTATGACATAAAGCCATAAAACACCCTTTTTGAAAAAGCCACAACACTCCAAACTCTATCTTTCAGTCACCATTGTATCATCAAATATTTGTGACTTACACTGAAAGGTGCCTGAGGAAAAAAAGAGGTTTTTTTCTTTCCCAGGAGAATTAAATTGATTGCATGTTTTAGTTTCAGAAGCATCTGGGAAATTTTTTTAATGAAGACAAGAAGTGCTAATTGTGAGATGCAAACAGACTTGTCTTGAAAAGCAAACAGCAATTGTGAGAAAAGCTTCAATGTGGTTGCAAAATTCCCTTACTCTCAAAGAATTTCTTGACATTTACAGAGAATAAAGCCTTCATCATAAAAAAGTCCTGTCCTGGTTTCCATGTATCAACTGTTTTTAAGTAGACTGTGGTTTTTCATACTTTCCTGTAGCAAAATATTCTAGTCTGGTGAAGGTACAGTGCAGAGATTTTATGTGACTATTTTCAAAATAGGAACATCACATGACAATGTTTCAAAAAAGAGGATGTAGAAATGAACAGAGTCCATGCAAGTCCATGCAGAATCTAGCACTGCTTTTTAAATTTAAATTTAATCTAAATTTTTATTTGGGTAAATTGTTATGATGTATTTAAAAGAGTGTAATTACATAAAAAAAATTTTCTGTGAACTAAGCCTAGTATAAAAGACTTCAGGGACCCATTTACTATGCTAAATTCCATACTTTAAAAAAACGTGCTTAACCCAATATTTCCTCTTATCCCAAGTAAATTGTATAATGGGCCTCTTTAGCTCTATGGCAAGAAATAAATTTTCTTATTATTTTCTTAAAGATTGGCCAGATAAAAAGTTAACCAGTACAGAAAATAATAAATTTCCTGGAATATTGCCTCCATCTTGGGAGACAGAGAGGGAAAATGACAGGTCAGGTGAGATCCCAATTCACCCAAGAGGAAACTTGAAAAACTACAGAAACCAGAAGTTTTGGCAACAAGCCTGTGCTACATTAGTGTTCCAAAATAAGACTATGGGATAAACCTATGACTGTGGCAATAGAAGCTAAATGGGAATTTTTCTGTAAGGCCAGACAGGTCAAGGTGTTTAAACACTCTGCCTTAAATCTGAAGAAAAATGTTATTTAAACGCCCATTTCTCTTATTTCGATTAAATAAACAACTCAGACTCAAAGACAATTGAAGTTTAATTATTATATTATTATATTATTATATTATTATATTATATATTATAATTAATAATGTTATTAATATTAGCCTCTGGACTTGGATCTATATGAAGGTGCAGATATATGCAGAACCAACTGGATTTCTTACAGCTTTATCAAAGACAGTCTGTAAATACCATAAGTAACACAAATGCTTCCTTATGCCCTAACTGGAGGTTTTAATGGTTACTTTGTATCCAAGAAGTTGATGCAGCTCATGGTTATAGAGTATGTCAAACTACAGATAAAATATCCAATTTAAACCCACATTACAAATACGCTACTTTTACAGGAGCATGTGAACCAGTGTTTTCTTGCAGGCAAAGCAAAAAGGAAAAAAAAAGAAATTATGATAAAGAATAAAATTGTATTTTGCTGTCTCCCAAATTATTGCAAATAATTTTACCTTAGATACAACCTGTCCACAACATAGCAAGTGTCTAATCCGCGTATGTAAGAAGCTCTATTCAATTCAATATATTCCCACAGATAATCAAAGAAGAAGATTCTTTGAATCATTCAAAAATGATAAAATCCCTCATTTTTCTTCAAATCTCTTTTCAAAGCATTTTGGAGTCTCTGTCTTAAATTTTCCATATTTTACAGGGAGAAAATTCTCTTTCTAAGGGAAAATAATGAAAAAAAATTAAAGTACAGTAGTTTCACAATTATAAGCCGCACCTGGTTATAAGCTGCACATCCAGGTAGCTGGGAAGAGCACAGAAATTGTCCATAAATAAGCTGCATCGGATGATAAGCCGCATTTTTTTCTTTTTTTTTAAGCGAGGATCCATGTGCGACAAAGTAACGAGTTAATAACAGAATCGTGCCAGCGCAGCGTTTGGTGTCAGGTGCTCAAGTTGCAAAGAGTTTTCATAGACCGGCAAAGCTTTTAAAGGCAACCCCAGGCACCTTCCCTGTGCCGTGGTCCCTGGCACTCCTGCCCCCGGCACTGGCTGCCGTGGCTCCTCGGCAGCAGTGGCGGTTCCCCGTGCCACGCGAAGCCAGCCGGCTGCCCACCGCCACCTCGCGCGGGCTCGAAGCTGGCTCACGCTGGCAGCCCACTCCGTGCGGGCTGCGAAGGCAGCGGCAGTGGCAGCGCACTCACTGCTGTGAAGGTGGTGAAGGTGGCTTGCTCGCCTGAGCAAACATGGCAAAGGCGGCTCGCTCGCCCCTGCGACGGCGGCGAAGCCGGGCTGGCCTCGCCAATCCAGCAGCGGCCCGCCGCCCACTCACCAGTGGCTCCAGCTCACCGCCCACCTGGCAGCAGCTCCATGGCAGCTCCCTCCCCGGCCGGCTCACACTTCCAGGTAGGCATTTCTCTGGGATTTGTAAATAAATAAGCCGCACCTGATGATTAGCCACACTACTGGGGTAGGCTGGATTCTTCAATGAAAAAGGTGCGGCTTATAATAGTGAAATTTCTGTACTTTTGTATTTTAATGTCACAGACATTGTCACTATTGTGAGTTCATTAAAATTCAGGAAGTTTCTCCATACATCCCAGGTGAAACAAGTGAGTCAAACTTCAGCTGGCTGCAAGAACTGCTGTTGCAGTTTTCCAGCTGTGGGGAGCTCACTGCAGATTCAGCAAGCCTGTGTGACATTATGCTTATTCTTCTATTGGAAAATAATAAAAAAGCATAGGTTTCATATATTTCCAGTCCATAGTTTATTACATTTCACAGGGGAAAATGCATCTCAACATCCCAACGTATCTTTAACAACAAATGCAGGAATAACAAACCTAATACAATAAAAACAATTGTTTCTACACATCAAAAGAAAAGAACATCACTCTCCATGTTAAAAATTTATTTAAGGTTATTTAAAATAATACATGGAATTTATCCATGAAAGAAAATTCAGCTAATGTTCAACATTTGAATTCCAGATGAATTCAAAACTCCTAAGTGTAACTTTTGATTGGAGATAGAAAATAGCAGTCACCTTTCTAATGTCTGCAAGAGAGGAACTCTTTTATATTTAAAAGAGGAGAACATAGCTGGCAGAATGACACAATCTCTTGCAAGCTGAAAGTCTGTTCACTGACTAATGCACCCCTCTCACTTTTTAAAATAACATGATAAGCCAAAATTATTATTTTTTTATAATAATTGTTCCATAAATATCATACACATGTGGAATGTGTGAGTTATGTAACAAGCAGACCCTTCAAAGTAAACAAGAAATATGATGAAGTAACAAGCACAGTGTAACAATTTAAGACAAAGCACCTGATAACCAGACAGGTGAACCATTACAGATAATGTCTAAGTAGTGGCTGAAAAAGCTGTGTCAGGTTGTACCTCTGTAACTTTAAAGGATCTTTTCCTCAATGTGTACTGACTGGGAGTTTGAAAATTCTATTTCCATTTCCTGTGCTGTTGTAAATATGAATTGACTTTAATGGATGAAATTTTCTGGGAGAAAGCCAGGAACTGGTGTAACAATATTTGTTCATCAGAGCTGCTAGATACCTACCTTCCTGCCCTGTGAGAGAAACCATTTCAACTTTTCAAGTACCATTTTAGTAGACAGTACCCCAGTAACCCTGGTTTATAGAGGGACAGCAGCAGTGATAAAAAGAACAGCGGAGATAATATCAGCAATCATATGTCCCTTTTCTACAGCTTTGATTGATATTCTAGAAGTTGCAAGGCATAAGGAATAAATGCACAATGGAGGCTTGTAAAGGTTTTTCTTAGTTTTTATTACTTCTTGCCCTTTCATATGCATTTTGTATACAAAATGCATGAATACATATAGATAGCATAGCTTATGTAGTGCTTTACACCTAGAAGCACCTTAGAGAAGAAAGAACCCTAACAAAATAAACAGACTTAAAAACACTCTAGTGTTCACAGCTTTATAATATCACTGCTGACATAGCATTTCTGGAAATATCAGCTGGGGCTGAAAAAGACTGTACAGGAATCAAGCAGGACTTTCAGGATTCTTGATGTTTATTTTTCCCCACTGTCTTCCTAATAAAGACTTTTGTATTTAGATTGGGATTTTTGTTAGTTATTTCATGTTCAATCTCTAGGTTGACATTCTCTTTTGAGAGATGTTTTTGTTGATTGGAGAGGATTCTAAGTAGGAAGACCAAAAATTCCATGAGAAGGCAAAGAGTTTCTGTTCTCCATAGTTTTCACAAAAGTACAATCACTTGCAGTTATAGCTGTTAGGCAAAATCACACAGCAGAAGGGAAAAATACCTGGTCACAGGCGCAGAATCAGTCAAGGCATGACCATCTGAACATTCACTGAATCTGTTGGTTTAGCTGACTTGCTGTCTCACTAATTGTTTCATTTATTTTCCTCTCTTCATACCTGCTTAATTCCATTTTGTACTCTCTTCCAGCCCTGGTACCATTTACTTCTGTTTTTTTGCCAATGTTTATTGCCTCTGAAGTAAATCACTAAAGAAAGAGATTTGAAAAAGATAGTAAAATAATGTTCATAGTCTAGCTGTGGTCCCCTCTATGAGTCAACTCCCATTTCATTTCTCTACCCATTGAAGTTTGATAAAGGAACACCTACTGATACTTTCCATACTACCCAGCACCACAGAAGCTTGCTTTAAACTGGCTCTTAATTATTGCTATAATATTGCTATAATAAGAATGATCAAAAAAAGTAATGTTTATGTTAATTGCGTATTTTTAAAAGCCAGCATTATGTCTTCCGGGTCCCAGACTTCAAGTTCTGAACTGGAATATTGTTATATTTCCTTTTTTTTTATCTTTTTCCCTGATTAGAAAGTAACTAAAGGATTTATAAATCAGATTCACCAATTCTTTTAGGCAAATATTAATCCACAAGAGGAATAAACAAGAGGAATACAGAAAGGCACAGTGATCTCCTGACAACAACCTTGCAGCATATGATATTGGAAGATGGACTGTTCAGCAATTGCACAACCAGATAGCATCCCAAAGAAACTGTCAACTAACATTACTTATACTCTCTGTGAAATTTCACAAGCATAGCAGCAGCTTTAGTCATGGAATCTAAGGCTGGCTTTCTTTTCAGTTTTTAAAGTGGTTAAGGAGTATACTTGCAAATTCAATATAGATGCAGAAACACCTTCTTAATATTGAGTAAAATCCAACTCCTTGAACACAGAGAGGTGAAGGTTAGTTCTCATGTGCTTTGATCTGAGTGGGGCTGCAGGACACATTCAGGACCTTCCAAGGTGCTGCGGACCAGAGACTGAATTAGGAGATCAGATAATCCCGGGTTGTTTTTGTGTGAACTGGAATTCTTACAAAGGGGTAGAATTGCTGGGTCTCATTACAGCTGCAAAAAGCCAATCCTTTCATGAAGAAGCAGAAAGCTAACTGAACTTTTCTAAAAGTCTCGCCCACAAAGTCTTAGTCACTATGACTGCATAGCTGAAAAACATCAGTGCAAGAAGATGCAAAGGGAGAAAAAACATCCTTGTCCTCATCAAAGATATAACCTCTGTAGTGTCATAGAGAAAAAAGTCTTGACTTTGATGCATGTGACACCCATTTTTTCATATTATCTTATTGATTAAATGTCCTAGGATGCAACACCATGTTTACCTACACAGAAATGAAACTAAGATTGCAAAAATAAAGTGCATGAATGACTCAAGACAGAGAATTTTCTTAATGATGGAAACCAGGAAAGTAGAAGCTGTAATGGAAGAGAGTTGCAACTTGAACTAGGATTGCAGCTTTGCATAGTGTTTCTTCGCCTAGCAGGTGGTCGCACATTTTCATTCTCCCGTTGATTTTCCCCCTCTTCAGTAATTGTTGCTAAAGAAGTATTTGTGGGGAAATGCTGTAGACAGATATTCTGGAATGGAGAAAACAAATTGATACATTTTTAACCAGAAAAAGAAACTATTGTAAATAATTGAACTGATCTAGAGATCAAGGTCTTTGACTTTTTTTTCTCAAAACTAATGGGGTAGCCGGCAATGATTTGCAGATCCTAAGCTGTCTTAACCAAAAAGAATAAGGAGCAGATCTCTTAGACTTTGCGACTTTGCATAAAACTACAGTAATTTCATGCATATAAGGTACACCTTTTTCACTGAAGCTTCGAGCCAACCCCAGAAGTCCACCTTATCCCCCGGTGCGCCTTATATATGGACAAATTCATGCGAATTGACAACTTGGAAGTGCGAGCCATAGGGCAGGGCTGGCAAACACGTAGGGCAGGGAGGAGGTCCAGCAGCCAAGAGGGGCTGGGCTGGCAGGAGATCCTCACTGGAAAAAAAAAAAAGTGCACCTTATAGGCTAGTGCACCTTATATATGGACAAATTCCACGGGCTACGCGGAAGTGCCCCTTATAACCCAGTACACCTTATAAGTTTGAAATTACTGTAACTTCTTGCTATTTGTTGTTTTGCAGTAGAAGGAAGGTTTTAGCATCTTCCTGAATCTTTGAGTTAAAACATTTGTTCCTATAAATAACATTTTCCTGAAAAAGTGAGACAAAACATTTTTCCAGGACCAATGGACTACATTAAAGTGTAGTAATAAGGCAAAGATGAAAGTTATCTTGAGTGATTTGTTCTCATAAAAAATTGCTAAAGTTGCTTGTATAAACCTCACATTTTTACCAAAAAGAAAAACCTGGGGAAAACAAAAGCAGTGAGAGCACTGCAAACCCAGTAACTTCTGCTTCCTTCATTGCAGTGTTTTCTGGAGAACTTCTTGTTTGAGTCATGAGGCTTTGAGATTCTCTCCATCACATTCTCTAGGGAAAACTGTGGAAAAATAGTCTTCTGCATGGCTTTTCTTTTTCTAGAAGGACACAAGAACTGATGAAGAAGGTATATACAGAAGTGAATGGGGGAACAAAAGAAAGCTGAATGAAGTTCACCACTCCATTCATATCTCATATCTCACATTTCCCTGAGCAAAAGGTCAGTCAGTGGTGAAGCTCTAACAAGTGCTTAATAGCTTAATAAACACAACAAGAATTGTGCCAATATGCCAGAGAGTAAGAAAGTCACAGAGGAACAAATATATAGAAGCAGAATTCATCAGTTTAGTAATTTAAAACAACCCAGCCCAAGGTAATGGAATCTGGCAACAGAGATGAACTCCTTTCCCAAGAGGAAGGCTATTATCATAGGCTAAACAGCTGTTTAAAAGTAAAAGTTGCTTCAAACAAAGAAGAAAACAGATGCTTAACTAATTTTAGACATTAAAAGTTAAAAAAAAGCACAAAACCACCAAATGTATGAAAATAAGTTTCCTTTAAACACCGAGAGAGTTTTATAGCCTAAGTTGAAAACCAAACAAAAACCCAGTTTCTAATACAGCATACTGCCTTTGAAAACCCTAGGTATCCTAACTCTCTGTCCTTAGGCATCTGCAGCAAAGCTTTCTACATCTCAAGAATCCTCGTGTTGCTTCTGGGTATAGCTAACTGAGAGCTGTTACAGTTGAGGATTTCATTTATCCACAGCTTGTTATGTGTTGATAGGACATTACAGGCATTTTCCCTAGGTTCAGTCACAGAGGCCAAGTACCTGCTCCAGACAAGTGAAGAAATTGATGAAAAGAAAACATCCCACACACCATTTTCAATCTCTGTAGTACCTTCTTTCTACTGGAGGTGTGCTGATTATACTCCCAAAATTCAAGTGATCTGTACCTGTGTTATAGCAATTATTGGCTTCTCATACAAAGCAAAATTTGACTTTAGGAGATACAGGCTTCAGGGGGTTAGCCATGAGTGCAGCAATCAGAATCCTAAAGTCAAGTGCACAAATTCAGCCAAGTGTAGGAAGTTCCCACACAACAAACCCTGTAGATGCACAAATTGAAAAGTGTAATAATTGCTGCCCACAAATAATTTTCTAAGTCCTAATTTGAAGCAAATAGTCGTGGTTTTAGTTGTTAACAGCACTACAGATTCTGCCTAACTCCACTACCCATACTCTTTGAAATCCTTGTTCTACCTATATTTTGACAGATTCTGGTTTTGATTAGATCTATGCTGCTACTTAAACATAAATAAAAGGTAAGGTAACTTAATAAACCTATAACAATGCAATTCATAGAATATATTTTAATATTGTATACAACAGCATCCAGAAATTAAAGCAGATACAAATTGCATTAAATAAATAGTCAAGAAAAATTACCACAGAATTAAGTTTTAGTCCTAAAATATCCTCATGTGATGTGCAAAAAGACTCTTGTCTGGGTATGGACAAAACGTTCTGAAGGTCCTTTTTGTCTTTTTCAAGCTTTCATGTGATTAAGAGTTTTTTGGTTGGTTGGTTGATTTTTTTAATGCAATTACCCCCTGAAACATACCTTTAAAAGTCTGCCCTTTCTTCCAGTTGCTATGAAAGATTCCTTTTGGGACCTGAAAACTTTCTGAAAAGTGTCCCATTAGTCATGTATGTGAAAGTATCCATTCTGGATAGCAGAGCTAAAAAATTTGTCAGAAGATATAGTCTTCTGACAGTTAAGACGTAGCTTGGAGATTATAATTTGTCTTAACAATAACAGTGCAGATCTGGAAGCAATAGTTTGATCACCAAATTTGGTCCAATCTTCTGTTCTTGTATGAAATCATATTACAGAAATAAAGCTGGAAGGAAGTTTCAGAGATTGTCCAGTTATCTAGTCTTTCCCCATACTGTGTGGATCACAGTGCTCAAAATAATTTGACTATGCTGTTCTATATAGCTTGCAGTAAAAAGTTTCCCTAAGCACCCTGTGCAATCTATTTTAGGGCTCAAAGGTTCTTACTTCCAGACAGAAAGCATTCAACAGTCAGTTTATAACCAATTATTGTGCTAACATTGTCCTTTAGTCAAACAGGTTTTCCCTTATTTTTCTTCCAGTATAGCTATAGAAAGTAATTTTCCTTCTGGCTTTCATTTTTCTATTTTCAATTTACGTATTCCCAGAAAAATGCTTCTTTATTCCCTAAGATTGTTATTAATGTCTATTCTCCTGTCCAGTAGAATCATTTCTGCAGATAGGGGATTCAAGCAGTAGTCACTCTTCTCTCTAGGTAAGGTCATTCTAGAGTTGATTTTCCGATTAAGATGTAAACTAACATCTGAATTGTGAGCAGCCAAAATATAGTTTTCAGGCTGCAGAACCACAAATGAATGGCTCACAAATATACCAGTAACACTAGTGGAAACCTTTCTAGCTAAAAGTAGGGCATTAATAGTTCACTAAAAGCAAAACATCTCAAGGATATGTAACATTTGAACAAAATCATTTTGAAAGAAAATGTATAGGGAAAAGGGAGTTGTGTTCCCATTAAGTAAACATACTGTTTTGATAATGGATTCTTTTTTTGCCTCCCAGGTTCAAAGTGGAAAGAATTCTAGTGAAAATTGAAAATTAGATTCTTACAGATGTCTATGTATTGGCCACTAAATACAGCATCTTGTTTTTGAAAGATGACTTTGATTACGACTAGGGTTTTTTCCTTTAAGAGCACACTGTTATCATTGTGCTGAATAGACAAGTCACAATAATCAACTAAGTTAGGGTCCCTACAAGTTTACTCCTTTTTTCAATCCACTTCTCATTTTCTGCCTTCTTTCTTTTCCCTCCTACTTCTCCTCCCTTGAATAAGGTGTTAAAAGACTGTGACCAAGAGCTGTTGTTGAGCCAACCTAGTGGAACAAATCTGCTGAATATAGCTGAATATAGTATTATACAAATGGAATTTAATAGTGACTCACAGTAATAATAATTAGGTGGGAGAGCAAGCTGGTTTTGAACACCTGTTGTCAATTTATGCCAAAAGATGTGGTCAACTTACTATTTGTCTGTCAAAAGCCTTGATATCTCAGTAAAAAATTGAAATATTAATGTGTCTTGGTCTTACTCCTGAATATTCTGCAGTAGTACCAGTTTTCTTATGAAATGTGGGTAGGGATGCGAGACCTGTTAAAGAAAAGAATGCAAGTGCATGAAAAAACTTTTTTCTGAGTGCAAAAAAAAAGCCCCACAGAGCTTTCTACAGTAGCTCAACCCTCTCCGTGCTTCAAAGCTATGGCTGAAATTTCCCCTGAAGCCTACAATACTGCAGGGAAATGAAGAGTCAAAAAAAGACCTGTACTGCAGGCTATGCAGTCCTGTGGCCACTGAGAAGCTCAAGTGATCAAAACTTTGAAGTGTGCATAGATCCTCTGAAAAGCTCATGGGTTGCTAAAAGGAACTGTCTGAAAGGGTTCTCCAAAACTTCTGTGAAGGCAACTTGTGTCAGTATAGCTTGCTCAGAGTAACAGTTGTGTAAAATTGCTAGCTATCTTTTAAGGTCAGCAATATGCTTTTCTAATATACTTCCACTTTCTACTGTTTTGGGGTTTTGTTCTGCTTTTTTCTTCCTCAGCTGCTCTCCATTTATTTCCTTACACAAAAAAAAACCCATCATGGCTAGCATCCCACAAGTCAATTGAGAAACCTATCTTCTGGTGGTTTCTATTACTCTGTGATTTTATGTTTGTGGTTTACAGGCAGGGATTTGAAAGAGGAGAGAATCAGCTTGAATGTTAATTTTAGGTAAAGGAATAGTCAAAAAATTTCTAAATTCTTGGAAGGAATAACTGCTAACTGAAATGCCGGAGGAAATATCATTGAAGAATGACATGGGGATTTTTTGTTTTGTTTGGTTTTTTGTTTTGTTTTGGATTTTTTGTTAGTTAGTTTGTTTGTTGAAGTCTTGGATTCATTTCTGTGTCTTCTAGCTCAGTTTAGGTACTGTTTAATGCAGTTTCCTAAGAGTCATTAGATTCCTTGTAAGTGAAGCTTTCCCTCTGATCTGCCCAGAATGTAATTTATTAATAAAAATGCAAGCTTTGTGCTTTGGATTTAATTATACAAATAATGTAATACCTATACTCAATTACTGTTTCCTAAAATTCTTTTTGAAAGCCCTATTATTGCTATTATAAGATCAGAAGCCAAGTTACCATTCCATGAAGTGGACACATCCTCTTGTGTTATACTCCTCTCCTGCATATCTGTACCTTACATTACTTTACATTACTTACATTACCTTACTATTTATTTTTAAGAGAATACCAATATAAACCAAAACTAAAGGTGTGTCTGAGCCAGTGCACAGTCCTGGTTGAGTACAACATGCATGAAAATGCAGCAAGACACCTGATATGTCAGCCAGCAGTGTTTGAACAAGGAGAAAGTCCTGCTAAGTACTCATTGTATGATAACACCAAACCTTTGACCTTGGATAAAAAGTCATATCTGAATATTCAGGTTATGTATGCAGCTATCCAGCTGAGCTGGGTTTTGGAATTACTGACCTTATTTTGAATGGTCTGTAGTTTCCTTCTGGTTTACTTTGCTCTGTTCCAGAGACAATTTCTTTGTTCTGTAGAGAGATATAAACTGTGAAATTATGCCTCATCAGCAGAGCAACTTAGTTTATTTAACATATTCTTATGAGTAAAAAGTATGAAAAAAGAAGAGCTGAAACAAATAACTTTCCAGTGAATTGCTATCTGTATTCCAGAAACATATCAGTCTACAAAATTTCCCATAAACCAGTTAGGTTTTTATATATTTACATAACACAGCTAATTGCAGATAGTTATGTATTCTTTCCTTGCATTGCTTAAAATATTGGCACAGAAATAACACTAGATCTATCTTGTGGCAAAATGCCATAGCATCGTCCAATTTCCGAGGAGCCATATGGCAATGGTACAGCCATCTGTTTATCTTGATATTCCTTTCCTGGCAAACCTTTTACCCATATGGGTTATTGGTGCCCTCATCTGTGTATATCATGAAGAGGTTCAAAACCAAAATCTATAATTTTTCCTGGTATAACTTTTAACAATTACACTGAACATAAAGATCACACTATCCCCATGTTTAACCTCATCCATTTCTGTTATGTACACACCTGCCTTCTTCTGTTAGATGCAGGAACAATTTGATTTCCAGAATTTGTGAAAGCTGTCATCACAAGCTGTCAGGTTCGAGGCATCATAATCATCTCAAAGGACTGATAGCTTGTGCTTTGTGGATTTGAAACTTCATCACTAAAGAGATTAAATGATCCGTCCTTTTATATGCTGACAGGGTAGCAATTTTGTGTCAGTGTAGAGATTCACGCATTCAGACAGTAAAGCCATGCCGAATATATGTGGAGCCCTTTTACATTTTATGTGACAGCCATTTTCAATAATGTCTAAAATATTTGACATGCACTGTTTGGAATAATTTTAAATAAGGGTGAGTGTCAGCTTTCATCCTGATGTATTAGCAAGCCTGAGTGAAATCATGTTTATATTCAATTTAGCAATCTGCTCCTTAATTTCCACTTTGCGTGAAAGAGTTGTTGCAAATTGCATACACCAAGAGTACAAACCAGACATTTTAAGTACGTATATGTTTCAAATAACATCAGAAGAGATAAATATGGCTTTTGTTTATTTTGGGATTTTTTTCTCCCCTGTTTTTAAAGTAGTACAAACTATTCCGTTCTGGATACAAAGCAAATGCAAAGATGCAATGAAAAGAAACATAGTCTAATGCATTTTTGGGGGCTATACTGAATTATGTACATAATGAATTGCTTTATATCTCTTAGATGTTTTTGTTGACTAATGAAATACATGGACTTGTGGCATTCCACAAATTTGCAATGCAGTTTATTTAAGAAATTCATTGGTTTATTTGGCAACTTTATTGCTTTTCTTTGAAAGATCATGTTTTGTGTACATTAGACTAGTTACAATTCATGCAATGTAGTTCTATGAAAATTTAATTAGATTATCTCTCTGATTTTCTGTTAGGAATTTTTAAAAAATTATAAATGCATTTATTTGCATTGTGAGTATTCTGTGTCTGCTACTGATTTCATTGACATTTAAAATAAAAAATTCTTTATTTTTTAGGGGTCCCTTGCATGACTCTTGTGTTTTGAATTCTTTGCTTTAATAATAAGCCATTAGGAAATCACACATGGTGTTCTTTCAGATGAATTTTACTAGATTTCCCACCATTAATTTTAGAACTACAATTGCTCTTCATCGCTTCAAAATTCTTACTATCCCAACCACTATTGGCTTCGATAGTAACAGAACTTTGAGACAGGATTTAACTTTTCATGCATATGTGTGCTTTCATCCCCATTGCTGCTCTGTTTATCATCTCTAATCTATGGACATGCTACAACTTAGGAGTCTTTTCTTTCTAATCACCTTCCACATTTGTACATTTGTTCACACACCTCTCTCTCATATACCTGTGAACAGAAGTGTGAAACAAACTTGGCAGCAAACAAGCTCACTTCTATTTTTATGTAAAACCTCCCCATGAAATAGAGAGTAAAGTATTCACAAGACTCTTAGTCCAAGTCTGGTACACCAAAAAGGGAAGAGTTTTAATGATTGAGGAGTTAAGAAAATTATTTTTTTGAAGAAGGCATCCAAATTTAACCTGTCAGGTTTACTGTGGTGATTGTTCTGTAACAGGTGCAAATACACTCTAATTTGCATTCTGACCAGGATAATTTGTCTCACTCTTTACACTTGGATGGTGCTTTTTTCATTCCATATGTGAACAAAATACCACCTAACAATGTTCAGGCACTTCTTCCTTCCTTGCTTCTTTTAAAATTTTTTTTGGCTGAGGACATTTACATTTGAAAACCTGCTTGGCTTTCCAAGGGGTTGAAGTTTCTATTTTGGGACATCTTGAACATATCCTCTTGTCCCAGTTTAGCAAATATATCTCTGTCTAGCAACTCAGATCCTGCCTTAAAAGTCTTGGCATAAGGAGGACATAGCTGTGACTGTGACTTTTCTCCCTCTTTACCGACATGTTGGTGTCCTAGCAACACATGAATAACACTGTCATGAAAAAAGCCTAGAACAAAAAGAATAAACTGGTAAAATATTAGGGTGCGCTGCCTATCAAAGTAAAATAGAGGAAAACATACATACTATAGTTTCCAGAGTCTGTACAATAACTGCATCAGTTTCCACACAAGGGTAGAGATCCAAGGCAATACAGAGTTAATTTTCTGCATGGTGGCTGGTATGTGACTGTGTTTTGGATTTATGCTAAACACAGGATTGATGATGTAGAGACATTTTTGTTACTGCCAAGCAGGACTTGCGCAGAGCCAAGGCCTTTTCTGCTTCTCGTTCTTCCACGCTGGTGAGGAAACTGGTGGTGCTGGGTTGTTGGGAGGAGGCACAAGCAGAACAGGTGACTCAAACAGACCAAAGGGGTATTCCAGACCATATGGCATCAGGGTTTCTTTGGAGTGATGGTGTTTGTCTTCCCAAATCATTGTTGCATGTGATGGGGCCCTGCTCTCCTGGAGATGGCTGAACACCTGCCTGCTCATGGGAAGCAGTGAATTCATTCCTTGTTTTGCTTTGCTTCTGTGTGTGTTTTTATTTTATTTTCCCTATTCAATTGTCTTTATTTGAGCCCATGGATTCTCCAGCTTTTAGTCTTCCAATTCTCTCCTCAGATCCACAGGTGAGGGAGTGAGCAAGTGGCTGTGTGCTGGTCACAGTAGTTAAACCGTGACATAGATTTTTAATTAAATCAATATAAAGTCAGCTTATAATAGCATTAATCAATGGCTTAGTAGAGTTAGCAATAATAAAATTAAATGGTCACAGCATACAACTTACTGCAGATAAAGAAATAGGCTTAGTGAAGGCTTTAGTGTTTTCTTCTCTCACTGACAGTAAGCTACATAAATCTGCAGCTAAAGAACTCTTCAAGTTTACCCCTGACTTTATTAGAAAATGCTAACTCACCTCTTGAGCTACTGTATTTAACATATGAATACTATTAATTAGTGGTGATGTCAGGAATAATTAAGCAAAAGACCAATGTATATGTCACTGTCTCTCTGATCCTTGTGAAAAAGCTCTTGCTCCTGGACAGGTCTCAGAAAACACTGATGTTTTCCTGTGAGAAGGGCTGACGTCATGTGAAATCATGGCTGGAAGGCTCCTGGCATATTATCCAGTGTTCTATTAATGGACATGATGTTTGGCATTAACACTGTGAACAAAACTGTTAATTCCTTTAAATCCACTCACCCCTTGGAAACAATGTTCAGGTTAACCAATTTCTTCAGACAAAGGCATAAAAAATCCTCTATGGAAACACCATAAAACTTCAGATAACTGCAGTTTTTTAAGTAGGCACAGATTTTTGGAGACTAGGAAAATAACAATACTGATATTGTTTATTCTTTAATTCATATCAGATTGGGTGAGAAGTGCAAAGCCTGATGTTTCATGAGAGAAAGGGAAAAGAGTGTACTGCCCTACATAATAAACATATCTTGTGGCTCAAGAGATTTACTGGTCTCTCAAGAAAATCAAGACTCCATTTTTGCTGAGATCTGAGATCTTTTGCTCTACACTGAAAAACGTTTTTGTTTTTTTACCAAGGAAAAAAAGGAAAAAAAAAATCCCAGATGCTAAGTGTTCTCTAACATCTTTACATGTTAAAACTCTGTTTTTCCTATGCCCTTCTACAAGAGTCTGACTGTAAGAGGGAAGCAAGAAAAAAGTATTTCTTTCCATTTTGGTTGCTTTAGTAAATAAGACACAGGTTGACTGTGATTCACAACAAATAGTGCACACAGGATGTTTACAATTTTGCAAGTGTTGGGCAGCAGGCAAAAGGAAGGTTCACCACCACCACCACCACATCCTATTTGCAGAAAAAGAAGACATATTGATTAGGATTTACTTCTTGACCAGATATCTAAACTTGAACTAGGGTTTTATTACATTCTTTTCTTACATTTATTCCGTTAATTTAGAAATTATGTTACTGCCTATAGATGTGACTGAAGTTTAAAGCCAGATTACATTCTAGCACTAACAAAACTTCTATCCAGTTTCAGAGATTTTTTAATGTACTAATTTCAGTTTGGTTATGCCTCTCTTGTCCATAAGTGATACGAGACCAAAGCTGTAGCAGAGCCTATTTGGTACATAAAAAAGATGTTTTTTCAAAAAAAAGAAGGGATGAGAATTAATTAGATTAAAATTAAAACTAGTTGAAGAATAAATTGAATCAGCAATTCATTTATGCTTAATCCAAGTTAAATTTTGAGCTTTTTGTGGGAAAATAACCCCAGTACTATAGGTGAGCCATTACTTGGATATGTTTGTTGAATCATCACTGCAAAAAAAGAGCAGAAAACATAGAGGAAAACACAGAGTGGTACAGTACTTCCTCTTTTCTCCTCTTTCTGCTCGTTACCTGTTAGTTTGTGTCACTAATATTCCAAGAAAACACAGTGCTTCAACTTCTTAGCACATCTTCAACCCTATTTTCCAGATCAAGAGAGATGGAAAGAAGCTGTGCTAATATGAGGGGAATGAGAGCATGTAAAGGCTGAAAGGAGGGTATACCTTGACCTGAAAGTAGGTCTGTCCATTGTTATTTCATCTTTTTTTAGTCTTTAAAACTGCATTTTTGGACACTGGCCAACTAATGAATTCTTCTAAACATTATTGTAATAATACAACTTCAGCCATAACTGGAGTTGAAGTGGAAGCAAATGAAAAATCTGCTGGTTTGTGTCATTTAGCACAATATGAAAAAGGGAAATAGAGAAGTAAAGTCACTGGCCCCTTTCCTAACATGAAACAGGATTATGCAGTAAAGGATATTTCTGATGCAATGTTTTAAAGATAGCTGCCATGATTTGTAAGAGAACATAGGCATACATAAAATAATTTATTGTTTCTTACATGCTTATGCCCACATGAAGTACATGAGTACTATGGCAAGAGCTTGAATTGATGATGAAAGGAGAATTTGAATGCACGAAGATCACAGAAAGATGGGTGCAGGAAAAAAAAATTCATAGAATTACAAGTGGATAATGTCCTTGAAAACTGTTCAAAATGAGAAATGACATTAGATTGAGGGTTTTTAAATTTTTTTTCCCTCTGTGTGTGGCTAATAATAAGAGAGAATGGAAGAAATATTAAATAAACAATTATTAATGAAAAACAGGACTAAACTTGACTGAAAATACTTCCATTTAGTTAAAATTAGAAGTTAAAATATAGTTAGTAGGTGAATAGCTTGTTCTTTTTATTTCAGCTTGCCAAATAATAAACAAAAAAACCCAAAAAAACCAACAAAACAAAAGAAAAGCAACAAAAAGAGTATAAAAGTCCAGCCATAAAATTCTTCATGATTATTTAGACTCTTAGGAACCCTTACAGAAAGACTAAAGGGTACCTGAGTCTGGAAATGAATGATTCTTTTGACATGTCTAACTCTTCTAGGCCATCAGGGTTGTATCAGATACTGTCTCAGAGTTGCAAGTCAGACAGTATTCAAATGAGAGGGATGTGACACCCTTCACAAAAGGAAACGCCACATTAAAAATTGAAAGTATTTAGAAAAAGATGGACAAATGCAGCTGTAAAGCATGAGTGGCTAAAATCAGAACAGAGGAGAAAAAGTGAATTAGCATACAGAAATGCTTTAGAATGCCATGACAACACAAAGACAGGCAGGCTCAGGCTATTTCATATCATTCCATTTGACTTGTTCTTGCACCCTGCCCCTCAACTTTCAATCAAGGAGAACAAATGCTTTGTGTGATATTTTAATGAATTCTTTGCACATTTACTGTCACTAAAGCCTATTTTCTTAGTGCTAATTATAACAGTCCTCCTATTAGTAAAAAAATAAATGCTATCCTAACAGTGTCCAATTCTTTATTTCCTCTGGAAGGAAAAAACTACTATTGTACAGCAGCATACTTAAGATGTTCCAGTACAGATTGAGCCAATATTTTTATTGACTCATAATTTCAGAGGTTCCAAAGCTCAGAAACTATATTCTATGCTCAACTGGACAGGACCTGACAGTGCCTAAAACCTAAGCCGGGGGCCAAAGTCAATACATCACTCTAAGGGTGAGTGAGCTAGGTAGTTCTTATATATACAAAGAATTTCTGTTAAATAATAGAGAAAGATCTGTAAAGCAATGATATATCTACCATGGAAGCAGAGCCATTTGAAGGTATAACTGTATTGCTTATGCTACATGTTTTGTATAAATCAATGACTGATAGATAAATACTGATTGTTCTGAGGTAATCTGATTGTTTTCCCGATTCAGTGCTATATGCTGCTCATAGAAGGTATATCACTTTCATCTGTTCAGAAAAAAGCACAGGTGTCTGTCATTTTAGTTGCAGTAATCTATATTTTTTTCCGAGGAAGAAGAGCCTTTGTAAAACAGAAGCAGTTGTCTGCAACATTGTAAATCATGCAATACAGGAAGTTTTATGACATTACATCAGTAAACTACGCAGCTCCAGCTCTTCTTTCCTTGAACACTCAGTGGTTTAAAAAATAGAAAACACCATTTGGATTACAGCCATGAGACTAAATTAGTAAATCTATTGCTAATAAATAGCCCAGCTGAAAGCACATTAATGAGTGGAGAATCCTAAAGATCAAGATAAGCTAAAAAAATCTCAGCTATTTTTAATTACATATCATACAAACCCAAAAAAGCACCTTGGCAAATAAGGAGTATTTTTTATTTTTAAAAAAGCGAATCTTCAGTATGGGAGCTGCTTCCTGCCCTGCTACCTATAGAGGACCAAAACTGATTGTGTAGGAACAAAGAAGGGTCCAAAGCCAGGAAATGTTATTTCCAGCAGAAGCACATGCCCCATCAATCAGAGGGGCACTCACAATATTTGATATGCTTAGTGCTGGCTTTCTCCAGACTAGTGATTTCAGCTCTGTACAGTTTGAAGTCAGGCCTTCTTACCTCACTCTTACCTATGCCCTGTGTCACTTTATCTCAAGAAAGCACAATTAAAGACACCAGCTACACAGGAAGAAATATAGACAGAAGTTTGGCTGGTGTTTTGAAGATAAAAGCAGGGTGCTCTTCCATGAAGCTTGGCCTCGCTCTTGGAGACAAACACTAATAATTCTTTTGAAAAATATTATCAGCACCCTGAAATCTACTGAAAGACCAGAGTATACAAATTTCTTATTGCATTTGTAAATATTCTTAAATTAAATATTAGTGTATTTCTTTACATTTAAGCAGGATGTTATGAACAACTTTTGATTTACCATTTTAAAATCTGCATGCAAGTATTAGAACATTTAATTTACAATTCTAGTAAATGTCTATTTTAACTGCAGTGAAGATTACAGACTTAGTTAATGACAGGTAGAAAAGGTATTACTGATACTTTTGTAGTGAAAAGTAATCTTAACCCCTTTAGCATTTCTAGAAGTGTTGACATACACTGAGAACATTGGTACTGCTATTTTGGATGGACAGTGCTCTGTGACACTGGGAAAGGTAGAATTACCTTGGCATTTCCTTGGGAGTTAGGAAAATGAGTTCAACTCTTGTACAAAGGCATTTGACAATTTGGCATTTAGAAATTAAACTAAAGCAGTTCACCCGGCAAGCAGAGAGTGACTGTGAAACAGAACTTTGTATTTCGAAAGCATATTACTGAAATAGTTAACAACAAAGAAGTCCTTGTCAGTTAGCTTTTTAGTTCATCAGAAAGAAATCTTACACTGAAAAACTCCTCATCAAAACTTCATTGTAATTCAATATAATAAGAAAGATTTAACTAGAAGAAAGAAAATTGATATATGACACAGTCAAAGACAGTATTGGAAGTGAGATTATGGTTTATCATGTACTCAATGATCTGAGAGCACATTTTGTGAAAATTTATTTATAATGGGATGAGTACCTAGGTAGCTCTGTGGTCTTACTATCTGAATTTAGTACTACAAAATATGCTAAACTTAAAGGAAAGTATTTAAAGGTGAATCATTATAGTCAAAGCTGAATGAAGCTATGAAAGTAATTTAATATTTTTTATTATTATAGTAAAAGTTTATGGTTTATTTTTGCTTCTGCTGAGGTGACTAGCATAATTTCCATTCTCTTACTTTCATGTTTTCTGTTTAGTTATTCTTTAAGTTGTTCAGAGCTAGTTGTGACTTCCTCTTAAGTTTAATCTGTAGTGTGTTGTTTTGAAATCAATTTATAGATTCTAGTTCACAAGGAAATGAGCATCTACTTTCTCTTACTTTGGCTAGAAATTTTGCCCAGGTAAGAGTATGGAATTTGAGTCCATATTTCTCACAGTTAAGAAAAAATCTGATTTAAATTTATTAACTTGTTCCAAAGGAAAAGGATCTCAATCTCTTGCTGGTGATTGCCCCATTTGGTAAAAATAATTTTATTATTAGAATATGGAGGCTCCACTTTGTAATTGCAGTCTTTGCATATGGAGGTTTTCAGCTGCTTATAAAATACTCAAATATTAATTGGGCTAAAATTAAAAAAAATATTATCCCGTGGTCTTTGATGATGACATTTGCCTGGTTCCTGTTTCAGAATATATTTTAATACTTCATGTGAAGACAGAGAACATCACTATAAGACATCCAGAGTAATTTACAGCAACATATTTGATTGAACACCGTGGACTTTTCTTCTGGGAAAATCTGAATAACATTTAGAGCAACAGAGGAATCTCTAACTGGCCTTTGATTTGTTGGGTGAATGCACTGAATTTATGCATTAAACAAGCTAAATCATTATTATTAGTTTTAGCAGTTTCTTTTTTTACTCTGTATA
>VRYO01002355.1:6520672-6572596 GCA_009812075.1 Sialia sialis
ATGCCAACCCAGAAGTACTAGCCTGTAGCAGCCCTGAGCCGAGTCGGGGTTGGGGTCGCCCCCTGCCCTAGTCCTGGGTGGGGCCGGGGGCCACCATGAGCTGCTGGGAGCTGGCAGGCTGGGGGGCTGCCCGGAGCCATCGGGAGCAGGGGGGCCACCAGAAACAGGAGGTGATGGGGGGCAGCCCAGTCCATGCTGCCAGGAAGCGGGACTGCGAGGGGAAAGTGGGCGGGTCACGGAGCGCACCCTGTGCTGCGTGGGAAAAAAAAATAAAAAATTGACAAAACAAAAAAAAAAAAAAAAGAAGAAAAAGAAAAAGTGTCTTATCATCTGGTACAGTTTATTTATGGACAAATTCCATGGATTTTCCAACAACTCAGAAGTGTGGCTTCTAACCAGGTGCGGTTTATAAGTGTGAAATTACTGTACTCTCTAACCGGCCTTTGTCATCTTTTTGTGCATCCCATTCTTGTTAAATATACATATATATTTGGGTCATGAAAAGAGAAGAGAAACTTCTCTTATTGGCACAACTTCTGGCATTTGAACCCCATCAGAAGACAAGATTTTCAGGTGTAATCAAGTAGATATTTAAAAGGCATTATTTGAGGAGGTAATAGACCACAGGCACTATAACAAAAAAAAAAAAAAATTATTTAATTTTTCCTACAGCAAGATATAGTGAGAAAAAGAAAGGAAATGAGAAGGTATAATTTTATTTACTTTGCTAGGAAAAAAATCTGTTCCCACAGATACTGATGCACTTCTGCAAACAAAAGCCATAAAATTCTTCTCACTATGAATGAGTATATCTGAACTTGCTTTGTGATAAAAGCATCTTCCACCTCTCCACCTTTGCCCAGCTTCCCACAAAAACTGAAATTCATATTCCATGTACTGGCAATGATGTCAAAAACCTACAGGTTGACAAGCTACAGTAATTATTTTCATTATAGGGAACAGAGTGGGTTGCATCTACAGGATTTGTACTGAAAAATTCTGCTTTTGTCCACTGTGATTGTCTGTTATAAACACATGCTGAAAATGGAAAGCACAACAATAGATTTTAATAGGGATAGAAATCTGTTTCATACCTATAATTTAGCTCGTTAGAAATGTTGACTTCACATACTTCTATTTGATAGCATTTCTGACCTTTGATGTTTCTATATTGGTAGGAACATAAATGTTACCACATGTAGCTAAAGCTGTAAATTTATAGAAGTTACAGGTACACAGCAACTTTTTCCTTTCTGTTAATTTTATGTCTAAATGTGTCTAAATAGACTGGTGCTGGGAAAGAAAAAAGGTGTTATCACTCAAAAAAAAAAAACCAAACATAAAACAAAGACTCATTTTTAATAAGTTGTGGTTTATCTTAGCATTCTCACCAGACCATGGGGACAAAGTAGTCCATTAAAACATTTTACTAGGTTATTACTAATATAAATATGCATTTAAAGGTGATAGTATGATCACGACATTTCTTTGAAATACTTGCTTGACTTTTTCTATGCCATTTTTACACAATTTCTTCTCTGGAATTATTGGTCTAACAATCTCCTCTCCTGAAACCCTGTGATTGTAACAACACATTTTAGATACGCACTTCCTACAAGGTTGCTAGAAACGTTTCCACTCTGGTATTTGTAAGGTTGTAGGATAAAATCAGTGTATTTCAGGTGTGATATCAGAGCAACAGGACTGGCTGATATTGGCAAAGCTGTTGAGTACTATAGCTGGGGTTGGATGTTGATTTCATCTCTGGTGAAGAATATAGCTGAGGCTCACATAATCATATGGACATCTATTTCTCACACCTGGCCATAAAAACAGGGTTGCTCTAGCTGCCTACATGAGTAAAGACACTGCTGCTGTCATGTGGAAAGACATAGAGTAGAGACCCTCCAGGAAGAATTGTTAACTTCTCTGAAAACCACATTTCTTTGGAGAGAGAAGTAGAGAATATCCTTTTCCAAGTTAGTTTTGTTTTGTTTTGTTTTGTTTTGTTTTGTTTTGTTTTCTCCTTTTTTAAAATACATCATAAGTTAACATCTCTATCTTCACTCAAGTGGTTTTAGCCCATGTTTGGCAGGTAGAAGATATTGCATCAACCTGCTTAGGAAAAGAACACTTAATATTTAGTCAAAAATACAAAAAGTAGAAAAAACTATCATTGCCCTCAGTGTGCCAAATGATTTTACCATTGCAAAGCAGATGCTCCAGTGACCACCTGGTGATTTTCTTAAACCTGTAGGGTTTGCAGAGAGCCTAATCTGAAGACGGAGACTCTCAGATTTCTGAAAAAAAAAAATAAAAAATTAAAAAACCTGAGAAATAATTACACTTGCATCTCCAAAGGAACTTGTAGAGGAGATTTCATTTTTCAAAGAATGCTTGTTGCAGAATCTGTTACAAGTGCATATCTACAAAAGAAATTAATAAGGAAGCCTGAGGATTTAAATTATTTAGATCAGCATGAGAGATGCTCTTCTTAAAGATATGCATTATTATGTGAATATGGAACTTGTTACAGTCTTAATTATAATGAAATAGGTCTTATCCTTCCCTGAGGATGCCTGATGTTGCCATGTGAGCAAAGACCTACTCAATTTCTTTTTGTCTAGTGTCCTTCAGCTGTGTCCCGCTTTGCTTCCCTTTCTGTTACCAAACTTCAGTTCCAAGGTAGGATATTGCTAGTACTCCTTGATTATGCCAAAATGCATTGAACTCAGAGAATGAGTTTAAAGAAATACATTTGAAATGTTTGAGACTGACAATTCACCATTTTTGTCAGATAGAGCTGATGATCTTGTTCCTTTCTGAATTCTTGTCTTTCTAACAAAGGTAAAAATATTCTGAGTGAATCTGCAAAAAATTTCTACTAATGTGTTTGGGGAGGAGTCTCTGATAAATTAAAAAAAAAAAACAGCGCACAAGATAAATATTAGTATGTTTACACTGGGAGAAAAGAAAAACTATTTTATGACTATGGTCAAATTAAATGAAGTAATTTTGTATTGGCTAGGTAGACATGCTTCAAGAAGGAATGGTACAGCAAAGCACAGGTGTCAGTTGTCAGTATCAGAAGTGAAAAAGTGAACAGAATAAGCAAGGAGAAATTCCCAAGACAAAGAAAGAGAAAAGAAAATTTAAAACACTGCTTATTTTTAGAAGTATCTTCCTGCCTGACACTGTATTAAACTGAGGGAGATAGCAGGATGCTGGAGAGTCGCTTATACAGAGCTGCAGACTGCTACAGGGTAGTGCTTCAGAAGCCACAAATTGTTCCAATTGAACAGAACTCTTTGCCAGCTTGTATAGCAACACAAGACACACCTGAGCAGTAAAAAGAAATGTACTGAATCACAACTTAATGTGTTGACACAGTAGATACACCCATCTGATTGAGCAACCTAAGTGAGTGGCTGGGGCACCTCCTGCTTTCAGAACTCCCTGGAGCTCTCCAGGGTGCCTGAGTCTGGTAATGAGAGCAGTCTTGGTTCTTCACATCACTTTCTGAAGTTGTCATTAAATAGTCTAGGCTTCTAATTCAGACAGTATGATTACTGAAGTTAGACATTGTAGATAAATTGCCTATTTCAGTCACTGTAAGCTTCCATTTTCTTTATTCTGAGCATCTGGAAAATATCTGAAGAGCCAATGTTTAGCCTCTGTTATTTTTATGGTGGGCTTCAGATGAAATGGTAGAAGTGCAGATTAGCTTGTACTGTGTTGTTGCTAAATGAGATAAACCTTTATGCACAGGAAATTGTATTCCACTGCAGATTTTCCAAAAGCTGGCTGGCAATGTGTTACCTATTGGCAAATATATTGCAGCATTTCTTAGACATGCATCTTCCAATATGCCTACATTGGTTTCATCAACTGTATGTTTATTGAAAAGTCAATAAAATACTGAAAATTTTTTGTTTAAAAGTTCTTAGGCAGCTAGCTTTTGGTGGTCTATAATAAATGATCATGACTGGCATTTTGAAACCTTGTGTTTCATTCAGATGCTTAAGTATGTATTAAATAAGAGGATAAAGATGCTGAATAAGTGAATATGTTTGTTACTCTTGCAGATCTATGCTCAACTGTGCTAGTGTTTTCCTTAATAAACACTTGCTCAGGAAGTCCACAAGCATAGTCTGCAATCCACCAAGTTGGTGCACAACAAAATAAATTAATAAAAATCAGGTGCGCAAAAAATTCTTTGTGCCATCCTCCAGCAATTTTTATACGGAAAGTTTACTCTCACTTTTGAACAATCCACCTACAAAGGGACACTTACATAAAATCTCACATACATTTAAGAGCTTGACAGTTCCAGGCCTCATTTGCAAACAAGGTTTGTGATCTGAATTCCATAGTATGCAAACTAAGAAAGCATAATGTGGAAGTAGATCTAAACGTCTGCACAATCATCAAGCTTAGTCGTACAGTGGCAGGAAAACATTATAAAGCTGATGAATTTTTAATTTGTCACACTTTTTGTAAAATCAGCCACCTTCCTCTCTCCTTCTCAGTACTCTAAAGTTATGTTGGGTTTTTTAAAAGAAAAATCTCAAAAAGAGAGTGGTTCATCAAGCATAGATTTATAAATTTCACTTTAAACCAGTGATGAAACTCTTGCCATGCAGACACATTGTCCTTTCCCCCAATACAGGAATGAAAAAAATGATTGAAAATGTGCAATGTGGTTTTCTGACTCTCCTTTTTAAGTGTGTCATTGTTTGCACACCTAATAAGGGGATGACATTCAATGTCCAGCAATAACAACATCACACTCATGGACATCTCACTAGCAGTAGAGAGAGCTAGGGCACTGACTTCTGTGAAAATAGCAGATTAGATTCCTGAGCATCCAGGTTTTTCTACTACTTCCAGACTATTTATTCATTTTTGAACAATTGATTCTCAATAGTATGTTACTAATTACAATTACAGGAGGAAGGTTTTTGTCTCTCCCACGCAGCCATTTACCCTGCTTAAATATTCAAGCCATGACAATTATATACTCAGTCAGTTCTCTCAAATTGTTAAATTTTCATCTTCAGTAAAGAAGACAATGCTCATGGAGGTTTTGTGTTGTCTACATAAATATTTGTGCAATGTACTTAGTATGGCAACATATGATTGCTGAAGATAAAGCAGGTACTTGAGGCACAAGAGTACTTGTAATAATGGAAATGCATGACAATCCAGTCTCTGTGCAGGTTGGGGTGGGAGGAAAGAGAGGTAGATGAGATGCATTAAGTGCTCAGTGCAAATTCCCAAAAGCTTATAAATATGCAGAAGTATCAACGAAAATGTGTGACTATGGGAATATTTTCAGATAATTCCAGAGTTTTCTCAACAATCTGTATGTAGTTTGCCATCTGCAAATCCTCTTAAAGGAGTATGAATATGGAGTAACTGCAAAATGTAACCGAGGCCTATTTACAAAATGAATTGGCAGATTTCATATTGTTTGCTCTGGAGAACTACTGCAAATATGTTCATTCAAAATTTTGTTTAATTTATGCTAATAAAATAAGACAGATCAGTAATAGGGAAGAAAAATAGGGCATAGTAAAACATTAATAAGTGAGATCTGAAAACTCAACATTTTTGTAATTTTTATCAAGTGCTATGTTTTATGATTATTTTTTCTTATCTATGGCACTATATGAACACTCTGGGACACTAGGAACCCAAAAGAGTTTATACTAATTGATTGGTACTTGCTCAAGATCACCATTGTTTTGGCATAAATGTTACATCAAAGCTGACATATTTTCAAAAGTATTTTTTAAAAATATTTTCATTTGCCAGGTCACATAAGCTAAACAGTAAAAGGCAAATTACATCTAAATAATCAAATTAAATAGAAGATTTTCTGCCAGTGCTGAGAAATACTGTTTGGTGTCTGATGTAATAACTTTTTAGCAAAATAAATATTTTTTCTCAGTGAGGGACAGTAGAAAACACAATTTGCATCGTTCAAGGTATAAGCTGACTTAAAGTCTGTAAATCATGGCCACAAATATTCCTGACTTTGTCTAGGTGTGATGACACCTTAGTGCAATAGTGGATGCAGCAGATCCTGTTCTGAAATGGTGACATAGCTACCTTGTTCCCCTATTGTTGGGCACTACACCAGTGACCTTTACCTGACATGGGAGTAAAGAATTTGTGACACATCTCATTAGAATTTGTCTCTCATTGCAGTCTCTTACTCACATTGGAGCTGGATTAAGCATATTTTTAAATGTACAGGCTTTGTTGTTAGCCATATGCCTGTGGCAAACTGCTTCTCTGTGGCAGGGCTAATAGGTAAACTAGGTAGGTGGGAAACACTAAACCAACCAAAAAAGTCTTAGAGGCACTCACAGTAATTTCACACTTATAAAGGTGCACCGGATTATAAGATGCACTTCTGAGTAGCTGGGAACTCCATGGATTTGGTCTATATATAAGGCGCACTGGCCTAAAAGGCGCACTATGTGCAACGAAGTAATGAATTAGTAACAGAATATTGTCAGGTGCTCAATTTGCAAACAGTTTTCACAGATCTTCATAGGTTTTAAATCCAGCCCCAGGCGCCCTCCCCCTGCAGCAGGCCCCGGCATTCCCTCCCACTCCCATGCGCCTTATACGCGTGAAATTACTGTAATTTGATTTTCAGGCTCCAAGGATGACAAGTTTGCTCTAATTACCTCATACTAACTCATGTAAATGTCATATGTGTCATATTTATGTGTCTGATTATAAATATCAATAAATAATAATTAGTACATTAGCTATTAATAAAATCTACTTACTTATATTTTAATATGTTAACTTTTTGTGCTTGAAGGAGCTGATGTGAGATAGTGGATCATGCTGTTGTACAAACTGCAGAAATTATCTGTAAATCTGGAATAGATCCCCCTTGTTCTTCTTGCTGACTTCTATCTTATTTGAGGAGGTAACTTAGAGTGAGATTTTCAGAGCATCTGAAGTCTCACAGTTCTTAGAGGCACAGTCTCACTTGACTTTCCATGCTCCCATGTACATCCTGCTGCCACTCTCCAATGCTCTCTAGGCTGTCTGGAGGGCAGGTTTAGATTAGCTGTCAGAAAGAAATTCTACACTTTAGGCACTGGAACAGGTTGTCTAGACAGGTTGTGGACTCTCCATCTCTGGAAGTTCTCAAGACAAGGTTGTATGAGGGTCTGAGTAACCTGCTCCAAGGGGAAGTTGTCCCGGCCCATGGTGAGGGGGTTAGAACTAGGTAATCTTTCAGGTTTCCAACCCTAGCCATTCTATGATTCCATGACATTCCAAAAGCAATTCATTAATTAATTCCATAATTGTCCTCTTAATCTCTCCTGGGTTACTGTATTGAGCAGGCTCAGTAACAGGTTTGGTGAGGACTGGAGGGGTGTAAAACGGGTCAGGGAAGTATGTGGTTGGCAGCAGTGGGGGAGAGACTCAGTGGGGGAAACAGGACCTGCTTTTTTGTGGGGGGTAGGGCAGCCTGCTCTTCTTTGGAAACTGTTGCCAGAGGTTCCTAACGAAAGATCTAGGCTGCATCTCTGGGTCTTGTTAACTTAGAATTTTGGGCAAGCCTGTAAAATTTGGGGCTCTCTTTCTTCAACATCCTTCAGGTTTCCTGAAACCATTGTGAATTGTAATCTCAGATCCTGACTTTTCTTCTTTTGTTATATAAGAGAGTTTAACTATCAACTAATTGCTGCTAATCACATACGTACTGCAGTGCCAGCCACAACACTAGACCCAAATGCCTTTTGAGAAGCAAAGCCTTGTCTGAAGTATCTGCCCACTGCCATGCAACCTTATTACAGTAATTTCACAATTATTAGCTGCACCTGATTATAAGCCGCACCTCCCAGTAGCCCGGGTAGACCACGGGATTTGTCCATATATAAACCACATCTGAATATAAGCCGCACTTTTTTTTTTTTTAAAATGAGGATCCATGTGTAACAAAGTAAGAAATTAGTAACAGAATTGGGCCAGCGCAAGGTTTTGGTGTCAGGTGCAACAAGTTGCAACAGTTTTCATAGACCAGCGAAGCCTTTAAAGGCAGCCACAGGCACTCTCCTGGCTGGCTCTCACTTCCGGGTTGGCATTTCACTGGGATTTGCCCATAGATAAGCCGCACCTGAATATAAGCCACACTACTGGGGTAGGCTGCATTCTTCAATGAAAAAGGTGCGGCTTATAATTTTGAAATTACTGTAATCCTTTCTCTAGGTGTGCCAAGGACTGTACACATCTGCAATATGTGAAGTATGGAGAAAGATGACTGATAGAAACAGGAGAAAAATCGCAGCTTTAAATGAAGAAACAAAGGCAAGGGGAAGCTACAACTGCTGTCTTCCTCCTCTGCATAGACCTAGGTCTGAGCTGTACTCTCAGAGACATGCAGAGCTGTCTGTGAAGGATGGTTGATGGTTACCACTTCCCACGCATGGATCATCCACAGCATCACTCTGCTTGCATCACTGGGCTCATCATGTAGTTTTCTAGGTGTTAATGGTAAGATCTAAAATTAAAATTAAACAGTGGTCAGAGGTCTTGGTGAACTTATATAGGGATTTCAAAACAGAAAATATCTACAGATATTCAAGTGTATATGTGATATAATACATGCTCACATGCTTTTTGTAATTTTCAATACAAAATGGTAATTATTTCAAAAACATATTAGAAAAATAAAAGATCTCTGAAAAAGGTAAGATGTTTGCCTTGATAGCATAGTGTTACCTGAATAAGGTGTCAGGATGTTAAAACACAGACATAAAGGCAATAGATTTTATTAACACATTTTGATCCTCATCTGGAGCTGCTTGATGTCTAGTTAGAAAGCTTTCATAAGCCAGAAGTGTTATTTCTCTGGGGTTAATGGTTTTCTTTTGTTCCTCTTAGTGCCCAGATTTTATAATGAAATACAAAGATTTGTTGCTAACAGATGTATTAGGAATTCATAGTATCTATGCTTCACTTTGAAGGTGTTCTAGTGTGTCTTGGACTTTGATCCAACAGAGGTCCCCTCAAAAGCAAAATAATATATTTTATGACTGTACTTTGAGTTCATTTGAGATAAATTGCACCACATTAGATCAGTTGCAGAATCACTAGATGAGATCTATGCAAGAAAAAATATTTTAATTCATTAAGTTCTTCAAAATTAACATAGAAAGATTACTTTTGGTTTGTGTTTCTCATTTTTTGCCAGATAAAATGAAAAATAACGTGTAATGTATACAATTTTGAAACTAATTCAGGAACCATATTTGTTTTAAAGCAATGTATAGCTTTTTCAGCTGCTGGAAATCAAACTATAATAACTGACTTGTTTTGTTAAATATCTTTTTTTATGTTCAGAGTAGCAAACTATCTTCTTAAAGATAAAAGGAAAGGGAATAAGCTGCCTCAGGTATATTGTGACTGAGACAGACACATTCTCTGGTGAGCCCTGAAGTCCCCATTCCTTTTCATGCAGTAGAGAGAGGATGATACAAATCTACAATTCAGACTCAGCTAACAAAAAATTTTGATCATATTTATTAAATATATTTGGGTAATAACTTATCTTAATATTTACATGCATAAAATCCTAAAAATCAAAATTCCAATGAAATAAGAAAAGCAAATGTGACATGAAAAGGATGGGATTGTTAATTGAATAAGATATAAAGGTCTAATTACAAATTCAAGCATACAGATGCCTTCCAAAATCAGAGACAGCACATAATTTCCCAACTTCTTTCTCTACTAGTAGCATTCATACAAGGTTCAATCCAATAATAGACTGAGATATGGACAAGGTAGGCCACAACACAATCAATGAAAAGCCAAATGACAATTCCCTTGATGGGAAATTTTCACCTTAGGGATGGATCATTCAGAAACTGAATGCAGCAAAAATAAAGAGTGTAATTTCAATTTTATTTGAATTCTCTCTAGAATCCACTACATAATTTCTCATCATAACAAATAAACATTCTCATGTTTGGTGTGTATTTTAGCTGTCATCTGAGGAAAAGGCAAATATCATAGTATTTATTTACAAAACCCATTTTGATCCTCCTAAATTACATATTGGTTTGAAAATAAGCAACCAGCTATCAAGCAGATGCATTTTGACAAACATCCAGTGAACTCAACCAAGCTGTGCCTGTTTACATCCCCTCAGGATAACACAGAAGTATATAATATCCTGTGATGAGATTTTAAATGTAAATGCACATTATCATTAAGGAATAATGTCATACAAGAATGACAGAAATAGTAAAATATACAACTGTCTTAAGAATATGAAGTCTAAATGTGTCCAGCTGCCAGAAATAGTGAATATCAGAAGTCTGCAAAGTATTTCTGTGATGTTTAGACAGTATCTTCTATAAATGTGTATTATAGTAAAGATTACTTCCTTTCAACAGAATAGATGAAGATATTTGAAATTAGAAGGCTCCTTATAGATATTAGATATAGATATTATCTTACACTTTTATGAACCTTTTTTCCAAAATAACTCTTGAATTTTATTTTTCAAGCTTCTGTCTAAAGTAAACAAGGTTAATAATCTATCTTAGTGAAAATACAGAACACTGAAACAGGTTCAGTGATTTTCCAAAATGACAGAAACAGCATGTCAAAATACTGTTGGTATTGTAATGAGTTTTGTACATCTAGAATTACTCATGTGTGTTTGTGGTGTCCAAACATCTTTCAACATATTGGTGCTAAAACTTGAGGTCCACACTTTCTTCTCAGACAGTTCATTGACTCTGTTAGTTTGGAATATTGAAATATATTGAGAAGTTTTTTCCTGAAGGCAAAAAATATCCCAATAATTATTGGTAGAGTTTAAAGATTTGTGCAACTTTTATTACCTGCCAGCATTATAAAATGCAGAATAGCATAATTTATTTTGTTAATAAGAATATTCACCTGTGGGAAAAAAATTTATCAGCAGCAAACGTCTGCTGATATGAACATAATCAGGATTTCATATCAGTTTTGCTTAAGGACCCCATTTTTATTCATTCCAGGCTGCTAAAATCAGGATAGATCCAGTCCAAGTAGTTTATATCTATTTTAAAACTCATAATAAGGAGAAAATTTGGATGAATGTAACAAACGTATATGTGTGCTTAATATCTTTGTCTCAGTAGTTTTGAAATAACACAAACTTGTATGGACCTAGAAAGTATTACGAGTCATGCATTTCAGTTAGATTTTAAAACCTTCAAATTCCAAGTTGAATTTGATGGATTTTTTTCGTGGTCCAAACTGACTACATTATATTATCACAGAAAATGGGCTTAGAAGGAACCTCAAGAGATTATCTTGTCCATCTCTCGTGCCTCAGGCAGGAGCAGTTTTCCAAATGACATTTCTGACAGATTTTAGTTAAACCTGGTTCTAAAATCTTCCAAACCTATATTCCTTTTACTCCAAGGAATGTATTTTCATTCCTTGCAAGAGCAGTGTACAGATTAAACACTGCCTAAAAACCAAAAAAACCTCCAAAACAACAAAAACAAATAAAAAAACAAGCACTGTCCTGGAAAAAAAAAAATGCACAGGCTTTCTGATTCCTATTTTCTTACCATTAACAACTCTGAAATAAGAAATAAATAACATTGCTGATTATTGAAGCTGGAGAGATTTCATTTTGCAATTTATTAGATACAAAGAAGATGGAGCCCTGATTCAGCAAAAACTTGGTCTTTCTGGGTGGAAATTGGTGCTTACAGAGACTGACCCTGTGTGCACCAGCAGGTATTTGTAAATATGAGAACCAAAACAGCTGTGGGGAAGGGCACATGCCCGTGGTAGGATGCATATATAACCCTTGGTACATGAAAATGGATGGATGCTCGAATGCCACTTCTTTCTCTCTGAAATTCTGCTTTGTATGGCATTTTGCATACCATAAATACCATTTAAAGATTTTCTTTCCCGCTACTGATTCTTTGTTCTGTTTCTCTTGTATGAGGATAATTATGGGGATAATTTGGCTACAGCATTCTGAACTTGCATGATTTTTAGTAAGGACTACATGGATTTGAATCTGTCAGTTTGTCATAATGCTTCCTCAATATTACCCATTTAGTGTCAATTATAAACAAAAATAGCCCACTTATTGTCTCATATTAGCATCCACATCAATAATTGTGCAGAGCAAAAGGCATAAACTGGGACATCTGCTCTCACTACAATAATCTACCTAAAAAAGCTTAGCCAGTAACACAGTAAAAGATTCTGATGCATTTGTCTGGGATCATGCTGTTTGAGTGTCTTTTATGATTAAAATCATTACTGCTTTAGTCCTTCACCTATTAAGACATGTTTCCTATCTACAAGTAAAGTATTGCCATTTTTTTAATATCATAATTAATTCATATGTAAGAAAAAAAATGTACTTTTGTTTTATATTTCATTGTCACTCTCTTTCCAGCTGATGTTGACAATACTTAGATATTTATTTTTAAAAAATCGTATATGCTGCAGATTTTTATTTTTTTGACAAGTGCAGAACACTTAAGCTCTGCTAAATTCCAGCATAAAACCATATCAAAATGTAAAATGTTAACCAGAAATGCCATCGTGACCCAAAAAGTTAAAAAAAGAAGGAAAGAAAAGAATATTTAAAGTCCTACAATCAAAGAAGATTGTTGATGTTTAAAGAGAAAGTATTGTGAGTTTTCTCAACATTGGACATGTGGAATTTTTCCTGGCAGCTTGCAAGAAGAGATAGGAGTTTAAGAAACATTCACATGAAAGTACAAAAGGCAGGCAAATCCCTGCTGCTTTATGCCAGTGTCCTTATTCTATTCTCTAGCACATCAGGCCTGTCAAGACATATCAGTTTTTCACTTCTAACAAAAATAAGTAAATGAAAATAATGCACTGCAAATGACCAGCGCATACAATACAGTGTCTTAAATGTTTGGTTCTGATCAACTGCAGATTGAGCAAACACTTAGATGTTCCCCAACACTCAATGGTGACCTCTGAAACTTGATTACAGCCTATTTTGAATAGAAAAATATTATTTTTCTCAAAAAATGTACTGATACTATTACACTTTCTATGTCTGATTTTCTAATATGCTAAGCACCCATCTTTCTCCTTGATTTCAAATGGATTTTTTATATGCTCACACCATGATTCATAAACTATGTGACTTCTTTTCTGTTCTATTTATGCTATGAATTCAATAACAATTTGCTTCACAATATTCAAAATGAAGCTTGAATAGAAATCAAAGTAAAATTATCCCTTTAGGAAACTTGGTTTATAAAGTATAATACTGTTAGTTCATGAATTGACATTATGACACCCGAAAAGAGTCAAAAGGAAAGTCAAAAATTTATGTCTATTTCTTCACACAATTTTTGGATTAGAGACTTTTTATCATTTAGGCTAAGAAGAAAAGGCTAATGTGATTGTATTGATGGTTATTGGGTCTATTTATCAGTCCCTGAGTTAACATATTGCTGAGTTTTAAGTACATTTGGGGATTAAAAATCTCTTTCATCCCAGGTATGTCAAGAATATGAATTGGAGATCTCATAAGAAGGCATGTAGAGTTATCCAGTATATGTTGGCCAACAGGAGCTAGCACATATAGCACATGTACATGGGCACCTCATCAGTTTTTGTGTGCGGTTGAATCATTAGCTCAAATGTGTCAGTGCTCGTTTTTAACACTGCAAGGTTCTCAAAATGGATACTGGAAAATGGTCAGGGATAACTGAGGGATGAAGTGTGCTTGTCATCAGTAACCAAGAATTTTGCTCTGCTGCTTTACTTTTTCACTCCACCTTATAAGCAACGCGTGTGCAGTGATGAGCCTCACCTTCACAGGTAGTAGAATTCTGGTTGTGCATCTTGTATATTGATAACTCAGTAGCTACCTATACTTTAAACAGAAAGCAGAAATGTTTAAAGCAGAAATGTTAACTATTCATTGTAAGAAGGAATAGAAAGTGGCCAAATAATAAGTTATAAATTCAACTTCTGCTTCTTCTCTTCAAATTCAAACATACTGCCATAGGGAACGAGCACTCATGTTTGCTCTTCAAACTGTTGGGCACAAATAATTTCACTTACAAATGTGAAAAAATATTTTGAATTAATAAAATGTTTTACCCAGTATTGAGGGTCATATATTTTGAGTTCAAAATGGTTATTTTTCAACACTCAATCTTTTAAAAAAATTAAAAATTGAAATTTAATTATCACAATTTGGCAAAAGAGTGCTGGAATGCCTTTTTTAATTTTTTGAAAGAATAACATATTATACATATTCCTGGCATCTCTAATTGGAAGGTCTTTCAATCTGTTCTGGACCATACAATTTATTTTTCCCAAATCTGCACATATCTGTACAACTACAATATGGAGTAATGTGTAGGTTCAGAACAATGGCTAACATCATGGCAGGTGTTCGACAAATTGGCATGTCATTATTTCAGCTTTCATCTCCTTCAAAATAGGGTAATGTGGACAGTATTTATGAAATCAGGGCTGAAATATACATGTGCACTCCACCTGTTCCAAAAATAATAAATAACAGATAGGGATAAGTGCAATATGGGATAGCAATTTTGACTAGCTATGTAAGTTAAGCATTTTACACTCATATGCTATGGTTAATGATGCTTTTCTTGAAAGCAAAAATCTACAAGTAAAGTAAAAAAGTACCAAGAAGCATGGAGAAAAAAAATCTACAATTTTTTGCCAAATACCTGGAATAAGGGGAAAAAAAAACTTATGGATTCCTCTCTATTACTTTCCATTAGCATCAAATATGCAAAACTTTCCAAACATGAAAAATTCTTTTGTGCATATTAGCATCAACCAGCAGTTGGCATCTATTTTTTCTGACAGATAATAGAACCATATCCTAATATTTAAAAACTATATGTATATAAACTATAAACCAAAACATAAACTATATCCTATTTTAAAAAGAGAATAATTGTATAGCGCTTAGTTTTTTTTCTCACTGAGACAACTGAGACAAACACAAATACTAAGCTGTTGGGTTTTTTTTCTCACAAACTGCCCAGTATATTCATGAACTAAGGGACATGATCTAAGGGCCTTAAGATCAAGCCAGTATTCATAATAAAACTTTCAACAGGTTGACCTGAAAGCTGACTATATCTGAACAAAAAACTGCAAATTAGAACTACCCTTGCTGAAAGAGACTAGCAAGATTTCCTGATTAAAATGGTTACCCCCATTTCCCTTAGTCTTACCATCCTTTATTAGACAGCACAAGCCCAAATATGAGATAAGAATGACACAACCATGCTTCAAAAGGCTGCTGCAAACTCTTGGATACATGAGGAAACAATCAAACTTGTCAATTAAACAGAAATGAGACAGCTGATGGCTTTTAAAAACTGTTGTGGATTTGGAGCTGTTAAACTAATTTTATTTTCTTCAGAATATAGTTGTGTCAGGCTAAATATTTAATGTACAGTAATTTCACAATTATAAGCCGCACCTGATTATAAGCCGCACGTCCCGGTAGCCAGGTAGACCATGGGATTTGTCCATGTATAAGCCGCACCTGAATATAAGCCTCACTTTTTTTTTTTTTTTAAAGCGAGGATCCATGTGTAACAGAGTAGCAAATTTGTAACAGAATCCCGCCAGCACCGGGTTCAGTGTCAGGTGCTCAAGTTGCAACAGTTTTCATAGACCAGCTAAGCCTTTAAAGGCAGCTCCAGGGACCCTCCCGGCCGGCTCTCACTTCCGGGTTGGCATTTCACTGGGATTTGTCCATAGATAAGCCGCACCTGATGATTAGGAGCACTACTGGGGTAGGCTGGATTCTTCAATGAAAAAGGTGCAGCTTATAATTTTGAAATTACTGTATTTTTGTGAATTATGTCTAGGTTTCAGACTGAAAAAAATATCCATCGTAACCCCAAAATTATGCAATTCTTTAACCGACTTTTGAACCAGTTGTGATTTCAAATATTTTTTATGTTAACATGTATTCCCACTCTTTTAAAATACATCCTTTAAATATGTGCTTTATCTGAGCTGTTAATTTCTACTCAGTTTGTGTTAATTTGCTCGTAAATTCAAGTTTTCTGTTTCTCCAATAAGATACAATTTGACACTTTGAAATAGGAAAATGAATATTCTGATGCCTTTTCATAGTACCAGAAATAACAAAAGCAGAACTGTATGGGTCCATCATCAGTCTGTACTGTAGCTTTAAGCATAAGGAAAGAGTTTGGCCTCAAATCTGTATTTCTAAATATTTCAGCTATATGAGCTGTGAACAAAGAGGGTGTGATATCAGCTAGGTTCCCTTTACCATAAGAAGCTGGATGAGACGATATTGTGAAGTCCTTTCCAATTTGGAAAGGACTCTCTATGACTCTATAAGGGTAGCACATTTTTAATGATTCATTTCAACAAGATAATTGATGAGAAATGACAGGTATGGGATGTTCTCTCAGTTGTTGGTCTTGATGATCCTTTTGGGTCCCTTCCAATCCAGAATATCCTGTGATTCTTTGCTTCTGTGATTTCCATGTCTTTCTGCTCTCTGCTACCATGTACGGTAACTCCTGACTATATTCTGTAGTATGAATAGAACACTAAATGTGTTTCTAGTGAGCAAGTAATGGTTAGGTGTGAAGTAAAGTATGATGAGACATGATGAGACATGATAATAGAAGGTTTCCATTTATGCAACATAATTTCTTTATTTTTGTAGGATTTGTAGGATTTTGGTCCACCTGAAGTCAACATTTTTTCAGACTCTACAACTCCCTGGGCAGTCCCCTCCCACTGCAGGGTCAGTCTGAGGGCATTGGAGGGAGTTGGGCTGAGTTGAAATCCTGTGGTCCTAGACCAGGGGAAAGGGACAGTAAGGCCAGAAAATACCCTCAGGGTCAAGGCACTCACTGTTCCATTCTTTTAGAGGCTATCCTTTACAGTTTGTTGTGAGAAGGTTTTTAGGTTTGAGTGCGGGTTTTCTCTCTTTTGTTTTGGTTTTTTTGTTTGTTTGTTTTAAGATAAATACGTGGAAAGGTTTCCTGTGTTGTTCCCTTTGGCTCATTTACTGCTCATGCATAAAGACCTACACTTCACTTGCAGCCACTTATAAAATTCCTTCCAGAAGGAATAAAAGAGCTTATCCCATTTACCTTTTCCAAGTGGTAGATGCTGTTCTGCCTCAATAATTGATTTGCTTATGGCACTTACTAATTTTCAATATTGTGCCACTTTTCTAACAATAACAAGTAGAAGCATGAACATTGAAGGTTATTATTTACTAGCCACAGCTCAGTGCACCATATAATCAAATCCTTTGTCAGAGCATCCTGCCACATAATCAGATCTTGTGAATTGTCAAAGGCAATTTTATAAATATATATATTCATTTAAAGCCTCAGTAAGCTTGTCATGGCATGAGATAAGCATATTTTTCTTTCATTTTCATGCTTTTCCAGTTCTTTATATATGTAGTAATTACATTGACTTCTTCGTACAGTTTCTACAGTGAGAAGTAGCACTATATATATATATATATATCTATCTAGATCATGCTATACAAACAATCTAATAACAGCAGTGATTAGATTAAGCAGTTGATTTAATGGTTATTTTTCTTCTATATAACATAATTTAAAGATTTAAACAGATTTTACAATGAGCCATGTAATGCACAACACAAAATTAGAAGAATCAGGAAACCCCCAAAAAAGGACACATCTTCCTTAAGTTCCTTCCTCTGCAAATATGCTGAACACTTTTGGAATTTTTATTCACTACAAGGAACAGGTTGGAATATTTTTCATAGGTCTCAGTTATTAGAATAAGAAATTCCAAAATTAAAATAAAACCCTGTGAAAAGACTGGTTGGTTCAATGTAGGAAAAAAAGTATTAGACAAATGTTATTAGGAGGAAAATTTCCTAAAAAATTGCTGGAATTATTGCAAAAGGGGATGTCAAATGTTAGAAATATAAGAAAACAAGTAATTTTATGTAAATAATTGTACATCATATTCTGTATATACAAAGCTTGTTTTCAAAAATTAAGTGAGCAATGGCTTTAGAATGTCAGAGAAAAACCTGAAGTTGTCAGAGTTTTCAAAGGTCTATTCTATCTGTATATGAGACTTTAGTGTTTGCAGTGATATAAGCCCCAAAGAGGTATTCTGTGGGTGCTGCAGAAAGCATTTTATAGTTCAAATATAGTTTATGCTTAGTCTGTAGTCTCCATACATCCTCATTGACTGTACTCTAATTGGATGGTGATGAAGACATCTGCCAAATAAAAAAAAAAAAACATAATCAAGCAATATGTCAGCCAGAACAATAGTGAGGAAAAAAGAGAGAGGAAAGATAGAAGCAGTAACAATATCCCAATTAAAATGAAGAACAAAACAGCTGAAGTGCAGATGAGTGCCAGCTTTCCTCAGACAGACAATCAGACCTGTGCAAAGACAACTAAGATAAGCTGGAAAGGAGGTGGTTGTATCATGGAAAAATAGTCCTGAAATAAGTAATCAAATACTATTGCCAGGATTTAACTGTAACAAGTGAAGGTGCACATTTTCTCAAAGGCATATTCTATGTGAATTGACATTCAGGGACTGGAGAGTTAGATAAACAGCAACCAAATATTGAAAACTGTATACTTTAGCCTCCGCTTTCCTTAAATCCTTATTATTGGGTGTTGTGGTTTATCAATTTACTTTACACAAAAAAGAAAGAAGGCTATAGAGAGGCCACAGTTCTATTTGATATATCTAATGTGATATCATATATATGACGTGTCATCTGCATTATCAAATTGCAGGGAATTTTATTTCATTTAATTTTTATTGTTTCTAACAACAATTCAGTCAGGGTATGGGTAAATTAGAAAATTTCCTTATATTCAAAGGATGTTCATTCACAGCTGGGTAGGTTTATGAATTGCAAAAGCCCACAGGTAACAGTTTTTAGGCTAAATTTTCAGTCCAGACCTGAGTGCAAGGAAAGCTATGCTGCTCCATGTTCCAGGTTCAACAAGAGGCAAGGCTGAAGGCACACGTTCCCACCAGGCGCATGCACACAGACCCGTGTGCGCACCACATGCAGACAAAGCTGGCCGTTCAGCACTGACACGCAGTCATTTACACCAACACAGACAGCACCAGCAGCTTCGTCTGCCTTCCCCTCACTGGCAACCAGGCACACAGACCCTCTGCTGTCTGGACTCACACAGCCCAGCTGCTGACACCCAGACCTCCCTCACGCCAGGTCCTGGTATCCAGGCCTCTACAGCCCTCTCCAGTTGCTGGAACTCACCTTGCGAAACGCACACATGCAGACATGAAATAGAATTCCTCATCCAAGGAAAGAGCTGGAAAGGAATTTCAAAAGATGTACAGATCACAGTGGCTAGGCACAAGGCATGGGCAGAAATGCATACAAAACTTTTCATTTAATCTCCACCCCTCCTTTTCATTCCCATATTATTCTTTTCATACACATTTCCTTTCCCAAATCACCTAGATCCCATTTTTCTTCCCCCTCTAAACCTGTGTTAATAAGTCCTGTTCAATTCCAAAATTCCCCTGCATCCCATAACGTATCCCCCTCGTAAACAGTGATCCTCCTCAGTGCAAAATGTGCTCCTGCATCATTGACACACTTTGATGTGATATTAAATGATCTTTAAGGTGTCTTCCAACCCAGGTCATTCTATGATTCTATGTGTTTCATAAGTAGACTGTTAAACTGATGCTTTCCTGAGAAAGCTATGGGAGGGAACTGGGCAGGACATGCCTCTCTGTGAAGTCTTAATTTGTGTGCCTGTGCCCTTGTTCTCCTGGGAATTTGTGGAAATCAAAGTCTGATGGGCTGACAACATCTGTGAGGACTTGGCTGTGGCTGAGGCAAGGTGCTATTTGCCATGGTCTCTGTGCCCCACAGATGAGCTTTTATCATGTCTGTATATCACAGGTCTCCTATGTGTATTTATGTCCACAGCCAAACACCTGAAGAAGTTCTGCCTTAAGAACAGAGACAGAACTATCAGTTGTATAGTGAATAAAGTGAATCACTTACTTGAACTTCAGTTTGCAGAACTCCCTTGAGACAGCCCAGGGTCAGAAGGGACTGACGTGTTGATGGTTCTCTCTCTCAGGACAGAGTGAGCTACGGGAAGGTCATTTGGAAGCATATTCCTTATTACTGTAGAAGGACACACCCTCAAGAAGTGTTGACACTTGTCAGTCCATTACAATTTGCCAGGAATTTTGACAGGAATTTTCCCCTGTATTCTATAGGCATTCCCATAAGAGTGATGCAAAGAAAAATGTACTTATGCAGAATACAATATGAGGTGTATTTTACAAATTATTTCCTCACAATGGGCTTTTATCAAAATGGAGAGGTTATTGCAAGGCTTGCTCTTGTTTTGGCAGTATTTGTTTTTTAATTACTTGAGTGATGGATCTGCAGTGCACCTTGGTTAGTCTGCATGAGTTGGCAGGCTTGGAAGGATACCCTTCTAAAAGGGCAAGGCCAGAATGCCAAATGATTGTGACAAATTAGGAAGCCTCACTGAAATGAATAAGGTGTCCATCAAAATGGACAAGTGCAAAGTGCTGCAATGAGAAGAAAGAAGCTGAAGAAAAATGGACTAGAGGATGATTGGCCAAGCAGCAGTTCCTCGGTTATGACCTGGTCTTAGTTGAGCCTTCTTAGATACAGGGAATCATCTCGTTGTAGAGCTGGTGGTATGAGCTTCTGGGAGGTATCAAGTACAGCCTGTACAGGATATTTCCAGCACTACTTCAAGTCAACCATTGTTTTTTTTAGGCAGCAGGAGTAGAAAATGTCTGTTACATCTTTGTTCTCAGTCCAAAGTGATTTCTGTCTGGGCAACAGATTCACTGTCACCATCTGTTCCTAGTCCTTTCTTGAAAAGTCTGGAGTATAGCACTCAATAATCCTTGACGTGTCTAGTACCTCCCGCAAGAAATTTGAATGTTTTCAATTTCTCAGGACATAGGCCTTTCTAGATCAGTTATCTACTCTAGTCAGCAGTTTTCTGACTCAACATTTTTATTAGACTGTATCTTGTTATGAAGCTTAATCTAGTAGTTCCATACTAGATGTCATGATAAGAAAGACCTGCTGGCATAGCATTGGACACATACTCTGGAATATGGAAGCAGTAGGGCTTATTGCAGACCAATGTGTATGGTAGCCCAGAGAAATCATGGATGCCCATCCTAGAAAGGTTCAAGGCCAGGCTGCCTGAGGCTCTAAGAAACCTGGTCTAGATGTCCTTGCCCATGGTAATGCAGTTGGAAATAAAGGATTTTATGGTCCTTTTAGACTCAATCGTTCTATGATTCCATTAATATTACAGAAAGAGTCCCTAACTCAGACAAAAACAGTTACAATGAGAAATGCTTGAACAGTTTAAAGCAAAAGAGATGCTGAAATTCATCCCATTTGAGTACAGTGTGGGTGCTTAAGCTAGGAAGACACAGAATAAGTCTGAATGTAAAAATCAGAGTAAACCTTGAGGCATGGTTTAACAAAGCACTATTGCAGAAAAGCACTGGCAAGAACTGCATTAAAGACACTTGAAGTGTGTCCTCTAGTCTGCTCAATGCTGATAAAGCATATACTAGAGCCTTTTATCCTACTGAAGTCATCATTCCTCTGGAAAAGATAAAACAGAATTAACTAGTGGGAGATCAGTACAGAATGGTAATAATGATAGATGACTACAAAGACAGGAGTATTTGGGGCTGATTAGTCTGGGGATGAGAATGCTGAGGGTACCAAGATCAGACAACTGAAAATTAGAAAAGCATGAACTCCCCGTCATGAGACTAAGGCAAGGAATAGCAGGTAAAGGTAAATACAGGAAGGTACAGCATTAGATATATTAAAAAAAAGTTATTTGCCAACAGTTCAGCACTAGTTCAAGAGAGAAGACTGTAGACTCTCCAAAACAGGGGATTTTAAAACGCAAATTAGACAAACACCTGATAGGAACAATTTCACTACCCTGGGGCACGGTATGGATTAGGCTGTTTCTCAATGATCTTTGAAGGCTTTTTCCTAAGAAACAATCACAATGTAAATATCCAAACATTCTAGTAATATTGCTGCTAATACTATAAATTCTGTTGCTAAGGAAAAGCGCACTCAATGCCTCTGAAAAAGCAAAAACCCTTGCATTGTAGAGCACTTAGAAATTAGAATATGAAATGTATTCACTCCCAGATTTAGAAGATACATGCTATTAGTAAAACCATACTTTCTACTTGGAAATCATAAGAAGATATAGTTTACTGTATTGAAGCTGGATTTGGCCCTTCATTTTGCCTTTCTTGACTTTATTCAGGGGTAATTTTTCACAGTGATAGACACTGCAGAAAATCTTGACGTCTGAATTCTTAATCTGCTTATCTAATAGGGAATATGACAAAGGGTTGCATTTAAGGTTTTTTATGCTTGACCTACAATGTGTCATTGTATCTGCTTATGACAATAAAGAATTGTATAATCTCACAAAGAAAGAGCAAGACGCAGCTGGCTAATTTTCTTATCAACAACCACTTTAGTGCTTTGATAAAAATGAAAACTTTGGACACACATAAGAATTGAAACCAATAAAAAGCATCTACTTGTTTCTGAAGTAAAATTGCTAATCTTGCAAAAGGGGGCTGTTGTCTTCATGACCTTCTATTAATAAACATTAAAATACAGAACTATTTAACTTAATTTTGTAGCTATTCCTGCAGTGCATGCAAATGGAATTTAATTAAAAATGAAAAAAGTTACATTAGATAATGTTTTTGACCTCCTGCCCAATTACTGTCTATAAATACACAAACCTCTGCTTCTGGCAAGCATATTGTAAATGAAACAAAAAATACATTAAATAAATATATCTGTTGAATAGAATTTGATAGCATTCAGAAGCACTGGGAACATATAGGAAAAATCATTTTTGTCTCAAAGACCTTGCAATTTCAGGTGTCAAAGCTGAGAAATGTGAAAATAAACATAAGCAACACAACCAATGCAAAAATAAGCATTGTGATTCTTTTTGCTCTTTTTGAAGCTGAGCATATATATTTCATCACCTAATCTTCTCATCACTTCTATTAAGCCATTTTGTCTTTCTTCAGTATTGAGCATGGATTTCTATTCCTGCACTTTTATGCAATTCTGATTCATCTGAATCAGTTACATTATTGTATATACTTTTAAATGGAGACGTTGGCACTCTTTGCTGTGCAGATGTGTAATGACTGTAAGTGAACCTTGTTATTGGTCTGTTTGTGCCTTTGGATACTTGCAAAAGGTGATGGTATGCTGGGTTAAAATAGAGAAGTAGGGTAGTATCTGTCATGCACTAGTTTCTATACTGGTTACTTTCATGGTTTTCAAGCTTTCCACAGCTACTCATGTGCAGTCCATTTGTATTTTAAAAAGAGAATATAAAGCCTTTATTAATAGAAATATTTTTGATCCTCTTCTCATGAGTAGATATGACACATGGAAAAGAAGGCTTTTCCTGCCTACCAATCTACAGAACCCATTTTGAAGCACTCTTCAAAGATTTCAGTTACCAAATAAAAGTAGCTTACCTACGAAGTCCAGCCTGCTTTTTTCTTCCCTAACACATGTGCCAAATACAGGTATAAGAGAAAGAATTGTTTTCTTAGAATTTCAGTCTCTCTGTAATGGCTCAATTATAATTTTCTTGATAGAGAATTTTTTCCTGTGCTGTCTGCAATTATGTCCTAATCTCACTGTTGACGAAATGGCTCTACAGCATTTCAAAGGTCAATCTTTCAGCTTTTATAATAGAAATGATGGCAAAAATAGTCATAGGCACAAAGCAGATATTTAATTGTATGTTCTAAAGAGTTGCTGCTGTTCTCAGTAGAGTTGAAATTGCCATTCATTAAGACATCAAAAAAAGTCCATAGTTACAAAAAAAGAAACATCCAAAATAACTAAAATGACAGCCAAATGCAGTAATAGCCAGTTTATCATCAAAACAATAGTAGTTCAATCTACTCAAAAAGTGTGAATAAACTTTGTCAGCTCCTGCATTCCTGATGGAAATCAGTGATAAAAATCTTATTTAAATCAGAAAATGAAGCACATTGAGTAGTTTAACTGTCTTGACAGATTTAAGACCCTGAAGTAGCTTCCAGACTTAAACTGAGAAGCATTGCTATGTACCAACAGTGATCTACTTTGCAAAGAATAAAGAATTTTGTAAAGAAAAGAGAAGACCATTTTCTACTTCTTTCCACTGGCCATACTAAAGCAGAATTACAGCCTCCCAATAAATTTTAGGGATGAATTTGCACTAAACCTTCTCTTTTGCCCTCAGTGCTTTGTGATGTTTAGATGTTAGTTCTCTTCTATAGTTACATGAAAAAGGACTTAAACAAATAAAAATATGGTTGAATCTTAAACATTTCTACCCACAACAGGTGGAGTGAGACAGCCAAGTCAGTTTATTCTGAAAGCTATGATGTCCTGATAGATATTAGCAAGTTACAGTAAAAATAAAGCAGCATTAACCTAGAATTTATTCAGCCATAAAGCAATTTTTCAGCTATAATTCAGATTATTTCACTCTGAAATCCATCTATTTGAACAGAGCACTTTAAAATATATGCTTTATAGGATACTGGTAGCTACAGAAAATAGACTAAAAAAAGAAATGTGTGTAACTTGTCCAGGTGATGAGGACAACCTACATAGATACTGCCATATCTGCAAGTATAGATTTAGCTGTCTAAAATTTGCAGTAGGATTATGTAAAATTATCCAATTTTACAACAACCACTTACAAAACTCAATTTCTAGAATGCTTTTCTCCAGACAGCATTTTTATTTAATTCAGTGATGCTGGGCAATTCAAAGACACTTGAAGATCTTTATCACCTATCGAATTACATACATAATCCCTAAAAAATGTTGGTTTTATTGTTAATATAATTTTGACAAATATCTTATAACGTTTTCATAAGGAGTAAGACAGTAGTTAAAAATTATGGAAAACTGACAAAAATGTTTTATTCCTTTCATAATTTGAAGTGTGACATTCTTATTAATTAAAAAAAAATTACAATAAAAAAGCTATATATCAACTAACTTCAGAAGAGAGCTAGTAATGATCACATACAGTGAAGTTTTTGAAATTTGGATCAGTTACAATAATCTTTTTTGTAGAATACACAGTTTACAAGACAATGCTACCTTTCAGAGAGCAAGACTGCACTCTATCCTTCATCTTTCTTTGATTAATTGCAAAATTCAATGTGTCCGGACTTTTTCTTTCTACAGCTGTGCATTCCTACTTGCAGGAGTGGTTAGTTCAAAAAGACATTTATGTTCAGTGTTTAACACAACTTTATGAACTGAGGACATGGGACTTAAAGTCAGGACTTACTGTGAGACTTACAGAGATCTTCCAGTGAGAAGATTTTTCTTTCCAACCTTAAAGTATAATAACAATTTTCACCAAACTTTTTTTTATTAGGTCAAGAAGTGATCGTGAAACTATAGCATTTCTGCTATATTCCAAATTATCTAAATTTAAATATGCATTTTTTTTTTATTTTGAGTACAGGTATAGATTAATTTAAAGTTGTCTCTATCAAATAGTCTTGAAAGACCATATTACATGGAGTAGTAATGCTAATAATCATTGAATAAAAAGTACCTTTTTGATTTTTTAAAAAATATTTTCTGTGTGTTTTTTTTTCCTGTTCAAACCAAGCAGAAGCTCCGAAGTGTCTCATTGCAAAAGTTTGGCTATGACACTTTTAAAAAATATATTTTGCCTCATAGGTTCACAGAATGTAAGGCCAGAAGGTTTGATTTCAAACATGTAATACAACTGCATAAAGACCTAGGTTAAATCAATTGAACTTTAAAATAACTTTAAAACTCCCAGATTTATTAAGGGTAAACTGTTTCTAATATTTTTAGGGAAGGAAAATCCCAAAAGGTGCCCATGACTAACTACTTTCTTATTATAACTACCTCAAAAATAAAGACCAGAAATGTGCTAACTAGTCCATTTTATATGGCTATTAATATTTACAAAATACAGACATATTAAACAAGAATTTCGCTCCCCTACTGAGGATGAAAGAGTATAAAGAGAAGGATGACAAAATTATGAAGAAATCTCTTAAGGGAGTTCAAGGTTGATGCTTCAGTTATTTAACAATTTTCTTATTGTAGCAATAACTTCAGATTTTGAGAAGCTTTAGCTACCAAACTTAGCTTGTATTTTCTATTTGAGAATAAAAAACTCATATTTTTTCAAAAAAACATAGTCATACTCTTGTTAAATGAACAATTAGTAGCTTCTGATTAAAGAGGAAAAGGAAGAAACTTTTGTAGATTTGTAAGAGAATAGGAATGACAGTGACTATGCAACTGAAAAAATATGTTGCATAATGAAAAACTAGATGAGTTAAAAAAAAAAGCAGCCTTGGTTTGGTTACACTGTATTGCTGTAAAGAAAACTGGTGATGGGATTTTCAGCCTGCAGGGATATGACTGGATTCCGTGGTAAAGATTAAAAAATCAATAGTTCAGCATAATGTTAAAGGCAATCATGCAATTTATAAAGTGTCATATTTCATCTTACAATACTAAAAATGTTAAAATTAAATCTGGGTATTTTCTCTAGAAAATATAACTGTTCTTAATGTTTCTTTATGCCAGACCTAATTTAATGATTTTTGGCTTCCTGCACTTGTCTTCATTCAACTGAGATGCAATGGTAAATAAAACAAAAAGATAATGACTATGAATGATGACAATTTCAGTATTAGAGAAAGGCAAATAGAATTCAAAAATGTAACTTAGAGAGAAGTGCACCAGCAATTATTTACTTTGCTTAAATTCTAAAATTAAAACAAAACAAAACTCAAACACAACTCTGTTTTGCTTGTTGCTTTACCTGTAGGCAAGACTGTCATCTCATGTGGTCAACCCTGGTAGGCAGCTAAGCACAATACACCCACTTGCTTCCTCCCCCTCCAGTGGGATGGGGAAGAGAAATGGAAGGGTAAAAGTGAGAAAACTCATGGCTGAGATGGAGACGGTCCAATGGGGAAAGTAAAAGCTGTGCAGGAAAATAAGACCTTCATCTACTCTTTCCCAGGGAGGGGAATATTTTGTCATTTTCAGGAAATTAGGGACCATCACTTATAGCAATTACTTGGGAAGAGAAATGCAGTTAGTCCAAACTGGCCCTCTTCCTCTCTCTTTGCCCCAAATGTTCTTGCCAAGCATAATGACAGTGTGGGATGGTTGGGGTCAGCTGCCCCAGTTGTGTCCCCTCACAACTCCTTGTGCAGCCCCAGACTACTCACTGGTGGGACAGTGTTAGAAAGGAAAAGATTTTTACTGTGTAAACCCTGCTGAAATACTGCAGCTGCTGAAAAATCCCAGTGTTGACAACACTATCTCAGTCCCAAATCTAAAACATAGCACCATACAAGCTACTAAGCAGAAAATTAAATCTTTCCCAGCACAAACCAGTACATCTTATTTCTGCAAGTTGTACATATCTATTTACAGTAACTTCACGATTATAAGCTGCACATTTTTCATTGAAGAATCCAGCCTACCCTAGTAGTGCGGCTTATAATCAGGTGTGGCTTATATGTGGACAAATCCTGTGGTCTACCCAGCTACCGGGAGGTGCGGCTTATAATCAGGTGCAGCTTATAATTGTGAAATTACTGTACTCTATTCCTGATAATTGTGAATATTTACAAAAGGGCAACATAATAATTGACAAGATTAATTGTCATTGTAAGTTACCTTCATCATTTTGGAAAACGTTTCCCTAGATTTTCTAAATTAAAAAATAAGCAAGCCAGATCTCAAAAGAAACATTGTATTGAGAGTAAAAAATGTGTATGTGAATTTAATTCCAGTATTTTATTTTGGCTTGGCTTCTACATCCTTTCCAAAAACAAGTAATCTAAATAACTTCATGTTTAAGTAAAAAAGCTTTATAGTGCTTAACCATATAAAACCATCTAAATAGACCATTCAAAATCCTTGAGAGAATACTCTTTTTAAGTACCCTCTTATCACTCCATCTCATTTCTTTTGATTGTCTGTAAAATCAAATGGTGGAGGGATGCTGAACTTGCTGTACAGATTTAAACTGGTGCCACGAGGAGGAAGGAGGGAGTTGTCCTTAGATTCTGCTTTCTTAGAGTAACAAGACTGATCTGAGAGCAGTGATCATGAGTTTAGAATTAGGTCAGAGAAATTACCTGGATCAGCTCCAAAGGCTTTTAAAAATATACCTTACCTCTAAATAAATGGAAGAGGGAGGACACTCTCAATCATTGTTTTCTGGATTCATAATGAGCTGTTGTCATTTTGTGTTTGGCCTCATTTCTTTCTGAGATTTTTCATTACATATTTTAGCTGATGAATAGCCAATCTGCTACTTTATATGCAGTACAAGATAGGTAGATAGTCCTCATATCATAGGTATATTGTTATTAAAAGAGACAAACTGTTTGTTCTAATAAATCCAAACACTATATTACATATAAAAACTTTTTAGCTCCTAAATTTTTTTTTAAAACTCTACTGTTAAAAGTATTTTTCTTTTGAATAGTTATTTGGTCATGTTGTTTTATTGAGAATAATTGCATTGCCTCTTCTCAGCATTATTGAGGGTAGAGGCCATTGACTATTCAAAAGATACATAAAAGAAATTTCTTAACCATTGTCAGAAAATGAATTACTCTGTTAGTATATGGGGGCTTTATGCTTATATGGCTTTTTTTCTATTTGGCAGCCTAAATGGTCTTGCTTTATTATACATAAATGGTTTCATTACTGAACAGTACGAGTTATTACAACCTATCATTTCATGAAGTTTGTCATCTCAATTATCTGAGGAACAAAAAACACGTGCTCTATTTGGAAGGAGATGTTATTTGTAAGTATTGCTAGTGCCAAGAAAATTCGCCATTGAAAGTGCAGTGATGTTATTTCACTCTACCATAATATCTACTTAGGACAGAACTTATAATAATACACAGAGTTCAGTGATTTCTTTCAAAATATTACTTAAATTGGTGAATAGTGAATTCATTAGTGTTTTTTTTAAAAGTAAGATTTTTTGCAAAATTGTATTTTTGTTCCTTTTTAAAAATTTTTTTACAAAGAGGACTACAATCATCTTTTCATATCTCTGTGGATTGACTTATAATCACAAGTCTAATCTTGTAAATTTTGAGTACTATTTTAAGGAAAAAAGTTATGTTTAAGATGTGTCTTAGAAGGAAAATCTGCTTTTCAAGAAGACATTTTCACTGTTCACGTAGTTATTAAATAAGAGATTAATAGTAATGAAATCTGCTATGCATGGTATACTTACAATTTCTCACAGTCTCAGAAAAACCATTAACATTATAAATAAACATTTTGTTGGTTTTTTTTTTTAATAATTCAAATTAGATGAGAGAGAGTTAAAGCAAGACATTATAATATCTGTTTTATTTTCCGTGGTAATAGTGCCTCTGATTGAGCATGCTATTTCTTAAGAAATGTACAGATTTATATTCAGCTTATTTATAAAAATAGATAGATAATAAAAGAGATAACAAAATGTATGTGAATGGATTGCTATATATTTTAATCATGGACATAAATCACAGAGATCATTATGTAATGTTTAGGAATGGCCTAGTGTTTAACAAAATAAGCCTAACAGTCCTATTCAAAAAAATGATGGATTAATGTTGAAGCCCCTCTCCCTTCATCTACTTAACAAGTTTTTACCATGTGACATTTATGAGCAGGGTTCATTTCTGCAGACCTGTTAATGGTGGTTTTCATCCTTATTTTCCAATTACTTATTCTTCTTGTCTAATTGTGCTACATTTGCTATGATCAGAAACTGCTCTGTACTAAACAGGAAAAGGTAATAATTTTCTCCTTCTTTAATTTGGTAATTCCAATTGAGATGTAAAAGTACTGCACCGCTCTCAATGCTTTCTGTTCTTTGAAAACATTTGTTTGCATTCGAAGAAAAATATTTTTTCCTTGTTGGAAAAGAAACAGCACATGAAATTTCTTAAGAGACTGAGACTGTAATAATCATATTTATTCTAAGTGTTGCTTCAAAAGTTAGAAGATTTATAACAGAAATATATTTATATAAATATTACTTGTATAAGCAAGAAAATTTCCATTAACAGATATATAAAGAAGGATGAAAGATATTTTGAAGAAAAAAATTACCCTAAGAACTTCTTTCATGCAATTAAATTTGTGGTTACATATCTCATTAACAATACTGTCTGATTCTCACATAAATCTAGATTAACTACCATATCTTAGACAATTACAAAAGAAAGTGAAAAGGAACTTTGGTTTTCTCTGTAAATTCTCATTTTTAGTTATAAAAATGTTTTCATGGATAAGTTCAGTGTTGTGCAAAAACTCTGATGCCAAATATCTTACAATTGGAAGCAGCATAATTTCAGTTCAAGTTAGCAATTGAAATTAGCTTAGCTTTAAGGATACAGATATTTTAAAGTCACATAATTTCAGCTCCTAAGGGACAGTTCACATGATGAAATCTCTGCATAAGGTTGTATATTTTCCTGAGCAGAATACAATTAAGAAAAGCAGCATAACATGCGCTTCTGCAGATGGCATGTGAAATATAGACTATTATGTTATACAGGAGAAATTCCCTTCAATTTATTTTACAAATTAGGAATGAAAAATTTCATCCTATGCTTTTCATTCCATGTCATGAATGAGAGGTCATGTTTTCTTCAGAGGTAGCTCATTTTTTGTTGATCACTGAGAATTGCTCAAATATCTTTCAGCTAGAGAATAACAGAACTTAATTAATTTTAAAAATGTATCTTTTTGTTCCCTTATAGCTCACTTATACAAGCTCTTTTAGGTTAAAAAAAGCATTTAGTAATAAAACTTAAGGAAAAGTTATAAGAGCTAAACACAATTTTCCCTTTCTTCCACAAAACTGTTATTAAAGAAATGTTCACAATGAAGTTACCTGAAATATTTGAAGTTAAAGCAGTATTTACACACCTTGTGACACACAACTGTAATAGAAAGGAGCTTGAGTGGCTGCCTGAGAAGCAGAACTATGACTTACATGGGAAGACAATTTTGTTTAGTGGTTCTAAGAGGGAAAGTGTGTGGATTTCAGCATTTTTCCCCTCTTGAGGGAGAATTAAATTATTCACTGAGCTCTCTAGGGGTTACTGAGCTGAGATTCCTGAAGTTAAGAGAGGAAACAAAGTACAATGTTGCTGTTGCTTGTCTCTTGAATAGACTTGTTGATGCAAAATTTAGGTGTAGAAGTAAATTGCTTAAAAGCTGATTGCCTGTTTCCAAGTTTTGTATGACTGGTTAATGTTAAAAAATAATACTAAAGTAGCAGAACATTTCTGTTTAGTGGCTTCCATCTATAACATATATTCCATTCGTCCTAGCTCTTTCAGTCATATTTTTTGCAAAATGTTTTGTAAGAAGAAGACGACCAGAAAATATAAATTTCATGTTTCAGTCACTAGTTCTGAACTGTTCCCTTTTAGGCCCAGCACTCTTCAATAATTCCATACAACAGCTCAGACACAGGACTTGAAGGTAGACTGGATAAGTTTGCCAATGGAGTTAAACTGGGTAAAGCTGCTGACTCTCTAAGAGGCAGAGAGGCACTGCAGAGAGACCTCGACAGCTGGGTAATCACCAGCTCCATGAAGTTCAACAAGAGCGAGTGTTGGATGCTGTGCCTAGGATGGAACACCCCTAAATAGACATAAAGACTGGGGAACAAGACACTGTAGTGTTGCAAGATGGTGCTTCAGAGTCAAAGACGAATCCTCATAGAGGTAGAGTCAACACTCATTTATTGAAAGTCTGAGGGTTACATTTATAGTGCAAAGCAGGGTTCAGCGCACTTCTAGCTCATATATGATTGGCCTAAGGATATTGTCTACGCGATTACATGTAAGCAGGAATTGGCTTTTGGATATAGCTCAAGAGACTAGATACTAAGATGCTAAAGTTAGATGGCCTTGGTGTTTTGGCTCATGCATAGACCAACATTGCAACACCTGCAAGCCTCCCTTGGAACGTCCTCTTCCCACGTCCCTTTATCAGTCGTGGCAAGGACAATGTCCAATACTCCCTTTCCTTAGTCACAGGTGCTCTCATTAGCTGTGTCTCCTCCTGTCACGTAGCCCATGTCCTCTGCCAGGTAATCCATGTTAGGCATACAGGCCCTGTACAGAACTTCACAACCAGTCTCTTCAAATATTTTTCCCATACTGTAGAGCAGTGCTGTGGAAAGGAATCTGAGTCCTGTCAGGATGAGTCAGTGTGAATGAGTGAGTATGTGGCCAGCCATGTCCTAGGGGGCATCAGGCACAGCATCATCAGCCAGACAAGGGTGGGGATTGTGCCACTCTGCTCTGCACTGGGGCAGCCTCCCCCTGAGTGCTGGGGGCAGCTCTGGGAACCACAATGTAAGAAGGATGTAAAGCTGTTTGAGAGTGTCCAAAGGAGGGCTCTGAAGATGATGAAGGTCTGGAGGAGAAGTCGTGTGAGGAGCTGAGGTGACTTGTTCTGTTTATCCTGAAAAAGGGGAGACTGAGGGAAGACCTCATTGCACTCCAACAGCTGCCTCACAAGAAGAAACCCAAGGACAGGCACTAATCTCATTCTTCTCTGTGGTGTCCAGCAACAGGACTCAAGGGAATTGGAGGAAACAGTGTCAAGAGAGATTTAGGTTAGATATTAGGGAAATGTTTTCTACCCAAAGAGCAGTTGGCACTAGAATAGGCTTCCCAGGGAAGGAGTCATGGCACCAAGCCTACCAAATAGTCAAGAAATATTTGGACAATGCTATAAGGCAAATGGATGGAGTTCTTGGGGGGATCATGTACAGAGTCAGGAGACTGACTTAACAATGCTTGTGGGTCTCTTTCAATTCAGGATATACTATAACTCTATGATTCTATGCTTTACATGAGAATATTTTTGCTTTGGATCCTATTTGTAAAATACAGAAGGTTTTAAAAACATTAGAACCCTGGAAGAGAAAAGCCTGAAAGTATTGTTCAGAATCAATGGAGGTGTGAGACTCAGGCAATCAAACATTCTAATTTGTGCTTACCCAGTCTGAATGCAGAGGGTATATTTCACTTCCCTGTCATGCTCTGATCCACTGTTGCTAGGGAGAGAGAATATGGTGGTAAAATGATTTTATGTACTAAAATTGATTTAAATTACAGCAAGTCATTCTCACAATAATCCTTTTAATTGCTCTTAGGAATTATGAAATTAATTAAGAAATATCTTGTGGCATCCCTTCAATTTAAAAAATAAAATATTGGTTTAAGTCATTGAATTATTACTGCCTTGTGAAAAGTAATCATCTTAGCCTTTTATTTCTATGAGGAGGAAAAAAATGTCAAAAAAGAAAATAAAAGTTGTATGTTCCTGATAAAGAAAAATTCCTCTTTTGAATCCATTTCACCATCTCACTGCCTACCTTATCAGCTAAACCAGATGAGATTAGTGGTGTCTTGAGTCCCATTAAGAGGAAGAAAGCCTTTGTTTTTTACTTGATAACACACAATTTCCTGTCATTTTCTCTCTTTCTAAGCCTTTGTGTTCAACTTAAACTGCTGGGAAAGTACATTAACCTTTAAAGGGAAGTGGCAAAATAATCTATTATATGAAATATAAAAATATTTCTTTCAAGCTATGGTATTCATTTTGTTTCTGTACTCATTAGGTGTTTATGCAGTGTTTACAGTTGCACAGTTAGCCAGATTTAATTAGATGACATAGGACATTGAAATATATTAAGAGAGCCCTGCCACAGCCGAAGATACATATCAGGAATCAGATGGTGACAGGAATTGCAAGGGTGGCATTAAGCTTATATCTACACTCCCCAGCCCTTGGCTCTTTGAATCCTGGAGTTCTTGCTCTGTAGCATTTTAGAGTATTCTTGGTCTAATTGCTAATCACACTGCTTGTCAATGACTACAAGGTGAGAAAGGATAGAAAACTCTTGCTCCTGCTCTCATTTCTTTACACTTTCTGTAGCACTAATAAAATTACAAGGTAGAAGTCATTATTTTTCATTCAGAGAACTGAAAAAACCCATATTCTGGAATTTGTATTTTCATAGCAAATAATGCCAGTCAGTTTCCACCAGATGTGCAACACAAAATCAGTTATGCTATACCTGGAATCCAGATAAATGCTTATTTTGATCCAAACCGTGTATTTTACTCATCTGTAATTCTTGTATTAAAGACAATGCATTCTGCATTTATATCAAATGCTTCTCTTTAATGAATATAAATGAACAAAGAAAGAATTACTTTTAAAATACAAATGTAGAGACAGCTGGGGTGGGGGAGAAATTCAGTCTGTTCAATATAGGCAAGACTCTGAATAAGGGTCATGAATGCAACTTAAGGAATGGGCCATTAGGGCGGTGTGGTTATCATGAAATAATCTCACCCCTGGAGAGAGAACTATGGACCAGATGTAGCCATGTGCTTCTAAGCACCCAGGGGTGTAGTTATCATGATAATCACACCTGCTGATTCTGCTTCATTGCCACTATAAAATTTTCAGTATTTCATCTCAGTACAAACATAACACAGTATTTAAGTATATTATTTTGACCACAGAAAATTGCCAATTAATGCATGAATAGTTAAGTAATTTAAGCTGCAATGTTACTGCAAAACCATATAAAAATGTGGTGGAGAGAGTAGTAGGTAATAATTGTATGGTAAGCTTGAAGGAAAGAGATCTTTGTTTCAGAGCAGAGAGGATACATTATCAGATATTTAAGATATTTGAAAGACAAGACCCTATGTTCCAATGCACCAGGACAGAGCCAGAGCTCTTGTCTTTTCTTCCCCACTTGCCAAATATTTGACCTCTTAATGTTAAAATAGATACAAAAGATTCAGTACCTGTAGCAAAAAAGCTTTAGGTAACTTTTTTCCCCCCCAAAAAACAGGTTTCATCAAACCCCTTTGGTACCTATCTCCTGAGAAATCCCAAAGATTTGAATTCATAGTGTATGCATCAAAGACCCCACTTTCTTTTGTCTGGAGACAATGGTTGGGATGGCTGTTGGCAAAATATTCACAGTCCCCTCAGGGAGACGAGCTGTCAAGTAATAATAAGGCAGCAAGGAGCATCAGGGAACAGGGTCTGGGCTTCTGTGGAAATACCTCTGAATCTTGTTTTAAAGGCTAGGGGCTCCATCTAAAAAGTATATGGTCCTCTCTCTTCACTGAAGCAGAGCTACCTGACACAAAAGAATACATTAAGAAAAAAAGTAAACAGATGGAGTTTCATCTTCACAGCTTTAAGCAAATGAAAGGAAAGGAGGCGCTTTGTTTTCTTTCCATAATTAAATCTGATTCTCTTTGAAGTAAATTTCTGTTGTCTGGAAGACGCCTTCATAAAAAAAAAGCTGATGAAGTCCAGGCAAAATTAAATTAAATGTTTTCAGTTTGCTGAGGTTTTAAAACACAGGATGATGCTTGAAATACGCCTGAATTTTTGACAATCTCATCATAAAGATGATTTAGTAGAATTAAGTCTGTAGGTTTATCAGCTGAGTGTCCCTGTAAGTCATCCAGTAGGCATATAACACAGACCGAAATTAGGTGTAAATTTTATGATAAATATTGATGATAAACAATGCTTGGTAAGAAGAAATTTTACTACAGAAAAAAGCTAAATAGCTAAAAGCTAAATTTGCTACATGCACATCATCTAACTTCAAGTTCTTTAAGTATTTTAAGCTTTTGTGCCTGGCTTTCTAAAGGCAAGATTATGGATTCTCAAATACTAATGTTATAGAAAGTACTGTCAATAACATTAGGACGGCATGACCAGAAACTCTTAGTCTAGTTGGGTTTTTGTGGGGGTTTTTTTGTTTGTTTGTTTTCTGTTTGTTTATTTGTTTTGTTTATTTGTTTTGTTTTTTGTTTGTTCAGTCGGTCAGCTGGATTTTTTAAATCCAGATTCCTGAATAAACTACAAGACAGAGTGGATAGAATTGAAGATAAAACTTAACACAGAAATATAACCATTTAAGGTAAAACATAATTCTAAATATTTTTAATATTATGTTTTCATTGCTTCTTGGTAGTCAGGGGTTCATAAGGGAAAAATAACAAAGAAAACACAATAACTGAAACATTGTCAGATAAATGGCAAAGGAAAGAAGTTATGAGACAAAGAAAATGAGAAGGTATCAAAAGCAAATGAAAATTCTGAAGAGAATAGAGAAAATTTGAAAAAAAAAAACAACTAAGGAAAATTAAGCAATAAATAAAGGAGTAAATTGTACCCAAAATGTTATAAAATTCATAAAAGAGAAAAATAATATATAACAAAATATTTAATTGTTATTATAATTATTATTTTACTATACTATAGCAATTAATGAATAAGAGATAAATAAAAATAAATCTTAGCTTAATTAATCTTATAAACTAATATTATTATATTCCCTTCATTTTAGGTAACTTGTGGCATTCAGGTACTATTACAATTCTGTCTAAAATATCATTTATTGAGGTTATAAAAAATAAAATACATTTAAAAAGCCTTTTAAAAAACCGAAGTTCACTTTTCCATGTTTCTAGCTCTTGTAGGAATGGCTGCAGTAAAGGCATAAATCAGCTTGATCAGTAAATGAATTTGTGGAGGCAGAATTAAAAATATATTGAGGAACTGTCAGTTTCATACATTGTGTTAACACTTAGCTGCTTTATAAGACAAAAACTCTGAAAAAGTTACCTGAGCATTTTATGACCCTTATTTTTCCAGACAGAAAGTTCTATTTAAAGATACTATTATCTTCCTGTGGCATATGTTTAGACTTCTTTTAGCGTGCTTTTTATATTTAGATATTATTTGCTCTGAAAAAAATCATCTATACATTTACTTGAAAGTATTTTTCCTTTATTTGTGCTTTTGTGTCTGAATTTTGTGAGGTTTTGTGCTGTGTTGTTTTGCTTTGTTTTATTGTGTTTTTCAAGAAAAATCTATAAAATATTTTTTCAAGAGATCACATACTGGACCTGACATTCTCAGATATTGTTAACATGATCCAAGAGTGACTTTGTCATGATTTTTCTTAGAAGACATTAGGGAAAAAAAAATTATATTTGGTGAGGGGAATCTGAAGCTAAGTGCTATCAAAAAGTATGTAAGGGATTATTTTATTGTGCAAGAGATAATTCATAATAAACCATTGCTGAGGAGAATGGAATAGGAAAAGGAAAGGAAGGAGATAATTTGTCAGATAGTCAAACTCTGGCAAAGAATTCCTTTAATCATGAAGACTTGAGCTTGTAAGAGCATCCTAATTTTACCAATAACTTTAAAATAAATAGATGCAAATGCAAATGAATAGATGCTAAGGGCTGTGGTAAACTACCCCCCCGCAAAAGTGGTAAATCCACAGTATATAATTTCAAATTCCAACTTTGAGTCTTTTGCTTTTTGAGCAGGGAAGGGGAGAAAGCATTCAAAACTTCAGGAGCTGTTCCTGTAAAATTAATGGGACACTGGAAATTGATACACATTTCTTCTTTGTCTGTGTAGAAAAGCAAAATATATTGAGAATAGCTCATGCAGAAGCAATATTTATGGCTACGTTTTAGCATTTATTTAAGAGTCCTTGAGCGGTAGCTCCATTTAGCCTGATGATCAGATACTTTTTCAGGATGCTCAGTCACCAGGTAAACTTCTAGACATGTAAAAACCTTTAAGAGTTAATTTATCTTTTCTCCTCCCCATGTGTTCTCCTTGAAGTATTCTGGGCTAAGGAAGAGGAATCTTGTAAGGTAATTTCCTTAAGAAAACAGGCAGATGTAAAATTTTCTAATTAACTCCTCTCGCCTATTTTAACTTATGCAGATGTAAGTATTCTAATTGCTACTTTATTGGCTCTGAATAGATTGGCTGTGTTTTAATGGCATCTGTATGTTTTTTGCTTCACTGACATTATAGAAACCATTGCTGTGATCTGTATAGGAAAACTATATTGACTGAGTTTGAGATAGCAGAAAATTACATACTAGAAGCTCAATACGCAATTTCTTTTTTCTTTTGCTATTTAGAATAAGACATAGGACATAGATCTAACAGACTAATTTATCTATCTGCCTATTTGCTCAATGTCTATAGTGTAGGAACATATAATTTGTTTATTTTGTACTAAGAAATAATATATACAAATAATCTGATTAATGTAAATATTCCACAACTCAGAGTATTCTACTACTTTGATAATGGCATTAGTAAGTACCTTATTTTCCTCTGTCTCATTACAGCTTCTCCTCCTATTACAGGTTAAAATGCAAACATCACGAATAGCTTTCCCAGACATAACAGTAAAATAATAGTAGAGTACACAAAAGTACATATCTGAAAAGGTGGAAAGAAAGCAGGCATCTCAGAAAGAGAACAAAACAGAATAACCCCATCAGAAATAAGAGGCAAGAGGGGGAGAACAGAGGGAAAGGCAAGGCACAGTGTATTATGACCATTAGTAAAAATGGGAAAACACTGTATTTCAGCAATAAAATATGCTGAAATTGAAGGTATTTTCAGTTGCTGGCAAGATGGGAGATAAAACATAAGCACAGTTGTATTTGATATAATATAAAGAATTTATAAGACCAAAGATCTTGGAAAACTTGCAACGACAAGAGAAGAAAGAAGTTGTTGAACACAGGCCCTTTGATAAGGAGGAAACTTGAAAGATCCCACCAAAAAGAGAAAAAAAAGTCTATATAGAAAAGACAGAATTGAAGAGTAGGTATAGAAAACTTGAATATAAATAAGGAGCAATAAGCAGACACTTAGAGCTTTGGCAGTGAGGAATTGGGTTTTAAAAAATCCATGAAGGAGTGCAGGATTTGTAGGGACTAATGGGGTTCTGAGACAATCCCCTGTCATATTATGGGCAGTGTGAAACTGTAGGAGCATTCAGCATTGCCAAATCATCTTTCAAAGAATTTGTATAACACAATTTACCATTTATAGTGACTGGTTCACTTTAGATTGGGGATGTATTGGTTTTTAAGGGCTTGTGATTAAAAAAGACTTCTCTCTGAAAAAGCAATCTGCTAAGGTTCAATTTTCTTAGTTCATTGATTTATATTATTCTTGTAAACCTGACACTTCTGGTCTACAATAACCCTTGAAAAACAAGATGTCTGTTTACTGAAAATAGTAGGTGTGTATTACTTTATTGGTTTTATGCACTTCCATCTTTTCTCTGTTGTTAATTTTACCTGGCGAATTTTAAAAATTAATTTCCTAACTTTTATCAGCATTCAAACCTGCTATCAGAATAGAGAATGAGTGGTTTCCTCAAAAGCAAATGATAATCTGAACTTCCAATTCAAGGGCAAATAGTACTCAATGAAGATTGCTTTTGCAGGTGGCTAAATAATGAAGCAAAGCTGACGTCACTGGCAGTCAGAGAAACAAGATTGTATTCTATTGGTACCGAAGATCATAGCTCTTTTCCTAGAGTTCAATGGTTTTCCTAGATTTGAAGCTTATAAAATAAAAAAATAACATTTATAAACATTTATAAAGATAAAATAAAGGTGAAAATTTCCATACTGAAGTAAATTTTGCATCCTGAATGTAAATAATAGATATCAGCTATCTATAAATCCTCAGGCATCTTTTTGGACATGAAAGAAAAGGGCTTTGCATAGACAAGAGAAACTCAGCTCCAGCCTGTATACAAGAAAATGTGGCTCAGTGTTGATGAGTTATCTGCTGCCAGAACATTGCTGTTCCTTACTATGTCTAAGTTAGACCTCACTCAGCCTGACAGCCGTAAACACTGCCTTTCATCTAAGACAGCATAAGTAAGAGCATGGTGAAACCACTAAGTTATTTCATCCCAAGAATACAGCTCTGTCCAAAGACCTTACCCAGGGAATGAAGAGGCTTTTTGGGCCAGTATTTGTCCTGCAGACAAAATATCAGGAAATGGCAAAGTCAAGTTAGTAATATTCTGCCCTCATATATGGCTCATTGCTCTCCTTAGTCATGCTTGTGACACCATATGTCAAATCAATTCCAATAATAATAAATAATTAAACAATAATATTTTTTTCTAACAACGTGCCACAAAGCTTGTAGCTAGGCAGAAAGAAAAAACACCTGAAAAACAGGAGTATAAAGATTACAAGCTGTGTAGGTATACCTTGCTGAGAAATATGCATATACCAATAAGAAAAGATAACTTTACCCTGATCTAAAAAGGAATCTAAAAGAGTTTTTAGGTACATACTATTTAAAGAAGTCTCAGAGCTCTGAACAATAGTAGTTTCCTTTATTCTTTGATTTCTGCTGTGTTCAGGGAATGAAAACTATTGGTAAAGAGGATTTCATCAAGAGAGTAATTTTCCTCATCCAGAATAGATAACACATAAAAAGTTGAATTTTTCTAGCTTCACAAAAGAAGATCAGATAGAATGTCAGCTGCAACATTATGAGCTACAGCCTCTTATGACTTTTGAGGTCCATGTGGGTTCCCAGTTTCATGTGAGCTCTGCCTGTGCTGATGGAATCTCTCAATGATACTGCAGATCTTCCTGGAAAAAAAAAATCACACCAGTTTACATACTTGAGTAATCTTCAGGAAAAAGGTAGCACTTGAGCATAAAATAAAGAGTTCTCTAAAATATCTGTTGTCCTTCCCATTTATCCTATTAAGGAATGGAGCACTTATTACCAATCCAATTTGAAGATGTAATGTCAGTAATTTGCTCACACTGAAGTTTTGTTATACCAGGTAGCATAAATAGATTGAGCCACTTGATTTTGTGAACTTGAGTCCTATCTCAAGAAGCAGCAAAGACCTAATAGATACATCTGAAGTACTAAGCGTCTTCCAGAATCCTGCAGAGATCGCACACTAAATGCACAATTTTCAGCCCTTTAGGTGCCGCACAGCAGTGCCTCAGTGCTATGCTCATCCTCACTCTGTCCTTCTAGAAGTTCAGTTCCTGCCACCAAGACACAGCCTCAACTTGAGCTTTGCTCAGCTGTTCCAGCCCCTTAACATCAAGCTTTGTATGCACAGGTGCTTGAATGCTCTTCCACACTGAGACAGAGGAGTCACCATGAGAATGCACTTACAGAATTCCAGGGGTAGAAGTCACCAGAAAATCACCATGAGTCTTAAAGGTAGGCTGCAGTAGTTTCTTAGTGTCCATTAAAAGATAATTTCCTATCAAGTACAGATTAATCCTATCCAGCTATACTAATAACCACCCACGTAAACCCTTCCTAGCTCAGTCTGTGCTTTTCTGCAGGTGTGAATTTCATGCTGAATGAAAACACTGTTGCTGTCTTCATGCCTGGGAGAACAACAAAAAGATATCACAAGCATTGTCAAAATCAGAAAAAAAGGCAGTGGTGTGTGAGGAAGCCATTCTTGGGCAAATTTGACTTTTAACTTCAATTTAAATAATGGCTTTCTGCTTATGAAAATGGAGAAAAATTCTCAATTTTTTATAAATTCAAAAATTTAGACACAACAACAGAAAGATAATGTGATACATTTCGAGAAAAAACTCTGCTCATAGCTGGGTTTGGATAATCAGTGTATGCAAAGAAAACAGAGAAATGTACTTAAATATTTATTGAATTTTAGGAAATTATGACTATATCATACCACAAAGATACTAAAACATCACAATTAATTGAACAGTAAAAACTTATTCTGATAACAATTCTCTTTACAAAGGTAAGATGTGAATGACATTTTACCCATAAGTATGACTGAAAAAGTAGTGTTTCCACCTTGGGGATGCACACACGCATGCACAGCAGTTACCCTGGAAAATACATACAGTTGTTCTGAAATCTCTGCAGCCCGGAATTCATACAGGGCAAGTCCAGAAATAATGCTGTCTATCTCAACTCACCAACCGAGATAACACTGATGCTGAATATTCCCAGTTTTATTTGTCTTATTCTACTAGGGACATATTTGTTCATAATTTGTACACATAAAAAATTGGAACAAAATGCATACTGAGTAGAAAATAAGTAACCTTCAAAATGAGCACTATGTATAAAAATATTTCACTTTTAAAAATAAGTGCTGAGTATAAAATTCTGACTTGCTTTTGTTTTATATTCTTCCTCTAAATGCATAAATAAACATACTATTTTTTAACAAGTTACTTAACTCCTCTTCTATACATTACATATTCTGCAAATTTGTGGTATAGTTGAGTATAGATTTTATATTATTCTTCTAATTTTTTTGTAGTATTATTTGGTTAATAATCTTTTGTTGCTGCACCCTCCTAGCACTTGCTGTAGAAGTAGCATTTGAAAATGAAGAAGCAATAAATTAGACTTTAATTTTCAGTGTACAGAGAAATCAAAAGCAGCTTTCTGCAGAATAAGAGATTTATTGAAATATGGTTTATTCTGCTTATTATATCATTGTTCTTAACAGTCTTCCATTTGGGAGCCATTTTTATAGGCACTTTACAAATGAATAGGGAGAGAAGATTAAATTATAATATCAATTTTGTATGGTGAATAACCTGCATAATTCAGATGGAAGATAAGTCTAAAATCACATAGTTGACACCAGAAAAATATTGAGTTGAAAATAAAAGGGGCTGTGTACTGCCTTAGTCCAAATCTTTTTTTAACCTTGTTTATTGTGAAACATGAGTGCCCTGCTTGCTCATTAGTATTCATATCAATGTTTGTCCAAAGAAGAAATGGAAATGTTCTCTACCATCTGATGTCCTGTTTTATATTCTTTTGCTTTGTTTTAGTTTATTCATCAAACACTGAGAATAATAGGCAGTGAGCAGAGGTGAGCCAGCTATATCACACATTTTCCTGCGTTGAAGCTGTTATTATGTGACAGAAAGTATTGATAAACTTCAATATAGCCATAATTTTGCCACAACATTCACACTAAATTCTATTAAAAAATGAATTGTCCTATCTCAGAAAGCCTAGGCTTCAACGATTCCCCCCTGCTAAATACTATTTTAGGTTCTGTCAATTTTTTTGAAAATCACATATCAAAGAATCTTATTTCTTGATGACTACAAATTCCAAGCTTTTGTGAGATAACAGAAAAAAAAGATTATAAAATTGATCTTCTATGGTGAAATCAGAGACCAAACCAAGTTTTTAAAGTAACAAAAGTGAAAATAAATTAGCAAAATGTTCAAAGTTAAACTAATTTTTATTAAGAACAGCTCTAAAATATAAGATTTTTTTTTCACTACCTGTCCCATTTCTAACATCTTCAAGAAGAGTTTTTTTGCCATGAATTCTTTTGGTAATATATTTGGGATTTACATTTTCCGGCTCTGAAAGCCTAACTCTGTCTTTCCAAAAAGCACAGCACCTTTCCACAAAGTGAGATAAACTCCTGCTATATTTCAGTATTATTTGAGAACAGCTTGCAAGGATACTTTTCAGGAAAACTTTTGTTTTATTGGCAGAGTGTATGTTAGTATTTTGCCTTAAGAACACATTTAAATACTGGAGTTAATTTAATACATACATATACATATTCTTGCAGCGACCCTGACTGGTTTTTTTCCAGCATTAAAATCACAGCAAATTGTGAGACAGTACTGAAAGAGTAATAACATTTACAGTTACTCCACATACGTTTGTGGTTTTTTTTGAGATAACAGTGAAATCTAGCTCAGTGCACTGAAAGTGATGCAGTATCTGTTTTCCTTCCTCTGCTTTTCTCTTTCCGGTGCAATTTTAAAATTAGCAATTCGCGTAAAAATCTTTGCATATTTTTGAATTTGAAGTCTATCCTGACAGATACAGACTGACAAAGTTAATCGTTATTTCTTCTTTCTTTTCGAACAGTAACACTAACAGCATTCTTATTATTATTTCTTAATGAATCAGTAATATAAGAAACATAATTAGGGCTGAAAAATTATGGGGAAAAATATCTCAGTGTCCTTCCTTTTACACTATTATATATAAACATACAGGTACTATGAAATAATCAAATACCATAGAGCTAGAAAGGGAAACAGATAGGAAAAACTAGATGTGCACTTGTTTCTCACTAACTTATTCTTTATAAATAGTTCTAGAAACTGCTGCTGGGGTTGTCAGGCCATTCTGAGAGAGATGTAATCACACATTTCCTGAGCCTGAGAGGGTAAGAAAATCTAACCCTACCTCAGAGCTTCAATTCTTATTCATATATTCATTGTGTTGTACTTGTTCATTTCTGCCAGCTGTTGACTTAAGGATTGCATTGGTTTGTTTGTCATTAAAAATGTTATTTTCTAATCAATAATAAATATTATCTGGGGAAAGAAATAAACAAAAGAACAAATAGAAAGACAGAGACCAGAACTCAGTATCTACAGAAATACACCTCTCTAGTAAAAAAAATCACGACAAATAAATCAGTTGTAAATAGAAGACCCTCATTCATCATCCATTTAATAATACCTGCAGCAAGCATCAAATAACTTTGGACTGTTTATTTTTCTAATTCTTTTTCCTGGCTGAAGGTTTTGGCAAGTCTGTTTCTAAAGGCATATTGTTCCTACCAGCTACTGAAATTTTAGCCCTTCTGAAGAGCTCAGAATGAGAGATTGAGAATGAACATTTGGTATAAAGAGATTTAATGTTAGGAACCAAGATGGTGAAGCTGATGCAAAAGAAGCATTCTAGATTTTGATATGATTTTCTTTCTGACTTTTTGTATTTTGAATAAAAACTCTATATATCAGCACAGGAGAAAAATATAAGAGCAATTTCTGCAAGCATCTTTTTAAAATATATCTCCCTGAGAAACAGTAATTTTGGAAATTAGTTACTGAGATATGCAGTTAATATTCTTGCTTTAGTTTTTCTGTGTTCTTAGAGGCGATTCTTTAGCAATTCTTTCTTTTCTTTATCATTACTCTATATGGAGCTGTTCTTGCAGTGTTGAATATTTGCTCATACTCCTTCCAATAAATGACTCATGAGAGATTGTGATCACCAACATAAGAGTTTCTACTCTAACTTAATCTATTAATACTTGTGCAATGAGTAGGTTTTTCGGCAAGTGCTGATGCTTTCTGTGTGTCAGCATGCCTTTCTCTCTTGTGGCTGACCCACAAAGCTTTACGTCTGCTTCTCTTTCAGCTGTCAACTCAAGTTTTATCTTTGCAGATGAGAGATGTAACTGTGGAATAGGCTTTTATTCCAACATTAAACTTCCCACTAGGCTGTATCAAGCCTGAGACCTTGACCATCAGATTTAAATTTAAATAATTACATACATCGCCGAGTCTGCTCTCTGGCCTGAATTTAGTTTTAGCAATCAGTCAGCATAGGACGTAATGAGAGTTTAAACCTTTCCTAAGAACAATTTTGAACCATATTTTAAAAAATAACATAAATCTAGGATACATGTTTCCTTTTTAGAAACAGCATGAGAGATTGATATAGGATATTTCACAGAAAATGTTAGTATAAAAAATATGCAAGAACCTCTGAGACTTCTGAAGATAAACCAAATGTTTTACCTCCTCAGGTACAATAGAGACTGAAAACTGGGAAATAAAATTTCCAACCAGTTTGTTGGATTAGGAAGACAGCATTAGTGCACTGAGTGCATGGGGGAATCTCTCCACATGCACAGCCAGCAGCTTAACAGACCTGGCTATATTAATGAAATCAATACATATTCACTACTTCCCTACTACATATTCTTTACATTTCCTGAATTTCAGTGGACTTACTTGGATGTGGTTCTGGATCATCTAAAGAATCTTTTCTCCTTGAGACCATCTCAAATATATGTTCATGTCATATTGTACTTCTCTTACTAGTCTTTTCTGTGGCACATAATCCTTTTTCAAGAAACAAAGACATCTGCTAGTACATAATAATCACTGATATAGGTAAATAAGGAAGCAGTAGCTGGCACACGACTATTAATCACAGATATAGAGAACTAACACAAAGCCATGGTAATCTCTGGCATTTGTACTAAGCACTATGTAGTACAAAATCAAGAATTAAACATGGATATTGATATCAAACACTACTATGATAAAGTTTAAATAATTTTTCAACACTTCCCCCCACTACTGCATAGACTCCATTTCAAATAAATGCAACTTGCTCATTAACATTGGGTCGACCATGAATTCAGTACAAAGCTTAAAATTTAAAAATGCATAAGAACGTTTCTAGGAAAAGGTATTCCTCAGAAATGGGTGTCAACATGAGCATAAAATTCAGGAGAAATTTTGAAGACAAAAGCAATATATTATTTTTGTCCTTCATTTTTCTGAAGGTGGATTTTGTTCTGTAATGATTCAAATCCTTTTGCATTCTAGTAAGTTTCTCACATTATTGCATCTTCCTTCATTCCATTCTGTTTAAAGAACATCCAAATGCTCCTTTAAATTATTTTGGAGAATAGTAATCATTATTTGAATCAAAGTGTTTTTACATAGCTGTCCAGGATGAGATGAGATCAAAGGCTAGAGGATTCTTAAAGCAGTCACTGTGGTTACTAGAGTCTCAGCAGGGTCTGTTATTTTATACAAACTTGAGAAAAGTTGCTAGCTTTTACTTGCCTTCAAAAGGTATAAAGCTTATTTGATTGTGGGGGGCGTTATTTTTTGTTAAAACTTGAAAGAACTGTTGTCATTGCATACTTACTTTTAAGGTCCTCTACATATTTAGAAACTTTTACCATGTGACTGACCTCATCTGGGCCGCTTTCCCAAACCTCACTCTACTTACTAATTAGCTTTAATGCCAGAAGTCTAGGTTTTTGTTTTATTATGCTAGTCTGGTATAGCAAAGTTGTACCACATGATAGATTTATAAAACCTTAAGTAGATCTTAGCAGATGCTTTTGCTGCCAGGGATCAAATTTATTCCTGTCAGTGTGCAGCCAATACTTTGTTAGGGACAAATTTATCCTCTCTTGAGTTATTAAAGAAGAATTAGAACATTCCTTCCCACACCTGCAAAATGTACTCTCTAAAGTTTATTTTCTTTTTGTTTTCTTCTTTGACTATTACTGTTGAAGTCAAGTTTCTGCCTAATATATATTTTTTTAATTTTTTAAAATATTTTTCAACGTACCTAGTAGTTATTTAGCATTTACTTTTTGTACATTTCCTTAGTCACTTCTAAACCCTGTAAAAATTTGTTTATCTTTTCTCTGATTTTCATGTTTGTGGAGGTTCAGTAGTTTTCTAGAAACCACGTGACACAAGACTACAAAGAACACTGTGAATAAGTTTCTAATTTAAAGTAAACTACATGACCTACAGGGGGAAATACATAAGCTTTTCTAATGTGCATCATTATTGCAATATCTTCATATTGAATCTTCTTATCTTGCAGAATTAACTCGTGTCCATATTTTTTCTTCCTCTTTTGCATCTCAGACTTTTTGTTTTTGTTTTGTTGTTGTTGTTGTTATTTTTAAAGAGTCTATAAGATGGTACTTTCATTTGTTGTGACAGACTTGCACTACTGGGTGCCATTTGAATGCTGTACTAGCCAAAAGAAAATATTAGTGTCTACTGTAGAGTACAAGTCTATTGCCCTTTTCTATTTTATATCATGTTTGAAGTGGATGTGAAATAAGCGTTTCTAATTCATATTGGGCTATATAAAATGAATTAATTGGATGAAGCACGAAAATATTTTGAAAAAATTGTTTTTAATATAAATGTTCTTTGCTTTAGCATTTTAACTATGCAAAAAAAGTGTTTTTCTGTCTAGTATATACTGTAAACACTGAAACTCCTGGCCTAGAGACCTAAGGAAATCAGGACTGAAAAGAAAAGGAAATTTAAAAATTGCATTAATTTTGGTGACTTCTTGGAAGAACAAGTGACCATGAAGTGGAGAAAGAAGGAATAGCAAATTAAAAAAAAATTTAAAAGTGAAAATACAGCGCAAAGGATAACAGAGAAAAAATATTAATGTGAAGTTTTTCCTAAAGAAGCAATATACCCAGAAAAAACAAAGACAGGAATTCACAGCGAACATAGTCTAAAAGTATTTTAATTCGAAGTGGCCTTTATCATCTAATCCAACACCTGTGGAATGAGCAGGGACTGTCTTTTCATCTGGACCAGGTTGCTCAGAGCCCCAGCTATCCTAATCCTAGATGTTTCCAAAGATGGGACATCTTCACCTCTCTGAGCAACCCATTCCAGCATTTTGACACCCTCATCATAAGAAGTTGCCTCCTTAGATCTAGTCAGAATCTACCTTCTCTTTGTTTTGAGTCATTACCCCTTGTCCCATACCAGCCCTACTAAAAAGTTTGCCCCCATCTCTCTTGCAAACCCCTTCCCAGTAGTGATAGGCTGCAATAAGGCTCTCCTGAGCCTTCTCTCGAATGAACAACCCCAGCTCACTCAGTCTGTCTTCATGTGAAAGGTGCTCTATCTCCCTGATCACCTTCGTGGGCTCTTTGAACTTGCTCCATGTCCTTCTTACATCAGGGAGCCCAGAACTGGATGCAGCTCTCCAGGTGGGGTCTCACCAAGGCAGAGTAGAGTGCATCTCAGCTGCAACCAAAACCTTCATCTGGAAGTTTAAACAGTACTTCCTAGATTTTCCCAGACAAATTTTCCTCCATTTCTGAAAACCAAAATGACTGTATTAATTATTTATGTCTAAACATCTGGACAGTTAATGATTTTTGGAAGCAAACTAAAGCTTTGCCTAGTTGTTTTATTCTGCCACTAATTTTGTTTGGCCTAGTATTTTTGGCTTTAATAATGTAGTTCATTACAGTGAAGGGCCTATCTAATGGAAAAGGCAGAATGTTGGTTTCAAAGCAAAAACCTTCACCTACAACACAAAGCATGGACAGAATGCAGAATGCCTCTAGAAATTATTTTTCTTTTCTTTTTGCCCTTTTTCTGAGCACAATATAACAAGACCTAATGTAATGGTTATATCTTGAGCTATATTCCACGCATATAACTCTCATGGAAAGCTGGAGAAGCTTTGCTTTTTGTTTGTGAGATCATCAGCTACTGAGGCATTATACACTTGAATAAGAAAAAGTGGAAGGTGTGAGGAAGAGAGAGATAAAAAAACAATTGCAAATTGGCTGTGTAATTCATGGAACATCTGTTTTGAAGCTGTGTAGTGCCTGCCAATGTGCCAGGCTTTAATTTGGGGATCTGGCCAGTCTAAAAGTACTAATTGGTGTGCAGTTTTTCACTAAGCATTAGGCACGGTAAGAGACATGATTAAGATGCTAACTTGCATGAGCAGTTTCTCCACTGTTTTATTGGATCATATTCAGCTGTTTTCCCTAGAAAAAGAATTTACTAGGTATTCCAGTCTGGATTTAGATATTTACGTATGTGAGTTGACTCAAAGTTGAAACAGACCTTGGTCTTAGGTTTTTGAGACACATTATAAAAGCCATTTAGCCACATGCGTCAAACAGTGAGATATGTTTTCCTGGAAAGATCTATGTATTTGTACAGAAAGGTGTGCTGTTACGGTTTTTTGACACATGGACCACAATTCACTCACAACCAGCCTTCTTTAACAATAGGTAGATAACCTCAGATCATGTTTAATTATTTTTTTGGATATTATCATTCTGTCTGCCTATGGGCCAAACTTTCAAAAATACAGGTGTGTCTCAGGACACAAAATTCCATTAATAATTAAAATACCACTAAATAAACTGGAGGGTTTCTGTTTCTAAGAGCCAGTCTTTCTTTTAGTTCCTAAGTTACTCAAACACTGAAAAGTTTAATGCCTCTGGATAAAAAGAGGAGCTTGAAGACATGAAGAAGCACAAAGTAATCCCTAGGAACTGCCTATAGAACTGCAGTAAATTGCTAAATAAGGCAAGAATACAAAATTGTCTATATTGCTATGGTGTATCATTCTTTAGTCTGGATGCTGCTCCCAATACACTTAGCAGATCGTTTCAACTGATTTAACTACATCTCTTCTTCTATTGTCTTTAATAAATATTTTTAACATCTTTGTCTCCTGCTGTCTCCCATATTACAACCTGACACCTAAAAAATCCATGGCATTCTGTTATACTTATGTTGATGTTGTTTATACAGGATACAATGCTGTATTCAGGGGTAATATTACATTAGATTTTAAGTGTACAATTGTTAGTCATCTCCTTTCCTTCCTCACCTTGTTTATGTCCTTAAGATATTCTCTAGCTTCACCCACAAACAGTATCTTTTTCCATTCAGCATGAAATATGGCTATTGTATTTAATTCCTTTCATTGAAAGTGCCTTTCCTGGCTAAATTAAGTGTAATTTTGCTATTTTTAATGCATTTGAATCTTTCCTCATAGTTTCATTCTTAATAGGTTTTTTTACGCCTTTTCTTAGAATTTTCCCCAAACAACTGTAACATTGTGTAGTACCGTGTTCCACCTTCTAAGCCCACCTACCATTATCAGATTTCTTCCCCAATATACGGCATTTTCATCTGCTACATTTTTGCCTGTTTCTATACCAGAGATCATTCTACCCTTTCATCTCACAGTTCAGCCCTGGGGATCTTCTGTGATGCCAAAAAGAAATCAGCCAGCTAATAATGACATCAGCTACAATTTTCTATAAGGCTTGTGTTGTTTTATTTTTGTTTTTTTTTTTAAAGCTCACCCTTTAATCTCTTGAAAAATGGCTTTCTCATAATGGTTTTTCATTCATACTTTTTATTTTTTTACCTTATGTGTGGAAAATGCTACTTAACAAAACCTGATATTGTGTTCAAACACACAATAGAAAGAGGGACTGACATTCTTCATACTTATTCTGACATTCATTCATACTTGTTCTTTCAAAGGAATGGGGCGTCTTATCCTTAGATAAATTTTTCTCAGACCTGAAAACTCCTCCATTTCACTCTTCCCTACACAACTAGAAATCACTGGCATATGCCATAAAGCATTCTGAAACTCTCTTCTAAACATCTGTGTAACTTTAAGACAAAGGCATCACTTTCTGACTATCAAATATCTTTCAGTTTTGGGTTGAATCTCAATGGACGAAAATGATCTCTTGAAACAAATTGGAAAGGTAATTCTTAAGTATCTAAATAACATTGATGAAAATAGTTGCTTGTACAGTGACTCTGAAGCTGCTATCCTAAATAAATGCCAACTATATAATTGTTTTCCCTTCCAGCTGGCAGGGGAGCCACAGGGATATTGCCAGAAATAACGGCTGATTATTATAGACAAAGATACATTTTATATTAAAAAAACAAAAGCAACTGAACCTTTTGTTCTGTAGAAAATGATTGTCATCTTTAGACAGTATAAGTGTTTATTTCTATGTCATAATATAATTCAACTAATATAGACTCTAATTGTTTGGAAAAAAAAGGAGAAAAATAATCTCAAGTCAGCTTTGTTGGTGGGTGGGGAAATATAAACCCTGAATTGTACCTAATTGTTATTACAGATGAATGATATGGGACTCATTTGTACATGATTTGTTTTCTTCTGTTAGTTATGTCTTACTCTGCATTATACATTTGAGCCCAGGTGTTATGACTTAATTTTCATGCTACCCATACCCTCTGTATTGCCATTAATTAGACAGTCACCAAATGCCCACGTAACTAGCAAGTTCTTGATTTAAAACTGGTTTATCATCACCCACTTTTGCTGTGCTTCTCTTTTGTCTTTTGGATAACCTAACTGGATGTAGTACTTTTACAAGAGGTGTTTTACTTGCATTCATGTCCTAGTTTGGAGGACAGGTA
>VRYO01002355.1:6573596-6586197 GCA_009812075.1 Sialia sialis
TTGTGAAAAGATAAAGAACAATGCCCCACCTGGTTTTAATGCATGGCCCATTAGCAGAATATCTCCCACGGAAATAAGGATCACTGCCCCCGCCCTCAGCAGATGGTCATAGAATAGATATCTTTTATCACATCCTGTACTGTAACCCAAGACAATTCCAGACTTATAATCCTCCATGGTTTTTTGTCCCTTTATTTTTCATTGAAGTGATAAAAGTTGCTTTTTCACTTTTTCTCTAGGATATTGAAATGGACTGTAAAGAATAATGTCATAGAAAAATAATTTATGTTCAGATTTTTCAAAGTCTGTCCCAATGTCACCTTACTTTTAGGAGGTAACACTGGGCTTGCTGAACTTCTTTGCTTTAATAGAAATTGAGATTTGTTTGGGTAAGATATTTAGAATTTACTTCTGGAAGATCAATTAACTTCTTATAGAGACTTTTGGGCGCTGAGTACAGCAGAAGGGCCAGATATACTGGAAGAGATGGTTTCTACAAATTAAATGGATGATGAAGATTGAAATATTATTCCATACACTTTGCATTTTGTGTGTAGAAGACTATGCTGTTAATTTCAGGCATTTTTTAGCTGATAAGGACTCAATCACATTCAGAGAATAATTTCTATGATTTCAATATACAGTAATTTCATGATTATTAGCCGCACCTGAATATAAGCCGCACTTCCGTGTAGCCAGGATGACCACGGGATTTGTCCATATATAAGCCGCACCCGAATATAAGCCGCACCTTTCTTTTTTTTTTTTTTTTAGTGTGGACACATGTGCAACAAAGTAATGACTTAGTAACAGAATCAAGCCAGCGCAGGGTTTGTGTCAAGTTCCTCAATTTGCAAACAGTTTTCACAGACTGGCGAAGCCTTTAAAAGCAGCCACAGGCGCCCTCCCCATGCTGTTTGGCCCGGCACTCCCTCCCCCGACGCTGGCTGCCGCAGCGCCCCGCCCGCTCAGCAGCAGCGGCGGTGGCTCTCCACACCGTGTGTAGCTGGTGGCTCGCTCCCTTGCTGTGCGCTCGAAGCCGGCTGCCAGCTGCCTCCTTGCGGTGGGAAACCAGCTCCAGGTCACCGCCTACTCAGCTGCAGCGGCTGCTCCTGGCGCCGCGTGCAGCCTCGAGCAGTGCTGCCGTGGTGCCGCGGGCTGCCCCGAGCCGCACCGCTGTGAGCAGCCCTAAGCCGCACTGCCATGCTGCTGCGCGCAGCCCCGAGCCGCTCCGCTGCGGGCGGCCCCAAGCCATGCCGCCGTGCCATCATAGGCAGCCCTGAGCTGCTCCGCTGCGGGCGGCCCCGGGCCGTGCCTCCGTGCTGCTGCGCGGGGCCCCGACCCACGCCACCACAGGCTGCCCCAAGACGCGCTGCCTTGCTGCCACGGGCTGCCCCGAGCTGTGCCACCACGTGCTGCCATGGGCGGCCCCAAGCTGTGCCGCCGCAGGTCCCACAGCGCCCGTGGTTTGGGGTGGCCCGCGGCAGCTCTCTCACCAGTCGGCTCGCATTTCCAGTCTGGCGTTTAGCCGGAAATTTTCCATAAATAAGCCGCACCTGAATATAAGCTGCACTACTGGGGTGGGATGGATTCTTCCATGAAAAAGGTGTGGCTTATATTCGTGAAATTACTGTAATTCATTATACTTTTATTAGCTTAAGTCATTAAAATCCACCCCGACAAAAGTAAAAGTGTTCCTTACAGGAGCATATATAAATACATCATAAGGTTTTTGTTTTTTCTAGTATCATAGTTCTTCTAACAAATTCCTGGAACTATACAGTTCATCTGCAAATGAATTTCTCTTTGTGCATAAGTACGATATACACACTGAACAGAACTGGAACAAATTGGCACTTCATTCCACAGTGGGTATAAAATACTTTTCCTGATCGCATCTTTCCCCAAGATCTAAGCAAATTAGAGAAATAAAGGCCATTAAGTAAAATTAGATTTTATGCTATTTAACAGGTGTTTTGGTCTATTTTACCCTAAGGGTAGATCACAGTGCAGTCCAAAAAGTTAATTGTTTGATAATCTTACAGTTTGTACATTTATTTCCAACAGTTTAGCCTATAGTATAGTTCTGTTAAACTTCTGTCATCTATCTTTGGGCCTATTCTTTCTTTAATGCACCAAAGAATTATAAAGAACAATAGCCTAACTTTATTTTGAAAGTATTTGCATTTGATGTTGTTGGATAAACACTGGATAAACAATCTGAGAAACAGAACTGAAATCAGGAGTTATCCTATGAAATTTTTAACCCTTTGGGTGTTATTGAAATAAATAAGAACAGGATTCCCTGCTCATTTTCAAGATAAAATTTCCTGAAAGATCGAGAATCATAAACAGAATGAATTTTTTCATGTTGCAGTATATATGTCCTGAAGACTCTGCTCAAGGAAAGCAGAAGATAGACCAGCTAGTGTAGAACTATAGGTTTAGCCCCCAAAAACTTGCAGATGTCTTCCACAGTGCGATGGTTGATATGAGAAGTATCACAAAAAAACCCTGACAGCTACCACCCAAACAAAACACAAATAACATCTCACTGAACAACATTTGAAAATACCATTCAGTGGTCTATAGGTGAGGGCCTAGCTTTCTATCTCCCATTCATACAACATGTGCCCCAAGTATAAATATTATATTTGAAGAGACTAACAAACTTAAATTTTGCAGCAGTACCTATGTATTTTCTTTCTTAGCAACTTGGAATCCCACACATATAGCTAAAAATAAGCTTTTATTTCTTTTCTTTCTGAAATGGGGTTACTGAAAACTTCTCTGTAGCATTAGCAGTTAATCATCTAACTATTATATAAATATCCACACCACAAATCTACAGGATTTCTGTTTCTCATATAATAATAGTAAGCAAATATGTCCAGAAATGAACATAATCCATAACCTGACGTTCCAAGAGCTGAACATTTATGGAGTTCTTTTCCATTCAGCCCTGTGAATGAGATCTGATCTCTTATCTACTGGCAAAAGCCTTTGAAGGGATTTCTTCCCCTCTCCTATTCCATCCTTTCACAAAAGTAGCGAGTCAGAATTGCCTGCTTGTCTCAGTCAATGTCTCCTCAAGGTAAAATTTCTAAAAATATTGAGGGCAGGTACTAAAATTTAAAAGGACAGTTACTGAGAATATTTCTGGGTTCAGATACTTTCTGAATTGTATAAATCTTCAGTTATTGACCATTTACACCTGAAAGAACATAAAAACAAAATTTCAGAAGGAATAGGAAGTAACCTACTAATTTTCATAAAGAAAATGCAAGACTAATATGTAAAAGTGAAACATTTACTTTTTGATAAAACTGCAATTTAATCTTTCAACTTATGAAAACAAAAAGTGTTAATACAATTTTTTTCTTTGGCTTGTTTATTTTTTTCTTTGTAAGAACTCATAGCTTAATCTGTTTCCTCTAATTTTGATCTATGTATTCCATGTATATTTGCACAATAATTATGCCCTGCACTATATACACAAGAAGGTAAATTGAATGTCGATGTATGAAGCAGTGACATGTATTTTACTTTAAAAACAGTAATAAGTCCCTTTCTTATTAGAATAATTTTCAATTCATTGAATTGATTTGTTTTAGGAAAGTAGGTTTTATGAGCTAATTGACAGTTCAATTTTAGTAAATTATTTGGCAAACTATCTCATAAAGTTTATTCTAATTATATCTAGGTACTATTATTGTTGCAAGTAATAGTTTTCCAGTATTTGCTTTTATTTAATAAATGGATCTTTGAAGTTTTGCAGCAATTTTCAACCCTTCCAGAGTTATTTCAGAGAGACTGCACATCTTTCCTTTATGATACTTGCTTTTCATCATGTCTGATATCAGTATGTTGTGCAAAACAAAATGGTCTATGCAAAAAATAAATATATGGGTATGAACTCTTATTTTAATTTGCAATATCATGTGTATTTTTTGTCAAATTTTGAATACTTATTTCATCTCTCATGTGACTGAAGTCTCAAGGCCTTTGACCTTAACCTCAGGATTCAAGTGTAGTTTGTAATTCCTAGAAATCCCCTGTCATTATATAGCCTCAGTAATAGTGACACAGTAATTGATCTCATAATCTGTACTTGTGCTGTAAAATCAACAAAATGTTTCTTGTCCTTTGTGGAACAGCTGGGGCAATTTTATATATCTAATTTTATCAAATTTATTTGAACTTAAATGATTGATGCCATCAGCTAATGCAGAAGAAGTGTATAAGTGACTCTTTACTAGTTCTTTACTACTGGCAGGCAAGTTGTGACCAACAGAATTCCTTTGTGATAGTCAATAGCATGTAATTCAAGGTTAGTGGGTATTGATGCTTCAGGAGTTATGCCCATTTTGATATCTGCTAATATGTTTATTTTCTTTCTTCTGTCCCCAGTTCAGGTTTTAAACAGCGCCAGTTTACAATTAGATTATAGGATTTAATAGGTCTCAGTAACATCGTTATATTTTTTTTTTCAAATGGAAAATATGCATTTTCATTGAGAATGTAAAGTAATCTGAAAGAGTAAAAACAATATCCATTCTATACAGGCATGCAGTAGAAATAAATACAGTAGACAGAATGTAAGATCATGGAACTTTAGCCTGATCTATGATGGCATTTGCATTTTATAGATCTCGATTTGTACTAAATGTGGCCAATTAAGAAAATTTAACTGCAACTTTATTCTCTTCTCCTCAGCAGTTCTAATTTTATAGTAATAGTTGTAACTTAAATAGGAAAAAATGCAAAGCTCTGTGCTATTTAGTTAATTTCAATTTCTTTAGGATACCCCAAAAGAATGAAGTATACTTCATTTAAAAAAGAAACAGAACAACTGAAAATCTCTGTTTTGTCATAGCCTTCTAGCCAAAGTTGAGCTGGTGAAGATTTGAAAATGAAATCTCCACAGTGACTCCTGCTTCACTGGCATAGTGCCAACATAAGCACCATCTTTTAAATGAGATCACTAGGCATGAGTAAATCTGCAATACCAAATATCTCATGTTTACTTTTTGAAGCACATTCAGAGAGAACTAAAGCAACTGAAGGAGATAAACAGGGGGAAAAGAAGAAACTGCAGCAGAAGAAAGAGCTGGAGTATGTAAATATCCTCTCAGCATTTAGTAGCTAGAATTCAGAAAACCTTGTACTGTTCTACCTTTGATGAAAGTAACAACTGCTTTATCTTAAATTGTCTATCAGTAGCACTGCCTATTAATATATATATACATGCACATAAGACTAAAACATAGATTAATTAATTTTAAAGCTGAAATTTTAGGTCAGGTTAATAACAAATTAATGGATTGGTTAGTGTTCTTTAGCAGTTCACAAGCTACTTTGTAGGCCTATTTGATCATAACATACCCTTTGGAAAATATTTCTAGATAAAAATTAATAAAAGATGCAATACAATTATTTTTTTATTCACTGTAGGTAGCATGTACAGTATGTGAATTCATATGGGCATTGCATTCCCATAATTCATTTTTTTTGCATCCTATTTTCTTCTACTGTTGTTTTTCATTAAAAAAATGGATGTACTATCTTATCTTGACAATCTGCTAAGAGCATCTTTCTGTAAGAATATTCCCATAAACTATTAAAGGTGTTTCTAGCAAATGGTAATCTAGTAGCTTTTGAAAAAGAATTTGTGTCTGCTATGGAATCCCAGGTAAGAGAGTGTGCTATTTTTGGAATATAGTATTTGAATAATGAGAGCAATCATTTATTTCACAGACTGAATTTTTATTCTCTGGTTGCATGCTCTAAGAGGGATGATCCACGAACCAAGAAATTATTTGTATACTGAATCTCTTAGGAAATATGGAATGCATTTGAGGATCTAAAAAATAAAACATGAGGTGAACAACTTTGCAATCCTTAAAAGCTTTACCAAGACTTATACTTTGTTCCTTCCACTAGCAAGTAAGTAAAGGTATGACTGAGACTGTTTCTGCAGAAGCCTACACTGGATTCACAAGTCATGGGGATGCCTTTTAATTAGTTCTTTCCCAGATTTGATTGCATATATATATATTATTAGATCTTTTCACTTGTGCTTTAAGTCCACTTTTGCAGTGGATGGAAACATTTTCTGTCTGTTCTAGCAGAGGCAGAAAATTGCAGACTTCATCAGATGCAGGCTACAGCAGAGGAGCACTCAACACTTGTAGCAGAAAAGTGTTTGTGTGTACTGATCATCCACACCTACAACTCATCACAACACACACTGCCCTTGCTCAGATGTGGTTCCATCCATCTTTTGGACCAAACAAAGAAATCACTGTTGCTTGACTTCAGTAGCTCTAAGCTGGCACCCTTATTTACTCTGATTCTTGTTCTGAGCAGACTTCAGTGAGATGAAACTCGGTGATTTCAGACTCCGGAAGCCAAGTTTGATTAGTGTGATTAGTTCTGAACCAAGAAGTATTCACCAAATGAAGAGTATCTAGACTCATCTCATTTCCTCACATACTTGCTGACAACATCTTTAATAAGTCTGTTCAGATCTCCTTGTTCTGAGCAAGGAAATCCAGGAAAAACTCAAACACAGAAGGTAGGCATACAGAGGATGGAAGTAAGAACAGGAAGCTTGCAGGGAGAAATGCAACAAGACTGTCTAAACTGCCAAGGATAAGGTTGGGAAAATTAAGCCCTGATAGAATTAAATCTGCCCAGGGATGCCAAAGCCAAAAAGAAAAGTATATCAAGCAGAGGTATGCTAGTAAAAAAAAGTAAAGCTAGGCAACTAGTTTTGTATGCACCCTGGAAGTAAATGGGAGATCAGGTTACCTGGGACACAGAGAAATGAGAGAAAGCTGGTTACCCAGGACATACAGTTGAGGTACTCGACAGCTCTTTTCTCCTCAGTCTTCACAGGCAAGTGATTCAAGCTGCTGGAGCAAAGGCAGGCACTGAAAGAGCAAGGAAAAACTTCACATAGGAGGAGATTGGGTCCCAGACCACCCAGGTACCCAAAAGTGCACAAGTTCACAAATCCATGGGACCTGATGGGGTACATCGCAGCTTCTGAGGGAACTGGTGGATGAAGTGGCTAAGCCACTAATCATTATATTTGAGAGGCTATGGCAGATCAGTGAAGTTCCCACTGACCAGAGAAAGTGAAACAGTTCCCCAGAACTAACATCAGCCTGGTCTATGGCACACAGCAACCTCTCTGCTGTTTCCCAACTTCCTTTACTTTATTCACCTTATTCATGCAAGTGGCAAAGCTTTATAGGTAGCACTAGCTTTTAGTTCCACTAGTGCAGCATTTAAAACTGGGGAGAGTAGATATGTGGAGCTAAAAGAAAACAGCAGATTTTACTGTTGTTTACTGGATGTCGTTTAAAGTAAGGCAGGCAATGTCTGGCCTCCAAAGATGATGATCAAGGCTGTTTGATTTACTGGCCAGTATGACTAGAGGATCTGATGATAGCAATTTCTGTCCTATAAAAATCTGTTTCGGACATTTCAGTAAGAGTAAATATAATCTCTTTGAGTATCACACTGTGCTTTTCATTTCAGGCAGGCATTTAGAGAGGCTAACTACTCATTGTATTGTGACTTATGTAATTGCTTTTACTTGGACAAATGAATTATGAAATACTACCATTTTCATTAGACAATTTTTGCACAGCTATATATGGCAGCATAACATAAAAAACAGCATTGAAATGTCAAGCATGCTTATAAAACAAAGGAACAGCCTCTGAGTGGAGGGTGTATGATAGGAACAATTCTTTGGTGGTACTTTAAGGGAAATACTTTTTAAATGCAGATATACATTTTCCAGGTCTGACACATTTCCCTCTGTTCTCTTAAAATCTATGCAGCCTTAAAATCTTAACATACTAATACATCATGTAAGATTTCAAGGTTTCTTTTTTTTTTTTTTTTTTTTTTAAGAAATGAAAACATTTCCTTGTATCAAATATTGGGATATTGGGATATTGGCAGTAGTTTAGAAACTACTTTATGCCAGCTACTGAACATGGATTTCTAATTTTGTGGCAGATTGGTTAGCTCAAATGTTTGGGTGAACACACTTCATTTAAAATATTAATTCCTGCTAGAATCAAGCTCTTAAGGTCTTAAGCTCAGCACAAACAATAAATGCAGCAAAATGCAGACAGTCAAGTGTGTGCACGTGTGCACATATATTCTTCAGGAGTCAAGTCTACCATACCAAGAGTAATAATTACCACCTCCATTACTTATTTTACTGCCTTCTATCAGAGTCTTTGCAGTTGCAATTTTTTTTTCTGGACAATGGAGAGCTATCAAAGAAAGAGAATTGCCCAGTGGCTTTGCAGTGTACCTCTGAAGTCTGTAAGAGAGCAAAAGGTATGTAAATTCAATCCACTTGTAAACAGATTAAACATTGTTGTCTTTGGTTCAGGTCACTGTATTTAGCACTTTTTCAAGAATCCTGTTATTGAGCTGGGTTCATCAGATGAGACATATGCACAACACAGCTGGGACTGACTGACTGAGCACAGATGTGTATCTACTAAATTGTTTGTGACAGTGACTGTAGTTAATTGTGATGGGTGACAGGTACGTTGGAGGCCAGTCAACTCAGTGAACTGCTGATGAGTGTGGCATGAGACATGGTATATATTAACAGCTTGTGGAAAATTTATGTCACCCATGACTGAAAATTCAAATCAAGTGCAGACAAATAAAGGAGACTGGAACTGTTCATAACTCTCTGCCTTGCTTCTGCTTTCTTGCTATCCTTAATATTAGAACAATGTGATAATGTTTATTTCTCAGAAACTCAGAATAACTTGGTAAAAATGTTGTAACTTTTTCTCTGGAACTATCATTATTATTGCTGGTGTTATTATTATTATTATCTGTAGAAAAAAAAATAAAGTGCTTTGGTTCAACCCACACAATTTTTTCCCAGAGTTTCATTTGTGAACTCAATCAATAGACCATTTTATTTACACTTTATCTGTGTCTGTTTCCTTAGACTAAGTCTTTGTGCCGTTTTTTTCTCCTTCTTGCTACCAATTCTCCCTTATTAATGTAGTGAAACATCAAATGAAATTTTCTTTCCTGTTGTCAAGTAAAAGCTGTGCGACAATTACATTTCATTTTTCTAAAACTGAATTTGGAGACCTTGAGATAGAATAGTAGTCTTAGATGATTCAGTGAGAACCAGACATGATAGATTTGGAGGAGCTCTGAAAGAAGCCCTGTTAAACAATATTATCAGCAACAGAAGTTCATGTTAACTGTGCTTAGGATTTAGACACTAAATGAAGCAGGGCTGTCAGACCCATTTTGGGGGACAGAAACATCTTGACTCAGGGTTTTTTCCTTTTTGTATAACTTGAGTGCACAGAAGTGACTTTGAAGTATCCAAACTAAACGCTCGACAGATCCCATAGCATGCCCTCTATTTGTTTACCATACTACTGAAATATAACTTTATTCTGTCACTATGTGATGCTAGTCCTCCAAATCAATGCCAGAGTTTTATAAAGCAATGTTTCTAAAGTTATAAAAACTTTAGTTAACTAGATAAGAATGCTATGAATGCAAAATGCTCAACAAAAAAGGAATGGAACAAATAGAAAAAAAACTTGTCTCTATTCAATTGCATAAAAGACTCTAAAACAATTTTATTCTTTCTTCTAAGACCCTTCAATTCTTGAAAACAAACTGGGTATCCTACCAGAAGAATGTGGGATTATACCAATCTGCATAATTTTTATGTGAGCTATGTATTTATATCACTCATGCATGCTTTCTTCCCTCATATGAATTCTGCTTAAATAGGTGATCTGAAGGTCTGCCTTGGGAATCCAACCCTTATTTCCATTTAAAGTAACAGGGAACTCACACTGCTGTTTCTTGGTTCCTAGACACACACTGTGAGCAATATCCCTTTCTCCTCTTCTTGCACCAGAACTTTTAAAGCTTCCTATGGCTACTGGTTCTTCAATAGTTCATTGGGATTCATGATTGACATGGCATTGTAGTGGGGTGAATTTCTACATTTTATAGTATTCCTCTGTGTCAGCTCACATAATTCAGTAACAATCATTATTCATATGGTCCTTTTTATCTGAAAAGTACAGCAGGGAGGTAGAGCCTACCTGCACCTTAATCTTCTACTAGAAAAACAGTTCTGATGAGATGTGCTTCTTGTGATCTTCAATTATAATGGATTTATATAGAAAGCATAGAACACATCTCTTACACCCTTTCTAGCACAGTCTCAGAAACTGGAGAGCTGTAGCAGGACTGGCATATGTGCAGTTATTTATCAGATGAAGTTTACCTACAGAGATCATTTTCTGCAAGATGTAGTTTTAGCAGAAAATGCTGAGTTAGATGAAAGTCTTCCCCAAAGAGTCATGGAGGTCGCAGTGTCAGTATAAAATTGGCATAAATTTCCAGCCAAAGGAAATAATGTTTCCACTGCTCCTTCTCTATCCACGCCTCTCTGTGGTGTAGAGATGTTATATCTAGGACAGCAGGTAGACACTGCCAATAATATCTGAGCATTGGAACAGCAAAGTTTCTGAAAATTGGGAGGAAAAGCAGGTTTTGCACTACTGACATTATTTGCCTGCTGTTCCAGCTAGTTCATACTCACTATACTGTGATAAATGCTCCAAGGCTTGGAGCCTTCTAACACTCTGAGGACTTCCAGAAAATTTTTCTCTCAGTACAATGCCAGGTACACTGTAAGAGGCCAAAATGGGTGAATTCAAAGATAACTTTCCCATCTACATTTTCACATTATTTGTTTTCAAAACGAGGAATTGAGCTGAAAGGTCTATTAACATCTAAATCATATGTGCCAGAATAACATTTACATTAAGTTACAAGATTAGAATTAACTGAAATTAAATACTCTTATACAGTTCTCTAGGATTGTGTCTATCTTGGCGTTCAAGTGAGAAATTTATTCCCCATAAAGCAAGACTCAAAATGAGACTGTACAGAAGTTTTGAAGAATTATATGATCTGTTCACTGTAAATGACCATCAAACTGCTCTCTTTTAGTCTTATAGATTAGCTGAGGGGTGAGGAGGTTGTTTTGCTACAACCTGATGTGATAACTTTGTGGCACAGCTCTCCACCTTTTCTTTTCCTTTTGTCTGGGCAGAGCTGTTCTTCTCCATCAATCTGCATCTGGTCCAGGTTGTGCAGCTGCAGAGCAGCGATTGCACACAAGAGCACCAGGATGGCAAAGATAAACGTACTTGCACAGTGAAGCTTGCAAAGTGGCATGCCCTTCTGAGTATATTATAAAGGAAGCACAGTAGGGGATAATTAAACATCAAATCTGTGTTTCTTTGAGGTGTGAAAACAGTGGTTTGAGACGGTGAAAGAGAGGATAGTGGCCACACGCAGAGCAGAGTGAGTCTTTCTCCTATTAAAGCCAGAGGGAAAAGGATTCCTCAGGGAGAATGAAACACAAATGCTTTTACATGAGGTTGAATTTTTAAGGAAAAGGGCAGGAGTGCCCAGCCAGGGCCAGGTTGCTGTCTGTTGTTATGGCAACAGAGGGAGAATCTCCTATGAAAGAGGAAAGAGTGGCGTGAGTGGGAGGGCAGAAAAGAAAATGGTTTTAGAAGGAAGGCAAGGGGGTAGGAGTTTGCAAATGGAAAGAGAACAAAGCTAAGTGTCAAGGTTAGGCAGAAATGAATCTATGTCCATCATGACTGAAATGCCCTTAGAGACCCTGTGCACACCCATTCCCTTTGTGGGTGGGCAGTTTTGCTGGGGTCACTTCCACGGTCATCATCTGGCTGGCAGAATGCCACCGTGGTGCACTTTCCTCCTGCACCCACTCCAGCTGAGGGTTTACATCTACCTTTGTTCACCACCTCAATGTGCATAATATTTGCAAGAAAAACTATTTCATTGCTGTCTCAGTTTGAAAGATAGGTGTCTGCTAGGGAAGGCAGGATCCTCCCTTGCAATGAAAAATGTAAACCTCCTCCCTCCAAATTACTATAATTTTGAAATTAATGGAGAACTCAGGCAAAAGGATGTGATAATAGGAATAACAACTCTTTACTAGCATGTGTAATGGAGCAAACAAGCAACAAAAACGGCAGCATTAACACCAACCAGAACAGGAGCCCAGTAATATCCCCTCGGTGCGGGCACTTTCCTCTTGGTGCAGTTCCAAGCACGGCCTGCAGGGAGCATGAGTGGCTCCCAGCAGGCAGGGCAGGTGCAATAATCCCTCCATGGCTGCAGGGGGCGCTGTGGTGCGAGCTCAGGGAGCACGCGGTAATGGCGGCTGGGCCCAGATGGGAAGGGATGGGAGAGAGGCTTTGATTCATAAACCCCCAGGGCAGTTGATCCTGGTGCCCCAGCAGGACTCTTGGGAGCAGCAAGCTGGGCTGGCAGGAATGAGCAAAAATCCTGGGTGTTAGACAAGATGCATCAGAAGCTCCATAGCTGTGCTGGTGTAATAAATTACTTGCATGAATCGTTTGTTCATCACTTGATAAGAATTGTGTAAATAGCAGGAAATCATAAAGCTGTCATGTTGGGGCCTCTGAGCTTGTCAGAAAAGTGGTCTAACCATATTTGGAAAAGT
>VRYO01002355.1:6587197-6643183 GCA_009812075.1 Sialia sialis
TTGGCATTGCAACTCCGTAAAAGTGTGAGTTGAAATATATAACACCAGGACTGTGGGAGGTCTCGGCAGGCAGGGCCTGCAGGGCTACAGCACAGAAAAATCTCGGAGCAGTGCCAAGGAAACAGTGGGAGAGGGACAGCAACAGCCTGGCTCCCAGCAGGGCAGAGAGAGACGAGCCCAAGAACCGGACACCCGAACATTTGGGGATAGGTCCTTCTTTTAGCGAGGTATTTGTTAATAAGATCCCAGGTCAGCAGCTCTCACAAGCAGAGGCATGCCTCATGGCAGAAGAAGCAGCTCGGGGCCGCATGAAAGAGTTCCCTTCCCACCGAGCAGCTCCGACTGTGCTCCTTCAAAATCACGAGCGAGAGAGTCAGCAGCTGCCCCAGCCCCATCCCCTACCTGCCCCACTCCCGTAGCACCTCTGCTGCTCCAGGAGAAACTCCCAAAAAACAAGAGTGCCACCAGATGGACTCCTCCCCTGGGGCTTGGTCACCTCCCTGCTGTTTCAAGTACACAGCCTTCAGTGCTTCCTAGCAACTCAACAGGAAAAAAATTCCACAAGTAAAAAAGAACAAAAAAGAAACCGAACCCCCAATTGCCAAGGACCCCTGCATCTGCTGTCTTTTTCAATAAATTGAACTGATCTCAAATGGTAAATTTTATTTACTTCTTGAGGTATTTTAGGAGATAAGACCTTGTCCTTCAGCATGGGAAGCTGCCATTCTTCCCCAAGGAGCAGGCATTCTAGATAGAATACTACTTCCAAGATGCACTCCAAAAGTACTGACTACTGAGATGTGCAGATATTTTTTCAGAAATAATGTCTTGATATATGATGGGTCCAGCAGAGAGAATTATTTTCTCTCATAGCAAAGCAACCCAGTAGGAAAGAATAGAAGTTCAGTATCAACCAGACAACCGGCTGGCCAGGGATGCAACTTAATACTTTGCTAAACAGATTCAAAATGAAATCTCTGTGCCCAATGCACCAGAAGGAAGCATTATAAATCAGGGCTAATCAACACAAAACTAAGACTTTCCTTTCAGTCTTCATAATAAAAATCAAAGAAAAATAATGAACAAACTAGTGAAATTTTCCCAAAGGGAGATTTCTGTTTTCTTTGTTTTTTCTCCCTTTCATTCCTGAATAAAAAGTTTGTGCTAGTCAGGCTGTTCATGAGTCAGTGCTGTTGTGAGAGCATGGCTGTCCCCACTCCTCTAGCACTTTTGAACTGGCTAGCCCATTTCTATCAAATCTGACAGAGAGATAGAGTTTTCAGATGTTACACTCTTACAAGTTCTAGAAAATTGTTAGCTAGGGGCAAGAAAAAGGCTACACTGAGGGAAAGACCCGAGTATGAACTGCACCATTACTGAAGACACACATTTCTTGTGTTGAGGAGTGTAGATAGGAGGGAGAGGTTATAAATGTTTTAATGCTTGGAAAAACTTCAATCAAAGTTTGAACTTTATTAGACACTATCTAGCTTTTATTTTCCTTCTCTCCGTACTCATATGAGTTCTCTAGTGTTTAATAATAACAGGAAACATGCTGCAGGCTTAGTTTGCTTCATTTAAAAAGTCATTTGATGAAACACAAATCATTTGAAAACACAACTCTATTAGTTGCAGTGTTTGCGGAACTATTTATTATTTAAAGCGAACAATAGTTGCATTATACTGTCTCAAAAAAAGTTCTCAAAACTTGTCCATTGTCTTCCTATTAGTCTTCATTTATTTTCTCTCTCTTGACTGAAATATTCTTATTTTCCAGACTTTTCCCTTAACTGCAGTTTCAAATTACTTCCCTGGAAGTTAGTGTGAATATCCTTTTCTTTTCCCCCACAAATATTTAAGTTTGAAATGTAATTTTAGTATAAAAGACCAAATGCAATGTCTAGATTCTTATCTCACCGAGTCATGTGAAATTATTTTAATTTAAAATCAGATATCTTCTTGTTTTATAGCTCCTAAAGATCTCTTAAGCCTCTGTAGTACCAGTTTAGACTCCTGGTTCGTTATTGTCAAACCTATTTTTGGGGGTAATGTCATAGAATTCAGTGTCCTCTTTGTATCACTCTATGCTTTCCTCACTTTACTTTCCAAAACCATACTAATGTTGATTTTATATAGTTTTTAGTTTCGTCAATAGATATGCTTACGTCTGCCATCTACTGGTTTTTGCTTTCTTGAATTCTATAATCAAAATAAAGATTGATAGAGTATTTGGACCACTTAGACTAAAGTAAAAAATTGTAAAGGGAATTTGGACATTTACAGCTGGGCTGTCAAATGTTGAGGATTGAATCAGTTAAAAGGGATGAAGACTGGTTTTCACCTTCAGAAGAGATAACGCTGCTTAGGATGTGGTATCCCTGATGAACTACAATCTATTATACTGTTAATTGGACAGCAAGAAATTAAACATAAATCATTCAACAGAATACAGTGATATAAAATCAATTAAGTCATTGCACTGGAAAAAATATTAAGTGCTCTACATTAGGGAACATTACAAAAAAGAGCATCAATTTTAATAAAACTTTTGTTTGATGCTTAATACAGTTATTCACACAGATTTTAGAAGATTTGAATTGGGTTAAGGTCTTTGCTTTTGAATCAGGAAAAACACTTCTAATATCATATAGTAGGGGCAAATAACCAAGCAATCACTGACCATTGTAGATACATAAGTTAAGGACCAAATTCAGAAATAATCAACAGATATATATGCCGTCATATTCCATTCATGGAAAATGTACTGGAAAAATTAAAGCCTGGCTATTGAAGACATAAACTCTAATTTTTCTCTTATTTATCTACAGTGAGACAATCCATGAAGTTTAATTTTCACACTCATGTTAGAAGCATTCTAAAATGAGTTGTTATGCAAGAGCTGAAAAAACAGTGAGTCTTCTGTAATTGCTGTAATTTGTCTGTTTCACACTCACTCTGAATGACAGTGGGATCTTGACAAAGTTCCCCATTTCCTCCATCTCCAGTTAGCTAGCTTATTAATTTTCACTCATCCTTCCAAAGAAAACACTACTTCAGATAGTTTTTTTCTTTTTGTTTTAGCAAGATTTCCAACATGAGAAACTATGTGAACCTCCTTCTGGAATGAGGCTTTAAGAAGGAGGACAGAAAATGGGACAAACCCATATTCTTTACTCAGTCAGTAGAAAAACAGTCATGAGCAGCAACTTCTAACCAACCTAAGTCTCTTCCAGGAAGACCTCATCATGCTGCTTTCAGGACTGATCTAGATGTTAAATGTTCCGGTTTATTTAATGTGTTCTTTATTTTACTATGCAGAGGCATCTCAGTTGGCATGACCAAGTGTTTCTGCAATACATCATAACTTGCAGCTCAAAATCAGCACCCAGCAATATGTCTTTCATGAATATGCTCAAGCCAAGAGTTAAGCAGATATGTATGATAACTTTATTATGCTTGTAGCATCTATTGGGATTTTGCTTATAATTGTATATATGCTCCCCCACATTTTCAAGTCTCTTTCTACAAAATTACTTATGCAAAATTTTGCTTCTAAGGTCAATTTTAACAGTTTCTTTGCATTTAAATTTTCTGCCAGTGCCCACCAATAAAAAAGCACAATTGCCAACGTTTTTAAGTTTTAAAATTTATTTAAATATTTACTAAAATCATTAATTATTGTGGTTTTTATTAGCAAATATGCTGAAAACAACCTGTCATTAGATTTAATGAGGATTCCATATGCCAGTTCAGTATACAAAAACAAATTAAGTCTATAATTAACTTACTAATTCAACACAGCATTAATTCTTAGAATTTTATCATTGCTTTCTGTAAATGGAAGTTTTAAATTCACAGCCTACCTTTAGTGCTTGGGAATAGCTCCTGGAAATATGACAGCTGCTTCCCCCTCCTGTCTCCCCAGTTATACTGAGAATCAAACCATTAATGTACTCAGGAGCAGTAAGGTAATTATATGTTTTAGTAGGTTCATTAAGAGCCCTGAAAACATATTTCACTATAAAATAATTTCTGTTCTCTTCAAATTGTCTAAAACATGAGGAATTTTTGGTAAGAAAAGGCTAAGGTGCTATGTTTCTTTACTTTAGACAACAACTCTTACAAATCAGTACTAAATGATGCACAAAAATCCCTTGGTATCTTAAAGAGGGAAAAATTACATAGGTAAACAGATAAATCTTTAGTACATTTGTCTTTATGGGAGCAGCTCCTGCTGTTGGTCTCTAACCTGGAGGGCATTATTCTTTTCTAAATTGCCAGTAGTGTCTCACAGCACAGTGATAAATAGAAACCACTGAAAGAAATAACGTTCATTCTAACACACAAGAACTTTCCAGACAGACATTGGCCTCTGAGAACAAACACTTAGACAAAATAGATTAGTTGCAGTTGCAGAATATATCACTCTGGTTCCCTATAAAGCGGCATTATCCCAGCTGTGCAAATAAGTGCCTTTATGCCAATCATTAAGTAATAAATATATTTAAGAGAGAGTCTAAAACTTTAAGAAAAACACAGGTAAAAGTCTTTGTATATTAGTTATTTTTTGTATGAAGCCAGTGATGTATTTCCCAGTGCTACTTCAAAAAGTCCATAATAATGTTAATACTTTTGTGCTATTTTGTGGTAGAAAGTTTCCTTTGTCACACAATTAATGAAACAGAAAAGAAACAAGTCCTACAGAATTGCAATTAAAAGTACTAGTTTAATAATAGAACAGAAAACTCTCTGGCAATTTTCTCTCTAACTTATCGTTTCACCTGAAGCACATATGCTTAGACAGAAATTTGTTTGTTTCTGGTTATGCTGGGGTAACATTCAGCTATGCTGTTTGTGTTTTTCCTCATTAATTATTTCAAAAGTCTGACAGAATGAAAACTGTCTTGGAAATACAGTTATTCTGCTTTGTCTGCTAGATGCATGGAATATGGATTGTTTTTTGGTTTTAATAATTGATGTAACTAATAATTTGATTTTCTTTTTTTCATGCAGTCAGAACCCTAGGAAAGTATTGTGACACTACCAGCCATTTCCCCCATTACCTTTACTCTGGTCACAAGATCCTAGGAATTCAAGTGCCTCGGATAGGTTCAGCTATCCAGCACAATCAGAGCAACCCTACCATAACTACTTATCCTGTCTGAAAATTTTCTTGCTTCTTTTTTTTTTTAGGTACCAGAAGCAGTTAGGTGAACAGAGCCTTCCGTGCTCCTAGGTCAAGGTGTTTGTTGGGAGGGATGGGGTGTGAATGGGGGAGGTACAGCAAGTGCAGCAGTGAGTCCAGACAAGGACATAGAAGGGTGGAGGGAAAAGATGGCATTGTGGCCACTGCTAGGAAAAGAGATGGATGCTAGATGTATCAAGGAGCAACTAGCCTGCTTGGAAGTCCTTGAATGGACATGGATATAGCTGAGAAAATTGTACATCTGCATGTTGTGTTCTTTCCTAATAAAAGTGGTATTTTCTCTCTGCCATCATTTGACTCTAAGAAAACTCCTTTCTTTTTAAGTACAACATTTTTTGTTTTGTTTTGTTTTAATAGATACAGAATTCAGTGCAAAATCTGTACTTCTATTGACATTTGGATTGAATTAGTGGGATGGATTTTAGCTAGGACTGCATCTTAGAAAAGCTCTCTCTTTTCTCTGTGGATGCACTTCAGCAGAAGGAGGTGCTAACAATAGAAATGCCCTTTTTTCTTTCCAGTACATATACATTAATTTTTCAACACAATCACATTTTTCTAACATCTGCTCTGTATGCATGCTAGACTTTTAATTTATTTGATCAAAATATTTTAAATTGTATTTTTGTAGTAAATTTAACTTACTAATTCAATATGATTATTCCCTGTAGCTTAACAGTTGGTTTAGGGTAGTATAAATAAATATTGATTTCCAAAATGGTCAGTGGTCTTGCTTCCTTTCTACATCTGTCTGTAGATCTCCAAGCAAATGACATATTGAACAAGCTTAAAACTTATCCTTAAGCACCCTAATAGAAATTTCATAGAAGATATTGAAGAGGCTTCGGGAGGATCAGAAACAACTGAACATCAATGGGAAGGGAGGATACACACTCTTCTGTCTTCGATTTATGTCAGTGCAAATTTTAATTAGATGAAATGGATTCTTGAACCTGCATGTTAGATCCAGGTCCAAAATGTAGAACAAAGGAATTGTCTGTTTGAGTTCCACAGGCTTCTGAAGCAGCCGGCAACCTTCCCTGACCCGGTTTCCTGAATGTTTCTCCAACAAAGTAAATATGACAACTCTGCTGACTAGGACTTTTTCATTTTCAGGGTGCTGTAGATTTCTTAAAATTCTATTTGTTTCGTCTTCATCACCTTTGATCATCTTTGCTCCTTTTTGTTTTACATTTTTTTGTCCTTCCTTTCATGTTCATTTTCTTGTTAACTTTTCCATCCATCTGCTCTGGAGTACAGAATCAAAGTCTTCTCTTATTCACTTTTTTTTCTAGATTTTCTCATATTCACTTTTCTCTACGACTATCAATCATTTAGAAGATAACTGTAAAAGTTTTATAATTCTCTCCAACTATACATCTGCTAATCATACTTTCAAAATAACACACAGGACACTTCTCTTGCTGACTGTGTAGTACTGATTCATATTCATTTACTCCATGTCTGATTTTAATTGATTTAGAAATAGCTGAGCAGGCAATTAAAAAGCTAGTTTGAAAATTGTACCTTTGCAGACTTCCAAAGTCACCTGTGAAATTATGAAAATATTTATTTTCACTGAAGCCTGAGCTGCCACACTGATGCTATCTGGTCCTACCCTTACAAACAGGGTAGCTAGCAATTTCAGCTGAAGCATTATTATAAATTGCACTTCAACTTTGGACTGTGGTATAAATTGACCCCTAATGATGTGAGTAGGGCGTGTCTTTCAAATTTTGTTGAGATTGGGATTTTAAATCAGGAACTTCATAGATAGCTGAAACTGCATCAGATACATATACAATTTTCTCTGATTTACAAGGGCGACATGTACCATCAAACATATATAGACAGAATTTCCATACTACTTAGACCATGGAGTACTATGTCTTTTCTGATTATTTAGTTATTTTTCAGGTCTCTAGAATACATTAATATTTGTCTTGAAGAAAAGAGCGATTTAAAAACCACAGGACTAAGATTCTTGTAAAATTCACATTCCTTTGTTTGATTGTGTAGATCAAGAGGCTTTGTATACTCATCCTTGAGGGAGACAAAAAATTCCTCAGGAACTTCTACTGTCCATACTATTTCGTAATTCAACAGTGAATCTGCACAGTAGTACACAGAATTAACTCCACAGTAAAAACTCCATCTCTGAAGAACTAGGTACTGGTCTGAAAATAATGGTTTCAAGTCATTAACATTTTTTGTAAAGCTCATATGATGTAAAAACACGTAACTAATTATTTCTTATATTTTAGTAATCAGAAGTGCAAGTTATGTGCACATTCCTGCCTTGTCCATTTGCTATTTCAAAAGTCTGTTAGCAATGAATGCAGTTTTCATCTTGGGAAAAACAAAAAAGCAGACCAAACTGAATAGCTTTCCTTTTCAAAAATATAGTAATGCTTACAAATCATTGCCAGTATGCTGATTATTTCAGTACTCACACAGTATGAAGCAAAACTCTGGAAAGCTATGCAGCAACAAAGAGGGTCAAGAAAGGTGGGTTCATGGAAATGATAAACTGGCACAAGTGTTATGAAAATCAAATAATTTCGTAGTAGTAAGTAATCTGAGAGAAGAACAAGATGGTTAATGAGAAGTTAAATTTATTTTGATCAACTATATGGTTGAATTTATAGTTCTGACTGTATTGAAGCCCTGATGATTTTTTCTAAACAAAAATCTTCCCAGAAACTCTGATAATGCAAGAAAATAGTAAAGTATGATTTAAAATTATGTATATAAGTAAAGAATTAGTGTATCATGATATAATAAGATACAGTGCTGAGCATAAAAAAGTAATATGAAAATGAAATGAATTTGCATTAAACATATGTGTTGGGAATATGGCTCCTGGTAATGAAGCAGTGGTTGTATATGTTGACCATATCAAAAAAACTACTTCAAGAGCTTAGAAAAAAATTAACCAATATCTACTGCTTCTCAGTTCATGTACCTTTAGAAATCTGATGAGCAAAGATGTGTTTGAGAAATGAGATAGCAGCAATGTGTGGATATTAGAGGTGTTTTTATTGAATTGTAAAAAGAATTATGAATTACTCCATATACAAGGAGCTGTGGAATTACCAAAATATAAGGACAAATAAGAAATTCTCTGCCTCAATGAGCATAAATCAAATCTATATTAGATCCAGCGATATTTGAAATCTAAAGATTGTCTGATCTTTGTGGAGTACTGTTACGAGTTCTTCAAGCAAAGCAAGTGAATACAAGTTCGTCTAGCAAACATAGAGCCAGAAAAACTGTGGCACACTAAACCCAAGGGAGTAAATGCTGACTAGATTATGCATGAAATCTGTTCTCCTGGATAACCCATCAACCTAGGCATTTATTTCCACATATCAGTACTGGTAAAGGAGATAATTCTGTAGTTTCAAAAGCAGGTTTATTAAAGATGTGCTAGTATTGCTTCTATTTCTACTAAAATCTTGAAGACCCAAGGGAAAATTCACATGACATAACTCAATAGTTTCAAAGACAAGTTTATTAAGGTTGTGATAGTAGCTCTCCTGCATCCACAAAAGCCCCGAAGACCAAACGGAATAAATATCCTCATGAAAATCACATTTCACCACCAAATAGTTTGGCGTAAGTGTTTTCTCAATCTGATAAAACAGAGAGTGACTGAAAATGGAAGAGGGCATGGAGTTTGCAACTAAAGAAAGGGAGTGAACTTTGCAAAATAAGAGAGGCAATTCAAAGTATAAAGATAATTGGCTTAAAATATTTGCTTTCTAATAGTTTCACAGACAAAAAGAGAGAGAAGAGATGGGAAAACTAACACAGGTAGAAAAAAATTATTCTCTTCCCTCATCCGGGTTTTCCTCAGGTTTTTATGTTAAATAAAGAACACAGAGGAGGCCAACAGAGAAGGAAGATTTGTCAGCAGATTTATTAAATCTCTTCTGAGAGAACCAGCCTATGCCTGGTTTACATTAAATTGAAGTCAATATGAAGATGGAAAGAGTAAACACAATTTGATTTCTGTCCTGAAATAAGTTGATGTTTTAAAGTAAAAATTTTATCTGCTCATTTTAAGTCAAAGAAGTGGGTTATATAAATAAATAAACCAAAAAACAAGAAAGAAATAAGGGGATTTGGACTTTCTTGTCAATGTTTTCTTGACTCTTATTGCATGGATTATTATATGCTACTGCATATAACATACTACTGAATACAATAACACAACCAAGATCAAATTGTTTCAAACAAAAAAAATCTTTAAGATTAGAAGAACAAAAACTTGAAGTTTGTGGATTAGAGTACACTGTATTAGTAGTACAAATTCAAGAGCAAATTTACTAATTATCATGAATTTGTGTTTCTAAATTAAAGTACTGATGCATTACCTTTTGAAATATAACTCTAGTTGAAGAGAAAGAGTGAGAGAATGACAATAAGAGGAAAATACAGTGTTTTCTTGGGAGACAATTATGTATCCATAAGCTTCTGAGATATACACATACATAGGATCATACTGTCAAAGTGGGGTAGAAAATTTGATAAACAATTCTCTAGCCACTACAGCTTTTCTGTGCTTTAATAAGGCACTTTTGATTAGTACCTTCAATATTAACAAGACTGAACTTATTAGGGAAGCACCACTTTTATTGAAACTAGCTTTTAAAGTCCAAACTTTTAGCTTGTACAGGTCTTATATGTTCAGAAATTTGAAATTCTAATTTTATATTCACGTTCACTAAATTCTATTTACTAAAAAGCCTTTTGAAATATTTATTTTCTAAAAAACATATGGTAATGCAGCGTTATTAATATAATATCAAATTAAATTAAGGTTGGTCTTAAGCAAATAATAGTTATTTATAAAGTATATTGTCAAGTTTCCAGGTTATTAAATGCTTTCCTCAGCATAATAAGCTTTAGGAGAAGTGTAAATGGGACCCTACCAGACTGCTGTCATATGCAGCTACTGAGCTGTGATGTTTCATCAAAACTGAATGTGTGTTGTAACAAATTTCATATGGTCTAGTAAAACTTTGAAAACCAGCTTTTTCAATTTTCTTTGGGACCCATTCTCAGATGATTTCAGACAAATTAATTAATTTACTAAAAGAAATTTCTGCAGATAAGTAGTGAAGATAATTATTATCTGAGATAATAAGTGAAAACAGTGAATTTATTTGTTTAGAAAGGTGTTGACTTTATCTGTATCCTAAGGAGCTGAAAATTCAGTTTACCTCCTTTCCATGCAAACTAGAAGCAACAGAAAAGAGTAATTCTAGCTAGAATTAGTGAAGAGTTGGAAAACATATCTCCAGCCTTCTAGCTCATCTTCAGTACGAAGGTGTTTCCAGATGACTAAAATATTAGATAAAAGTGGGAGCAGATCATCCTCTATGTAATTCATGTATTCCCTTGAGTGCACTTATTAATACAAGAATAGATCTGGCCTAACTTGCAAGATGGCTTTCATACCAAAGCTGGCTCGTATATTTGCAACTGCTTGTCTGGATTTGGAACTATATCCTAATTTAAAATTTTAACATTTTCTAAATAGAAACTAATTATGTTTCTTCTTAAGTGATAAAGCAACACCTTGTGCAGTCACTGAAATCATACAAAGATCCTAAAAATGTTCATCTCTTTCTTTCAGGTGAGTTACAAAGGGAAAGGAAACCCAAGGTAAAGCCCAAATTATTCATGGTATAGGACAAAATCAGTGTCATTATAACCTGTGACCTGGTGTGTGATGCACTGCAAGTCAACTGGAGTGACAGGAACACATGCCTGACTTACTTCTGGGAGAGTGCTGTGAGTAATATAATCTCACCTAACCAACAGGCAGAACTCAGGTGGTCAATCACAGGTATGCCATCATTGACTTGTTACTGAATGATCCTCAAATGTTATTAATTTTTATTCCTTTTTTTTTTTGTTTCTTTTTTTCTTCATAGTGGTCAAGATTGTATTAGATAGAAAAATGAAAATTCTATTAATATACAATATAGATAATATATTAACTTAATATTATTTCTAAATGACTTTTATTGTAGCAGTCCATTCATATACTAATGTTAGAAACTCATTTACCCTCTTCCTCATTTGCCATAATGATTTTTTTAAGGAATATTTAAAAATTTTGAATGAAAATATGTACAGAAAGACAAATTAATTATAGAATCATAAAAGCTTACAATCTTCAAGGCTGGAAGAGTCCTTTAAGATCATCAGGTCCATCTGTCAATCCAGCGCTACTGCTGTAACCTGCAATTTACTGAGCCACATCACCCAGCTGCACCATTCCAGGCCAGCTGCAGGTTTAGGCAGTTGTAGATTTCATGAAAACAAACACCCAGTATTCATATTAATATTTTAAATAGGATGCTGAGAACATTCTCCACAATCAGGTCTTGTACTATTTACATATTTTAATTTTAATAACACTGCTACAGTAGGTTAAAAAGGCCTCAGAGAAGTAGAATGGTGGATATTGCTTCTTATCTGTAATATCCCTCTGATCAGATTTTCTAGAATGCCTTGAAAATCACTGCAGCTAAATTTAGAAACCTTTAAATAGGCACATTTAGTTCCAAACCTAGAATTTCTCTCCCGCGTTTACCCTCTCTGCATGTGCATTGTTAGATACTTCCAAATTGTACAAGAAAGTACTGATCAAGCTATTTCTTCATTATTTTACCTGTATCCTTATCAATTTAAAATTATTTTGTTAGAACAATAAATAGAACCTATGAAAAGCAACGTTGTTTTGGAGAATGGTTATTTTACTCATCTTGGCTTTTCTTAAACATTCTAAAATGCGAAGAAAAATCAAGAACTTCCTCAGCTGCACCTTTTTTCCCCTCTACATGTGAATGAATCCCAGTTCCTCCCTACTTTGACAATGAATATTACATTTGAAAATAACTTTACAAAAATATTAATATGCATCACATACAGTCATATATGCTAAGCTTTCTGACTAGATCACTTTTCCATTCAATTTCATATATATTATTTAAACATTTTCTAAGACCTAGGACTTTTTATAATAATCTGAAAAGCACAGGCCCTGAAACTTACTATCTCAGAGCCATTTTTAGGGTAGTCAACAAAAATGCAGAAAAAAACCACCCATATATTTGTTCAATTCCTTTTCAGGGACATAACTTCAAATGAAAAATTATGAAAGTACATTTAAGTTCACTCAAATTGATGTAATTCCAAACTCCCTGGTCACAAAGGCTGCTTATTCTCAGAGCTGATCCTGCATATGCTAATAACATTATCTAGAGATCATGAAGAAAAGACAAGTTCTTTGCTTCATGCAGCTATACCCCTTTCAATCAACCTCATGCTGAGAACCATTTATTACCATAACATATGACACAGAAAATCTTAAGAGGCAGTAAGGGGCAAATTTTCAGATTATCACATGCCATTCTAGCTGTGACTTTCTCATTAACTTTAAAAGAACCATGTGGCTTAGCTCAAAACTCTGAAATATACCCCTACTCATGCCCCAGAATAAACCTTTAGAAACATAATAATTTTCCATATTTCAGTTAATTTCTATAAAATAACAGAAGTCAGCAGCTAAGCAGACTGTTCACAAGTAGTCTTCAAACTGCAGACAGCCTCACATTGTACTTGAGGTGACCTTGTAGTATGCATGGGGACAAGCCTCAGCTCTTCAGCAATTCCAAGTCAGGAAGGGAGATAAAAGAAAAGAAACTTCTGGCCATAAGGCACCATTAATGATCCTACACTACAGTTAGCCATGCTAGTTTATTTCCTTTGACTTAAAGACGCTTGCAAAATGCAGTTAATGAGAAATGATTTTAAAAAGATATCTAGAAATCTAACTGAAGTAACATGGACATAAAGGAACAAAGCTTTATTAGACAGGCACCTTGAGATGGTGTACGGCTTTATGCACTCAAAATGAGAATGTAACAATGATATGACACCTTTTGTGCCGTTGTCCAAGTTAGACAGAGAGTTACAAGATTCTTTGTGTGACAACCAAAAAGCTCACTTTATTCATTGTTCAGTTATTTTTATACATTTCTTAATCAGCTCATTACATATTGCAAAAGCCAAGCTCATTATTGGTTAAGATTCTTATCGCATCTCGCAAGTCTTGCGGTTACAAGTTATTTTTTGCACTCTGGTGATCAGGAAGCGAAACAGGACAAGGCGAGGCAAGATGTCTGGATGCCGTTCTGTTGCAATCTTTTGGAGAAGTTTTATGGGTTTGTTTTTCTGCTTAGTTCCACAGCTACTAAAAATATTAAGGCGTCTTGTGAGACATGGCCTGTAGGGTTAAAGCTCCAACCAACCCACCAACATTTTGTATCCTTTCTCCTCAAATGGAAATTTTTTTACTCCTCTCTACCCAGATCTTGCTGTCTATTACATGCTCAAAAGCCATAATTATTGAAAAAAAAAGGCTTTTGAGAAAAGCATATAATTAGTCCATGCAGCTGGTATAAAAATTACTGGCAGGAGTAGTAGTATCATTAAAAAATTGGAACTAAAGCACACCAACTATACTCCAGGGCAAGCTAAACACACAGAAACTCTTGTAAATATTTTAGCATCCAGGATAGTACACACTCAGGGCACCCAATTCTTTTAACACCACTGATCCAGGCTCCACAGAAAGTCAGCTCTGCCAGAATGGAACTGTAGTGCATTCTGGTTTACATAAGTTTAGTAAGGCAAATATTTTTGACTCTTAGACAGAATTAGGCTGCAGTAGAAAAAAAAAAGGCAAGTTTGCCCCAGAGTCATGCACTGATATTAGAATTCCAATTTTTATTTCAATTATTTTCTTTTCTATGAGAATAGTCTTTGAAATTATGAACTGGAATGCAAACTAATTCGTAATAGCTGTGTGACTCTGTAGGGAACCTAATATAGTAGCCTTCTGAAATAAGATATATCCCTTTTTGTTGTGACTTTCTTAGAGTTATTCAAGAGCCTAGCCTGGGATTCTCTTAGAACTGAGATGCCAACAAATAAAATTACACTTATTGAGATGTCTACTTAGATGCATAAAAATATTGCCCTTCTAGAGCCATATAAGCATCTTACGTTTAATTTGCAAACTGCTTGAGGTCTAATCCTAGCCATGACTGCACCATTTTATTTAAGGTCAAACAGTTTCTGTCTCTGCTAGAGAAAAAATGGAATTGCTGTACCTGACCTGAAAGTGTTAATCTAACAATTATATTTTGGATTTAGCTATCCGGTCTAACACCGGTTTAACACCAAAATCCCGCAGAATGCCAGTTTATACGCTAGCCTAATCACCAAAATAAAATGCTTGAGCTTGGGTTAAGTGGTCTTCATGATCTTCAGCTATGCAGTTTTATACTTTATCTCCAAAGTGGTGAGAACCACCTAAGTGAAGAGAAAATTCCTGACTGAAGTTTTTGTATAGTGCTTCAAAAAGCTAGGTGAGAGGGAAAGAGTTTCAAGAATCTCGTGGGTTAGATGCACAGTTTGATTGCTCTTGCTCATTATTGTGCTAAATATCCCTAAGAAGAGGAACAACAGCTTAGGAGGGAGAGAGGACAAGGAATCACAGTACAGCAATGAATAGGGGCTGGTCCCAATGGTCAGTCACAAGACGCTGAAATGAGCAGTCCTTGATTTCAACCACAGAGTACAGATTGCAGTAGACCCAAAATACTTCTTTGTTTGAAGCTTGTTTGGGGAATCTGAGCCACAGATGTATTTTAGAACACCTTTCCCCTCCTGAATCATATTTGCTTCAACTTCACTTCAGTTTATTTGTCTCTTCATTCTATTAGCTTCTGATCCTTTCTTCTCCTTTCCTTCATATCTTTTTATATGCTTGTAACCCCCATCTGTGTCTTCTGCGTGTGAACATTATTTTCCTTGTCACTGTATTTTTTACTGCTCATGAAAAATAAACACTTGAGAAATAATCACTGCACAGTGACCAAACAGAGGGCAATCCTTCCTGTAAATACTACTTTTGTGTAATGGGCATGGTCAGATCAGTGATAGAAAAGTAGTGAGAACAATTCATCTGTATAATTTTTTTTTCCTCTACTGAAACTTTGCTATGGGGTTTTTTTGTGCTTTAAACTCCATGTAGAATTTATCTTTATTCCCCTTCTTATTTTTTTTAAGTCTTGCTCTTTCATACTTCTACTTTATGACAACAGGCTTCTGTCATACAGACTCTCTCAAAGTCATCATTCATCCATGTTTAAGATGTCTGCAAGCTTTCTTGTCCTACATCAATGACACACATTTCTCTTTTGACTCTAACCCTTTTTGTTCTTCTTATTTTATAATGCATGCACAGTTGTGTTATAAAGACTCATCAAAGTCACCACTGTTCTACATTTATCTGCATTGAACTGGCTTTGTCATTTATTAGTCTTTTAAATGTTCTTTATATTTTCTATCTGGTTACATTCACCTTCGTTATTTACTGTTCCTCTATCATCTCTTTCTGTTTCACATTACTCTGCTCTTTGATTTTAATATTCTGGGCCTTAAATACTTGCCACTAAATCTTCAAAGTCAAAAATCTTAGCACTGGTTTTATTGTAAGTTAGTAAGGTAACTTCTTAAAAATTAACATTATTTGAATCAACATACCCATTCCTGCTTTAGGAACTAAAAGCAGGGTTTTGAAGCACTGTGTGAGGGTAAATTAATGAAATCTCCATTGATTCTGACAAAACAACGGTATTGCTTTAATCCTGAGGTATGCTTTGGTGCTTCAAATTGAGGGTATATCACACATTTAATAAAATGACTGTCCATTCCAGATCCCAACTGTTAAATTCTGCCCTTTAGCCATCATGCCACATTGGTTCAGTGTGGGGCATGACAAAGCAAAGGGGAAAGTTTTGCCCACAGCATGCACAATCAGACTTCAAAGAGCAGACATTTTAACTTGGGATTGTTTAACAGTTATTAGAATTAATCACAAGTGTGGATCAAGAGACTAAATCTCCTAAATGTTTCACATTTTTTATGCATCTCTTATAATATTAGCAAGCTCTGTTCAGTGTGCTCATCAATCCCTTTACCCTGGGAAGAGAAAATAGTTCTGTCTCATTTATTAGATGCTCTGTCACTTAGTCAGTTTTAGATGACTCTAGAAAAATGTTCCACCTGGTAAGATGGACTATGGGAAAGATCTGTGACATTGCACTTAATTAATATGAAACCTATGAGGTAAAGAAACAGATTAGAAAATTTATTTACACAGAATGTAAATACGAGAAGATTTCCATCCATATTGTAGGTTTTTTGGTCAGTCATGAATTTTACTGGAAACACTGCCAAAATCACAGTCTTATGTTGTAATCTCAAAAAGCATCAAACAATGACCAGTAAAACAACTTCCTCATAAGCCCTGCAGATGAGGTAGATATTTGAGACTCTTTCTCTGCAGTAGCTGCTTCTCTTATTGAGTATATGCCCATGTTTGCCTAGTCTACATAGTCCAAGAGCTCATCAGCCAAAACAGTGAAAAAGAAAATTATATTAGCAACACTATTTTTTCATCCAGGACATTTTTTGTGTGTTGGTGTTTTTTGCATGTAGGGGTTTTTACAGTTTAGTTTGTATCCTTCTGTGGTCCTAAAGAACTTTTAAGAAGATGGAAAAGGCATCTCTCACTTCTTTTTCTGTGTCTCAATGCTACCATTTCTTCTCTCAAAGATTCCTATTTATTTATTTGTCAGATTGCTATAACCAGGTGTCATGGTTTACATGCTTAGATAGCAGCTAAGAACCATGCAGCCCATTGCTCAAAAAATAAATTTTACCTTGTAAATTCACCATTTCCCATTGGCAGGCAGGTGTTCAGCCAACCCCAGGAAAGCTGGGTTCTTTCAGGTGTTAACAGTGACTTCTGAGGACAAATTACATAACTCCTAACATCCCCCTGCTTCCTTCTTCTTCAACTCACTTCAATAACTGATCATGATGTCATATGGTATGAGCTATCCTTGTGGTTAGGAGGTCAGCTGTCCTGCTGGCAGATTTTCCTTTAATAACTGTTGGCATTAATGTCATTTAGAAATATTCAGGCTGCACTAAAAGTTTTTGAAAATTTTATTATAATTTTCAGTCACACAATTTTCTATCCACTGTCAATATTTGCTAATAAATTTATAAATTTCATCGAAATTTAATTCTTACTTTCTGCTGTAGCTATATTTTCATAAATTTAGAAGTTGCGTCTATTTCAAAAGTACTGAAACCATTGAAGAAACAGTTTAAAAAGACATCAATCCATTCTTTTCCTCAGGCCTTTGGTGAGAATTCCTACAGTTCAACAAAGGATTTAATGCTCTTCCATGCCAGCAGGAAGTGGATGTTGTGACCAAGGGAGGTATTGCTGTAGAATTTGGATAGAAGGTATGTGCCTTCACTAGTTTTGCAACTCTCTTCGCAGTGGAGAAATTATGGACTGCAGATGTAGAGTGCAGTATTTGTCATGAAAAATATTTGCTGCTACTTTGATTCCTTTTGACCTCATTTTCTTTGTTTGGAACTTCATTATTTTCAAAGCTCAGTTTTTTATGTTTATTGTGTGCACTCTGTATAGTTCCTGCACATGATTAAGCTCCCATTTGTACTGATTCTTCAGGCTCGGAGGCCAGCAAATCCCAGGATTTCCTTGTACCTCCCAAAACATCACTCTTCATTTTCTGGATTGAGCACAGAACATTTGTGGAGAACATTCTGATAGTTCATTTAAAATGAATTTAGATATTGAACCTTAACTTCATAGCTTTCAACTTTCCATCTTATGGAGTTCTGCAAGTGCATTGTAATGACAGAATCAAAGAATCATAGAACGTCTTGAGTTAGAAAGGACCCACAAGGGTTACTGAGTCCAGTTCCTGTCCCTACACACCTCTTCCTTTCCCAAGAGAATGGACAATAACCAGGGCAATTTATTCAATATGATGAAAAACAAGCTTAGTTTTTTATCAATGCTTCATAGACAATAGTGTCTATCAACACATATGCAAATATCATTGAGGATATTTTGGTTTCAGTAAATGTCTGCATTGTGGTTCGTCTCTCCATACCAAAGTTTGGCAATAAACTTTGGCTTGTGACATTTGAAGTTTTACCTACTTTTTGATCTAACAAAGATGGAAACTCTCAGCAGAGGGTTATTAAAGACGTTTTTCTGTCACCATTTGACTACAACATCAAATTGCATGTTACTTTTAACTTGAATGGAATGAAAGATTAAAGCATTTGCCTTAAATCAAGCATATTTAACTAGACTGAAAATGAACACCATAAGAGAGATTTTTAACCACGGAGAGCTGTAAGTTGATTAATGTACATTTTCCTTTTTTTTTTTAATTTATTGAAAGAAGCTGATGATTATTAGTATGTATTTTGCATAGTGAAAAGTTAAATAAACCTTATTATTAACTCATACTAATAAAAAATTGGACATCAATAACTAGCTAATTTTACACATGATGTACATGTGCATTTGTGCATGTAAGGCAAGGAAGCAAATAAATTTTTTTTTTAAATCCCAAATTTCTATGTGCCAAGTATTTCCATGTAAATTAGTCAGAAATTAGTACCTGTATGAACTGTTAGTGTGAATTTTCTTATTGCACCAGGTGGTTGTGAAAAGGAGAAATGAAGAATATGTTTGTTCTTCATAAGATTCTTCCAAACTTCTCTCACAGAAATGTAGGAACTATATGTATCAGATGGCTCTGCATGAGGTTTGCAAAACAGTTGCTGAATTTGAGAGTTCTCATGAAAGCAAATGTGCAAGTGCAGTGTGTGGCAGTTACAGAATATAAAGTCTCAGAAATTTGCACTTATCTTAAGGGAAAAAGCAAAATATTCCCTCTTATGGCCAAATAACCTACTTCTTTGGAATTGTTATATATTTTTCCCTTTATAATTACATTTTTTTCTGATTACAGAAAAATTCCAAAAATTCTTTTTATCACACTTAAAACATGGCAAATGAAGCAATTTTTTAAAAGAGAAATCAAAAGTCTGTATTGTTTTGCTTCAACTGGAAGAATATTTATATTCTTTGAGAAGGAAAAAAAAACACCTGGGTTTTAGCATTTCGGGTATTTTAATTCCATTGTTTTTCTCCAAGTTTCAGTATATGTTCTCTTTTATAAGATTTTCCATTCTGTTTATTTCTGTCAGGCCTGTAATGCCAAAGTCATTATATTCTAGATTTTCTTCAGATATCCTTTGCTTCTAACTGACAAATAAAGATGACTTTATTTTTATTATGGTGTATCTATAAGGACTGCATATCAACAGTACTTATGGTTTCCAAACTTCACAGTTTTTCAGAAAAATAGTCCAAAAGCAAAAGAAAAACTGAAGAAAATCAGAAGTTTCTACGATGGCCACAAAAAGACTATAATCTTTGCAGGAATGTATTGGCATTCTATTATTGCAAGAATAAAAACATACAAACTGTTATTACAGAATGAAGCAAAACAATTATCCTGACAATCTTAATATAAAAATGAGAGATTAATAAAAATATGCAGATTTTTTTTTACCCTCCTAGCTGGAGAAATTCTTGCATCTGTGAAATCTTCCTACAGTTAGGTTTTGAAAACTGGAAAAAAAGTTTTTTAAAAAAATAATAAAATACCTTAATGCAGTAAATATATGACACAAAAGTGTCCATTTTAGTCAGTCTGGAAATACACATTTGCAGTCCATGGAAATGAGCTGTCATGTGGTACGCACAAATCAGAAAAGAAATTTCACAAAAGTATAAAATTGTTTCAATAGGGATGCAATTGTCTAGTTAATGTAAAATATGTCTTGCAATAGATTATGAAAAGTAAAGACTTTTCTGTCACCTGGCATTGTGAATTCCTGAGTAATTCCTAGAGATAACACAGAACTTTGTCTATTTCCCTCAGTTGCAATTTATTTTCTTGGAATTTCTGCATTAAGGGAAATGAAAGACAGTTCTTGTTTCTTACTTAATTTTTCTTCTTATATATAGATGTGTTATTGTGAGCGTGACCATCATTATAATGCAGAAATATGGGTCCCAGATACAGGTAATATAAAAAAAATAGTATTAGTCAAAAATTATTTTAAACAAATTTTGTCACATCAATTTTTGGAAAAAGTTTCTAGAATCTGTCAGTTTCCTTAATGATGGGTTAGGGTGTCATTTCATTGAATCTATTGTATGCATTATGGATCTTGGTCAGAAAGTGTCTTTTTTATTATTACTTACTCATCATAACATTGTTTTAAGAAGGTAGTAATTTGTGTGATCTGGTATAAATTACTGTTTCTTATGTAATTTTCCATTAATTAATGACAAAACGCAAATTTTGCCATTTTCATCATGATTAATTCTTCATATTTCTCTCTTCAGGTTTAAAGTAAGATGTGACAAACTGATCTCTTGTTTTAATTACAATTACAATTACAATTGCATTTACATTACAACTACTTCATATTTTACAGGTCTTCCCTAACAAAAACAGTGCTCATTAGCATTGTCCTAAGATGTTAGGAAAAAAACAAAATGGTTTGAACATGAGAAAGCAAAGAGAATAATACCCTAAAGGTAGAGTTCTTAAATGTCAAGTGCCCTTTTTCAGCCTCAACCATTCATTCTGAAAATGGTCTATCAAAAAGGCTTAGAGGGAGCAGTTTAATTACTGTTCCTTTGACAAATGTAATATATTTTCAGAAGCAGGCCCATACATTTATTTAGGGCCAAATGCTGTACTACAAAACTGTCCTCAGAGGTATTTCATTCTACCATCCTATTTTTCCACCTGGCTTGCACTGCTTTTTCTTTTTTCTAATGACTATGTCATTCCTAGAGACATTTTAAAATGAGCCTTAAATCGTGTTTTCCTTTAACAGAACATAAGCTACAAGTGAAAGAGAAAAACAGTGTAAATAGTCACAAAGTTTTTATAATAGTTTCATATGAAAAAAATAACCAACAACCCTATACTGGTCCCTATATGTCTTGTCCTGAACTCAGCTGAGAAAAACACTAAAGTCCTCTCCTGGATCCTTACAAATATGAAGGGAAGTCCAACAAACTTCCATGCATATAGTTTTTCTTTTCCACTCTCAGGAAGTACACAAAACATTGACTGGTTCTTTAGTAATCTAGGGTTAAAAAGAAGCTTAAAGCAGGCTGGAAGGCAGTTTTTGTAAGCAGCCAAGTTAGGTGAAAGTCCAGAAGGTGATGACCACTTCTAGAGAGTATACAACTGGCAAAAGCCAGTTTTAGGAGTAGATCTCTACAGATCTGCAGCAGGAATAGACTGAAAAAATCTTTCTGCTCTTGTCACATACTGAACATAGTACTGAATGCTAAATTATAAAAGCACAAGAAATATGTGAGGCTGCCAGTTGTGGCAAAACCAGTGTAAAATTATTTTTTGGGAAGTTTATGCAGAGGTCAAAAGAAAAAAAAAGATAGAGAAATTTCTCCTCCTCTCCCCACTGCATGAACCTAGTAACTATCAAATAGCCATGAATAAATCTGGTGTATTGTTCCCATCTGATATGCAGATGCTTCTATGACCTAATCCTCACAGCTATTTCTGCAGAATTATTTTTTTATACTAATAGGTTCTATTTATCATATGGCACTGCAAACATATTTGTTTTATTGGCCTCTATATGAGGGTGAAATTTGTCTCCTAAGCTGAAAAATTCATCAGCTAGTTTCTGAGCACTATAGTGCTGTCTCAGTATTCTGTGCACGTGGAAAAAAAAGTCTAAACAGACTTTTTATTTATCTTATCCGGTGTAGCCAAAGAGAGTCATGTTCCCAGTAATTAGAATTGTATTCAGTGATACTTGCATCTGAATAAGTTTTAGACTGTAATTGCAAAACCCATCAAAAAGAAAAAGTGAAAAAAAATCCCCGTATACCATCTCTTTCCTATATTTAAATTTGCTGAATTTAATTAAATTTTTTTGCTAAATTAAACTCAATATAATTGTTTAATATGTTTTTAAAATTGAAATGAATATTTGAAAAAGAAACAGATATAGTTATGTGCTGAGCTTAAAAATAAGTTATGGCATTATTTCCAAATAATAAAAGATATGGCTGAAAAACAGATTTTCAGTTTGGTGCAAATGGAGGACAATTAATATCTATTTAATATTTTCCTTTATCCATGGAGAGCATAACATAATTTTCTTTCTTTCTAAACTGTCCACACAAAGAAGAAAAAAAATTTTTTTTTTGTGCTTTTCTTTTCCAGATGTGTGTGATGATTAATCACTGTATGTGTCTAGACCCCATGGTAATCTCTGTCCCTGTTTCTGTCTGTACATTCATCTTTGACATCATGAGTTTAGTTTTAATACAGTCCGATTGATTTGTTTGCAACTACAACACTGTTTTCATTCTTTTCCCCTCTGAAATGCCTTTATAGCACAAATACAGACTTGCCCATGTTCTCAAGCTGTGTAAAATTGATTTGTGAGAACAGATTGCAAAACTTAAGTGTATGGTAATGCACATCCTAGGTTGCAATGTCTGCATTGAAGATGCTACTGTGGAGTTAAGAAGGACATGATTTTTTAGGATTTTGCAAAGATTTCCATCTCCTTTATTAATTTTTTCATTCCACCTGTCATGAAAGAAATGGGAATCAAAATAGCTTTTTATGGTGTAAATAGATATATCTGTATTGATTCCCATGTCTCTGTCATGTCTTTCTTTGTATGTCCATACCACCCCTCATCCACCAGAAAAGTGAGGAAAATTAGAACCATAGGTGGAAGCTCCCATAGTTCATACTTGGAAAAACAATAGTTTTGTGAGATCAAAATAGTCATACAAAAGCCCCACAGTTTTCATTTTGAACTGGCATTGAGTGATCTTCTAATTTATTTGGGACATTTTTAAAGCATATGTTGGGCAGAGAAAACCCATTTTGGATGGATTTTTTTAGTTGTTCTTGATCACAAAATATCATTTGGTTCCTCACTGGATTGCAAAGTGGAAGATTCTTATTCCTGGTCAATTTAGTGCCCAAAAAGCCTTACAAGAGTAGCTATGTTGAGGAGTTGACTACTTACTCTTAAATAAAAGGAATTTTAGAAAAACTGGAAAATGATATACCAATTCATTCTTATAAACATTTGATAAAGCTGAAAAATCACACAATATTTTGATCAACTTTTCCTGTATGCCTTAGGACTATTATGTGAAACAGATTTCAGGACAAATCCTAAAATTTGTTTCATACCTAAAGTTTTCATGATGACCAGGTACACAAAAGGCAGTGTCTGAGAATCCTGAGGTTCAGGGACCAGCTCCTCTCTCCATTCTCTTTTAAAAATGTACAGACTAGAAAACCTTTCCTAATAAGTATTTTCATTTTCCTCATTTATTAAGGTTCTTTTTTATTATTCACGAGTTCAGCACTGTCTCCTTTTGAAGAAAGCCAAATTTGTCCATGGCTTTCAGATGAGATAATGTGAGTAAAAAAATAAAAATAATCATGATCACAGGCCTGAAGTTAGTTCTAGGACTGAGCAACAGTACATGTCTTAATTTCAGCTTCTACATTTTTGAATGCAATGAGTGCAATGAATGCACTTTTGATTTAATGCAACTTGTCTGTAATCTGTTTAGTCCTTACTGTCCCATTTTTAAACATTCTTGTGTTGTTTTCTCGGACGTACTTTTTGGTTCTTTATTAATGCAAATATTACTATAATTTAGAAATATTTTGCCTATTGTAAATTATTTGAGAGTACCAGATAGAAGTGTAAAAAAAAATCAGATATGGTTTTTCATAAATAATTTATATATGCTCAACCATATTAGAAAAAGAATCTTCATAATTATTGTGCAGAAATTATGAGGAGAGTAGTCCCAACCTGGGTTTAGTATATGTAAGATATTGAATAATATCTGAACTTACTACAGGTATAAACTCTGTAAGTAGAACTGAATATCTGAGCAACAGACCTGGAATGGCTTGATTGACAAGGCTATTCACAGTCTTCAATTTGTGTTGGAAACTACTTTTAATGGAATATTTTCTTAAAAACTTGGATGGAAGCTGTTATTAACAATCTTCTTTGTAGTGTACCTGTGTGTTTGTGTGTATATATATATATATATATATATATGTATATATATTTACATCATTGCATGAAAGGAGCACTTTTCGATTTAACTTGTTTCCTGAGTGCCAATTTTAAGTCAAATGGATGAAAATAAATCTTGAGTCCTGCAGAATACAAATAAAGCTAGGACAGATTAGATTCTGCTGAGCTTTGTTGGCCAGATTTGAAACAAACACCGAACTGCTAAATCTCACACTGTTCCACTGTAGTCAGAAATGTAAAGATTTTATTGGTTAACAAATTTTACAAGTATTTTTGAACAATTAACCTAAGCATTATTTTATGTTTAGAAATACTTAGGTGTTCTTAAAAGTATGAGACTGGAAATGCACTTTGGGATTTAGGAATGTTGAATGCTTCATTTCAGCAGTAAAAGGTCTAAAGAAATTCTGGAAATAAACTTATTTTCCTAAGAGTAAAATAAATTCTGAAGCAACTTGAGTTTTATAAATTATGACAGCCATTCCTATATCTAGTCTCTAACAATCTCTGAACATAGAGACAGAAGTAAAAAAGTTCATTTCCATATTTCAGAAGAGAAAAGTATGGACTAATTAAGAAAATTTTATTGGCCCAGCTAAAAAGTAGAATTTGTAGCTGTATCATTCTCCCCTCTTGTGGAAGGGCAAGCCTCTCATTAAAACACTCAAAATTTAAGTGTCAAAAGCACTGTGTGAAAAAACCCCAGATAGCATTTGGGGTGGAGAGAGAGATACACAGAGACAGAAATAGGATGGGCTTTCCTGTTCTTGAAATTGTCCATTTTTTAATGTTTTATCAAAAGGAATATCCATATTTAATTTCTTTGCTCACTAATTATAGTCATCATTATGAGCAAGATTAATCACATAAATCCTACTAAAGAGATGTTAAGGAGCAATTTATAAGATTAAAGACTATAAGAAGATTTGTCCTTCATGACATCTATAAACCAGCAAATGGAGGAACAAAGACTGCCTGGGAAGAGAGTACGACTATCAAGATACCTATTTAACGACCAAAAATACTATAAAAAAATCCATACCTTGTCAGGTTGGCTTTGTATTGTAAATGGGGTTTAGAACTTGCACCCAAGTGTTCTGTCCCATACTACCTCTTCATAGCAGTTATCATTCCAATGAAGAGCTAAACTTTGCCTCAAATGTATTCTGCAAATTCAGTGTATTAAAACATGCTAAACATTATGAATTCTTTGCAGGCTAGCAATTAATCTTAACCTGATTTGTATCAAAGTTGGGCAGTCATCAAAAATGAGAATTTAAAGGCAAATTAGGAAAACAAGTCCTGCTCTATAGGAGGTACAGTAATTTCACAATTATAAGCTGCACCTGATTATAAGCCGCACTTTTTTTTTTTTTTTTTTTTTTTTTAAGCCAGGAACCATGTGTAACAAAGTAATGAATTAGTAACAGAATCTCTGCCAGCTGGGTTTGGTGTCAGGTGCTCAAGTTGCAACAGTTTTCATAGACCAGCAAAGCCTTTAAAGGCAGCCCCAGGTGCCCTCCCTGGCCAGCTCTCACTTCCGGGTTGGCATTTCACTGGGATTTGTCCATAGATAAGCTGCACCTGAATATAAGCCGCACTACTGGGGTAGGCTGGATTCTTCAATGAAAAAGGTGTGGTTTATAATCGTGAAATTACTATATTGGTTTAACTGCCTCTTTGTGTCAGAGTCTAGTGTAATTTCCACAGGTGTCTTTCCTCCAGAGCACTCATATACCTCGAATATTACTACCATGTAATGCAGTTAATAATTACTAGGTGATCAGTGAGCATGATCCCCAGCAGGACTCAGAGAGGATGATCACACTTTGTATTTCTATCTATGGCAATACTTTATTGTAGGTATGGATATGCAAACACAGACCTAATGGGATTATTCCATTATTTCAGAAAAATACATTAAATCACTATGTGGGAAAATATTTTTCTTTCCAGTACTGCCAGTTCTGAAGTGGTATTATTCAACTCCCAGAATTAAAATCAGCAAGCATTCTCATTGTCATTCTATTTGCTAAAACTGCAATTTTTATTAAACACACTTGCTAGAAATAGTTCTTAATTTATTCATTAAGGACAATGCAGTATAAAAATTGATTTTTTAAAATCTACTTTAACTAAGGGTCTTCGAAGCATAGGGCTCTTCCCCGTAATAGTGAAGATAAAAATCAGCATTTGAAAGAAACAGAGTAAGTACATGAAAATGTACCCACTTGTAATTTCTGAAGTATTTTGTCTTTATATCAAGGTTTCTAACCACTCTTCATTTCTTCATATTTTTATCAATATAAAAAGGTGCTCAATGGATTAGAACATACTTATGTGTAATGAGCGCTGAAGTTATATCTTTGTTGCTTATAGAAAATTAACACATGAAGGAAAAAGTATAGAGATTGATCATTAGAGAAAAGAAAAAACTGTCCAATTTAATGGTATCTTAATAAAATCAAGTGTATTTTTTATCTCCTGTTCTCCCAAAACATGGCTGATGTTGCTTAACATGTTTCAGTTCTCATACTTTAGAGCCAGTTGGAGAAATTGAACCACTCCACAAATAGTTTTGAATCATTCAGTATTGAGATATCTGGTTTTTGCCCTATTTCCTCTCCTGGTCTTCACACACACCTGTTTGAATAAAAGTCATGAAGATGCAAAACTACAGTAAAAATGGATTTCCCTATGTTCTGAAAAAAATTCTTCGCAGCTGTATGCTAGTTCTTTCATCCTTTTGCTAGTGACCAGTGGTATCTCTTGCTTGAGAGGAGAGAGAAAACAAAATAAATATTAATTGCATTTTTTTGCTTTTCAAGATACTTCTCAGAAGCAATATAAAGTGATTATCAACTGCTTAATTATGAGGCTTACCCACAAAATAAAGATAATTATTAAACAAATCTAATGATATTTACACAAAGCTGTTAAAAATGTTTTCTAAATAAATGTTTCCTTTTGACAGCAATGTATCTCTGTAACAATGCTGAAAATTTTATTGCAAAATATAGTCCTATTGACTTTCAAAGTTTTAGGGGTTTTTTTTGGGTTTTGTTTTCTTTTGTTTGTTTGTAGTTTGGTTTTTTGTTAATTAAAAGTATGAATTTAAGTTAATAAGTGTCTTAGACTCACATTCTTATAATACCTCTGTAATACCGATTTTACTCCTGTGAAATCTTCCTTAAAACATTGTCATATGCAATTTGTGAGTGGTCATATAGTACAGAGATACAACGTTTTCTTCCCTTATATCAGTTATGAACCACTCCTTGTACCCATGTAATATAAAATATTGACAATAGTACCTGATCTCTTCACTGAAGATTTATAAATTAAAACCTTATAATACTGAACTGACAAATAAATGTTTGTTTCAACATTGTTTAGATGATATATACTCCATTTTCATTTAGAAGAAATAATTCTTTTTAGGATTCAAAATTACAAAGTAGAATTATCTATTTTTTGCTGTCTTTTTTCATGAGTTAAACAAGAATGCAAAGCATACACTAGTTTAATTTGGTAGAGATCCTTGTAGTCCATTTAACCACTTTTTTATTAAGAGATGAGAATTTATTGATCATTTTCCAGTTCCGACAATAAGAAAAGAGTTGTGGGAACTGTATAAGGAAAACATGCAAAAGTCAGTCTGAGAGACAGTATCTTCTGAATATCATGTTGCAGTAACTTTTCAGTTTGCTCAATAAAAGCTAGAATCAAATCAGCAATTCATTCTCTAAAAATGCTTCCCTGAAGAATGTATTCTACAGTGGGAACTTCAGAGTATGAAAGTCTCAAAAGGAATGCAGAAAATGGGAATATTCTAATGGGTTCCTAGACTTCCTAAAATTCACACTAATTACTTTTGATCTTTTATATCAAAAGACCAACAGGTGGTTGTTTTCTAAAATCAAAGGTTCCAGTGACTTTGAACATTCACAGAAATTTTCAAGGAGGGGAAACTTATTAGCCAGTCAACATTTTCCTTGAGGTTTCACATCAAACATTTCCTCATAGTGTGGAAACCAGGAAACGAGACACTTCTAAGCATTTGAAGGCAGAGGTAATCTATTTAGTCTATCACTTAGAGGATGGTTTACTTTGCTATACAAATATAAGAAGTAAAAACTTGAGATAATTTTAAACTTACAGACCAGTTGTGTTTATGGGCCAAGGTAAAGGCCAGACAGAATCTCTACTATGGGATACATTTTTACACATGGGGATATCTAAAAGCGAGGCCTGATGTTCTAAAAATTAATAGGATCTAAACTATGTTTTTTACTAATTTTTTTAAAATTTTATTTCGTGGTGATGGTGGTGTCACATAAATTCATAATGCAGTATTAATAAAAAAAAAAAGGGTTGTAGTTCAGGTGCAATTCTTTTCATTAGAGCATGAATATCCATGGAAATACCACATGTCATGAATTTTTTCTGTTCTTCCTTCAGGCAAAACTTTGCATTATCATCCAGATGATTGTTTGGAAAGTTGTAATATGGATTTCATCTCAGCCTGATTGACTAAACCCCAGCTCATATGGTACTATTTCCTAGAGCCAGGACTTAATCAGAGTGACTTGATAAATGTCTACCTCAGAAATTTTTCCCATGAGAAATGTTTTGCACTGATAACTAGACTATTTCATATGTATTTGCATAACCAAATGAATTGTATTGATTAGCAGCACTTAGTATCTATTCAAGTACCTATTTCAGGGGATGTTTAAATTCTGTAATTTAAAATCTTTTATATTTGAATACTCAAGTCAATATTCAAGCTTATTGGCAATGCATATCATTTTTGGCTACAGCTTAGAATACTCAACTATTTAAAGAGGTGCTACCTCTCGGAATTGAGATCAGTATCACCAAGCTTCTAATAAATATTCAACTATGGAGAGACAGAGCATTTTCTGAAACTTAGTAGGTTTCTGTAGTGTTGAATGATTCACATAAATATGGCTGAATGAACTAATTCTTTGTCATGCTGAATATTATCAAGGAATTAAATTTCTGAACTATGAACTTTTCTTGTTTTTTCTAGCTTCTTTGGTTCATTTATTCCATCAATTAGCAAAAAATATTTGAATATGTCAGTTTCTGTAATTTCAATGCTTAAGACAAATGTAAATTAAGTAAAATATGGCACTGAGCAGGACTTCATGATTTATGTCCTTGTGATTGGTGGCTCTAAGCCATGCACAGACAAGCTGAAATCGAACATCATCTTTGCTGCTGGCATGAAAAGAAACACTTTTGGAGGCTATTTACAATGGCACAAATGAAACAGAACTTAGAAAGCTTCAAAAATTTTTGTTCACCCATTAAATTGCTGATAAAAAAATCAAATTCTAAATAAAATAAACAAAGAAAATTCTATAACTGCATGAAAGCTGGTTAGAAAACGTTAATGTAACTGTATAAGTTACATTAATTACAATAATTATATTGTGTTCATTTTTACAAAACACCACTTATCAAACTTTATTAAGAAGTTTACTTTTCTGTTAGTAAAAGCTGAGTACTTTGATGCTGTAAGATGAACCTCCATCCCGCGGAGCAGATCCTATCCTAGGTGCCTTTGGCCTTTACATGTGTATAGAGAACAAGTGAAAAAAACATGCTGATCATCTAAAATCTGTCCCTGTAGTATGCAACTGATCAATAACATTGAGAAAACGATGAGGTTGTGTCTTATGTCTTTTCTTTCACCTACATAATTGAAAACTCCATGGAAAGCAGCTCCAATTCTTATCGAAAGTCTCTCTGAATTGTGACATCTTTGTCTTTGCTTTCATAAATGGAGCAGAGTTCATTCTCTTCTTCCAAAATATAACAGGTAACAGTAGAACCTTGTTGCAAAATGACCAATCCAGAAGAAGGCAAGTCATGCTCACTTGCCTCACTGGGCACATAGGACACAAACTTCAAACATTTAACTCCCAGAGGACTGTAATACAGAAGCTACTATGGGGTGTACATCTGGATGCAGATGTAATAGATACTCACAAACACTTCTGTAGAAATTTTATCCCTGTGAAGCAACGAATCATGATTTCACTGAAGATGATGGAAGAAAGTGAAGAAATGCCAATTACTGGACAGAAGAAATTTTACTTCTGAAATAATTTTTCGTTTTTTTGCACAAAACCGTGACTGCACAACAAATGCCTAGTGGTGGTAGACACTGGAAAGGAGCGCAGTTCCTTCAGTGACCTTTGGTGCAGCTTATCCAATATGAAACTGCTGTTGCTTGGCTGGGGGCAGTTGAAGACAGGGACACATCACTCCCACCTCAGAGCAGTGCTGCTCTGACCTAGCCCCCTCCTCCTTCTGTGCTTGTCAGAGTGGATTCAACTCTAGTCTGCAAGAGCATCAACAGAGGTTTGGTGATATCTTCAGGCTGTAAAGAGTCTTGTTAAGAGTCAGTTAAACTGCAATTTAATGTAGCAGGATAATGTACACTATAAGGAGCTTTACAAAAGCTCCTTCACTGCTCATTCAATGTATGGATGTTTATACACACTAAAATATACTGAGGAGAAATAATGCACCTTCTTATGTGATCCTGGAGTGGGACGACACAAAATCATGTTGTCTTTATACTGCAGGTATTTCTCTCAATTTGAATATACAGTAATTTCACGATTATAAGCCGCACTTTTTCATTGAAGAATGCAGCCTACCCCAGTAGTGTGGCTTATATTCAGGTGCGGCTTATCTATGGACAAATCCCAGTGAAATGCCAACCTGGAAGTGAGAGCTGGCTGGGAGGGCGCCTGGGGCTGCCTTTAAAGGCTTCACTGCTCTATGAAAACTGTTGCACCTGACACCAAACCCGCGCTTGAGCGATTCTGTTACTAATTTGTTACTTTGTTACACATGGATCCTTGTTAAAAAAAAAAAAATGCGGCTTATATTCAGGTGCGGCTTATATATGGACAAATCCCGTGGTCTACCCAGCTACAGGCAGGTGCGGCTTATAATCAGGTGCGGTTTATAATTGTGAAATTACTGTAAATATGTGGCATCTAGCCTATAACAGCTTGTTTCACTACAGAAGAGACACATTTCAATCCTCTACTCTCTCCTGAGGAGGTCTTCCATTAAATTAAGTGTCAAAAAGCAATCAAAAATTGAAAACAAGTGGATCATGCCACAGTGTAGGAAATTACTACTTCCTGCTGTTAGGCTACAACCCCAAAGAAGATGTTTAGTATCTTTGTTGAGGGATTCAAATGATTGTGTCACTACTTTTGGATTTCATTATCATTTGGGTAAGCTCTTGCTTTTCTAGCTTGTTTCCATTTCTTCCATCATATAAATTATTAAAAATCCCCTCTGTGTCTTCATTAAATGGCTTCTATTCAAACTGTCCTCTATAGGTTAATGAGGGCTCTAAATACGCTTCAAATGGACCTAGAGTTCATAGGTTGTTGATTTATTATTTTCTTGTGACAGAACACTGCACTAAAAGCTATTTCCCCTCATTTATGTGATGTACTATATTCATGATCATTATGCAAAGTACAGCAAGATGTACTCTCTGAAATTAGAGATATTTCTTCATTTTCAACTATGCATGAATGTGCACATGTATTAAGAATGCTATAGGATTCATTTTGAAGGTCTTAGAATCATGAGGTATAGTGGTGAAACAGCTTGCAATCTCATAAGCTGTTATTTCCATTGGAGATAATGGCTTATGACCATGGAAACTCTTGGGACAAAACTGAATATGGAAATGAAATTTAAATTGTGCCAGGATGGAAAATGTTGTGCCTAGATGCCTGCATATCTTCAGTATAGTACACAAAAAGATTATTAAGTAATCCAACAGTGAATAAAGTAGAAGACTACCAAAATTCTATCTGCATTAATTGTTTAAGGCAGAAGCAATCAGTTACGTATTCAAATATTTTAATATTTACATTGGACTCATTCTGAAAATGGGATGTGTGTACCATTTACCTCCACAAGTATGACACAATTCAGAAGCTGAAATCTTAAGTAGTTTAATCATATTACATAATTGTTTTAATAGAGTTTGTATTTATAAACCCCACTCTTTAAATTTTAGAGGACATTTGGATTTCCAATTATTAATCTTCCTTACCTCGACCAAAGCTTATATAATGTGTGGCTATATAAGTAGAGCTTCTAAAGCCACTCATCCTCCTTTCTAAATTCTTCTAGAAACTTTCCTATGTAAAAAGTCTCTATTTGTTCATAGCAACTTCAAGACATTATGAACAGTCCTTGCTGTGACTCTTCATGTCCTATATGAGTGAGATTTTGGGTCTGTTGATTGTCTAACCTTTAGCTCATATTCTGCAGATTATCTATATCTGTTTGTACAGTCTTACACCCTTTCAGTAACCAAAGGGGATAGCAATCTGAAAAATAAGTAAAAATTAGGTCATTGAGAGGTCATTGAAGTAAAATGGAAATATCTTAACTTTCTGATACGTATTTTCAGGGGAATCAGTGTATTTTTGCATGCTTTAAGCATATCTAAAAGACTTTGATATCATAACTGCTGCTATGTGTTTACACCGCTGATTATTTTTTTTATTGGGGGGAAGTTTGTGATGTTTTAGTAGCTACCAGTGTCCTAGTCATGGTGATTACTGTACTTAAAGCCACTGGATGAACTCCTTCTTCATGCACATTACTTCATGTAAAATTTTTGCCAAAATCCATTTAAACAACTTGTTTTTTGGTTTAGTGCTAAAGCAGAGGGCATACACAGATAAATATATTGTATGTTTCAGTCTTAAACGTTTAAAGCACACAAAAGTTTAAATCGTTTAAGAACTTTGGCTGAATGCTGTCTTAATGTCTGAATTTCAAATAACCTATTCTGACTATGCTTTTTCTCCAATTCTTGGTGAACAAAGAGGAGAACTTTAGCAGACCAGCATTATCCTGTACAGGATATATAGATGTATTCAGATTAAATTTAGCATATAGCTTGAGAATATGGCTTGAGATTTGCAAACTCTGAGATGTATTGGCAAAAGGATCTGTATGCAAAGACATTCCTTATCTTTCTCTTCTTTTCCTCTTTTCTTCTGAATTAAACTCCATTCCTGGAACAGCTACCCAATCCCTTTGTACCACAGGACACTTTCTATTCTGGAGCTGTCCTCTTTCCACTACATTTCTTTTCACTGATCCCCCTTACCTCAGTTTAAGTGGCATGGGCTTGAGTATTCTGCATGTCTCAATAAGGGACATTTTATTTGCCAGAATTAATAGTGTTAACTGTAAGTATTGTTCCAGAAAAGGAAAACAATGTTTTACTTAATGAAAGAATGAATGAATAAAGAAATAAATATATTAAAGTGAAAATATATCAGGGAAAATAAGAAGTTGATGTGTAGCTCCTGTAAAATATCTCAACACATTGATGCTACATAAGCAAAATATAGCTGCAAAAAAAAAAATTCTTTATATTTAGATGTTAGATACAATTTATGTAGCATATAATAATTTTTAAAATATTTAATAAATAGCGTGTTATCTGGAATTGAAGCTAACTTAAAAGGAGTTAATACATTAAATTATTGAAATGTCAGATGCTTTTTCTCATTTAGGCTTACAAAAAGAAAAAAAAAGTGCATAATCTCTATTACATTTAGACAGTTTGCAAGATGTTGTCACTTTTTCCTGAATGGTATTAATTTGAAGTTTCTTGAAAAATAAATTGCAGGTGAAATGCATAAACCTTCTTAACCCCAGTCTCGTTAGTAGATGAAATTACAAAGACCCTGGAAAACACTATTATAATACAGAAGAAGCTCACATTTTGTACTGTAGCCAAAGACATACAAAACAGAATTTAAATGAAAGCGTAATCTTCAAGCAGATTAAAGATTTCCATGGTTGGTGTGGATTCTTTAGCCAGAACTCTTCATAACACAAAATATGCAAATTGTTTAGATTCCAAAAACTGTGTTTGGTCAGAATTTCCATCACTGAGTTCTAAATTCTCTCCTTTGCTTAGCTAAAATTGTTTGGAAAATCCTAGGAAGACTCATTAGCCCCTGCATTTCAGACATAACTTGTTAACACTTTTTCCAGTGTCAAAAGGAGCTGTCTACAAACAGCCAATGCTGTGTTACTAGCCTCAAGCAGAATTTTATCCGATTGTTGCTAATCTCCTAATTTGTATTTTGCTGAGAAGGAGACGATAAAGGTTTTGATTAATTGGGTGCATGCTTAGATAGGACACTGTTTTCTATTGTTTGCTGTTTACAGATAATAGTATAGCTCCTGTAACTACAGATTAATTGTAATCCACTGACAAAATTCCCTATTCCCCCACAGCTCAGCTGCCTGGTTACGTCTTGGACAATATGCTTCTGGCAATATATCTTGCACCTTGCCATTTTGGAGAAACATTCCTGTTATCTAAAGACCTGTTTGTTCACCATGAGTTTAAAATTTCTGTATTTCTTCTCTGTGTTAGAGGTCTCAAATTCTTAGTTAAACTAAGTATATGTTTATGGGGACAATGAGTTAATCTTATAAATAAATAAAAATAAAGCCCAGAATTTATTGTTAGCATAATTAAAACCTTAATAGTGTAGTTAGGGAAATGTGATTACTCTAAATCTAATTATTTCATTAAAAAAAAGAAGAATGCATTTAGACTATTTAGTTACATAAAAGGTTAAAATACTATCAATAATACAATTTAAATTGTACCATAATTGCAGTCCTTAACCAAGAGAAATATGTTGTTCTTCTTAATGATTTTCCTTTTATTTTTTTCCCATTTCATCTTTAGTTCAATTATATAAGTTTGCTAGCATGCAAACTACTTTTTCTTTACTAGTCCACCAGTCTCGACTACTTTGAAATTCACTGCATATAGTACCCTTCCATGTATATTAGACATTATTTCTTTGTTCTATTTCTCACTACTAGAACCAGTTATATCCAGATCTATTCTTCTCTTGCATGTTTGGTTGGGTTTTTTTTCACTGACTGCGGTGGATCCAGAGGTCTCCAGTGTCAACCCTACGTCTCATCCCTCATGCCTTTACTCAAACTCACCATACCCTCAATCTTCTCAAGGCTCCTAGCATAATGCATCTCTACACTACATCACTGTGAGTGGCAAAGTTATCATTTTACCTACAACAGTCTTTTGTTATTGCTATCTGTATAGAACTGTGTGTGTTAAATACACAACTAAACAAAAGTAAACTAAAAATGGACACCTGGTCAGTTGGAGAAATTGCTGTTGCAACTAAGCCAAGTAAAATTAAGTGAGCAGGTCAAAAGAAGCTCAGGTAGAGCAAGACTGATGAAAAAGAGAAGTCCTCTCCTTCTCATAATGTCCTTGTTCATTATCCTCTACCCTGGTTTTCCGCACAAATGAATTAATTTTAAGTTTGCAATGTCTACAAAAGACCTTGATTTTTGTATCTAGTGAAATCATCCAGGACATTTTTATTTGTCATTTCTCCCTCTTCTAGGAGAAATAAATAAAATAGCTCCCAAATAGATCATGACAGTCAGTGCTGCAGAGTTACTGTACCCTTTCATCCCAAAAAGATACATGAAGCACACATGATAACCTGTATTTAATCTAGCAATAGTGTTCAGGTTCTGCCCAGACTAGCAATTCAGACCAGACTAAACCTTACAAAATTCTAAACACTCTACTCTAGTTTCCTTAGTAGTTATCACAATATGTACCACAATATTAAATATTATAGGGTCAGTGGCAAAAGAATTTCTGAAGCAAACCTAGATTTGTTTACTTGTTTATGATACATAATATCACAGCAACTGGCCACACCAGACATTTGGAAATATTCAGGATCAAAATTTGCCTATGACTTTACCTTTTCATACTTCTACCTTTGCCCACCTTTTGAAATGTAAATCAACATCTGAAGATTGATGTGACACGGTCATACTTTAGTACTTTTGTTCCCTAATATATATATCAAGATCAAAACATTAAAAGAATGTCTGAATTACAGGAATGATTTTATCAGTATTTGGAAAAATGTAAAATTGGTCACCAGACCTAGCTAATAATATACCTTTTTGAAAAAATTAAGCATATAAAATTTACATATTTGACAATTAACAGTATGCTTATTTTATTGAACTTATAGTTGGAAAATTAAAAGCAGAAATCTTAATAAATATCATATATTAAAACATGTAAAAAGTAGTTTCTCTTCTCTTTTGTGCAAATGCAACCTTTAGGAATAGGGATACTTGAATTTTATTAAGCTCAGAATCATGTGATTATAAATCAGAATTGCTGGCATGAAGTTGTGTTTTACAATACATATTTTAAACACAAAATTTATGGCAAGCTCTAGCCCAAAGAATTATTATGTATAAAATACCTGACCGTATTTTATTTGCTCTGCTTTCTTGTTTAAACTTAAGATCAGGTAAATTGCACAAAGACTTTTGTGTACATGCAGTAGATAAAACGAGATTTTTGATAACACTTCAGCACTTGGATGTAAAGGAATGTAATCCATGGGACTCTGAATTAGTATTTCAATTGCTGTTAATAAATTCAATTGTAGATTAAGATATGAGCAAAGACATTTTTTACATCAGGACAGCCGCATTCTTCTGTTTAAATTTTACAACTTGCACCATGACTTGATAATTTTCTCAGATTTTTCAATATTTAAGAGATTAGATCAGTCAAGAATTAATGAGAAACATTTGACAAATTTTATACATATATGGTTACAATAAATTAATGCACATAAATTTTGTCTTACAATATCTTTTTCAGTCCAATAATTTGAAATATTTTGGGGAGGCTTGCTACATTACGCTTGGACCTGTAAGAGAAGCTACTTTGACAGATAGTTTACCACTAATCAGTAGGATGTGTTTTAGCTTTTTCCAACTAATTTACAGCACAAAATAAAGCTTATCCTATAACAATAGATATTTCTAATTCAATCATATTTTGATTTTAAAGCCATACAAACAGAAATGTAAGAAGCTGTAGAAAAACTACTTTCAAGAAGGATTTATCGTGTTTGTTTGTGGTTCATGACTAAATCACTTGAAATGCTTCTAATGTAATTTTTCATTTCCCTTAAGGAAACAAGACCATAATAAACCTCAGAGGTGCAAGGTGGAAATGAAATATTAGTGATAGGAAATTGAGCAGAGCATTACAAACTGCTCTTGTGGCTGATAAAAAAGCTTCTCTTTTTTTTTTTTTTTTTTTTTTTTTTAATTATTACAGTGAAATAGAAGATACAGATTGGATTTTAGATGCACAGATTTTTCTTTTTACTTCATGTTCTGTAAAGAAAAGAAAGCAGTGATAGTGCCTGATATAACTGACAGATTTCTATAGAATATAGTGGGGCAGGAACTATCTGTTAAACTCTTACAGAATGTCTGGGGTTTTTTTAAACAGAGAAGATACTAGTAAACCTCGAATTTATCTAGCCATTCATTTTCAGCCCTCATCCCTAATTTGGTGAAAACCATGTAATACAGATAAGGGGATTTTGTGAGCGGAAGAAAAGCAATGGTACAGGATGAGTGGGATGAGATTGGGCAAAGGAGGATGTAAAGTCATGGCCAGTCACCTGCTAATTACTTCTCTACCTCATCTCTGCAATCTACTCATTCTTCCTGAAAAATACACACCTAAAAGCTCTTAACTTGCTAGAGTGTAATTTAAGTGTAGTTATGACACAAAAACTGTTATGCTTAAAATGAGTGAAAATGCATCACAACTCAACATTTGCAATCTACTTTCAAATCTGGGAATATTTAAGAGCAGTGTCTGAAAAGTGCTTAGTCTCTGATTGGACCCTCCAACCTTTAATATAGATTTCTTCACTGAACACTTTTTGTTTCATTAATAAGTATATTTTTTCCTGTATACTTTTTATTCTGTTTACATTACTTTTCACTGCAGTTTAATATTGGAACCATCACATTTTATAGCCCCATAAAGTTATAAAGGCTATAGCAATTTCTAGCATAGTATTTTCTATGGAAATTAGGAAGATTTCCATTAAGTAAGCCTTCCAAAAAGAGCTTATAGTGCTGCTCTCCACAGACAGTAATAATAGCAATAATATTTATTTAGCACCTATCATCTAAGATTGGCAAATATTTTGCATGAAGTCCCAGCTCTGTGTTTGCTTTAGAATATGCCACTGCCTTTTGTCTCAGCAAGAAAAAGAAAGCAAATCAGTGTATTGCCTTTACAGATTCTCTGCCCATTGTGAGAATGTAAATTATAACCCCTTTGCTGAAATTTAATCAATAACTATATAAGGCTTATTATTTAAAAAAAATATTTAAAAATATTTGGGGATGGCACAAAATATAGTCACATAGTGACACATCACCCTTTTCCTACAGTTCTTTTGGGATCCACATGTGGTTTTCTTCTCAATTATTTGAGCCTTCATTTTGTTTTAAGGGAAAATAATATTTTTCTACTTTTCTCAGGGAAAATGAAATTGAAAAATTAAGTTGATCATGCAGGTATATATCAACAGTGAGGGTAGGTTTGATGTAAAATACACTGTTCCAAATCAACTTTTTTTCTTTTTTATTATTTGATCAGCATTTGTAGAGTATAAATTATTTAACTTTGGTGCATATTTGAAAGGCATATATATCCACACAACTTGGAATCAATACATATGTTTTCCTGCATACAGCAGGGAATTGGAAATAACTTGATTATGAGAAAAAAAGTTACAAACAAAAAGTCTATCTCCTCTTAGAATGGCTTTCCTAATTTTCTTCACAGACAGTTATTTTTTTTTCTTCTCTTCCAATCAAGTAAAAAATTATTCACTTGCAAAGAGAACCCAATATGACCAGGTTTTTTTCATGTTATTTTGGAATGGTTGAATCAAAAGAGGTTATCTTTTAGCAACTTTAATCTAGTAAGCCTCAATGTTCAATTTTCTATTGACATAGATTTGGAAAGGAATCTCATGCAGTATTGGTAATTTCACTTGAAAGCTCAAGTGAATTTGCAAATTCACATGATAGCCCATGTTTGTCCTGCCAGAAAAAAAGCTGTAGATCTCTTAAATATACCAAGAATTTGGTTGCTGACTTGAAATTGCAAAAATTTAATCCTTTTGTAGTGCACAAAAAGAATGCAGTGCTAAAGTAGCTAGAAAAACCTCTTCAAGCTGTTGTAGTAGAAACAATAACCATGGAAATGTCACCCTTCTAGAACTGAACTTTGAAAACTAGAAATTATAGTCTTTTCTGTGAAAGAAAGAACTATGTTATAAGATCGTTATTTTATTTACTTAACATAGGTAAATGACAAAAATAATGAAACACCAATATTGATTGATTGATACTGTTCCAAGTACATATGAGTTTTTCCCTCTCACTTAGTCTTTTATTACAGAATTGTACAGAAATTATTTCCAAAGCATTTTTATTGCAGAATTATATTCTCTGCAATACTCAGAAAATATTCCATTTATTTCACTTAATGTCAGGACGATTTTAGTTTTTTAGCAAATAAGATAAAGATATGACATGGACTTTATAATTAGTGTCATCTCTTCACCATAGATGTCAAGATCATTTTCCTATTTACCTGACATATTACTGCTTCACACTTTAGTCTTTGATTGCTTGTTTGTTTTCCCACCACAGCATCAGAGCCCAGTAAACGGGGCAGTGCCATGATCTGCGATGGCTTGGTACCAAGTTAGCACCACAGAATTCAAGGCTGTCTGAACCTCCCTGAAAACAGTTTTAGTTTGCAACACCAATTATCCAAAGACCTATTGTATACTCTGATTTAGATTTTTCTTTATTTGATATAATATGCATCTAGTGGTATGCATACCAATACAGTAATATGAAGTTACTGGCTAGAATGAAATACCCATGGCTCTAATATAAAATGCATATAGAAAAATGCATGGATGGCAAGATAAAAGAAGCCTCTGCTATCATGTGCTGTATGATAGTAGAGATTACAGGTCTATAAACAGTTCAGTCATGGTCTTAAAATCACTTCAGCCTTCAGAGCTTTGCAAAATGTTCATGTTAATTAAGAGAATAAGGAACAAGTATACAACTCATGTAATATACAGCCTATACAGCAAATAAAGACATAATATGGATTTGCAGGAAAAGGGAGAAAAAAGCAAAGCATAATAATATAAAATGTAATAGAAAAAAGTATCAAAATCAAGTAAATAAATTGGGATTTACAAATTTAAAAATTGGGGCAAAAATATGGTAAACATTAATGACTTATCAGAAAACTTTCTCAGTGAAGGACTTGGGATGCTGAAGGCTTGCTCTAAATATCTCTCCTCATAGTGGTGGTGTTGAGTTTAGGACCCAGTAGGGCAGTAGAAGGTTGAACATTCCACCAAGAAAGAGGAAGGTAACAGAATTCTTCCACTGAAGAGGTATGACTTTAACAGAAGTAACAATAAACAATGGGGTTTGCATATAAGGTGTGCTTCTCTTGTCTGTAATAAGGTTCTGATTGTAAAAAACAAATTAGAATCTCCAATGTATGTGCATTTAATTGGTAATACCACCGAGTACTGTATTTTTACCCTTCATTTTCCCCTACTGATCTTTTTCCTGATCTCCTCTGGTTTTTTTTTTGGGGGGGGAGGTTTGGCTTCATCACTCTACCCCTTTATCACATCCATCTACTTTTCAAAGTTAAGCTTGGAAACAAAACTCCTAACATGCACTACCTCAAGCATTTATTATCAGCTCACTAACCTTTCTTCCATAAAATCCTTCCTTACAAGCCTAGAAGATGCAAAAGGATTGTGTGGATCAGGAAGAAGTGGGATTCTCTGATCTTCTGCTTTTGTGTTTTAACTGCCTTTTACACCTTTCTGCCATCTGGATTGGCCACCAGTTGTATTAATCATAAGAAAGGATGCAGTTTGTCAATGGTTCCTTCCAAAGTCTGCCACGAATGTGCAATAAAGATGTGGCATCCTTCTACGTGCCTTTGTGCCTGTGGACAGAGTTCCCCAGTCCTTTCTTACCTGCAACCAGTATTCTCCATTGCAATGACATGCAAACTACCATAGTTTTGACATTTCTATGATTACAAGGGTGTTTTTCAGGAAAAGCATTTCAAATACACATAGAAATAAAATGGGAAATCGATTTACCTTTGCAAATCTACCTATTACATTATAAGCTTTTCAATAAAGGGGTAAATCTGCGTTATTGTGCACCACTATGAAGACATAATCCTGATAAAAGTCTCTATTTTCTGCAGTCATAATGATTCAAGATTATAAGAACTAAACAGTTTTTCGTCTTTTGCAGGAAGGTGCTTCCTTTCTTTAAATAGTTTGAATAATTAAAAAAAAAAAAAAAAAAGAATGCCCCTGACACCCTCTTAAAAAAAATAACAAAAAAACCCCCAACAAAACAAAAACAACAACAACAACAAAAAAAACAACAAACAAACAAAAACAAAACAAAAAAAAACCAAAAAAAAAAAACCAAAAAAAAAGAGAAAAAAAAGGATTAATTCTCCTCTTAGATCAGGGGACAGAAAGTAAATAAGAGCAAAGTTAAATTTATGGGCATCATTATGCATTGGATTTCTGATGGCTAAGTACTGGTTGATTTGCTTGTCCATTTTCAATGCCTTTGCTCTCTATTATCTTTATTTGCCTTTGTCTTATGAATAGCTGTCTATTGCTCATAAAAATTTAGATTTAACAAAGTTTAATGAACCTATAATTTAAACAGGGGTACATTTTTCTGCAAGGCTGCAGGCTACTGGCTAGGCAAGCCTATAGACTAGCAGCCACATTTTTTGTGGAATGTCTACGCACTTCATTACGCAGCTATTACCTTTGATTTATATTTGTTCAGGCATGAAGTAGCTCCCGTTACATTTCCTTATATCTCTGCAAGGTATTAGATTTCTGAGAATCCAGGCTCTGTGCAGTAGTTGTATTGATTTAAGAAATGGCATGTGTTAAATCAACCCCAGAGGCTACAGCTACTTGCTGTGTCTTCATAGAGAACTGGAGGAGAGCAGTTAAGTAGTAAATACTCTGAGTAGCTCATTGCCCATATGCTGGGACTCTCCAGGAGAATGCTATGAATGCCTTTTAGGAAAAGATGAACAGAGAGAGACAGAGAGGGAGAGAGAGAGAGGATGTGTGGGCGAACCGCTGTCCAGGATACAGACATTCTGTGTCCCCAGGTACGGGGCTCCTGTGAATACCTTGATGGAGAGAAGAGGGCGATAAGAACCATTGCTTTCTGGGGCAATCACAGACACAATTTCACCTCTGACCCTTGGCGGGCTTGTGCCATCTGCAGTGCCCTGGCTGCCTCACATTGGTCTCATCACCAATGGACAAAGTCAAACAAAACTTCCATTTCCAAGTTGTGCTCAGCTGCAGAAGAAACAACTTTCAACACCCATTGCATGTGTGCCTAAAAGTACCAGTGTAGCTTTTGACATTGCTCCAAAAACACTTTCTGTCACAATATATTTGAGCTTTAAACAATATAAGACATTCTTCACAACATTTAGACCTGCCATGCAACCCTTATAATTAGCCCTTTCTTTTTGAATAAATGAAACAGCATCTTAACTAATCTGCTTCAGGTGAATGCGTTAATCTCATGAGAAATAGAAGAGGAAGAGCTGAAAAGCATATTATGGAAAAAATAAATCATATCGTGCCAGAGTGTCATTGTCCTGCTCCTCAGCCATTTTTCACTATCTTCTAGTGTCATTGTAACCTTCTGTGCAAGGTTAAATGTCACGGTGTGGTTTTATCAAAATAGTAACCTTTCTCAAATGTGAAAATTACTATACCATGGACTATACCCTATTTCCTGTAAGGATTTTTTACAAAGACATGTTAGCACACTAAAAAGAAAAGCTGAACTGATTTCTACATTTGAATTAAGATGTGTCAATCATATGAAATTGCATAAGTGCCACCATACACTGAGGCTAGAAATTATTTCTGTCAATATCCCAGGTTTCATTTGGTTTTGCATATGATCCTTGTATACAAATTTATGTTTTAAATGACATCAAATTCAGTTTAGCCAAAAATAGTAAATTAGATTATTTTGCTTTTATTGACCCCAAAATAATACATATGAAAAACAAAATACTTGCGGAGCTGATTAGCGTGGAGAATAGAGAAGATGAGGTTCTCCACGAAATGAGAATTGAAAGAGCTATCCAAAATACACAACCGGATCCGAGTGTTCAAAAGAGTTTGCAATATTTTGTAGCAAACAAAATAACACCAGAAAGAGCCAGTGCAAGTCTCAGACATCTGTGAAAGGTTCTTCTAAGTAAAGCCTTTAAGGGATGTCAAACCAGAGAACAAAATGTAGCTAACAATACCCTATTTGACATCAGCATATTACATATGCGTCTCCACATACAGTTTTATTACATTCTCTGTCTCTTTCTGTCTAACAGGGAGCTGGTATTTTTTCGTCATCCTTATTTACCTGCTGTCCCTTCATAAACATCTGCAGCTGAGTATAGAAATATGAAGACCTAAAAAACTCCTTATTTTTCAAATTTAATTTTCTGGCCCTAATCTGTTTCCTTATATATTTTATTTTAATGAAATTTATCATTTTTTAATGATTTATTTTAAAATTTCCTTTCATTCTGGCAACATTTAGGCCATCAGATTAGAATTTGATAGCAATGTATATTTCCATTATAGAATCTTCAAGGATAGTGTTAAACGGTCTAAAGGAGCTCTTTTTTTCCCCACTAAATTTTACATTAAAAATAAGCTTTTCTAGAAAGTAACAAGTAAATGAAGTATTTATTTCTCTATATCAAATGCTATAAGTCAGTGTGGGACAGAGCTGTTCTTTGGAAATTCCACATTCTCAGATGCGAAGAGAGTATTTTGTGCTTCTTCTCTTATTCTCCCCACTGCAGTGAAAGGGTGAATACAGCATTTCTCCTTTGCTACTCCTCTAGCCAGTGTGGCCTTTCTCCACTCATATTTCTGGCTACTGAGTGCTCTATTCATCTGCTCTGTTATTTTTGTCCTTTATGTATCTATTTATACATCAACCCAGCTACTGATTTTAGCTAATACTTGCACAGATTGTTAAAACATAGAGAGTTGATTTATTTAGCTCTTTATTAAATATTCCAGACAATGCAATGTATACCGCTTTACCTCCCAATTATACTGGAATTCAGTTGTTTTCAGCAACTGAAAGAATAACCAAAATAGATGTTTTACTAGGAAATCTCAAACAGCAAAATAAATAAAATTGTACTATATTTTTTTTTCCCTGAATGCCTATTTTCATAGAATAATTCTTCTAAAGAAAAGAAAGTAGAAACTCCACTAAATCCAGGAATTCTTTCCTGGTGTCTAGTTTTCTAGTTTTTTATTTTATGATTTTTCCCAATTTCTTGACAACATTTTGTCCCTTCCTAAATCTTTTTGCCTTTAAATCATGCAACCTTTATAGAAAACACAATGTTCTCACAGCCCTTTTCTGTTGTCATTTGGCCAAGGTATACAGAGTGGAATTTGGCTTTTATGCTTTCTCTTTCTAAAATACTCTCCCTCATCTTTTGTTCATTTTTGCTGTTCCATTTTGAAATTAATTTCATTTGTTCATTTACTTTCCTAGTAAACCTGAGTGCAATAGATTGAGTGCAATATTCCAGGCTTAGTTGCAGGAGTATTATGCCGTGAATGATGATTATTTCCTCAGACTTTGACACCTCTTTGCATGAAGCCCAAGAGCTCATTGGCCTCCCTTAATGCCATATCACTGTACAGATTCATGCCTAATTTTCTGCCCATTACCACCTCCATGGTTCTTTAAGCATTGCTGCTTTCCAGGTTTCTCTCTCCCACTCCACAGTTATGTTATGACTTATTTTTCTTCATATGTTATTAGATAGCCTTTTTCCAAATTGAATCTCATTTTTCTCATATGTCCATGTTTCTAATACTGCTTGCTCCCTTCTTATTAATTTGTGCTAGTAATGTTTCAGCCACTCCCAATTTAATATGATATGTGATTTTCATTAACTAGTTGTTTACTCACACTTTCACATCATTGATGAGGTTGTCAAAAAACCCACTGGAACTAACACTAGTCCCTTCAGTGCTACCAGACATCTCCCCCACAACTTGATTCATGGTTGTGTATCATCATCCTTCAGCCACTTTTTGGTCCATATGACAGTGTCCCTATCCAAAGAATTTGTAATTAATTTTGAAAGGTAATACACATAGATTTTTTTTTTTTTTAGTGCAAAAATAGGGTATTTTGTCTTTTTTCCTTCTTTTTTTTTTTTTTTGGTACCAAAATTAAAATTTTATCATCAAGAACACACCTACTTTTTTTCCCCGGAAAATTTCATTCTGCTAATTCCTAAGGATTCCATTACCTTTTAGCTATTGAATGGCCATTTTTTGCACCTGATATTTATTTCCTTTATTCATTCAAGTTGAAATTTAGGCTTATGACCTAGGAGGTTCAGGATTATTCACAATTCTATAGCTTGCTTTTTTTTTTGCTCGTATTTCAGGAATGCTCTAGTTGTCTCTGAATTTGACAGCAAAATAATTACAAATCAGGCACTCTTTTCCTCTATTGCCATTCTTTAAAATGCATCTCTTCTACAATCAAAATGTCTGTTATAGTATTTCCAAGGCTTCTCCTACTGCTCCCATTGTCAGTAACTTCATGTATGAGTTGTTTTCAAACTGCCTAGTCATTTTCTCTCTTTCTTAATTGGTAAAAAATTAATCTGTAATTTTCATCACAAAGTTCCCCCATCTATGTACTCTGGACCCTTATTAGGAGTGATGATAGGGGGTGCATTCTCCCAGTCACTGATTGCTTTCTCTGTAACTGGTGTTTTTCACCAGATTTTAAGCACTTACAGTTCCCCAGGAGTATAGGTTCATAGATTATAAAGCTACAAGGGAGCATTATGATCATCTACTCTGACCTTCTGCACAGTACACAACAGCAGTGGTTATGAAGGTTCTTCAAACCACCTACTGTGCAAGCAAAGAGACACATAAAACGCTCAGAGTTGAAATGTCCTCATTTTTCTCTATTCAGATTCTCCTGGTATACTCATCACAGTAATATCTCCTGCAAGATTCAAGGGAATTTCTGCAGGAGCACGTCTAATATGGTATGTCTCTCTGAGGATCAGCTTGGTGGGGGACATGGCTTATCAGAATACTGCACCTATGCCCTTAGGTTTTAAAAAAAGCTACACAAAAACCTACAAAAAACACAGACTTCACAGGAACATTTATAAAGATTAGGAAAACACTTCACCTTGGGGATAAAGGCTAAAGAGTTCTCTCTCTTTTCCCTGGCATTGCAATCATGTTGTAGGTCGTGTTCAGTTTAAATGCTGAGTACACATCGAGCACCATCAGGTATGTTCAGAATTCCCTAGTTCTTTTAGGATAAGCAATTATCAAGTAATGACAGTTAGATATGGGGATGATGAAAGATTCAATTAAATTACTGATGCACTGCAGGATCTCACATCAGATCCTAAATTATATTTCCATTGGCAGTTTGGGTACTGGCTGTGGTGGCATGCCATAAACCCAGCACATTATGTCCTGATAACAGCACCATAAAAGAGATTCACTACTACTCTTACCCTCACTATTCACCAGAGTACATTTGTGGCAACCTTCCAAGAAGACTGCAAACTTTTCTGCTTCTTTCCCAGTTTATGATGTACATTTAAAAATTCTGAAAAATCAGTGTTTTATAAATACATAAATTGTACAGATATATGGTATGTACAGCTTGCTCCTTCTTCACTTACATTTGTATGTGCAACACACCAATTTACATTGTGAGTTTTATTTCTCCCCCCGAGCACCCAAAGACCTAGAAGATAGCCAATTAAAAGTAATTATCTGGGTTTTTTTTAAATCTTGCTGCATATATTGCATTGCATTCTCATGCACTACTTGGGAAAACAAGAGAAAAATAGGGAATACCCACTTCTTGGTATATTTTTTCATGACTTCTTACTGTCTAAAGAACTTCTAATGCAAGTTTCTGAATGACAGTCAGGGCTAGAGCACAGTTTGTTCTGGTTGAAGTGGTTTTTATAGCTATTTCAGAAATAAAACTGATAACCTCACCATCCCCAAAGCATAGGCTTTTGAAGTTCTGAAGGAATATCTAGGGACCTAGGTTCTTCCCAAAAGATCTTGATTGCAGTTCTCACTGCATTTTTTGACTCAGTTAGGAACTTGTGTTAATACACCTTAGAATATGTCCTCCAACAATGCTTCCTGAATTTAAAAACTAAAAAATTATAAATACACTCATATGAAGAGAATTAGGTAGAGAGCTATAACATGTTTATATAGTAAAATAAAAAGGTGGCTTCTTAAATATCTATCCATAGTGCTTGCTGTATTATGTGTTTTGCAGAGAACGTACTTTCAGTAGGATAAGTATTAATCAGGCTGTCCATATCTCATTTTATTATAAGAGATGTATAGCATCTGTACAGAATACTAAATTATTTTAATTTAAAATAAAATTCTCAAATAATTGCAGGTCACAAAAGAGTGCTTGCATTAGAGTGATCTTGGAAATCTGCAATTTGAATACAAAATATAAAAATATAAAAAATTGAGACAGTACACTTGTGTTCCTCTTTTTAACTATTCCCCACTTGCTGAAAATATGAAAATGAAGGAGTGACATATATTTCAGCTTGAAGATTGCCTATTATCTTTCATTTGGCATTAGAATAGCTTCTATAGCCAAATGAAAGAAACTTGAATAATATGTGAAAACCACTGAATATTTACTTGACACCAAGTAGTGTTTCTGCCAACCCTATCTAGGAATGATCTAGCCAGAGGTCAGAGAGTATTTACTGGCAAACTAAAACCAATCACAAAAAAACCCCCAAATTTTTGAACCTGAAAAGCAAAATCGTTTTCATAAATTCATCATGACAAATGTAGTGATTAAATAAAATTGCATCTCCATTCTAAGAGATGGGTCTCTGTCCTGATGAAAATGCAGAATAATCCACAGTGAGAGGACAATCTCACAGAGCCTTTTAGTATCAAAATAATTACAACAGCATTAAAATCACAAATATTCCAAGCCATTAGAATAGTCAATGAAAATGGAGTAGAAAGAGTTGGACATTGTGGGCAAAAACAGAATTAGAAGAGGAATCATGGCGTTTTCCATACTGGGGAACACTGTGTGCGCCCAGCAGACCATCTGGTTTTTGTGTCTGTAACATGTTGGCAAGTACAAGATACTACCTCACCATGTCAACATCTACATTTTTCTGATTAAATGTCAAAGAATCTAGCATCTGCAAGTACTTGTAGTTGTGTTCAACATAGCTTCATGCTTTGCGTGAAGGTTTCTTTGTTTGGGCATGGACTCCCAATCCTTACATCAGTATCTGACCTTATCTTCTTGATCTGGATTTTACTCTGGACTTCTAAAGCTGTAACAAAAGATGGAAAAGTATTCAAAGTCTCCCTTAGAAACAGACTAGTTTTAAGTTGAAGTCCTGTGAAAAGAAATCTTATTAAAATACCATGGAAGAATCAAGATGCTTATTAGATAAAAAAGACATTACAATGGGAATGACCAGGCTAGTTTCAAGAACCAGTTAATAAAACACAGCATATATTACCATTGGACTGAATTGAATAACACTAGTGCTAAAAAAAAAATCAGTTAAAAGTTTCCATGTTCACAATATTTATGCTTCTTTCTGTGAACTGGAAAGAAATAGTAAAAAGAAAAAAAAATATAATTTTCTGGAAGAGATTACAAGATAATAAGAAAGAAGTAGCTCTAATGCCTTCAGTAGAAACAGTCACTGCCTATCTTGCCATCTGTTTTCATGGAGTGAATTGCTGCCATAGAACTTGCATTGGCCAGGACCTGGAAATGAAAAAGGATATCAGAGCCAATCTGTGTCTAGAGTAAAGGGCTTAGCAACCTAGAGTTTAGGATACTATGGTGTTTAGGGCTGCATACACACCTTGGGGCATGAAAGTGTTATAAAAAATGTGAAATTTAAAGGAGAATTTTGACATATGCATACACACTGGATATATGTTTGCATATGTAGTATGGTACATATTTGCAAAAAAAAAATCCTAATGTTTACTGAACAATCAGATTAGTGCCTCTGGTTTTGTTTCTCTGTGATCATATATGTTCCATGCCTAAATTCATGCTATGAACTTTTCTGTCCCCATTTGTTCCCAAATTTTTTAGCCACAGTTTAGACACTGATATTGTAAAATCATGTCCTTTTGCTTTATTTCCCCCTGCTTCGTCTCAATTGCATCTGGCTTCATCAACCCAGCATATAAAGGAAGGAAAATGTGCCAAATACTCCACATTTGATATCTGAAGTGCACCTATTGATCCTTGACTGGAATGGATATTTTAATCCCACACTCAAAAATTACCCTTCAAAAGACTTGACTCCAAATTGCCAACATGATATGTCATCTTCTAATCTGATGTGACTGGAATGATAACATTTGCTTTGGTGCACAATGTAATCCACTTTGATCAGATGCAACCTGCCATAACACTGCAAAAGGCAATGAATCATGCTCAGAAATTAAAATTATCTGATTTTTTGAAAACCAGAGTGAAAGTAATCTACCTGTAGTTTACAGATTTGGGGATGTTTCCAATGTTTTTTAACCCAACAGTGATAACTGTTTAACCTAAATTATTTGTTTTCATTGTCTCTTCAGTCTGACTCGAGCTTTTGCTATAGCATCTGCATTTTTAAGTTAAGAAATGGCCAGTTTTTAAACCAATGCACAATTTCTAAGACATGGATTTAAATTGTATTAGAATATTCTGCTTGGAAAGAATGCAGTTTGCAGCTTTTAAACTCAAGCAGCTTACAATTGTTGCTTCCATTATCAAGGCAGGAAGTACTTTGTGATCTGAGATGCAGCACCAGGTGCAGGAGAAAGCAGCACCCAGAAGCACAAGAAATCAGCAGCTGTTTATCTTTCCTCTCTTGTGATTTCAGATTGGACAGCTTTTGGGCAAGATTTTACAGAACCTAGGGTCTCCCTCATGAAATTACTTGAAATCTGCAAGGCAAGCCTCACCCACAGAGTCAAGGGCAAGTCTTTCTAGTCCTCTGAAAATGACAGAAAATTTTAGTTATAAAGCAATGGAGGGATAGGTAAAAGTACAGTAATTTCACACTTCTAGCCACACCTGGTTATAAGCCGTACTTCCAGGTTGTTGGAAACTCCATGGAATTTGTCCGTAAATAAGTTGCACTGGGTGATAAGCCACACTCTCTTTCTTTCTTTTTTTTTTTTTTTTTTAGCAAGGATCCAGCTCCAGCTGGCCCTGCCCTCCTTCAGGCCTGCCGTGGCAGCGGCTCCAAGAAGGGCCGCGCCCCGCCCCGCACCGCCATGTCCGGCCCCCGCCTCGGGCCGGCCCGCCTCACACTTCCAGGTTGGCATTTCGCCGGAATTTGTCCACATATGAGCTGCACCGGGTGAAAAGCTGCACTTGTGGGTCAGCTTGAAAATTCAGTCAAAAAGATGCGGCTTAAAAGAGTGAAATTACTGTATATGAAGTGGTTAACAGAGTGAAGAGATGGACCAAACCAAAAAGGTTCATCTTACCCTTTACCAAGGCAGTTGTTACTGATGAGCCTGTAACACACGATTTGCTTAATTATTTAAAATGTTTCAGTTTCCTGTAATGACAGATTTACAGCCAGGTCTGATGATGTACAGAGCAGCAGCAGTCATTATTGCTCATGATGCATCCAGCAGGCCAGGGCATTGCACAGAGCAAAGCAATGCTGTCTAAGTACGGAGTTAAAGATGGGATGCACTGATGTGTCCAGTCATATGTATCCTCAGAGGTAAGAACTTCACACAAGAAGAATATTTCCTTCTCTGATGTCTGGACACTTCATAGAAATCCTATTTTTTTTTTTTTTTTTTTTTCTTCTGCACTACTGGGATCAGAAATTCAGGAAAGAGAAAGTAAGTACTACTTGAAGAAAATGTTCCTGTTCTTGCAGACACAAGCGTTTAAAAGTATTGAAGATGTTAGTTAGGTTTCTGATGCAATAAGATTTGCAACAGAATTTTCTGGTATGGGGGCATACAAAAGGCAATGATAGTTACAGAGGGAAAAGAGTTTTCTGGTTTAAACATTTGCATTAAATCCTTGACTATATAAGCAAAATTACATATAAATTTAAATATATATATATGAAAGCTCCCGTCATTTGATAAAAATAGTCCCCTGATAGGCAAGTAATGCTGCAGCTTTTTAGGGTTAAGGTGAACCTATGCTGATGTCAGATCACACCTAGAAAAATTAATTTTTATTTATCAGCTCACTTTCCACAAATGTAATTACTAAAAATGGTTTTTCTTTTGATTCAAATTTCCAACATGATATGTCATTTTCTAATGTGAGGTGACTAGAATGATAGCACATGCTCCCTGATGGGAAGCACAGTCTGGTGTGATTGATCAGATTCAAAATACCATACCATAGGGCAATGCATTTCACCTGAAATGTAACCTAATCTGTTTTTCTAGAAAGCTGCAATAAAAGAGAAAACCTATGTCTCATCTTGCTGAATTGCTGAAGATTTGAGGCTTGTATGTCTGATATTGTCTTCTTGGCAGAAGCAGTGGTAGGCACTCATTTACCCATACATCCAAGGAAGAAGTGATGTTCCTTTTTCCAAACTTGTACTGCAAAGCAAACCGCAAATCCTTTTCCTCAGGTGCCCTTTCCACAAAGTCATCCTTACATGTGTATCCTTGCTGGATGACATCCAAGCCTCTCCCCCCTACAATTCATTCTAATTCATCAATATTTATCCTAACCACGTTGTGCTTGCAATTGCAAGTGCAGTTTTAATGCTTTGGTTGTCACTGGACCAAACAGTAAACAGACATTGCAGTTTAACATATGCATATGGAATGAGCATATTCTCACTTCTGTCTTGTACCCAGAATTTTGAACTGACATTTTTGTTACTCCTAATACTATTAGTGGTAATGGAAAAATGCCAAAATGTCAAATCATTTTCTATAAAAATGTACTAATGCCAGATGTCTAGGAATGGGAATTAAGAAGTTTATTCTGTATTTTTTATTGGATTTCTGACAACTTTACACTTCCATTTGTATAGATGAGGAATAACTATATAAAAGTCAACTCACAAACTTTGAGCCATTCCCTAAGATCTGGTAAGATTTTGATAAGAAGAAGTCTTTTAATTCTCAGATTTCTTCCCTCTTTTCCACAGAAAGGCCTATGCCTTTACATCTACTCTGTAGCATAGGGGAATGAAGAAAGCAACCAATACACCTTTTTAATGAAATCAAAGTACCCAGTCCATGCAGAATTAGATGCTTCCCCCCAAAAAGTACTACCAGGACTTTAACGAGGCTCATTAAAGGCTCTTAAAAGACTCTATTTTAAAAGACTTTACAGTGGAACTTATCTACAAAATGATGTTATAAGAAGAACAAATAAAGGATTGACTGAACAAATAATTTCTGAAATAAAGAAAATTGAGATAAAATAAAAAGCTAAAGAGTTTTGGAGTAGAAGAGTCTGAAATAAAATTGAATGAATATTTGCATCAAAGAGAAGAAGGTTCAATTCAAAGAAATGCAGGCGTGAAATGTTAATATTATACCACATCATTTCTTACACATAGGTAAATGCAGTGTTTAGAACAGCTTCTCCTTTTCTAAAACATAGATAAGAAATACAGATTTATTGTTACAGAAATGGTTTTGCGTTCATGCTGATTTGCTGACCTGTGAATTTAGAAAAGGAACCATTCTGAAGAAAAAAAATCTTAATTTAAAAGCAGTATTACATTTAGAAATCTATCAATTAAGATAAAACAAAAAAATAGTTGAATTTGTTTTAATAGAAGAATGAAAATGTAAACACTTCCAGAATATTCTCTTCCCTTTTTTTATTTTATCAACAAACAGATATGTCTTTAAGATGTTCAACCTTATTTACAAGTACTGACATGCAGAAAGATAAAGCAAGGGACAAAACCCAAATAATTGTGCACTTTTTCATGAAATTGAACACATTTCTATTTCAAAATAATCACTGCCTTCTAATAATTCAAAGGACTGTGGTAACTTCCTCCTCTGTTGCTAATTACTTCCCCTTAATGGCAAAACTCATTTATCAATATGTTTTGTAGCAGCAATACTACAGAATCTAAAAGAAGAAAGGCAAATAAAGACAGAAAGAAGGATAGACTGAAAGAGAATGAGAGTCTGAAAACTGTATAATACAAAGGCTCATACCAGAAACAAATGGTGCATGGTTGCATTGAGGTTGAATACTCCTCTTTTTCAGAAAAGTCAAAAATATCAGGCAGCTTATTAAGCAATACACTAAGATTTTAAATTTTTTCCTTGTTTTGCACATTATTAATTACCTATTTAGTGAAGAAAGGTGATGGATTTTAAATGCTAATAAAATCATAGCTGAACTAATGTAAACAGAACAAAAGAGATTTGATATCAATACGTGTGACTGGAAATGTAAGACTCAATAAAACTAAACTAAGGCACCATGGTGATAGGAACAATTATCTGAGTCTGCACAGAACTGTTGGCGGAGAACACTGGAAGAACAGGACTTGTCCCTTTTTGAGCCTGTTTTTAATCTTCCCACTTTTAAAGAAACAAATCTTTTCAAGAGGAGTTTAAAGGTGAAGCAATAACAGATAGCTTTACAGTTCTGTCCATCTTATTTTCCCCAATTATGTTCCAAAGCAGGAGTCCATGACTCACAGCAAAATGTTTTCCCTCCTGTTTTAGTCACATACAACAGTATGCAAGCACCTTATCCACTATCCTTTACAACAAAATATATTTCCTTACATTTTGGTTATGACATGAAATAATTTCAACCATTCCCAATGGAGATGGAAGCAGGCAAAAAGACAAGACAAGGTACTCTTAATATTACACAGCTGCAATAGCTGGCAGGTGGAAGTTTTGTCACACATGTTTCTGCAAATATCTGTTTCACCAAAAAAAAAAAAAAAAGGTTTTTTTTGGTACAAATGATATATTTTTAAAGCACATCATATTTTTATAATGCTGCTAATTTTAAACTCTTACCATATGCTTTGCAAGTGATGCAAGCATATGGTTCACATAACAATACCATATGTCTGATAATATTTTGCTGTATATTACAGCAATAGCAAACATTTATAATTTGTAGAGGGACTCAATTTAAATTATGTTTTATCCTCACTTTTTATATTTATAAATACTTCTGAAGACATATGTGAAGAAGGCTATAAATCCCTAAAAGTATTTAATATTTCAAACTAGACATTCAGGGGATATTTTATGGCTAAAACCATGCATTCATCACTGTGAAAAAAGACTACTGCCCTTTGCTAAAACATAGAGAAAAAGAAAATAATATTTTTCTAAAAAATTATAATAAGAAAACACAAGCATCATACATTCAAGTTACAATATATTTAGGAAACTCCTTATTTTTAAACCCATATTTGCCTCTGTCTCCTCTGAAATGCAGTCTCTGAAGTGTTTGGGTTTTTCTTGCTTTCTACTCTTTTATGATGTTTAGTTCTCTATTGAATCAACAAGGAAATGAGACAAGAACCAAAAGCAAATATGTGTGAGACTCATCTTTCCCCCTGGATGAGATTGCATATGAAAAGATGAAAGGAGAAAAATTCTATATCCTCTTTTTTTGCTTGTGCTGTTGAACAGGGATCCTGCTCAGAGTCAAGTTACACCATGTTAGCCATTTCTTCCTTCCTTTGGGATACTTAACCCCACATACAAAAGATAAACTAGGAAGAATGATTTAGAATAATTCCCTCCACCCAAGCCCATAGTTGATGGCTAAACACCATAGAAAAAATGTTGATGAATCTGACCTCATTACTAGTACACAGAAGTCAGTGACTTAGGATGGAGACATGTGACACAGTAAGGAATAAGGAAGAAGGCTGGAAGAGACTTTAGCCATGGTAGGTACACTGAAGTTATGTGTTCCAAGCCAGAACTGACAAAGCCTTTGCAGTAAATGCTGCTGGCCTGTGCACATCTAGATTCTGATGAAGTAAAAAGAATTCATAAATTGGGAGATAACTGGACTGCCCAATGTTTTCAACAGAGTAAGAAAATTGAAACATAACAGAAAACACAAACACCTCAGGTACATGGACAGTCATGTGGTTGACAGTAGTCGCAGTGACCTGATATATACAAAGTTACCAAGAAGAGAGGATCAAGAATTCCTCCTTTCAATTTAAGATACTTACAAAACATGAAGAAGAAATGAGTAAATGGATCGTGTTTTAAGAAAAGATGAACTAAAGCTTCAAGAAATCTGAAGGCTCTGTCTCTTTCTGCTATGGAAAATTTTACTCTTCTCCCTCTGGAGCTCCAGTCACCTCTTATGAGAAAACTGACGAAGAAGATGATGAAGCTGCTTGCTACTACCTACTGAGAATGCTATTTAGAAGTGCCATGTCCCAAATGACAATCACAGCAATTTCA
>VRYO01002355.1:6644183-6669395 GCA_009812075.1 Sialia sialis
CCTAACCATGATCTAGAATAAGACTGCACTCACATGCAAAATCCCAAATATTTGAAACAACAAGAATGAAGCTGCATATATGCATATATATAAAATCCAATAAAATCCTATTTAAAATGCAAATTTAAATGAAAAAAAAAATTAAAATATACAGGTAGGTGGGTAGAGAAAACAAATATTGCTCTTTTACAGCTGCTTAATTTCAGTCAAAATAATTTCACGACCCACCATCATTCCCTTTTTGTATAAAATATAGAGTTTAGTCTGTAGATCTTATTCTTTCAACACTTGGTTAAATAAAATCAAAGAAATGGAAAGAAAAAGTATTCTTTGATGCTTTGTTTACATTAGCTGATAATTACATCAGCCCATATAACATCCAGATTTTCATGCTGGTGCTTAAGCTAGTAATTGTCCCTAAAACACAGCATCAGTTTTAACATACAGCTATGCCTGCAGTTTGAGTAACTAGGCAGCTTGATGACTGAAGAGTGCTGAACATCTGCTTTTACATCTCTTTGAGGCTACTGTCTTTTCAGTGAATCTCATAATCAAGATACAAAGATAGCAGAATTGAAATCTAGTTTCATACTCAAAACACATGGTGAATTTGAAGGGGAATAGGCTTGAAAGCTATGAATTTTGTGTGACAGAGAGCCACAAGTGTAACATGACTGTTGTGAAATTGTGATGTATTCTAGAGTCATAATGTGGGACAACTTTGATACCCTTTCAGCTTAGTCTTTAAAAATATTTGTTTATTAAGGCCATTATTAAGACAGAAAAACTTTTGCATCAACAGTGTGCTAGTGATGGTTAAGTTTTTCTTTCATATTGGTAAAGTAAGTAATATGAGGATAAACATGGTTCCTGACTGAAATTATCTCCACTCTAAGCCAGTGGTTATTTGTTGACACTAGTCTGCACAGAGTCCTTGATTTGAATGAATTTAAATGGTAGGGGAGTCTAATGCTTTATTTTCATAACACTGATTAATACAATCTCAACATTTCTGTATATAAATTTTTTATTCTCTAAATCTTTGACAGTTTCAGATGTGATTTTTTGTACACTGCTGCCTGAGATTGATGTAGTGATGAAAAGAAAATTTTCTGATTGCAGAAAAGGCAAGGGTGTATTATATGTCACAGGTAATATAGCAAGGAAATCATCTAACAAATAATAAGCCAAGACAAAAGCCAGATTTCCCTTACAGATTTGTTATGTCCATAAGCAAATTAAAACACAGTTCAAAAGTTCACCAAAATATAACAATCAATGCAGTTTTTATGAAGGAAGAGGAATAACCCCCTTTTTTAAAACTCAATTTCATACACTGTTTGTATCACAAGTAGACGAATAACTTCTGTGATAAAAAAATGCACTCTTTTTCCCCTTCATTTTCTTGAAAGACAGCTTAGTTCTTATTTTTCTCTCTTCTGGATAGTTTTTATTCTAAACCTGAAGTCAAAAGCTCATATCATTCTCTTAGAGTAATCTCAGTGTTGGGATAACATGAGACAGTTGTTATTTTAGCATTTTTTAACAATAACAGGAATTTCTACACAGCTTACTTATTAAGGGAAAACTTCAAATTTTCTTGTCTTTTTTAAAGGCTGATCACTTCCAAAAACCAGCAGATTTTATGGTCTCTACATTATACTGAATTTACATCCTTTCCACATGGAGGTACATCATTCATGTCAGTGTTTGAATCGGCACATATTATACCCCAAAGAATTTGGTTGAATTAGCTCACTGAAGTAACCTAAGAAATATTGGAAACCCTTATGAGATCCTTCTCAAAATTCTAAGCAATTTTTCAGGTTTAGCTTATGTTTGATCTGAAGAACAGCTGTAGGTTTGGGGGTCTTTTCTTGGCAGGACAAAACATTCTATAAAAAATAGTTTTGAAAAACAAGTTCCTGTGTCAATTAAATGGAAAGTTCTGTTTTTAGCTTCTTATAATGAAGAAATGTTCCTTGGCTTTCTGAAACACTCATGGAAGTTATAAAAAACCAACATAATTTAAAAACATATACCAAAAGTTGTACTATTCTGTAGTGGGTTTTCTATATTATATTGACAACTGTTGCATAAGTCTACAAAGCCTTTGTAGTGCTATGTGACACAGTGGAATCAGTCCATTTAGAAAAAGGGTTCTGAAGCACAGTGGAGCGGAATAAATAAATGTGAGAAAATCTATTTAGTTCTTAGTCATCATAATTATTTGTCTGCTTGGAAGAGAGATTATATTATTTCTCTGACCTTCCCACTAATGTTATTTTTCCAAGCAACAATACAAAAATTGCTGGTAGAATCCTTACCCAGATTTTTTTTTATTAACTTCATTTCCAAGGAGACCAAGAACTTTAGCATTATGTTGTTGAAAGAAGGCTTTGATCTAGAGAGACTGATTAGCTATTGTCTGATTCATTAGCAGCAGCATTTTCATTCTAATACCCTGCTCCAGTGTAGTAGTAAATCTTGTGAGATTAACTTTTAAATGCTCAGTAATAAGAAATCATCAATCAACAATTTGAAGCTCATGTTTAGCAATGATTCTTGACATTTTAGTATTAATTTTATGTATGTTTTCACTGATAAAGAAAGCACCTCTTGCCTTAAGAGATTTAGCATAATTTTGCTGATCTTCAGTGATACAGCCTGCTTGGTTTTACATGTATTCATGTTGAAAGCAGTGTGCAGTGGCAGGAGTTGACTAATCATTAAGCTCAGGATTTAATGTAGCCTTAGTACAGTGAAGCCTTCTCTAAGGATGTGATTTTAAAAGCCAGAGAATCAATCCAACGCAGAACACCCTTCTGCTTGTTGTTCAGGTTTCTGCTGCCTTAGTGTCTCCAATAGAGTTCAAGAGCAACTGTGTTCATGTGCAAAGAGCCACGTTGAAGCTGGTTGGCCTTGAACCAAATGTCCAGGACAAATGGAAATAATTTGCTACAAATATGGAGAACTGGTGATATTATTCCAGAGATCCCTGTGATTAGATCAGGTTGTTGTTGATGTATTTTCTGTAGCTTCAGTAGAAATTCTTGTCTTTTAGCTTGTCATACCAAAAGTTTATGAGCTTCAAGCTGAAGTCTTTGCATCATTATACCTTTTTGTTGCATCAAGTGATTTTTCTGTTGGTCATGAGCTCTGTATTCTCTGAGGTTGCTGACAGTCATTCATAAGAAAAGTAATTAGATTTCATTTCAGCAAAGGATTTCCACAATTCTGCAGAGGAACCTTGTAACTTATGCAGAAGAACAATCTCTTGTGCATGATACAACAATGATGACATCAAGATCGTGGACTCCAGATTCTGGCTACTGCCCTTTACATTCCTATTTCCCTCCATAAGTGCTGTAGTCACTTTTGAGAAAGATTTACACCCCTATCTTCTTAACATTTCCTAAGCACTTGTAAAAGACAAAATTGGGGTATGGGAAAGGGCACATAGGTATGCTGAACTTACTTCTTATCCATATGGGAACATACCCTGTAAGATGTGTCATCTTCACTGATATGTCTGCTGACATCTGTACAATTACTATGAAAGGAATTCTGCATTTTTAAATATACATAAGTGCTACAAATGTTCAAGCACATTCATCTTTCCTGTTTTTGCTTTTCTATTTTTTTTCCAATAATTCAGTTGATGTTACTGCAAAATGTGACTTAAAGGAAGATTTATGGTTTTAAACTGTTGTGGTATGTTGACCTTGGCTGGCTGCCAGACATCCATCCAGCTGCTTTCTTATTACCTTTCATCCCCTCCCAGACAGGATTTTAAAGCTTGTGGGTTTACCTGCCAGTTATCATCAGAGGCAAAAGAGACTTGATTTGGGGAAAATTACAGTAGTTTCACGAATATAAGCCGCACCTTTTTCATTGAAGAATCCAGCCTACCCCAGTGGTGCGGCTTATATTCAGGTGCGGCTTATCTATGGACAAATCCCAGCGAAACGCCAACCCGGAAGTGAGAGCTGGCCAAGCAGAGTGGCAAGTGGGCGGGCCGGCCCCTGTGCCGCTGGCAGCCGGCGGCGGCGCGGGATCGCCGGCAACGGCGGCTGGAAATGTGCAGAGCGGCCCCCCATGCCCCCGGCAGCCGGCGGCGGCAGCGTGGGACCGCCAGGAACGGGGTGCCGCTGGGAAGCTGGGCTGTGTGGGGCCGGGCAGGAGAGCCCTGCCCCATCTGCTGAGCGGAGTTCAAAAAAAAGAAAAAAAAAAGGGCGCGGCTTATATATGGACAAATCCCGTGGTCTTCCCAGCTACTCGTAAGTGCGGCTTATATTCAGGTGCGGCTTATAATCATGAAATTACTGTAATTCAACGTATTGCAAATTTAAAATAGAGTAGGATAATGAGAAACAAAGGAAAAACTGAAAGCATCTTTCACCAATCTCTCCCTTCTTCCAAACATCAGCTTCATTCCTGATGCTTCCACAGTCTCCCTTCCAAGGCAGCTCAGAGAGGGTGAGGTGCCAAGGCTTGTGGTCAGTTCATACCATAACACTCCTGCTCTTCTGCTCTTTCTTTCTCACAATTTTCCCTTGGTGGAGCATGGGATACAATCCTTCACACACTATTCTATTGGTGGTCCTTTCCAGGAGTTGTGCTTTTTCAAGAGCTGCTCCAGTGTGGGTCCTCTCCACAGATTACAGTTCATCAGGAATAGGATGCTCCGGCATGGGTCACTTAGAGGCCACAAGTCCTGCCAGGAGCCTGCTCCAGTGTGGGCTCTCCATGGGCTACAGCTTCCTTCAGGACACATCCACCTATTCCACTGGGGGTTCTCCATGGGCTGCAGAGTGATAACTGCTCCATTGGTGTCATCCATGGGCTGCAGCACAGCAATTACTGCTCCAGAATTGGCATAGGCTGCAGGGGATTCTTCACTCTGATGCATGGAACGCATCTTCCTGCTTCCTCTTTGCTGACCTGGATGTCTGCACAGTCATTTCTCGATCATTTTTCTCTCTCTCTGTCACAGCTGCTGCCTGGTGTATTTTACCCTCTCTAAAATATGCTGCCAGAGATGTGCCTCCAATTGCTGAGAGCCTCAGCAGCTTTGTTTTGGAGCTGGAAGGAACAGGCTCTATCCAACCATTGATGTCTTCTCACAGGAGTCTGTGAGACCTCTGCAGCCCTCCCTCACTACAAACTCTGTATAAAACTGGTATGTGTATTTGTGGTTTCCATAGAAATTTCAAAATAATATAGCAAATAAATAAATCTGAACATAACAATTTCAATTACACAGGGGGCCAAAATATATTCAGATAAATGAGCAATGAAAATTGGCCAGTTTTTTTACTATTCTCTCAAGTCCCTTTTTTTCTTACAATTCACCTCTAAATAATTACTTAATTATATAATTCAATAATTAATTAATTAACATCTTTATAATTCACTCAATTTCAACAGAAATTTTAATTATTATTTGGTTTTCCTAACAATTCTGTTAAATTAAGATTTTTATTTTAAAATCAGGCTTATCCTTTAGAAATATTGGCATTCAATTATTTTAGTGACAACCGAATCACCTTGCTTGATGGTTTAAAAGTATATTGCTGCTCATAACACTGATTATTTATACTCTCTTATCAATGGTATATTAAGAAATAAGTAATTTCCTATAATATAACCAATTTATATCTACAAGAGTTTAGTGATAAAATAATTTGCAAAATTATGCTTTGATTCCTGTTCACTATTATAAAAATGAAGCTCTGTATCGACATTGACAAAATATTTATTATTTGCTGAAAGTTTGGGGGCATTTTTTTGCCTTCCTAAATATAAACCAGCAAGAAAAGTATCATGCTGACATTTTTCAGGCAGTTAAAAAATACGATTCCTAAGCCAAAAGAAATTTTAAAGACAATGTAACTGGAAAATCAAGAATTCAAAAAGCTGTATTTTTCATACTTTCAGCTTTTTTACGTAAGTCCTTTTGAGGGAACTATTTTATCTACTGCAATCTGTAGAATTTGTAGCTGCTCCTCAGTTAAGTTCATAACAAATTTTGCATGTGACTCATCCTCTAAATTCCAGAAATAAATCTTCCTTTTTCCTGCAATTTTGCATAATTAGTCTCTGATAAGAGCAAAAGAATTATGAAACTATTTGATATGTGTTAAGGCAGCTGTTCGAGACATATGTGGTTTCAAAAAGTTACTCATATTTCACTTTTTGAAAGTAGTGTATCTTTCTCATGTCATATTTTAAAAAGAAGGCTGAGCCTGGAAGCTCCGAACTTGCTGTATTTAAAAGAACTTATGTAAAACTGGCTACTGATACACTGTGTGTTGAAAAAGAAATATTTCAGTACATGAGTTTTGGATCAAACCATGTCTAAATAAGCTTGTACTGACTTATGTCTGTTTCTCAAATATAAAGCTGCTCTATCATCAGATAAGTTATTGTAATAATGTAACTGCTATAAGAAAGATTTCCATCAAGACAGAAACAGAGACTTCCACCAGAACTGTAATGGTGTAATTTCTGTAAATTCCAGTGCCAGACCACAATAAAACCCATCCTTTCTTGAAGGGTTATAATATTACAGTGGGGGAAAACACTTCAATTTGAAACTGCATTTTTCTTGTATAGCTTTTCCAATTCAATTTAAATTGTTAAAAAAGAACAATGCCATCAAATGTTTTGTTCTCTTGGGTCCATTACATGTATTTATTCACTGTTGTGTCATCAAACCAAAAAAAATCAATCTGTTGCACAGCTCTAGTTAATATAATGTGCCTGACCTGACCTTCCAAGAAAGCTGTGCATAAACAGGAAATACAAATTCAATTTATAACCACAATGATGAGATGAAGGCAAGCAATTCTTTAAAATGAACCTAAATAATTTTCCCTTGACCTCTCCCAACACTTCATAAAACAAAAAGAGATAAAAAGCAACTTGTTTGATTGCTTCTTGCTGAACTGAATGTGGATATAAAAGCAATCACTAAAAAGCTGTTCCTCCATTTCAGTATTTATACAGTATTTGATTGGAAATACATCAGACTTATTGGCATTGTATACATTTGAAATATTAACAAGTTTATGTTATAAAAGGCATATTATTAAAGATTTCCAGAAACAATTGGATTTTTCTTAAAATTTTTGCCTTTCCTGCATAAATCTTATGACTTAGACAGACAATACAACCTATCAGATAAAACACATGATGACAGATAAACTGCACTGTAAGATTTTGGAGGTTCCAGGGGTTTGTGTCTAGAAGTTAGGCAACGCCAGACTTCCATAAAACTTTGCATGATCATGTATGTCTCAAATTTGTCACTGTTCACTCTTTAGCCTCCTGATCACATAAAGTGTTTTAAGATTCCTCTTTCTTTTCATACACAGGATGAATAGCTCTCATTTAATAGAATTCAATGATATCCTTTGTTTCTTTTAGCTCTTTGTAGTGTCTCTTGTCATTTAATGGAGTCAATTGAAACTCAGAAGACAGATTTATTAATTTCTACAGGAACTTTTCTGTTCCAATCACAAAAGTAGTACTAGAACTCTTCAAAAGGATTATTGCATTGAATTTATGTTCAGAGTGGCCTGCTGACAAAAGTATAATTTAGTCCATTTTATAGAAGCAGCAATGAGTTGTAGAGACATTTTGTAGCCAGAAAAATGTATCCCAGCCATTAGAACACAATTTTCCAGTGCAGATTCCATGTCATGTTCAAATTGCTGTTGCTGCACCATGGAGGCTTAAATGTGTATATGTATGTATGTGGCTATGGAGTTCTCTAAAAATGAGAAAGACGTGAAATGAAGAATCACTTCATTGCATGATGGTAGCTTTCACTTTTATCACAGCAGAAACTACCAGAAGTCAGTTACAATGAGCCCAGCTGCAATCTCTAGTTTACATTTTTCTTAACCCATAGATTCCTAAAAAGTAAAAATTCATCTCATTGCAATGGCATCAGAATCTTTGTAAGTTTTCATGCTTAGACTCTTTACAAACTTCTCCTGATTATGGTTGCAAATAAAATGTGGGATAGCTCATATTAGCCCTTATTATTTCTCTTTTGACCACATAATTAATAGTATTTATTACATAATTATGTTATATTCACCAATATCTGGAATCTAAAGAGGCTGTTTTGCCAACAGTCGTGACTGACAAAGTTAGGATTCAGAAAGAGTTGTCTTCTGCTCTTGTAAGGAAAGCAAGCCCTAATCATCATAGAACCACAAAGTCATAAAATGGTTTGGGTTGGAAGAGACTTTAAAGATCATCTAGTTCCAACTCCCTGCCAAAACCCTGTCCTGCTAAAATGACAACTTTTCACTCTCTTCTTCCCAATTACAATGCGGCTGTCTCTTTTATCCACCTTTTCTGGCTTCTGTTTCTTTCCATGCTTTCTATTTACACATTTCCAGGCCCCCAACCAAGATGCTCATCCCATGTCCAGCAGCAGCAGAACAACTCCTTTCTCCAGAACTGCCTATCCCACTTCCTCGCTTTCCATTTTTACAGGTTCTCCCTTCTACTTTTTTTTAGACTAACTATTTCTCTTCCCTTTTGCTGAGTTGCTTTGTTCCTGCAGATTACTCTGTTACTCCAGTTGTCTCTTACAATTCCCATTTCCAGTTGCCCCAGTGTCTGTAAGGCAGCTGTTTGAGACATAAGTGATCTCAAAAAGTAATTCATATTTCACTTATGATTCGCACTGTCTCATTTTGCTATTTCTATGCTGCTTCCTCAATCAGTCAGGAAATAACCAGTGCTGTTCAGTACTGAGCCCGGTGACTTTTCTAGCATCACTCTGAGGCAAGTTTAGCAGAAAAAAATACTCTTCTGAAACTCCTAGCTTTCCTACATCAAATTCAACTTCCAGAAGATTTCACTGTGACAGAAAAAGCACATACTGTAATAGTCTGCCAATTTTTAACCTCAAAGAATGAATTTCCTTTTTTGTTTATTAGGGATTTTTTTTGTTTTGTTTGTTTGTTTTTCCTTTTGTTTTGTTTTTGGTTTTGTTCTTGTTCTTGTTTTTTGTTCTTGTTTTCTTTTTTTAGTGCTGGCCAGTCAATAGTTTATTATTGGTATCATTTTCTTGGAAAGAACTAAACTACCTTGGCTAGCAAAATCCAAATAACTTCTCTTTGAAACAGACACTCAGTACAAGAAATTCCAATCTATTCTTAGCTTGGCGAAGTCTTAAGTGCCTGAACACAAAATCTTGTTGTAGGTGGCATTGGATCCTTAACAGCTTACAGCCTTACAATGTGTGAAGGAAACAGTCTCTTCATCTCTGATTTAATTTGCTTCTCCTCTAACTCTTTGGTTATTCTTAAGTGCTTAGAGAAAATGCTGAAGATAGACTGATACAGATGTTATTTTATGAAGGGTTTTATTTTTTCCCCTTTTCAACATAGTTTTCTTATACAGACTACTGGGCAAAGAAGCTTAGACTTCACCTACTGAAACAGATTTTGAAAAATGTCTCCAAGTGATGGTAGGATTCTCCTTTCTTTCATACTGAGACAAGGAAATATGATTTCTCTCTTTTTTCCTTCTTTCCCCTTCTTGTTAAAAATTCTTGCTACAACTGTTCAAATTGATAAATACATGTAAGAGTCGTAAGTAAAAAATCTGATGCTCTCTACTTTTCTATAACATTGTCTAGGTGGTCAAACTAACCTAGATTTGTATCTCTAGTAAAACTAATAAGTATCTCTTGTATATAAATAAACATTTCTTGAATGATCAGATCATTCTTATTGTTTACATTCCTGTTTCTAAATCTACAGTTGTTATTCAGTCTGTTTATTACTCATGGTAGAGACACATGCCATATACCAAAAATATTCAGAAAAGGAAAGATTGTGAGCATGCTTGGGTATAGAATGTCCCTTACTCTCCTGCAGCTAAGGAATCTGAAGTGTCCTCTCTCTCTCTGCAACTCAGACATCTTCACTTCCAAAACACTTTGTACCTGTTGCTGTTCCGAAGCATCTGGGCAGAAAATTTTTTTTGAGCATACAATTGGATGTGACAAAGTCTAGAACAGTCTAATAAGAATAACATCTATTTCAGACAACAAAATATAATTGCTTTTCAACAAAGACCAAAATAATCTTCTCTTCTGTTGAGCTTACCTACAGTATAAAATAATCAAGATATATTTCTGTCATCACACACCTATTACAAAAAGCACAAGCTCCTCATAGAATCTTAGCCTATGTCTTTTAGAAGATTCACCTTTTAAATATGTCATGGAAATAGAAATGAAAATAATTCTGCAAATTAATAAGAATAGAGGGATCTCCCCAACAGTGGTGATAGCAAACCCTTGATGGTGTCCTTGGGAGAAAAATAATTGCCTTCACTTCAAGCTGAAGAAGTAATGGTCAGAGAAGTTTAAATCCCTTCTGACTATACTCGATCATGTTAAAACAAAAGAGTGACAGACTTGGCAAAATGTTTGTTAAAACCCTAGAAGGGAAGAGGGATTCTTTCACTCAAGTACTTGCTGAAAAGGCAGAATAATGAAATTATAAATGTTATGAGCTACAGTTTAGAAAAATAGAAACATAGTCTGAGCTGAGAAAAAATCCGTTTACAAAAACAACAGCACATGTTTTAAGATTAAAACATGTGTAAATCAAATAGAAATTGGCATCATTATTAGCATAATATAACAAGATTTTAAAAATAAGCTGAAAGTTACTAATGGCAGAACTACACTGCTGATATTTTTAATAGGAGCAACCTTATTAACAAATATTCGGATATGTCCATAGCACCCTTAGAATTAAATGAATCCACAGGTGCTATTAAATCTTTTAGGAAACACAAGATGCTTGAGTTTGAGCCTGGGATGCCAATTTTGATGAACACTGTAAAAAGATACATTTTGGAAATACTAGCCCTAAACACAGTGATTGTACACACATTCTGTGTGCCAGAAAAGACTGCTGACAAAATAATTCCAGTGCTCTTACAAGATCTTCTGAAGCCTGACTTAAACAAGTCATATCTTCAAACAGACTCTGTGCTACACTGTGACAGCCACACACGTTGCAGAATCTCAAGACAAGTATTCTTACCACATGCATTATCATGGTTTTTTTATTTGTTTTAACCTTATCTCAAATTTACAATTATAAGAAGTAATTTCACTGAAAAATGAATTTCAATTATTTATTCAATGTTCTGTTTCCCCTCATTCCCATGCGTACTGTACTCTGAGAAGAGTATTTGAAGACAGCTGTACATTATTAAACATTTAGAAGTGTCCGTAAAGCAAGATCTGATTTAAGCATGGTTAGATTACCATAATTGTCAAAGCTATCAGAGAACTATCAGCTAGAAACTTAACTTGAAGTCAAGAAGATGAAATTTTTCGGAGTCAAAATAAGATGAAATTTGATGAGTCACTATGTAGCAAAGATAAAATTTGAAAACTTTTCTAGAAAATAAAGTAATACCCCAGTATACTTAATTGGAACAAAAAATGTTAATTAAGGTGATTGTACTAGTATAAATCAACATCATCAGTGTGTTAATAGCAGTGGTAATTTGCTGGAGTTATTTCAGAATTCTGGATCATCATATGTTTACATCGGTAATGGGAGTGTGCAGTATTTATTGCTCTATCAATATAATTATCAAACTTAAATGCTACCACTTTCCTGAATACTTTTAAATTGAGTTTTTTAGATTAAAAAACAAACTCTTTCTCTATTTTTTTGATCAGTTTTGAATACAATTCAGTGATAAAAATTAGTTTAGTTTAATAATTTTATAGAAAATAAGCAGCCTGTTTTGAGAGCAGCAATAATTAAAAGCAATAGACAAAGAGAGGAAAATATAAATGTCTGCTGGGCTGATGCAGACAACAAATTCTCTGTAAGTCCCCAACCAAGATAGACACAGATAGCAATGAATGTGAAAGTGAAAACAATCTTGACCTGGTAGATAAAGAGGGGCAAGCATCTCTTTCAGGTGAAATGTTCTTCATCAGGCCGATGTCAGCTGGAACAGGAGGAGAATCCATCAACTCTGAACCTCAAGATCGAGATTGAGAAAAGCAGTTTTTGTTTGCTCAATTATATTCACCACTGGACTCCTTCAGCATCTCTTTTGTACTGTTGGAAATGTTGAAGGCTGTATTAACCTTCTTAGTAAAGGCTGTCTAAAAAGTAGGATGGTCAAAGGACTCACTTGATTATCTCTTTTTAAAATACAAGTTTGGAGAAATCATTCAGGTCACATTTGGTGGGTGACAGTCTGAATAAAAATGACTGCTTATAGAGAGAAGTGCACTGGGGTCTGCATTTCCTGGAAATTATTGAATGTTTCATGGTATCTAGTAGTTTGCTTCTCAGAAGTCCCTTAAACTCAGGTTGCCTTCCCAGGCCCATAGATGAACCACTGAAATTATCATAAACCCTCTGTAGATGTTTATCTAGCACAGAACTAGGTTGGGGAAAAACTTACATATGAGCTTTGAACAACACAAAAATATACTAATAGTTTAAGTACAGGAAAACAGAGTCTTAATCTAACCACTTGCCCTGCTCATCTTTCTGCACTCTGAAATTTCATTCCAGGCTGGAAACTGGTGCAAGTAGCAGTTAGAAAGTCTATCATTCAGTCAAATATATATAAAGCTGAATTGGACACAGGATTACTACAAATTAGAAGAAGGTAGAGAGGCAGAATGAGTATAAAAAAAGGTCTCATAAAATAACATTTTATACTGAAAATTTTGTACATGATGTAATTTATCCCAAAGGAGTATGTATTTTCCAATCTCTCAAGCAAAAATCTTACATTTTTTTAATGTGACCGAGCTTTGTTTTTTTCTATCATGGTACTAAGCCAAAGATTATGAAAAGATTATGAAGACATGTAGACACCTTTTTCTTTATTTTAAAAAGAGTTAAAAACTACATTATTCCTCAGCACAACTAGAAATGGATTCTACAAAAAGGGTAACCTATAGTAGGAGTGCATCCAGTTGGTTTTGAATGCTTCCTGAGAGAGGAAACTCCAAGACCTCTCTGGGCAGACTGTTCCAGTGCCCTGCCATCCTCAACACAAAGAAGTTCCTCCTCTTGTTGAGGTGAAAATTATTGTGTTTTAGTTTATGGCCATTGCTCTTTGTCCTGTCGCTGGGCACAACTCAAAAGAATTTGGCACCACCCCCTTTGAGATGTTTATATTCATTAATGAGATCCCCTTTCTGACTTCTGTTCTCTAGACTAAAGAGGCCCAGCTCCCTGAGTTCTACTCATAACAGAGTTGGTCCAGACTCCTGATACTTTTTGCTGCACCTTTGGCACTAATCCCTTGTGTTGCTTGCCTTGAGGAGCTCAGAACTGGAAACAAAATAAAGACACTAACTTTCAAGAACCAGCAAGAGCCAAAAACAACTGTGCTTACAAAATTCACTGAAATCTTTTCTTAGCGGAAAAGAAAAATAAATTCTTCACTTACATTGCTCATACTATTTCCCTAATTAAAAAAATTCTGGCATATTGTTATTTAAAAATAGGGGTTTTTTTAATAATTCCCTTATTAGTTAAGTTTCACTTTTGAGATTTGTGAGCTCAAAGGAACGGTCATGAATCTTCTTATATTTGGCAGGCAAAATTTGCTTAATGAGTTTTGTTTTACCTATATGTGAGAGAAAGTTGTCATCATGTTCTCATTAGGTACATTTATACATTGTAGAGAAAATTCAGAGGATATAAAATTAGTGTAAATGTTTCTTTTCAAGGACAGTTTACTTAGCAATGTCCATAAATAAAGACTACAACTTAATCCTGGATAACCAGAATCTTTAGTTTATTTGGAACTGGGGGTCTCAAATATTGCTTGGGTAATATTAAAAAACATATTTTCTTGTTATTTCATTTTCTCTTCTTGATATAACTCCATAGTTCTAACCATTTACATTTCAACAATACAATGCATAATATCAGATGGAAAGAAATTGTCCACTATGTATACTCCATATATAAAAAAAAAGGCTACGTGGATATGCAGTGATGGAACTATACGATACTGAATTTTGAATAGGACCTGTACTGCAGAGTTTGATGTATGAAGTCTGAAGCAAGGGACTACCAGTAGGTAACTTTCTTTGTCACCACGCAATGGTTAGATACTGGCTAGCCATGGTGCATTCTGGACTAGAAATAGAATTATCAAAGAAATGAGTATGCCTTCCCCCTCTCCGACCTTGATATCAGAGCCCTGCTGAGTGCACTCTCAATCTGATATGAAGAAATTTTGCATTTCTGACTGCCATGAAGTGAATGGCTCAGCTCATCCAGACTTGGAAACACATTGCAATGATATATAGCAGCAAAGAAAGAGGTATGTCTATTTGTGCTCTTCCTCATTCCATCTTGTGATGATTGGCAGCATCATAGGAAAAGAAGGAAAAGGGCAAGTGTCCATCTGGACCGGACAACCTTCAATGTACATACAGACTGGGGAATGAGAGACTGGAGAGCAGCACTGTGGAAAAGGATCTGGTGGTCCTGGTCAGTGATGAGCTGCATATGAGTCCACGGTGTGCCTTGGTAGCCAAAAGTACCAATCATGTCCTGGATGCCTCAGGCACAGCATTGCCAGCTGGGCAAAGGAGGGGATTGTCCTGATCTGCTCTGCGCTGCTGGGGTCTCAGCTTGAATATTGTGTGCAGCTTTGGGCACCACAATGTAAGAATGATCCAATTATAGAGAGTGTCCAAAGGAGAGCAGTAAAGATGGTGAAGGGCCTTGAGGGAGCACTGTGTGCAGAGTGGCTGAGGTCACTTGGTGTGTTCAGCCTGGAAAAGGGGAGACTGAGGGGAAATCTCATTGCAGTTACAACTTCCTGAGGGGAAGAGGAGGGGCAGACACTGATCTCTGCTCTGTGGTGACCAGTGACAGGACCCAAAGGAATGGCCTGAAGTTGTGTCAGGAGAGGTTTAGGTTGGATATTGGGAAAAGGTTCTTCAGACAGAGGGGAGTTGAATGCTGGAACAGACTCCCCAGGAAAGTGGTGATGGCATCAAGCTTGCAAGAGTTCAGTGAGCTTTGGGACAATGTTGTCAGGCATGTGGTGTGTTTTTTGGAGTGTCCTGTGCAGGGCCAGAAGATGGACTCAGGTGATCCTTCTGACTCAGGATATTCTGTGATTCTACTCAAAGTGATGTTAGTACCAGGAAACAGTGGTAGAGTTCTATAATTTTTGTACCATTAATTATCTGTAAAAATATACATATATAAGAAATCCAGTTCATATCATAAAACATTTAATATGTTTTATATTTGTTTTTCATTCAGCATGGACAGGCAGGCTGACAGTGTATGTCCCTTCTTGTGTTTGTATGCATGACACAATCCTGCACCTGAATACTTAAATGAACCAATTCAAAAGTATAAGTAAAAATTTTATTCTTCTGATTATACACTGAATTTTCTTCCTCTTTGAATCAATGTCCATTTTATTTGTTCATTCATACTTTTCAAAAGTATATTCAAATACTCAATTATCAACTTCGTGTAGAAATATGATTACCAATAAGCTCCCAGAGGTTCCTCTTGGTGTCAAGTCAGTATTTAAACAGTCTCCTATGTGTCCTTAAAAAAAAAAAAAAAAGCTTACAATATCTGTATATAAATAGTCTTTGCTTCTGAAAGGGGCTAACCTCATAATCTTTTGAAATTATGCTTTTTGGGGGACTTTGTGATGCAAATCAGATATTAGCTATCAAGAAATATCTATGGCTCACAGAATTGGAGAAATGCTGTCTGTTATAGAAGCAGACAAAGGAGAGAAGAAAACGGTGAGGAAGTTCCAGAGACATCCCCATGATAGCAATCTGCTATGTTAATGCAGATGTGTATAAAGGTAGGTATTTGTCAGCTTCTTGTAGACTGATCTGTGTTATCTTGCCTAGATCCAGAGCCTTTGGTCCTCCTCTGCATACTGCCTTTGCCACATGCATCAATTATTGTTACACACACTTTCTCTGAAAGAAAATTTCACACATTATTCCAAGTACAAGTAACATGATAAATATTATTATAGACAAATGTTGTTACAAGAAATTATTTTCACAGATTCAAAACCAGTAGAGATGCTGCAATGGACAATTAAGAAGAAATATATGTTAACAGGAAAAAGAAGATTAATCTTTTTGTAAGAAAATAAAGCATTCAAAATGACTTTCACAAACATATTCCCTCTCACAAGGATCAAATTATAGCCTAAACTGCTAACACAGACAACTGCAAAGTTATCATCCATACTATTGAAAGGGCTTTTTATTTTTTTCTTTCTTTCTTTTTTTTCAAATGAAGACTTCAAAAATAGTGGTATTTCTGAAAAATAACATCTCAAAATAAGCTTACTCATAAGGAAGGATACAAGGATGTCATTAGTCATTTTCCTTACTAGAACTGTCACTTTATAGGAAAGGCAACACACAGGACATAATCCTGCCTTTTTTATTAGAGACAAATTCCCTTTTAAAAATAATCACAGTTTCATTAAATAATACTTTCCATCTGTCTGAGAGATATTAATATTTCTTCCAAAAAGTTTCAACATGAATTTCAATCATGTAGACTACTTACATACAATAATTTCTAGATAGAAAGGTATTTTGAATAAGACAGTTTCATTGTAGTCATATCCTGGTTTCTTTGTCTTTTTCTTAGGCACTGAAGTGTAAATAAAAACTCCTCATTTAAATTAGAACTAGTCTCCTCCTCTGCTTTATTTCTTCCTTTCAATTTTCAGTTTTGACTGCAATGCTCTAAGAGCAGCACTTAAACTAATTGCAATTTTTGCTTTTGCTTCACCCTCCCTTTTCACTTCACCATTTTGTGCCTTCGCATAAAGGAAAGGTGACCAACTTCCTCTGAAGGTGATGCTAATGCAGTTCAATAAACAGCAGAGAGAACAGGGTGACCTGAAATGGTGCAAGCCATATCAGAAAGGCATTTCATTTCTTTCTATTATGAAAATGAGATTCTCCTTTAAGTGTGGTTATTGAGGTGCAAAAACATAATGTAAGGTAACATAGACTTAAACAAGATGACCTCATTCATCATTCTGGGGTCAACTAAAAATGTTGGAAGCATTTTGAGCACTGGTTAAAGAAAAAAAAATCAGGGAAAAAAATTTTTATTCTCTTTGGGATTGACCCTTTAAACTACAGTATACTGCTGAAGAAAGAGCACAGCCTTTACATTAGCCCTCAGCATTAAGCATTTGCACAGCACTTGTGCAGAGAGCCAGTTGTAGCATGAAGAAATGTTTAACCAAGTTCAGCATTATGGAGTGAAACTCCAGACATGCTCTGATCTCATAATTGGTAAGGAGGAGGAAAAGTGGACATCACAGCAGGCAGGAAAGGTGTTGCACTGGGCTTAAGATAAGAGTCGTAAATTTTGACTGGAGCACAGCTGCTTGGCTGCAATACACCTTATGCAATTCAAATAGCCAGTATTTTTAGGGGTTTAGTTACTCCTCCAGATAGCCAGAATTATTCAAATGTGCTTAAGAACTGTGTTTACAAGGAATTGATGAGGGGGCAGACAAGACACCAGCCGCTAATACAGAAATGTGCCTACGGGTTCAGATCAAACAGCACCTCTCACAACTGCTCCATGCCTCTGACCATATGGTGTTCATCTGTTCATCTCCCCAACCATTCATTTGGACTAGGATGTTGAACTGTGCCAAATAAGCTTCCCAGGGAGTTTTCTCACAAAGATACAGGAGAGGAGGGTTGTGTTATCTGAGCTGAGCCAATCCAACCTCTCCCCTCCAGGCCTTTATGAATAAAAGCAAAATGGAAAACCTGCAAACACCCTGCCTCAGTCACCATCTCCACTGGCCCAATCCCTAACCCAGACAGTTGTCTTCTAAAGTCCCTATAATTTCCTTCTCAAAGCTATTGTTTAATTGCCCAGCCCCTGAGTGCTTATTTCTGTCTAGAAATTTCAAATCATGCAAACTTCCCAGTCTTTTCTCTTCCTGGAAAACCTGTTGATCTAGGACAGTCACTTCATATCTTCTATTCATTTTATCGAACTAGACAGAGTTCTGTAGTTTTGTCTGTACTCAGACAAAGATATCATTTCTAGCAATAGTTCATTGTCAATTCTTTCTGGAAAGTTTCCAGATGTTGCTTTAATTCATTTTGTGTAGTCTCCTGGCTCAGTTTTAAGTCTTGTTTTAATTCCTTTTGGTCCTATATCAATTCCTCTTGGCTATTTTTGTATCTATGAGCATCTCCATTATTTATTGCATATTGATTCGACAGCCATATGAACACACAATATGCTTTTCTGCTAACACCAGTTTCAGTGCTTCCTGTCCCAAGAAACTAAGTATTTTTGATCTAATGGATTGTCTTTCTTAGCTGGGAAAATTGATTCTGTTAGTGTCTTTGATGAAGTTAATATCAAAGTAAAAGGGAAAAGAGTTTTGCTACCTAAACAATAAAGGCAGAAAAAGCAAGTATTCCCTCAATCTAATTTTCTTTTTTCTCTTAGTCCAGTATCCAAAGGAAACTCCTTATTTTTTCTTCTTTCCTCCCTCCTAAGCCCCAGATTTGCACTGACAGGGATAGTTTAGGAAAAGAGGGATGCTGGCCCCAGAGCAGCCTGCTGATTTCCCCAGATGATGGCTCCCTGGAGTTTTTCTTCAGGCAATGGCTGCAGGTCCAGAATCCAGTAAAATGGATTTCAAATGCTCCCACCTGTGTTGAGACAAAGACAGGTTCTTTGTTTCATTGCTTGGACTCTAATTTTAGGTAGGACCTAGAGTAATGAAACTGTTTTGTTTTGGGCCTTTGTACACCACTGCCTTACCTTTTTAACATAATTTTAATGTCTGAGGAGTAAAAATACGTCTGTAGAAGTAATACATAGTTTTTTTCCTCACATCTTGCCTTCATACATATCTTACTCTGAAAAGTTTATTGCTATTATAATTGTCAATATACTTATTCCATGAATGGAAATTTACTAGCAGCAAAGTACTACATCCCAGTTTGTCTTTTATCACATTCAGCTGAAGATATTAGTGAAGAAAATGAATTGCTAATCATCTTGGAGATAAATGATATAGAAATTCTGATTTTCTTATTACAGTGTATGCAACTTCAATACTCTTAATAACATACTTCATTCAGAAAAGTCTTTTTGTTGTAATATGAATCAGGAGACTAATAAATCTGACAGCCTCATATTAAAAAAAAATCTTTATAACAAAAAAAGAAAGAAAAAAAATAAGAAAAAGGGAAAAGGAAAAAAGAAAAAATTATTGGCATAATGATAATCACAATACATGTTCTGATTTTCACTCAGCTTTGCAATGTATAATATAGAATCAGCTTTAAAACTCCCAGCTTCAAATGGGGTGGGGGCTGTGTTTCTCTTTCAAGTACAAGTGGCACTTAAAACACCTGGAACAGTATAACCTTTGATTCTATGTACAAACTTTCACCACCCTAACTTCACTGCCTTTCAGTTACTTGCTGCTGAAAAAAGAAACACATTAAAAATATAAGTAAGCTCATGATTATTTTCTATTACCTTCTATTTTAGTGGCAGATGAACTCCCACAATCAAGGACAGAGCTCTCTAGGATAAAATCATTTAAGGTGCATAAGAAAACCACCTCTTTTTGAAATTTTGAATAGAAGCATCTTACATAGCTTTTGTTGAACATTCTTTACAACAAAGAATATTATTTTTGATGCAAGAAGTTCTCTGTTAATCCCATGTCATTTGACTTTAGGGTCTTATCAACAAAGAAAATTTCTGTTTATTCTTTTCAAGGGTATGAAAAGGTTAAGAGAAGTACCGTCTATCCAGACTTTCAGTGCTGCACTCCTTTCCATAACAAAACCTTCACATCTATGTTTCTCTCCTTTTTTCTACCAAATACTTTATATCTAGCACTACATACCAGTAGACAAACTTAATGAGGGAATCCAAACATGAAAAACTGGGACGTCTAGATTTGTTCTGCGTCTTTTGTATTTCTTTTTCTCTCACAGTGCCCCTGTGCAATCCCATGTATTGCCACCACCTGGCTCTACTGTCTACTGTTCTCATGTGGGTCAGTTGCCATCATAGACTGTGCTAGAGGAAATACACCTCAGTGGGGATTTTTGTCAAAACTATGCAAACTTTTACAATCAAATCCTTTTATTTCTTGTATCTAAATACAGCATATAATCTCTTTTTCAGCCTATTCTAATTAAAATTGGTTTTGCCTATGAGTTACAAGACACATTCTGCTCCAGATCTAAATTTTGTCAAAAGAAATTAATCTGAATTAAAATTATCTTATAACATTGTAGCATTTCAAATTTTGTAGTTTAACATCTATCTTATATTCCTTAATTACAATGCTTAGATCGCTTGTTGAACATACTTTTCACATCTTCACATTTGAATAGGAATTTGTGTATATAACTCTATAATTCTTGTGACACAGAGTGGACTATTAAAAGCAGAATTTGTTATTTGTATTATGTTAGTGTCTGCAAGTAAAATTTGGCTGGAGGCCTCATGACATTAATCAATGTAAAGATAGTTATATCTTGAGCAATATCTAAACATCACTCCATAAAAACATTAATAATTCTTAAGGCCAACAATCAGACTCTTTTTGATATCTTATGCCCATATCCATGTATTCCACTGTATAGACAGGAAAAATAGAGGAAGAAGGAATTTTATTTCAGTTTTCATCCATATGCTTGCAGAATCCAGGCCTTAAAACACAGATGTTGGCAAAGTACAGAGTCTCCAGGGCACTTACAACCTAATTAAGTCTGAGAAAAGAATTCTAATCCTAAAATAGTGCTTTCAGTTTTGGTAAGTTTTATTGAAAGCTACACTTGTGAGGATGATATTTTCTTTTTTCATTATTTTTGTTTTATTTTCCATGCTGCATGTATCAATTTGGGTGTCATCTGAAAGAAGCTAATTGTGAAATGAACATGACTTCTTTCTTTCTCCCTGGAAGATCTTACACCTCCTGTTTCTCTCTTCATCATGAAGACTTCATGCTTGTATATCAGAATATATCTGTGAAGTTACCACCAGAAAACAAGAAAGCTCAATTTCTTCTGTTTTCTTGAGCATGGTTCCAGAAAATGCCCTTTTCTGACCTATATGTGCTTATCTGTTATCATTCTTTCTTAAATTTAAAGATAGCATTTTAATCTTTTTTCTTTTTCCATTTTTCAGAGCGATCTCACATCACTAATTGTGAAGTGATTTGGTGAGATGAAAAACAAAATAACCAAGACCCTAGTGCATAAAGTTAATAGTTATTTCTTAAATCTCTGGATTTGGCTTATCACTTGAGAGGCATAAACAGACCCTTCATTTTTTTCTTCTCTCTCTGAGTAGTTATGCTGAACGTTAGTCATCTTCATAATATCTTCTTTTCTGCAGGTGGCTAAATACCTCCATCTTAAACTATCTTAAATGATTCAGTTTCATTATTTTTGGAAAATAATTCTTGTTTGATTCAAAAATACAGGAAGGAGACTGATGTCAGACAATCTTCATGTAAAGAAATGAAAAAAACCAAATTCTTATATGACCAGTCTATATATTCAATACATTCACAAGAAAATTTGTCCATCAGCCCCCATACCCTTACAGTGCCAACCTCCATGCTCAACCTTACAGAGCTGTCATCCACCCTCTCTGAATATGATGAACAGTGAGCAAAAGTTCAATAAACCTTCAGATGTGAAAGAGAGTGTGAAGAAGTTGGGCGACAAATAGAAGCATCAGAAGGTAGAATAAATATTGCTACATGTCACCAACCTAACAAGTGAATGTATAGCAAGAAATTTATGACAACAACTCTGGAAGAAAGAATTTGTTGTCCCAGCTGGAAATAAATCATTCGACAATATGAAGAAATCAGAAAAATAAGAATCAGGACGCTTGAGTCAGCTGAACCCAATTTATATCTAGTGGGCATCCTGAAAAGCAAGGTTCCCAAATCCTGACCGCAAGACACAATGACTACTGTGGCTGTTGCTAACAAGATCTTGACCTCAATTGCTTGCCATGTCTTTTTCCATACCAGGAAAGGAAAAGTTAGTTTGAAAACTCATGTGGTGAAAGTGCATGTATAGCTATTAAAATGGTGGCAGCATCCATATTTTACATTTGTTTTTGCTTCAGGAGAATTGAGGGAGACACAAGAACAGAACCACAGCAGTCAGGGACAGGTTATCTCCAAATATTCAGTGGGTAAATGCAACTCTATTCTGCAGTTTCTGATTTGAAATTAGACCACTGGAATTCAAACCACAATTTCTTAGGCAGCGAGGTCCCTGCCACTCCATTCCAGCTCAGAGAGGGGACCCTGGCTCCGGCCAGGACCACTGCTCCAGATCAGGTCCCATGTGGTGGCCTGGCCTCAATGACTGCATTCTGAGCACAAGCTTTTACATTTTGTTGGAGACTCACTCATGTGTTCTCCACCTTTCCTGGTCTAATAAAGAGCAATATTTTTTTTATTATATTTTTGTTATACTCATTTATACTTTTGTTATAAAAAATTGAACATTACCAGCAGTAATATAATAAAATTATTCTATTTTTGTTTTGTTTTATGCCTATAAAACTCATTCAGTTAAATATGTTTGGGCTGCATTTTCAGGTAGGATTCGACCCATGGCAATCTTGTGTATACAGAGAGCTTCATTTAGAGATTTCTAGGTTATTTTACTTATTTTATTTTATTTATTTTAATACCAGTATAGCAATGAAGAAAATAAAGGGATTATCCTGCAAAATTTCGATATGCAATTAATTTATTTAGTTTGGATTTCTGCGTGTGTATGTATATGCATGTGTGCATGCATTGCTCCAGTTACATGACACAAAGGCTTTCTTATGGACTTCAATTCCAAAGTAAAAATTTAGTAATGATTTTTTCGCTTCCTCGGTGTGTACTCCTTTCTATTAAAATGGGTCTGTAATTCACAATAAATGTAAGCAAGTTGTTTAAAAGCTTTAGTGAAGTGGCATCTGGATGATTCTAAGTAATTTAAACAAACTCAAACAGATAATTTGATGATACGAATACACAAAACACATATATTTATATTTTACACAATAAATAAACCCAATGTGTATCAAAAATCTTCCTGTGAGTTAATTTCAGAAGTAACAAATAGATTTCCCTCTTCATGAGTCTATTAATTGTTTCAGTGGTAGTGCTCTCATGAGAAAGGAGAAGTAGCTGAAGACTCAACAGTGATAGGTGCATAACCGTGTTACAACTCCAGGTCAGATTCCTCATATAAATTTGACTTTCACTGAAATCCCGGGAAGTATGTCAATTTGTATTTTTTGTTGAATTTTTCTCCTGCTCATATTGTGAGATGATCCTTAGGTGACTTGTGTTGGACTTTTCATGCTAGCTTACGTTAGGTCAAGTTCAGAATAAACTCTGTGAAATTCTCCCTGAAGGTGCCTGTAGCAGCTGATAAACAGATATTTTAAAAAGACACATTTTATCTGGGCTAGTAATAAGAACAGGCATATAAATTATTCTGATTTGATTTCAAATCCATACAAGTTTCTTATGTTCAAAGAATTAAGTGAAGTACAGAAGTTATCACGTTCATATTGACTTAAGAAATCATGAGGAAAAGCACAAAAAGAGTCGAGCAAGGAAAAACAGAGATTATATAAAACATAATTAAATTGACAAGAAAGTATTGAGGAAGAGGTCAAAACCAAAATTGTTTTCTGCATTTGAAATTTGGTTTGATTTTTTTAAATGGTGTTCTTTTCAGAATCACATGAGAACAAAATGTTATCAATGTTAATACTTCTTTGTGCTCCTGTGATGTTAGACATTCCAAATAGACTTTTGAAGGTTTTATTGATGAAAATGGTTTCTGCAAAATGGTGGTAGATATTAGTGATAGCAGCTGATTTCTTCTTGGGCCATAGGTACTGTGAGGGAGGATGGAAAGTTATTTATCACACTCATCCATTTACAATATTCTTATTAAATTCTGTGTTGGGATGCAAAAATTCAAGACTAATTTTAAAATATTGATGAATAGTCAAATATGTTTTTCTAATTCCAGGTAAATGGGTGTTCACATTAATTCTACTAGCAATTATGATTTAAAAGATTGGATAAAATGTAAAATTAAATGTTCTTTATGTTATGAATAGTGTTTGCATTTCATGCTTCTCAGACAACTGCTTCAAATTGCATTCTCAAATGCTACTCAAAAACTACTCCAGTCCTGGCATTTTCAGCCTTGGATTTCTCTATTTGGATATACTCTCCCAAGTTTCCCTGAGTATGTCATTCTTCTGAAAGTCAAGAAGTTTACATTCTTGCCTGTCTCAGGCCCCTGAGCACTAGTACCCTTTCAGTTCCTTTTCTCCTTTTGGCTGACATAACCTAATGGCTTTGACTGCTTCATGCTTTCCTTTTTATCACCTCAGATGTTTTGGATATTCTGTTATAAACCTTGACTTCCCCATAGAATCTTGGTTTAAAGATCTGGTTTAGCTTGCAAACATGAATATATTTTTTCTCAGTTTGTCTTTAATGTCACCACTGATCAAGATAGTCTACCTACCTTTTCTTACATCAGCTACTCTCATTTAATTCATAAAGCAATGGTTCCCGGTAAAGGTCTAATATTTTAAAAAGCAATTCCATCAGACTTCTCCTTAACAAGAGATGAAGCCTTCATCCAGAAGTACATGAATTTGGAGAGAGGAAAGAAGTAAAGCAGGTATTTTTGATATATTCCTTTAATGAAATTATGAGGCCTTATAGTTCCTTCCAGGAAGAAAAACGAGTCAGGTTAGAAATCTGCCACATACACACTGCCACTGTATAATTTGGCTTCTGAAGGACTTATCACAGAATAATTCTTACAGGTGTAGAGACAGAACATTAAACTGCATTCCCTCAGTGTAGTTACTATAATCAGGATCAAACTGATTGCTGTGTCTGAAGTAAAGAAAGAATCCAACTCTTCCACATTCATAATCACTGGGAAAATAAATGCTATTTCATACCTTGACAGCTTGATGAGGCTAGCCTTGAGGATTTTGTTTGCTGATTTTGTTGCCTTCACAGCTGAAACTATTCATTACTGTGTTTGGAAGATCAAAACTATATTTTTTAAAA
>VRYO01002355.1:6670395-6682311 GCA_009812075.1 Sialia sialis
GTGTGGCTTATCAGTGTGAAATTACTGTAAATATTACTATAACACAAATTCAGGAACTTGAAAGAAGAGCAAAATAATGATCTCTCAGAACACCCATTTTAGCTTCAGCAGTGTAAACATCTTGCTTTTGATTAAAAAAACTTCAATTCTTTAGTAAAATAAGATTTTGGAGCTCGCTGCACTGGATAATTACAAGAACCTAGGCATTTCCATGAATCTGATAAGTTTTATCAAGGGAATTAAGGGTTTTTTTTAAAATTTAAGGAGTTCAAATGCTTTATTGGCCATATTAAGTCTTTACAAAAGAAGATATTTAAAAGGTGTTTAAATATAGAACATAGTAATGGTAGAGGTGGATAAAATCAGGTGAACATCAAATGTATTTTTATATTAAATTTAGGAAAAATGTTTTGGAAGAAGAGAGATCATTAAAAAGTACTTTCTTCAGCCATATATAATCTTGCCAGATTGTAAAATATCATTTAATTATCAAGGTTAAAGACAGCCTTGTTATTTTCAGTGACAAGATGTCGCACTGAGATTTCAATAAATTATTTTCAAGATGCTTCTAGTGTTATCTATCGAATTCTATAACAAATCATTCACATCATCTTGCAGGTTTTGCACAGAAGCAAATGCAACATATACAGGAACAAAAGAGAGACTTTCTATTAAACTTACCACATGTCATTACTGTGTGATATTTGTACTGAAACAGACACATACTAGATTTCTCCAATTCACCATACATGTGTTAAGCTAAATAATCATAATGCGATGATGTCTAAAATCCGTATTTTTGCTTTTCACAATAGAACACAATTTTCTAGATAAATAATTGTCATACACTGGATCCTGCATTTATCTTTGATAATTCAGTTATATAATTTTATAGTAATGAGATAAATATTGATGAGACAATATTATCACAATTAAAAATATGAAAAAAATGACATCACTGAAGCATTTTTGGGAGAGTGAGAGCATCACATACTGATTTAAAAATAAGTTTTATCGTTTAGTTTTCTCATAAGAGAAACCACTCATATTTCTACCAACATGACAGTAAATCTAGATGTTGAGGCAGCCACAGAAATCGGGGAAGAGATAGAATTCAGTTCAGAGAGCGTTAGTGTGCAAAACATTTCAAAGAGAAAAATGTGGCAGCAGTAGAAATGGGCTTTTCTTTTAGTCTTGAAGATAAATCAGGAAACCAGTAGAGCTTCTAAAAAACTAAAATAAATGCTTGAGTTCCATTTGTTACAATTATCTTTGTATCAAAGAAAATCTTGGAAACTGTCATTCACTCTTTGTTTTCCTACTACTCCTGCTCCTTTTTGATGGGCAAATGCTAACGCATATGTAAAAAATAACCATATTTTTTATTAATTATAATTAGTTGCACAGAAGACATTTAATTTCAGTGGGTAGTTTTTTGCTTTTTTTAATGTATATTTAGATAATGGAACTCACACAGCAGAAGAACATTTTATAAAGGTATTAATGAATTTTGAGTAACACTGAGAGTGAGAGACAGTGGAAATACCAGTGACAAGAAATAATTTAATCTCTTCAGAGATGTTAAGCCATGTGCAGGGCACATCTAAAGCACCCATAAAAACCTGTACATATAGCACCTTTCCATAAGAAAAATGAATCCTAGCCCTCTTATGTTTTAGAGATAAGATTAAACTTTATTCTCACTTTAAAAAATCTTCTGTGTTAATAAAAAGAAAAAAAATTCAATCAACTGAATGAAAATGAAGCCTCTACTACAAAGCAGGCTCAAGGTTTTGGCTAAACAGTAGCAGGAATTTAACATGGAATTTGATCACAAAACCTTCCATAAATAGTCACTTCCTTGCTCTGTATGTTTAACAGAGTCAGAAGGGTAAAGAACGGGCGATTAAATAAATCCATGGAAGAACTAGTAGTTTTGAACATGGGATAGTAATGCTTGCTCAATGCTAAAGGCAAATTTAACAAACCAAGACTCTTGAAAGTTAAACTATGTAGAAGAACCCTGGCAACAGCTGGCCCATATGCACAGCTGGTATTAGTTAATGTGCCTATTCTAATTTGGACAGGCTGAAACTGGTTGACATTAAATTCACTTATGAGTTGTCACTAAGTTTAGCCTAACTTCTTGATTTCTGAGTGTTCAATCCAAGGGCTTGATTGGATATTGTGAAACTACCTGTTCAGCCAAGAAAGTTCCTCTTCAGTTCCTGTACTTGGGACCTCAGAGGCTGTTTGGAAATATTCTCTCTATTCTGAAATGCAGAAATCTCAGAAGATTGATGGTTTTTTTGGACAAGGACTATATATATCATTTATGGCTACCTTTTTATTATTTTACTTTTATGCCCAATACTCCAGACTGCCACTGGTAAGTTTTCTCTAGTGTTTTACAGATGGTGTCATGGTCTGCCTTTAAATATTTTTTAATCTAATCCTCAAAGTATGTTGTTGTTGCAGTAGGCAGAAAATTGACATTAAACTTGTCCATCCTTTAAAAAATCATTATTCTGATAGCCTTAATCACCCATTAGAAATCTCACTCTTAAGTCTACCAATGAAGGTTTTTTTAAAATGTATTTCCATTTTTATTCAGCTTTATTCATTATTTTTTCCCACATCTTTGGTAGTGTAAATAGATTCATTAACTGATCCAGTCAAAATCAATTGCACATCTAAAGGATAAGACAATACACTATAAGAGTGAGAATGCAAAGAAATATTGAAGTGTGCATATAGTTTCCACAGACAATATATTTGTTGTAGATATAATAATAAACTATGATTTACCTGAGCATTTTTAGTTATTTGGTTTATTATTTACAGGAGAGAAAAGCCAGATTAAGGGATGTATTGAAGTATCTTGTCAGTGAAAGCTTCAAGCTTGTGGATAAGAATGAAAAACTTGTTATTGTCTGTTGAATTATCACTAATGAAACACAAGAGTTTCAAGAGTTTTCAATAATGAGTATCAGAGTCAGAGAAGCAGATTTCTGAAATATTAAAACTTTTTATTGTCTATGTATGAAGAAAGTGATTTATTAAACAAGCTGCTGAAGAACAAAAGGGGAAAAAACATCCATTCTCTTGAAATACATTTTCCTTAGCCTCCCTAAGAACATATTTATAACTTGCATGATAAATAGAAAAGGTAAGCAAAGAATAGCATTAGAATGTGCACTTAAAAAAAAAAAGAAAAGAAGTGCAAAAAAATTTGGCCAGCTGGTAAAAAAGTAGAATTAATATGCCTTTGTGTATCAGATTTGCAAGAATGCAAATATTGCAGCTTTTGGTCAGCTGGTTTAAAGATTAATTTCAAACAAGTAACTATTTTCCTTAAGGAAATGGACTAATAATAGTTCATAAGCATGCAAACAAGGCTGACTCTGCCATAAAAGCAGAATAGGTTGCCAACTAGTGCAGCAAAATATTGAGGGCAGCAAATTAATTGTGAACATAGTTTTTGGGTCTGCAGATCTTTTTTCTGATTGTCTTAAACTGCAAGCATTTTGGATTTGCATGTAATTGTATGGTTAAATCAGTAGATCAAGTGAATATTATTAAAATGATGTTTTAAAACTACAGCTATGTATAAAAAATCTTGGTATTATTATAAAATAGGATACGAGCTATGTAACTTTGTTTTAAAATACATCATTACCTATCACTGTTACCTATCTACCACAGAGTTTTTTCTACAATCCCCTAAATTTTTGCCTAAGAGGAGTGTTAAACACAAGATTTTCCCCAAAGAAAAATCAACAGGCAAATAAAAACAACAAAAACCCAAACAATATAATAGATGATTTGATAATTTCGTCTTTGATTGCCTGTTTCAGACATCCAAAGGGACTCAAGCTATCAAAGTTCTGACAGGCAATATCTTGTTTTGATCCAAGTCCATTAGTCAATATCTGCCATTTGCCACTTAGTAACATCCAATTTTGATTTTAATTATCCTGAATAACTTGGCATTACCAACAAAATTTCATATCCTTGACTTGTCACCCTTTATAAAATGCTTGTCTTGAACATTAACCAGATCTGATATGCGCACTAATAACTCATTGTGGGTCTGAGTAGCGTGAACTTTAATTTAGATGAAGGATTTTGAGTAGTAACCTCAGTGTAAGAAATACCGCATTGGTACAGTTCACACCATCAGAAAGGAGCATAGAAGAAAAGCGATGTAAAAGGTAGAATATTGTGTGAGTTAAGGTATCCAGGAAACTGGCATCCAGCTTTTTGTTGTCTAAAGTGCAGATGGACTAGAAACTAAATTAACCATAGAAACATCACCATTTCATTGTAATTCCAATATTTCATTTACACTGCTGCCATGAGTTGTTGGCAAAATGCCAGCAGTAATCTCATATTTCCAAGCTTTAATATTCTCTTCTAATTTGCTCTTTTTTCTGTCTACTACCTTTAATTTTTTATCGTTTGCAATGGAAAAATGCACTTTGATGTATCAACTGAATGTTAATTCCTAGTTTTGTTGGTGGAAAATGTTGGAATACCATGTGGACTAAGCCAAATAACAGTTGATGCAAAATTAAAAAAAAAAAAGGTAACAAATTCAAGTAAATTTACTAGACTTGAAATTACCATATTACAAATTGTTTGCACCACTAGCCTTTTCTCTTTCTTTGTGTTGTCTGACTTTCATAAGGTGACACAAATTTGCACCTTTGCAAACTCTCCTCAGATTCCTAAGGTTTACATGATCAAAGGATGCACATTCTACAAAACAATAGGATCTGTCTTCTAAACTGCAATTGTAGATCAACGCTGTGGTGCTGAAAATCTTTGATGAGAGCCTATATGTGAAGGTGAACAGCTGAAAGGATGCAGATTATTAATTTGTATGTGAAAACTACAAGATGGATGAGAGAAGGAAGGAAGGAAGGAAGGAAGGAAGGAAGGAAGGAAGGAAGGAAGGAAGGAAGGAAGGAAGGAAGGATATAATAATAGATGTCATTATTTTTACAAAACAATATTTCTGAATATGGGTTGCTTCCTCTTTTGCTGCATCTGCAGAGACTTCAAAGTCAGGGTCAACCAGTAGGGAATTTTATCAAATTTGCTAACATAAACAGTGATACTGAGGATTTGGTCACATCAGGCTGTAAACAAGAAATCAAGGAGACTTTTTACACAGCAGAACTATGTATAAGCCAAACATAACCAAAGTTCTTCATCAGAACACACTTTTAAAAAATTCCAAATATGTAAAGGTAGAACACAATTGAACCAGAGATAGTAAAATCTAGCCAGTAGCTCGATTTTCTTCTCTTTTCAATTCTATCATGCATAGTAAATTTGAGTGAGACACCTGGCTGGCACCCAATATTCATTAAATTCCTCAACTCTGAAAGAGCAGCTGTCATTTCAGGTGTCTTCTGCCTGCTTTAGAGCTCACTGCAGGGTTCAGGAGAGGCTAATGGAGCTAAGAAGTCCTGCTGCCTTGCTGAAGATTCTCCCTTAGCAAAGGATTATTTACCTTTGCTGGACCTTCACAAGATTTGCATTTCTTTTACTCTGCCTAAGGGCATATCTCTACGTTGTCCTTTCTACAAACACTTGTCTTTGCATCACTGCCTGAATGAGTATTCTCTGATCTTGATTCTCCCAAGTACCTGCTCTATGAAACAAGAACTGATTGCACTACATATAGGTGCAATAAATATTATTTGTGTGCTGTTCCAGTAATTTGGGGTATATATGAAAATCTGAAGAGCAATTCAGTCTGTCATGGAATTCTTTTTTGTATACTATAAAAAGACTCTCCTGGTTATACACTGTAATGTTCTTCAGGTATAAGATGACATCATTGAGACTGGTCTTCTCACTGACCTCACCACAATATGTAGGCAAAGACCTGTCCATTGAGCATGTGTGAAAAAAATGCAAATTATGGGAAGGCGAGGCTCAAGACGTCTTAGAGACATGCTGATTAATTCGTTCACAAACTGATACTGGTCACTAGGACTTGTTTCAGGAGTTTTCTCAGGAATCAATAAATACAGACAATTTAGGCTTTCAGTAACTTCCCGTATTAGCAGATGTCATATGGCATAACAGCCCAAAATTTTTCTAGCCTAATTAAAAATCACATTTTATTGATATACCTTATTTACTTTTCTAGTTCACAGTAATTACGAGGATTATAAAACCACATAAGAAAAAAGTATTTCAGTTTTGGGTAATTGAGAGAGTGGTATGATTATCTGATGATAATCAGGGTTACAAAGACAATATTGCACAGTGATACACTTGGGATTAATGCACTTTGAATGCAAAAAATATTTTCAAAATGCCTTTATATTTGTGAGCATCAGGCAAGGATGTATCATAACTAAAGAAGTAAGGAAGGGGAACAAGGAAGGTGTTGGTGAGAAAAACTCAACCTGAAATAATCATGAGAGAGACAAAAACCTGGTATCATTCTCCATACCTGTCCCAAAGAACCAAGTCTGAGCTGCCACCTCTTTAAGTCATTTCACACCTAACAATAACTTTAAATGTCCCCTCTCTGAACTCTGTCCTTGTCTTCCTACACCTCTCTAAATGTCAAATAGTGGCACCAATGCTCACATCAGTAAAGCTGTTTAAATTCTCCCTATGAAAAGTCACATGCATCACTAATGTCTGTGCTGGAATCCAGTTGTGTGCCATGTAATGCTCCCTCTGTCTGTCCTTACTAATACAAAGGATTGATAAGGGGAGACAACCATGTGCATGAACCATGTTTTTATTAATCATATAATCCAATTTGTTACATTTTCTTAAATGTTACTATTAGAATTGTATCATTATAATAAATATTTTTTTCAAATTTTATACTCATCTTTTTCCTCTTGTCCTTTCCTTTTTACCCTTGTCTACAGCATTTCAAGAATAAAATTTGCACAGAGAATTTGGAAGTGACATCTACAAGAGAGTGGTTCAAGTACAGCAGAAAGTTGCACATTAACTTTCTTATTTTATATCTCAGTGAAAGAAAAGGAACCAATTGGAAATTCACACCAGGTTTGCTGCTTCCAAAATGTCTCCATCTCATAAAATCCATAAAAGTCATACTGACCCTCTAGGAAGACAAGATAGTTTTAAAGTTTCTTTCAAATCTTCTGCTGTAGAAAAAAAATGAGACTACAAAAGAAGTTCCACACAGGAGAGCTTTGGTGCTACCACTGTTTTTGTAATGCCAGAACAGATTCAACAGACTCATCTCTGGAATTACTCTAATCTGTCCTTTTTCATATATATTATATAAAAAATATGTTGCTCCTTAAAAAGGATTCTTCTATTTTTTTTCTTTTTTACTTTATCCATTATTGTATCATCCATTCATTCACAATAGGTTGTCTTATTTGTGGTTGTTTTATTCATGTATTGGATTAAAGTGTATGGTGGGAAATATCTTACATCTATATAATGCACCACTTTTACTACAATTGAGAGCTTTCATCCAGAACGAGTGCCCCACTAACTAAATTAAATCATTCAGGATAAATGCAACTTACCACAGTTTTTCCCTTTTCTTCTTTTCTAACTCTAAATAAATAAAGTATATAAATTAAAAAAAGAGAAAGGCAAATATAGCATACAGTATGTTCAATGTGCAAAACATGAATAGTATTCAAGTAGCTTCTTTCTTTCTTTCTTTCTTTCTTTCTTTCTTTCTTTCTTTCTTTCTTTCACAAAATTAATTATGTAAAAAAAATTAGTATGTAAGGGAAAAAAATTGCTATGAAGTGGAAAAATCTCTACAAAGAAATAGGGCTTTTCAATGAATAGCCTCACTCTTTTCAATGAATAACCTCACATTTGAGTAGGAAAACTGAGGAAACAAATCTTGTTTTGCAAAGAACCTTAGAATATATATTTTTAAGTATAGTTTCTTTGCAAGTTTTTAAGGTCTCCACTTTAACAGCATGGAATACAAATAATCCAATTGTATCTTCCTGTTTAGACAGGTATGATAACGTTTGATTTTTATCCAGGTTACTCATACAGAAAAATGTATGCCTCATGTTCTGACCTGAAATGGGATAGATTCACATGCATATGGTCTTGAGTGGTGTAAACTGAAACTGCATTTAATCAGAATTATTTTGTCTTCCTGACTGGGGAAAATAAGTTTTCACATTAAAAAGTCAAGGGAGAAATTAATCATGAATGTTAAAATAGTTTGAAGGGACAATTTTGGGGATTTTCTTAGTGTTGATGCACACGGACATGCCTGATTTTACACCCACAAGGAACTTAGAATATCACTGTCTGAATGAAGCACAACATCCTGTTTTCTGTCTCTCTGGGCCACACTTAGACGTTTGGCTCAATTCAAAGACCAAGCAGAAAGTAGTTTGGGGCCAGGAAATTTTTTGTTACTTAGTGATAATTTTAACTGAAAATGTTATTCAATATGTTAGATTCCACAGCATTCCATGTTTTAAAAATTAAATGAGAAATTTAGTTACTTTTATGGGACACATGATAGTTTTATTGAGTATGTTGCAGGAAAACAGCTAAAATCTCCACACCTGAGGAGGTCAAGATGAAAACTACAGAAAACATCTTTACATGAGCTAAATAAATCTCTATCAAACCAGGGTGACCAGAGCCGTCTTCTTTCTTTCCTTCATTATCAAGGTTTTCAAGAAGCATGTGGTAAATGAGGCCATACAGAAACTAAGTACTCTTGTTATAAAAGTAAATTTTTAAGCAATATTTTCACATATCATACTGCAAAAAACAGTCTTTCAGATTCTTTTGCTCTAGTAAAATTAACGTTTGCATTTTTAAAGAAGTATATCACAAAATTACCAGTCTGTTCTATACTGTGAGGAGTGGCAATACAAATCAAAAATCGACAATGAACTGAATGTATGTGCAGCACTTGGTCATATTTTTGGGCTGGTAAAGAACTTGTGATTTGAAGACAAATCTCACTACACAGTGAGTAGAAATTTGAGGAAGACACAGAAGTAGCTGTAAGATGAAATAATGCGAGCAAAGATCACTGCAAATACCCGAGGTCTGTTATCTGCTTTGTTTCACTCCACACTCTCCTTCCTTCAATTTTGCATGCTCTTTTTCTCAATACTTGAAAGAGTTATCTTTAAGCAGAAACAGTATAAAAATTCAAAGCATTAAAAAGATGGCAAAATAAATTTTTATATTAAAACCTGTCGCAACCCTTCAAAATGTTAACATTTATCTCTTTTTTGCATAGATACACTTCAGACAAATCTATGAAGCTTTATGTATGTTGACATTTTTCTCTGCCAAACAGCTATATCTTGACTGATGTATCAGAAACATCATTTGCATTTGGTTTTTGGTAAGAAATAAATACCTTTTCTGATAATGTACTGTAGCACCAGGACTCCTGGTTCTTTTGAGAACTTCCTTCTCAGTTCACTTCTTCCTTTCTCTGACCTTCCTGAAGAACTTAGATACCTTAAATCTCTGTATTTCTACCTCATGTCCTTGGATAGAACAATTTATTGACTTCACCTTCTGCCCTCCCCATCCAAAAAGAGAGAGAAGGAACCCCTGTACACACATACAGAAACACAACTCTACTCAGTGAAATCCTTCCCCAGATCCTTAAGGCACCCTGTCACACACACCCACCAACCCTCTGAACTCTGGATTTCAGCAAGGGCCAGCTTCCCTGTCTGTTCTCATCCTCTTTTTGGCATGGCTGACTCAGAGGAGTCCCCATTCCCCTGGACTGCTCCCGTCTGCCTGCTCACCTGCCCTGCCTAGCCTGAGCTCTTCACAGCGCCACAAAAACAAAGCATCCTGATGTGCCATCCTCAGGTACCCTGGCTCGTTTTTCAGGGTAAAGGGAAGGAGTGAGAAGGTGGTAGACAACTTCCCAACATTTTTTGTGCAAATAGCCCTCAACAGGCTATGCTTTATCCCCTTGCCTGTATACCTTGCAGGCTTTGAAGAAAAGTCTTCTGGACTGCCAAAGATGCTGAAACTTTCACAGACATTGGAAAAGGAGAAAATAGAGAGGCAAAGGGGGAAGGAAGAAGTATGAGGCTTTGAATGAATTTCTTTAACTTTCTTATGATTTATTCTGCATTTCCCAGAGGGCTCAAGTTTACTCTGGAAACCACAGTAGAGTAGTGTCTGCTGCATTCTACAGGTCAGTGACACAATACCAGCACTTGGATAAAAAAAATCCACACCAAACACTATTTCAAGTGAATTGGAAATTTTTTTAGGGCACTAATGAGGCCTGGTAGATTTCTTTTTTTTAAAACAAAAGGAATATTAACTGAACCAGGAAACATTCCGAAATTTCTCATGACATAACTGTACTGTAAGCATACTACAACAGCAAAGTGACTTCTGTTTTGTCAGTATTTATACTTTATACTCTTTTAATTGTTTCTGTTAAAAGATAGCTATTTTGACAAAATTGCCACAGAATACAGTATTGTTCTGCATCCTGAAAAAAAATATCAGCCTAAATTTGTGGCCATGTGGAAGAAAACATTCAAAAAATGGAAGTTTCTTTTAAGGAGGAATATTATTTCTTTTCTGCTCACAGATCCATTTTCTATTAGAATAACCTAAATTTCCATCTGGCCTTAAATCTCTTCTTTTTCTTTTTCTATTCTCAGTGGTGGCTTATATAACACCTGGTGCCCACGTTTTCACCTCACTTTTATTCTGCTTCACAATTTGCAGTTCCACAGGATTTCCCCAAATAGCTGGTGATATAATTTTCCCCACATTTGCCTTCACTGATGTGCACACAATTCAGATATGGGTGGCTTTTTTGTCAAAGCAGAGCCTGAAGTGCTTTCAGCTACTTCATGGCTGAAGTGGATTAAAAGTTTTTTAGGTTTGAACAGAGCTTTAGCATTATTGGCAGTATTTCCCTTAAAAACAGCTCTTCATTGTGCCTCAGATTTCTCATTTTTGACAGGCTTTTCATGACCTGGACAGAAAGTTAACGTGGTAGCCAGGTTTCCATTTCCATAGCTCGGGAATGGACGTTTGGGATGTCACACCTCCATAGTTCACTACAGTTTCTTCCATTTCCAGAACCTCAACATAATTGACAGCTCGTCTGATAGAGATGCCTGACACTTCACATTTAAGAAACCTGCTCAAGAACTATAAACAACAGAGATGCCACCACTTCTTCACACAACTATCTTATAGAATTTTGTCAATACTGGCCCCTTTTATTTCCCTGTTCATTTCTGTGTCACTATCAGAAAGGTTTCATGCAGTCTAACAGCATATTCTTCAAATAAAAACAGGTTGGTCCAAATATTGCTCCTACAGATGCTGCTCTAAATCCAAATTTGATTATGTCAGTAGATATCTTTTATGTGCACTCTTGTTATAGGGAAGATTAGATTAGAATTCTTTCTAACAAAGACAATTCATTTGTGTCTTTGAAAATTTCCATTTCTAGATCCTTGCCATATTTCCTAATTCTAATTCTTTTGTGGAAGTGCATATTGCACTTCTGCCACTCAGCTTTGATTGCAATTTTTCTTATCATTTGCCAAGTACAGCTCTGATTTCTGCACACAACCTTGCTTGGTCAGGACATTCAAGCTTGTTAATATTTCCATTTCAAAGCACCTTCAGCAAAGTAGCAGCAGCAGCAACAATTCATCTCTTCACAGGATGCCATCTCTGTCTGCAATGACTGTTTCATCAATGTCCAGGACAGAACATCTATAACCCTGATCCGTGTTTTTCTTTCCTTCTTTATTCACTTTCCCCTGATCCTGAATTTCTGCTTCCCATCAGAATTCATATTAAAGATATGATTTTATTCTAAGCACCTCTGGAAAGCTACAGAAAGTTACTTAATTTTAATTTCAATCATATGAGGATGCTAACTATTACAAA
>VRYO01002355.1:6683311-6713969 GCA_009812075.1 Sialia sialis
TGAAATTACTGTAGTTTTCCCCTACAAAAGGTATGAACACTGATATCTTGAGTTGCTAACACAAGAAAGCAGGTTCAGGTAAAAATACCAAATTCATGAAATATAACATATTTTTGTTCTTTAAATAGCTTAATTGTTTTCCCTCCAATACATTTTATTAAAATATTATAATATTTTGTTGATTTTCTGATGTTGTGTTAATATCTTGCTGTGATCGCATTCTAATCCTTAGAGTTTTTATGTATATATTTCCACAAAACATTTCTTTTTAATCAATAGATGCTTTGCATAATATACACATAGACTAGAATATTATGCTAAACAGTCTTATACACCCACCATTTATTTGAATTTATTTGATGGGAAAAAATGTCCATTCACTAATGCTGTCTTTGCAAACCTGATAAAATAGTTGAGATTTTTTTAAAAGAGTCTGCACTGAATCCAACGATACTGTGAACATAGCAATAAGAATTAGATCAACAAAGTGCTTTTTACATTGTAAATCCCTAACACGGAAGATTATTTATTGGGTTTTTAGTTTAGCGATGTAAGCACATAACTGAAAGTGCCATGACCATGTCGAAAGTTAATTTTCTTTCCTGAAACAGAAATGTACCTACTTTTGTGTTGGGGGGTCAGGCTCTCTGGGATGGTATGGGGAACAGAGATTACATTTCTTAAGTTTGGAAGGTTTTACAAGGTGCTTCACCGAAAAAGAATTGGAAAACAAAATTTAAGAAGATGAAATGGAAGGGTCTTAATCAGATTCAGATTTCAGATTCAGAAAACTCAAAACACGTTCACATGGATTCATTCACAGCTACTACTTGATGCTACAGATTCCATTTACAAGCCACTTTCCTTATCAAATTGTCATGCTTGCATCTGCAGATGTCACCTTGTGAGAATACTACAGTGTAGAAATCTTATGGGATAATTAATCAACAATTTTTGATGTAATTAGTCATTGCAGTATGACATATGAATGTATATTTATAATTGAAATACTTGAACTACTGTCAAGTCAGTCCATGTCACCTACTATTTTTCAAACCTTTCATAAGTCATTCAAAAATGACCAAAGAAAATTGGCAGAAAAAAAAAAAAAGATAATCAGGGGAAAATGTTAAAATAAAATGTACTGTATAATGTGATTTTCCAGGCAATTAAATTATTCAGCATCCATTATAATTGTCCATTTTCACTAATTTAATGTAAATGCCAAACAGAAACACAACCAAAACTTTGTCCCAATCATTGTTGAGAAGGATAAAACACTAAAGAATCAATGTATGTAATATTTTAACATGATCAACGCGGGAGTCACTAATGCCACAATTTTCTTAGTTACCAAAACTTCTTAAGCTGGCTTATAACTGCTAATAAATACTGACATCTTCATTGATGGTTATGGACAAAATCTTGCCACTGTGAAGGCCAATAGAAATTACTTCTCTTAAGTTCAGTGAGGCCAGATTTTCACTCCATGTATGAGACATTTCACATAACAGACAAAATAAATTACTTCAGGCTCTCAGTTCCAAAACCTGCATAATGCCTTTTTTATGTGATGAATGAAACATATAACAGCTGATGTAGAAAAATGTTTTTGTGTATTACAACTGCAGGGGAATATTAAAAACCTGGGTAGTGAGAATTCACCATTGAACAACCTCCTGGCAGACAGGAACCTGGAAACTCATTCAGTGGTTCTGTACAACAAAGAAATTTTAATAGAATCATATCCCTTGGAATAATTAAAGGAAAGGTACGAGCATTATTTTCTGGAATTGTATCTTATGATCAAAATATTTACTACTATATTCCTGTTCTGTAGAGAAAATAAGATTTTATTTTATGTTTTAACAGTATTAGCATAAATTGTATGGTCTGAATTAAGTTAAATCATGCAACTGGTCATAAAAAAAGCCTTTTTGTTAGAATGCTAGTGTATTGTTTTACTATTTTCTGTTTTCTCTCTTGATTCTTTTGTTCTGTTCAAAACTGTGTTGCTGGGACACACTTTCACTCTTTTTTTTTTTATGAAAAGAAATATTGCTACTGTAATCTGTCCCTCAGAAAGAAGAAAAACCATCAACATTATTTCTGTACAACTCCCACTTGAACTTGGGGACTTGAATTACACATTTGGCAGCAGAGTTGAAACAGATGCCATCTCTAAGGTCCTGAACCTCAAATTTTGGAATTTATGTCTTTCCAAAATAATAAAACATTTGATTTGTCAGTGCAGTTTCATGCAGAGAATCTTTTTTTAGCATTTTTTCAAGCAATAAACTAGATATATTTTTTATTCTGACATCCATCATCTTCATGTAAATCCTTTGCAGTCTGTTCCTAAATAGTTCTGTGCTATGAACGTGAATGCATTTCAAGTTCTTATTCATCTTTTTACACCTTTATTCCCAGGAATAGTATTAAGATTCATGCTGGAACTTCATGTAACAACACATAACAAAGATTTGAAAGACCTCAGGTCTCCTATCAGTTCCTTGGTTTTAAGTGTATATTTCACTAACCTTTAGTCTATGTTTTCTACTTCATGTGAGCTTTGGAGAAAGGCCACAGCACTAACTGAAACTGTAGTTTTACCATCTGGGCCTGGTTTGTTCAGAAGTACAGGCAAAATTAAATGTTCACTGTATGAGAGACAAGCTCAAAATTTGTGCCAAGCAGTGGAGGTGGGAAATAGAGTTCACTATTGGCGCTGCCACTCCCCCACATATTTCATCATTCTGTGCCTTTAAGACCTAACCTCAAAATCATTCAGAGCCACTGGAATTTACACAAGGCTAAAATGTTCCTTTCATGACTCTTTAGTTGTATTCAAAATGTATCAAGTCTGTGGCCAGCTATTATTCTGGAACCCCCTACTCTTAGCAAATTATTTTTATAGGAACTCAAGCTGCTAATTACCCACTTCTTAATGTACCTATGTACATCTCAGGTTATGATTCCATTACTCAACAGGAACCCCATCAGGAACTAGTAAATCTGGCATTAAGTTTTTTATTCTGTAAAGGCTGTAGTTCAGGGCACAAAGTAATCTGTCATGAGTCCCAAGTAATGGCAAGAATCCTCTAATTAGGTTTCGCTGGAACAGTTCAGCAAGCAGATGGTGGATCCTTACCGAGTTGGTAATGGAACACTCATTGACCTGAGTGGTGCAAGTAATGCACTAAATTAACTTTTAAAATCTATACATCCCTTGTAAGATTCTGTACTTTTTGCCAAAAAAAAAAAAAAATGGTTTCGTTTTGTTAAACATCTTAAAATCTACAGATGTTCAAGTCTGACTGTGGAACAAAAGTGTATTCTGGTAACCAAAATGTTATCATATAATGGCATTTAGAAATTCTACATGGCTTGTGAAGCTTTTTTAAATCTGGAGTTTTCAGAAGAAGTGACAAATGTTTTCTGTGCATAAGACTACTTATGTAATGTTTATCACTCTGGATACTAGGCCTTTCTTAAATATTTCAAAGTATTCATCAAAGTGAAGTGCAGGTCCCTTTTTATAAACAGATAGGCAATATGCTTTCACAGTTTTCGGAGCTCTTCCACAGTGATTTTATCTCCACTTTAAAAAAAATTCTTTATATGAATAAAGGAATCATCCTTCCTGGTGTCTGACAGGACAGCTTTAATATCAGAATTCACACTCAAAAGAATAGCTCCATAAGAGAGATCAAAAATAACCAAAGTCTTGGTAAAAAGCATGGCTTCTTGAGCAGTACAAATAAAGCCACTAATACTCATAGTTTATTTGATCTTAGTCTGTTATTCATCATGTGTTTCTGCTGCTTCAGTGTCTGCTCTCAAACATATTGTGAGCAGAGTTTGAATGAATTTGGTATATTTACTTGAAGAGAAGTTTTGCCAGCTCTCTTTCATAGTGCAGCTGGGTCAAAGTGTTTTGGCTTTCGAAGAAGAGCTGAAGTATCTGCAAATTCTCCAAACCATGTCCAAACAAAACAACAGATGCTGAGTTTATCGACTAAACCTTGTAGCAACTGGCAATTAAACCACCAAGTTCCAGCCATTCAGCTGGAAAGTTAATGCACCAAATCTATGTTAGTATCTAAGGAAAATAAAATAACACTGGAAAGGATATTGATAACTTTGGCACGTTGATACTATTTGGAAGTAGGAAAAATCACAAGAGGTTTCCTATTTCAACAAGGGTGGTTTCCCAAGAAGGAAGCACTTGTTGTTCGTGGCTCTACATATTTTCAGCTACATTAACCCCTGCATTATTCTAAATCTTCGGTATTTTAAAAAGATCTCAGCATTAATATTCTCAGCCAGAATTTCCCTGGAATCCATCTCCCATGGATTTTTAGTATCAGAATAAACAGTCTGTTTTCAGAAGACTTCAGCAGATTGGATATCTACAATTTTTAAAAATCAGACTATTAAAATTTAGTCTATAATAGCATTGAATAATTTCAAAATATTTTACTAAAGGAAGACTCAAAGCAATTTGAAATATGTCCAAACCATTTCAAAAGCCACTTATAAATACCTGGTGCTGACTTAAAGTGTTGCATTTCTATAATTAAGGTAATAGTACAGTAGAGGCTGACAGTGAAAAACCCTGGCAAGCAACATATTCAGCTATTTCTTTAGCAGTTGGAGAAATAAAGATCTAAAAGTTTGCCATTTAGCTGCTGAAGATTAATATAATTTAGTTTTTTTTCACCTTAAAGGTGCCTATAGCTTCAGCTATAGGTGTTGAAGGAAGACTTTCCAGAGAATAGCTACCTAATAAGCAGATGGCATAACCCACTGCTGAAAATATCTCTTTCCCTATCTTGATTATAGAGGAATCCTAAGTTTAGAGTTTATACTGGATTTAATTTTTGGATGGACTAAGAGAAAATTAATTGCATACCTTGGTGGGCAAGTTGCCCCCTTTTTGTGCTTTGTTTTCTTTTCTGTTTGCAATGTCACAAGAGTTTACTGACTTAACGCTTTAAAATTACCTATGATTTTAACATAGAACATGTAATTTAAATACAGAGTAGTAGTAGTACACAGCACACACTTTTATTGATTTTATTGTACTAAATTTACATCAGTGTCTTTCTTTGTACCTCAGGTTACAGAAAAACAAACAAGTCTGAGTTACCTGGTGAGAATGACTGGATTGCAGATAATGTAATGTGTGATAATGGACGAAGCTAAAAGGCAAACACCTAACGGCCTTCTGCAGGTGTTTGTCCTGTATAAAGTGAAATGGCTACTGACCTTTCTCCACCAGTTTTTCTCTTACTATGCTTTTTTGAAGTAACTAGTTGCACATATATGATTGCTAATGAAAAATGGTGACATTTCTGCTATCCTCTTTTTCTAATCTTCATTTGACAAAATCAGACGCCTCCCATTAATTATTTTCCCAAAGTTCATACAGAATGAGAAAATTATGGAGATTGGGGTATTTGAGTGGAATAGGTTCTAGTGTTGGTTAACACAGAGTAATGTGGAAATATAAGGGTAACTCTTTTATATTCAGTTTCTGATTTTTTGTATTGACCTAAAACGTCCTTTGTATCTGCTTCTCCTTAAGATTCTCTGTGTTTTGAAAATGAAATTACTCACATTATTCTGACACCTTCAGAGTTATCACTTAAAAAATTAAAAATTAAATTGAAGAGAGAAACTGGAAGAGAATTAGAGGGGTGCATTCCCATTTCTTAGGGAAACATCTTCTCTAAGACTTTCCAAAAAAACACATTCTTTTCTTAAAATGGAGAATTTTTTATGCAAAGGAGTCATTCTGCCAGAGGGAGATGTGCAATATTATACAACCTTTAGCTTCTCTTGCTATGGTCAGCTGAAACTAAAAATTGCAAAAAGATAAAGTGCTCCATTAAATCCCTGTTTTATTATATAAGTGCCCTTATGAAATGCTGTAACTACACAATAGCATTATATCAGTCTAGAATTAAGGCTTATAACAGACGCTAAACTACAGCATTATCCTGACCAGATGTAAGGCTTATTTAAGCCGGATTTTAGAGTGAAATATTTATGAACTGATTTAAATACTAATGAATAGACAGTCCCACAGCTGCCACAGTCACGGAATGATAAATGTGTTACACAGGAATCTCTATGTCATATAGCTGGCCATTTTTCAATAGTCATGGACACATGTTTCTTAATAGTACAGGCAGAAGATGGGCAATGAAGTAGGGAAGAAGACAATTACAGGATTAGAAAGTTAACTTCCCTTTTCCTCAGTGCCCTAATTGGCTCCTCAAGTACTTTTCACTACTCCCTGATTCTTCTCACACTATTTTTTGCCTTTTTCAGAAATTCACAGTTCCATCTGTGGAGGTGTCAATACTGTCAATAGGACTTATTCCTAGTTTTGGTCAAGGCTGCAGTTTCCTTATGCACTCTGCATGAATATTAGTTCACTCACAGTCTCCACTGGGATTCCTTCCCTCCTAGAGGACACTGGCACAGTGGACAGAAGAGCCATCTGCTGATTGGTAGCATCTATTCTTTCTGTTGCAAAAGGGAAAATCCTGATACTCCCAATACTCCAAAATCCCAGAATATCTAGCATATCTCCATCTCCTTCATAACCCTCATAGTGTGCCCCACACTTCCTTGTACATATCTGCGAGGTCACCCTAAAAGCATTTCTTTAGGAGACATCGTGCTGCCTTTCTGTTACTGCTGTCACTTAATTCTGAGAAACTTTTCTTAGGCATATATATATATGCCTCAGAGACAAAAAGCAAATCACCTGGGACACGGAAAAGTCTCAATGTACTTTCTCTAAAGTTTTCAAGCAGCCAGTTCACACTTGTTAGCAGATGAGGCAGCCTGCCCGAGGCTTTTCTCAGATGCAGTGAGATGCATCTGAGATGCAATATTGCAATCGCAATATTGAGCAGTAGACCCCAAAGAACAACAGAAAGTCCAGTGCAGCTGATCCAGTGATTCCACTGTAAATCTCATCTTTGACTATGTTCCACTGTGGTAGGAGCAGGACAATGAAGCCAAATCTACTCTTTGTCCTTTATTAGTTTTACTGCTTATCTTGCCACACTAAATAAACACAAAAGTGTTTTTTTTTTTCAGTTTCCAAATTAAGTAGATACATAAAATGTTACATAAAGGATAATTTTTAATATAAGTGGTAACCTCTATATGCAAAATTATTTAGGGGAAAATGGAATTAAACATTATATTTTTTCTGCTGTCTCTTTTTAAACCTTTCCTAACTTCTAATTTAAGTTCTTGACTCCTGAATTATAAAATCATTGTTTTCTTTCAAAATATTTGAATGTAATTAAGAATCAGCTGAATATTATAGTTGGCATTAAATGTTTCTTCAATTCTACAGTGCTTCCTAGTAACAGAAACTAATGAATTGGTAAAAATAGTAAAGTAAGCAAAAAGTTTACAGAACATATGCATGATCTGTCAAAAGTGTTAGCAGACTAATTTAAAAATTTTAACTCACACCTGGTGCCAATGACAATATCCTTATAATGCTGAATAATTTATTTGTCATGTCCAGATCATTTCCATCATAAAAATAGCTACTTTATTAAATAATGAATATATGCAGTTAAGAACATCACCATGATGATAATTCTTAGTGATAGATATACTGGCTAAAGACTCTTAAGGAGCCCAAGTGCCTTCCTAGGAGGAAAGTAATATGCTTGCTTAAAGAATGGAATAAAAATGTTTAAATTAATAGAATTGAAATATTGAGTAAGGTGTTTTTATATTGATTGCCATAGAGATTTCAAAATGGATTTTCACAACACAACACTTCACAGAGACAGCGTGCAGTTGCAAAACAAGTGACCTTTGGGCGCATGTTATAATAAAGTAAAAATCTCCAACAGGATGGTTTTTCTTCAGCACTCTCACTTACTCATCTAATTAAATTAAATTATTTTATTGTTTAATAGAAGAAAGTGGTCTATGATCAATAAAGTGCTGGTTTCATCTTAATTATTGATCCTTACTCATTACTATAGAGTTTTCCATGCTCCTATTAACTCTGCTAGCAATCTTGCAATAAGTTTCACACGCCTTAATATTCTGCTAATCTCATAGGTGGCATCAGTACCCTGAGAATATCCTCTGTTTAGACATTATGGAAATGCCACATTCTGTTGCCTTTTCAGTATATGGTATAAAAGCACTTTCTTTATGCTAATGTCTTGCCTTTAGCAGATTTTTATCACTTGGTAAGCAAATAAACTTCATGCAATATGCAAATATTCACACACAAATATTTTAATGCCACTGTGTATTCATCTGCATGGTTTCAAAATGGACGTGAAATAAGGTTTAATATTATTTTGGCTACTGCATTTACAGGTTTGAATGAATATGCGGGGTCTACACAGTGGAAATAAGCATCTGGATTAGGAAGTCACAGACATGGAACTATCTGCTTTTATAAGTCTTGATTTTACAAACCAGTTTTGTTCAATCTTTCTGGTGCCTGCATATTCAGCGAATTCTCAATAATTTCAGATTAACTTTTTTGTTCTCATGAAATGTTCTTGCAACTCATTTCAAATCAAAACTGCATGCAGACTTCTCTGAGTGAATCAGTCACCATCTCCTCCACTGACTGCTAGAAGAAAAAGAAAGTGTAGTTTAGTAAAAGAAAGTTTTCTGGGTTTTTTTTTTTTAGGAAGAATGATGATTATCACTGTTGTAGAGAAAGTAATAAGGTCAAGTCTACATGTATGAAATGTGTCTGGATGAACAAGAGAGCTGAAAAGAAAAATCTGGAAGCTGAATGTCTCATCTAAAGGAATATGGGAAAAAGGAACCATTTGGGAAGAAGGAGCCAGACTTTAAGAATAGAAAAGCTTGAAAGACCTTGAAGAAAGAATGGAGGTAGGAAGATATCAGTTAAAATAGAGGCAATTACTGAAGAACTAATTTACAGGACATTGAAGAAGCATAGGGGAAAAAAAAAAAAAAAAGAGATACTTCCAGCACCTGAAAGATTGAGGGATGCTTCAGTGGAAGGCACTCAGGCTAAGTGGTCCATTGTATGCATTATCTGCAGAGCATCCCAAACCATTTATAGAACATGTTGAACAGGTTGTGTTTTGGCAGTTAGCCCCATCCCAACTTCCCCTTTATAACTCTCAAGGAAAAACTCTCACCTTTTGTACAGGAAATTCACATGCCTGTTTTTTTCCCAGGCTTTGAGAAGAGCTGCTCTCCATCACCTACTTTGTCCCAAAATGGATGTCAATCTCATGTATGTGGTTGTGGTTTAGCAAGAGGGACTTCAAGGAACCTTCAAAAGAGGAATGGGAAAACTCATCACCACTGCAGCATTGTCTTGATGCTCATGGCAGGACTATCAAGCTGTCTTATATTTTTTGCTGAACTCAGCCACAAGGCAGCCAGTCAACAGCGGGCTGAGGGCAAAGCTGAACTGCAGGTACAATCTTTCCTAAGAACAGGCCCACTGTGTCATAGCAGATTCATATCACCATCCAGTGGTGTAACTGTATTGTCAATGCATGCAGAATAGTCAGCAGTTGGTCTATTCATTTCATAGCAGAAGTGGAAGTCGAACACAAAGGGCCGCACATTAATCGTCTCACTTCCATTTGGTTGTCACCTAAGACTTAGAAAGTTATTAAAGTAACTTTCACTGCTTTCCACAGAAATATTGTGCCAAGCTGTGTTGCAATCATCAAAGGACACACAGAGTATCCACTAGAGAGGTCCATAATTGTTACAGGTTTAAGAGGAGTGTAAATTATCAGCAGCTATGAGTGACCAATTTATACAAAGCACCATCAGCCCTCTGGTTTTTTGAAAGAATGCAATTTGATCTGAAAATCTATCCAATTCCTGTCACATAAGTCTTATTCAGTGATAGATGGCTGTCAGGCAATTCAGTGAAAATGAATCTTGTAAAGGAGCTGTCATATGTAAGGCCATCTGCAGCTACATTGTTAGTAGCACCTTCCTTTCTAGATCTGAAACACTTTTCACTTATTTTTTCTTATTAATGTGAATCTCAAAATCTTCTTTACAATCTTTTTAAAAATCTCTTTCTCTCCTGTTTAAAATATATTATTCCATTGTTCTGTCTTCCTTTTCTTTCTGAATTTCTTCTAGTTCTATAACTACATGTCACAGTTTGGCCATCACAGTTTGCTTTGACTGTCTTGAAGGTCTAATATACACTCCATTTCTTAAGTGTCTGCATGCCCTATAATCTTATTGTGTCATTCCACTTCCACATGCACCCCTCCTCTCCCAGCTTTCTGACATATGCTCAATTGTTATTTTCTATTCTGTAGGGACTCTGAACAAATTTTACATTTAAGAGATTTTTTTTATCCAGGGAAAAAGACCTAGGTACATAAAAACTCACATTCCAAATCAAAACATATTGCACAGAAACAAGTTCTGTTGGTCAAGTCTTCATATTTGGCCTTTTAACTCTTAACACGTAACTATTTATATGTTAAATATTTTGAACTGTCATAAACATACAAGATTGTCTCCAGGACAATGTGGGATATGTCTTCACCCTTCAGCAAGTTACTAGCACTGGTTTAGGATCTAATTTCAGGGATGGCATATACTGAAGTAATGGAAACAAGTAAGAAGTCAAAACATGCTGCCTTAATCTTATCCTTTGCTATATTTCAATTTATTTAAATTCAATATAATTTTAAAAATTGAACTTTCATGAAAAAAAAATCAGGGAATATTGGATTCTTATTTGGGAAGATTTCCAGACTTGAATTAATTTATTAACATCCTTTTTCAAAAAAACAATACCAAACAACCAAAAAAACCCAGCCCCACTACATTTTTTCCTCACCAGTTTTTCCATAAATATGCATTGAGCTTAGGAAAGAAACTGCGTAAGTACTGTTCTGTTATAAAATGAGAACATTGTAGTTTCCATTAAAATGTTCTGTTATAGTTCAAATTAAACACTATTTTTGTCATTTTATAACTTCTGGTGTTTCTGCATGATGAGTGCATGAAAACAAATCTGTGTTGGGTGTAAATAAATGGAGTTCTTTTCATTATTTGATATGTTAATAAGTTTAAGGTCATACATATTTTCTCATCCTTTTCAATATCTAAATTCTTAAGGATTAGAAATGTAAGTCAACTCCTTTAATTATTTTGTGTCACTACTAGCTAATCCTGAACTGTAACACAAATTCAGCCCAGTACACAAGCTGATCTGACAATACGCCTGTTATCACAGTTGAATTTGGCTCTGCTTTTCTGGTATAGTTCAGAAGAGATAGAACAATAGCCTCTTCAACATTTGAGATTTGTATGAGTTAACATAATTCTTACTGCAGAATAAGTTGGATCAACAAAAACACTGAGTACTTAAATTTTTTCTTGGCTGCTTGGTGAGATCCCATACCCACAAATGCAAAAAAAGCAGTCTGTGAAACAGAACACATCTACTTTATGAAACAGACATTAGGAATATCTAGTGAAAGGGAGCAGTTAAATTCCCAGATTAAGATTTAAAAGATCATTGAAATGCTGAGATGTATGTCAACCACTTTTTTTTGCTTTTTTTTTAATTTTAAAATTATTTTATGTTCACTGAATGGATATATCTCAAAAAATGAATATATATGGCCTCAGGAAATCCATCATAAATAATTTGATTTCCCCCACCCCACTTTACTCATTCAGTGGTCTGCAATGGCATTGGGAATCTCATGAGGACCAAAAATTCCAGGTAATAATTTTTGAGCTTGGTTTTATTACATTCAACAAAGGACCAGAAGGTTGAAAGGGGCAAAAGTAGTTCAGAAAAAATAACAAATCTTTCTAGAGGCCCCAAGCTACCAAGGGGTCTGTGACTCCTGCATAAAGCAGGAGAACCTCTGAAGATGGTCTAGTTTTAGACATCTCTAATCAGTGGTTCTTGAGAATCCACTGCGAATCTGGTGTTTCAGGCACAGACACTACACATGGGGGTAGTGTGCAGCCCATTGAAAATGCCAGCGGAGACTGTTCCAGTAGACATTACTTTTCTGGTCGTTTAAGATTGAATTGCAATCATTTTACAGCAGCACAAAAGAATACAGTAATTTCACAACTATAAGGTGCACCGGAGCATAAGGTGCACTTCCAGGTTGTCGGCAAACTTTCGAACTTTGTCCGCATATAAGGTACACCGGACTATAAGGTGCACTTTTTTTTGCAGCGAGGATGCGCACACAGCAAAGTAACGAATTAGTAACAGAATAGCATAATCGCGGGGTTTATGGCAGGTGCTCAACTTGCAAACATTTTTCATGGATCAGCGTAGCCTTTAAACGCAGCCCCAGGTGCCCTCCCTGTGCCACAGGCCCTGGTGCTACTGCCCGCCCATGGTGCTGGCTGGCGCGGCTGGTACGGCTCGGTTCGTGGCAGCCCTGCCGCAGTTCGCACTTCCGGGTTGGCAAGTTTTCAAACTTTGTCCATATAAAAGGCACACCGGATTATAAGGCGCACTTTCAGGTTTCGATCAAAATTTTAGTCAAAAGATTGCACCTTATAGTCGTGAAATTACTTTAATATCAGGATTAAAGACCTGCCACAATCACTTTAGTGTGTCTTTATCACATTTCACACTGACAAAGCTAGTGGAGGTGCCTAAGGCAGAGACCGCATCTTCTGCTCTGTTATGTCATTTTCCTGGGCTTGTACCTTCTCTGTTGTGTTGATGTTGACGGCTCCACCTGTCTGCTAAAACTCTTCTGGATCTCTTAAAATGCTTTCCTAATTCTCTTGAATGGCTTTCCTGGCGTACTAGCTGGTTTCCATTAAAGGCTTATTGAGAGTGGACACATTATTTACAAACTCCCAACATTTTCCTTTCTATTGTAGACACAATTGTGACTTTTAAAAACCCATCATCAGAACTGGCATTTTGTATATGTTCCTCAAAATATGTTATTGATGCTTTTACCTGCAGCTCTCTCCTTCTCACTTGGAACAGAAAACTTATCTGCATTTCAGGGACATCTTACGCACTACTACTGAGAAAACATTTAAGGCATGTAATTGTTTTTCTTTTTTATGTTAGACCTTTCTATCCTTTATTCCTACAGATCACTTTTCTAACACTATCACCACTTCAATCTGAACAACTGAATAACATTCTGAACCAAGCTGAACAACTCCTTTTTTTGCACACTGCAAAACAGGTAGGTGAGCTTCTGTTTTCTCCACGTTTTTTCCTCCAGCTGGGGTATTGATGCTTAGTCTGTGAGTTTCAAAAAATTTGTTTCAAATTAACTGATTTAGAGATTACTTGGTCTGCTACTCTTGTCAGATTATCTTTGTGTAAAACCTTTCAGGGATGTCACTTAGCAGCATAATATCTTCTAGACACTTGCCTCTGGCTCTGTCTTTCCTATTTTCTTTTTTTTTTAAGGCCTATGCACATCTTCATTAGTTTCTCTGATGGTTGAGGGTGACTTAGTCCTATTGAAGCTTTCTTTGAAACATTTTTATCAAATTTTGGTGCTGTTGTTCTGTTTAATTCAATTCCAAGTATTTAGTTTCAGTTTTGCAGTTCTTGTCACTTGATGCATAATTTCCAGTACTGACAATACATTGTTTTAATTAGCAAGGTCATAATTTTTTTTTCTTCATTGCACAGTTTTGTTTTCTTACACCTCATATAATTTTTCAATATTCAATCATTGGTTTTAACATTTGAGCATCTTCCTTTTAAAATAGAAGCTACATCTCCTGTTTTGCACTTTTACAGTTTAGCTTACAGTAATTTCACGATTATAAGCTGCACCTGAATATAAGCCGCAGCTCTGGGTAGCCAGGTAGACCACGGGAGTTGTCCATATATAAGCCGCACCTGAATATAAGCCGCACTTTTTTTTTTTTTTTTTTTTTAAGTGAGGATCCATGTGTAACAAAGTAAGAAATTAGCAACAGAATCGCTGCCAGCTGGGTTTGGTGTCAGGTGCTCAAGTTGCAACAGTTTTCATAGACCAGGGAAGCCTTTAAAGGCAGGCCCAGGTACCTTCCCTGGCCAGCTCTCATTCCAGGTTGGCATTTCACTGGGATTTGTCCATAGATAAGCCACACCTGAATATAAGCCGCACTACTGGGATAGGCTGGATTCTTCAAGGAAAAAGGTGCGGCTTATAATCGTGAAATTACTGTACTCAAATTCATGCTTTCTGTCCTGCAGCCTGACTCATATTGGGGAATGTGTATAAAGTTGTATGCATACAAAATAATTGGCTCTTCTTTAGTCCTTCCACTACTCTTGAAAACACTTGGCCATCTGATCAAGAAGTCAACTAGATCACCGAACAATGTCTTTAAATAATTTTTTGACCAGAGATGTTTACTGTACTTTTGATTATGGATGGAGGTAGCTGCCACCCCACATATCATGGGTTGAGATTGAGGAGTGCTCCAGCTGAGGGTTCTGGTTTCAAACCTAGTCTTATCGTCCTTACTAAACAAAACCAGAAAACAAAAAAAAACGAAAACAACAACAAAAGCAAACAAACTGGAATGTCTACCATACCTATTCCAAGAAAAACTTTGCAGTAAGTTGTTAAAAATATTATGAAAATACAATGATATTATTGTGACAGTATTTTACAAGGGCAGTAGAGAATGAAAAAAATCATATAAAATTTGTTTTGGATCTTCTCCAAATGAACTGAGCAAAATTACAGTTACTTATCAGGAAACTATGGAATATGATAATAAAAAAGAGTAAAATGATGAGTGTGGAATGAATAAGATACACTCTTCTAAATTAAATTCTGCAATTTCTCTGTATTACGGCTGGAGTTTTTTTGGATTTCTTACTTTCATTTGAAAACCAATAATTCTGATTTTATTATTATGTACATAGCAGTTAGAGAATACAATTTATGGAACCTTTCCATAAATTAGAAAGTAGAAACTGAAAATCAAAACCAAACAAACTATAAAACTTTAATTAAAGGACACCGCAGAATAGGCTTATTTCATGTACAAGGAATAATATGAAGAAGCTTTTCTTTTTTTCTTCTTTTTCTTTTTCTTTTAATAGTAACATTAAATGAGTAAATGCTTGTCCCAGTAGAATAAATTTTATTAGGGGCTGGTTAAAAACCTTTTTGTCATAAGGGGATAGTGACAAAGAGGAACTTATTTTCTTTTGTCTTTCTGATTGCTTTGCAAAATGAAACTGATTAATTTGAATTTACAGGCAGTTAAAAGCAAGAAATGAAAATTTGCTGCAAAGCAGTAATCTATTCATAATATAAAATTTCATTTAAAGAGCTTACAAGCAGAATACATTGAATAATTCATGGAAAACAATGAATCCTTAGAATTTGTCCTCTGAGTATGGTTGCAAATTGTCAAAGTGCACTTGTGAATTTTATTAATGCATTTTTAAAATTTAAAATCTTTGATGACATATATGAAGATACACATGCATATAGATTATATGTAAGTTCTTTGCTATATTTTACTCAAATTTTCACAAAACAATTATTTTGTTCACTTTAGTAATTTACAAACACCCTATGTACTTACTACTGTTAAACATCATAATTTGCTCTGCATTTTGAAAGATTCAGAGTCAAATTGAATCAATTAATAAACTTTCTGTCTTAACTTCAAGGAAATTGCCTTCTCTGATTTGTAAGTTTGCTTATTTGTTTTAAAAATAAAGATTATATAGCTATTTTACTGCACAAAGATTGTTTATGACAGTGACAGAGTATCAGCATAAGTACCAAAATAATAAAGCTGTAGTTGGAGTCAAATATTAAAGAAATATACCGCAGCCTTAACTCTTTCATAGGAAAATGATAAGTAATACATAGAGGTAACCTTAATATGTAGGAAAAAATGCACACATAAAACCAACTTTAAAATTCTCCAAAGCCCCAAGGCATGGTATTTCCTATTATGCTCACTTTTAACATTTAGCTTTCGGTTGGGAATTACAGTCTGGAAGAAAGTAAAAAGTGCATACATATCCTTGTTATTTTTTTTTAATTAAAGTGTTGCTTTTTTTTTGCTTTTTTTTTTTTTTTTTTTTTTTTTTTTTTTTTTTTCCCCAAAGAGTCATGCAGATTTGAACTACTTGTATGCCAGGCATCAGCTTTGGTCTCAATTTTTCCAGTAATGTGAATATACAGTTTTCATACACAGCTTTCATGCATGATCAGATGACAATGGATCTGCTAGAAGCCTACAGTCTTTTTTTGAATTTATTTTTTCCTACAAACTTCCTGAATTAAATTAATTGGATTAATTTTTTTTTTCCTGCTCAATTTTTAATGCCATCATCACAATTTTTCACTGTCATTCACCACATACAGTTAAACCATTGCAACAGGCTATGCTTTCCCTTGATTAATTGTCATACCACCAACAGGGAACTGGGAGCTTGCTCTACTATGTTAAGAATGCACCAAATAACATGATTTCAGGCATCAAACACTCTCACTAAACCTATGAAAGTTTTACTTGCCATCATTATTCTCAGCGTTTTCTGTCAGTTAGAAATTATAGGTGCACTGCTGCACCTAAAAAAAACAGTAAAGCAATTAAAAAATTTTAAAAAAATATGTAATTACCCACTTATGTATTTACTGGCATGGTTTTAATGTCAGGATATTGTGTCCTTAAGTGCTTTGGTTCTGTGTTGATAAGAAACTTGTCATGTCTGGCACATTTCACTTACCTACATACAGCATTTCTTTAACCAGTTAGACTCTACATTTCTGTACTGGTTTGGGCTGGGGTAGAGTTAATTACCTTCATAGTGGTTAGTATGAGGCAGTGTTTTAGATTTGTGCTGGAAATGGTGTTGGTGTTTTTGTTGTTTCTGATCAGTGTTTATAAAAGCATCAGGGACCTTTCCCCTCACTCCACCCCACCAGTAACGAGGCTGGGGATGCACAGGAATTAGGGACACAGCCAGGCCAGCTGACCCCACTGACTGAGATGGAATCCCACACCACGTGGCGCACCCTCAGCATGCAAAATCAAGGGGAAGAAGATGGAAGGGGAAATGTGTGCAGGGATGGCGTTTGCCATCCTAATAACTGTTATTCATGAGCCTGGCTTTCCTGGAAATGGCTGAACACCTTTCTGCTGGTGAGAAGGGATGAATGAATTCTGTTTTGCTCTGCCTGTATGTGCAATTTTTGCTTTGTCTCTAGGTCATCCCACAAGTTTTCTCAGATTTCCAATTCTATCTCCTATTGCACCAGAGGGGAGTGAGTAGCTGCCTGGTACTCAGATGCTGGCTGGGGTTAAAACAGCAATTTTTCAGCATTGGTCAATATTATGTCAACTTATTGACACTATAGCTTTGTTTTTCAGTCCTTTTGTTTTGTAGGAGTATAGCATTTATCATACAATTAGCCTTTTTTTCCAGGTTCTGTGCAAGCTTTCACAGTCATGGTTAATACAGATGTGCACTTTCTGTTAGCTCATATATATTGTTCTTCCAATATTTGCATGTTATCAAAAGAAAGATAAGGATAAAAAAGCTTTATTCATTTCTGCCCTCAATAGACTCAGTCAGGCGTCCGTGCTGCTTTGTCAGTATTGTATCTATTGATGTTTATATTTTTTATATAATATTGCAGCCAAGTAAATAGTATTTTAAGAATTCAGACCTTTTTTATTAGTGAAAAACTGAGTGCATTGTGAATCCTACTAAAAAACACTACCTAGCCTATATGAGTGTTCTAGTTATTGCAAGGCAATAGGTCTCTCCAGAGATTGAAATGAAATGGCAATATAGGCACCTCTGATATGTGGATTGAATGAGCACTCTCTCCTTCCCCATCCTAAGTATGTGGCTGAATTTAGGTGAGATATATCCCACACACATAGGATTTTGTGTGAGCTTTCATTATATCATACTGCTGCTATTGCAAGCTGCTTCTGCCTGGCCTCTGTAACAAATCTGTGGTCTCTTCACATTCTGTTCAGTGCACTGCTGCTGCAATGGGTAAAGACAGCTATCTACCCTCCATGGTCAAAATTGTTGAACTCCAGAGAAAAAAGATAATATAATTTCCCAGTACTGATTTATGGCCAGCTTTAAATTTATGCTGGTGCTGGTATGTTTACTAGAAACTTTTGTTTCTTGGTTTTTTGTTATTTGATGGCTTGGCTGGTTTTCATGTCAGATTTTCAGGATATTTGAAAAGTACTGTGCTCTCAGAGGATCTTGTGTCAGTTTAGAATTACCCACATTACACTCATTTAGACAATTGAGTCAGGAATAATGATTACTACATTCCTCCTTCACATACACTGACGTACATATACATTTTTCTTGGTCTTCCTTACCACCATTCTACACATTCACAGTGATGTGTAGACTCAATCTACAATTTAAATATTTGCACATCCCTGTGTTGTGTTCTCAAGCCACGAACTGTATTCCTTACTGGTGTACTTTACCAGGCATCAAATAAAACTTATAAAGTGTTCACAGAAATTATGGGTAGGATCTTATTTTTCAGTGGAAAGAGCAGTTTGAATCTCTTTCTATCTAGCAGTCTTTACTTAAAAGCAGAAAATAAAATTAAGAAATTAGACTACCCCAATGCTTCACAGAAGACTGCAATTTTATGGCTATTTAGCATTTTTTAACCTTTTTGTTTGTTGTTTGTTTTACTTGCCAAGTCTTTCCCTGAGCCACAGATGCCATTTCCTATTCATCTGTTGCTCTGTTTCTCACAGACACCCTGCAGATCATATGGGTAACATTCCAACACAAATTGAGTCATTTGAGTACCAAATAGCTTCTCAAAATCTGTTACTGTTTCCTTTGTATTCTTTTCTTTATTCACTTTGTTGGCTCTTTTGTTGATTGGATTTGGTTTGGTTTTTTTCCTTTTTAATGTTTAGTACAAATTGTTAACACAGACTAATAAATAGTTTGCTTTTAAAACTGTAGTCTTAAAAATATTGTTACTTCTAAAATGATAAGGAACATCCAGTCCAGCTGAGCAACTTCTAATTTTTATTGCTTCATGTATGATGCCATTGTTGCTATTCACTGGGGTTTTTTTGATTTTTTTTGGTGTGGGGGGGTTGTTGTTGTTTTTATTGGGTTTTTTTGGTTCTTTAGTTCACTGCAAAAAATAAAAATTGCATTTTCTCCCTTTAAATAAATGGAATATATCCACTTCAGTTTTCCTTGTAAAGGAAAATATTTGAAAATCTTTGAATTTCTCCTGTTCACAGTATTTAGAATTTAGAATCAATAGTACCTTTCCATGTGGTCTGAAGAAAATTTATAGGAACCTTTTAGAACTCTCAATGCCTTTTTCAATCCAAATAAATAATTCAGTGTGTTAGAAAGTAAATGTTTGAAATAATGCAGGCCAAGGGCTTCCAATTATCTTTGGGCAGGCTTGAAAACTGGATTTGTGCATGCTACTTTGTGAATGAGCCTTTAAACTCAGAGGTGGTTAACATAAATAAAACCACCTTAGTTCTTCATGATTTTGTTTGTTTTACTGTGGTAGACAAATTAAGAGAGCAATCTCCAGCAGCACAAAATGAGGCCAAATACAGTGTTTTTTTCATAGTGATTCACAAAAGCCTACACCATCCCCATCACACACATGCTTTTTCTCACACCAATATTAGAAGTATTCCCACTCCTAAGCCATATACTAATACTTTAAACAAACATAAACATATTTCTTATCTTATCAAAAAGATTATTTTTCTAGCCTTCACTTTGATGATTGTGAGCCTGTCCGCTTTTGTTGTCTGCTGGAAGCCCTAGAGGGTCTTGGAAAAAGAACATGACCGAATTTCGGGGATCTGAGCAATTTGAAGATTTGTTTTCCTTTATTTTTCTTGACTTTCCAAGAGCTTCTAAACTACTGAAGTTGTTCAAAGGCCTTGCAGAAAATGCTGTGTCTCAGAAGACTCCTGCTGTGCTTTAATGCCTTAAATTTATCACCATGGTGTCTGCAATTAGTGAGCACAGTCTAAAACTACCTAATTCTTAAAAACTCTCTGCTAGATATTTTATATTTTAACAAAATTACCTCTGCTCTGTGAAAATCATATCATGCAATGATATGACATACAATAGATATTATTTGTTTTCTTTATTACACTTTAAAACAGAGTATTTGAACACAGGCACTTTTCACTTGTATGGACATGAACCTCAAAAAGATTAATAGATACTTGTGGGTCATTTCAGTTTTCTGGACAATGCTCTGTCATGTAATGTCCCTAGGTCTCAGGGTTACCTCTTTATTCTTTCTGTCAGGGTTTTGTAAATTGGAGAATCTTTACTCTTGTCTGCTCATTTATTTACTGTCATAACAATCCCATTTTATATTGAAAATTAGTCTAGTCTGAAGCTTAAATATTGTTTTATACTTTTTCTTGTATCTATATTCCAAGTGAAAACTAAGATTTATGATGCCCTGGAGATACCACTTGGTTTCAGTCCTTCAAAGCGAAATGTTACATTAAAGGAGATGTTGGTAACCCTGCAGCATATCAGGAATTTATTATGAAATATAAACTGCACAAGAAACAAGAGATAACAGTGAACACAGGCAAGAAACTGACATAGTATATTTATTTTTTGTTTTAATGTGGAGTTATGAATATTTATTGCACTTGTGGAAATTGCAGTTTCTGAGCACAAAACAATTTTTAATAGTTGAGCTGCTTTTACTAAAATGTAACTCTCCAACTCATGTCAAATTCTCAAAGCATTTTGTATATATCACCATTCAAGAAGTTACAAAACACCTCCAGGGTGTTCATCAGCTGTCTTGCAACAGAAGGATTTATTTTTTCTTTTATATATATAAAATGCTTTTGCAAATTCCATTTAATAAATGAAGCACATTTTTTCATATCACTTTAAGCAAAAGCAGCTAAGATTTTCCATCAGTTGTTACTGTGTACTTGATCTTTCTCCATCAAAGACAGCTACTGAGTATTCTGTGATTAGTGTGAGAAATTCCTAATTGGAAGTTTTCATCTTTGATATCCAACTACTTACAGGTCCACGTAGTTGGACTCACATCTCATCATCTGAGGCTCAAATTATGGACTTTCAGTGCTGCATCTACAGATACAATGCAACTGGTGAACAAATAGAAAATACCAAGGCAAATGGAAAAAAAGAAAAAAAAACAAAAAACCCAGCCAGACTAGATTAAACAGGCAAGTGCATCTGAAAAATAACAGGTTAAGGTTTAGAAAAGTAGACTACTACATGTCAGCAGATCAGCCACAAAGAGAACAACTGGTCACATCTTTGTAGCATTTTGGAAAGTGTTGGCATGGCACAATTGGAACAGGAATGATGAGCTCAGAAATGCTGGCAGAGACAGTAAAACTGGATGACTGAAAAGAAAAGGCCAAACCATATCTCGTATAATTATGTGAAATAGTGATTCAGGCATATATATACTTAAGAACAATGAGTTAAGAAGATGAATAATCTTTAAAAGAACCAAAAATAACAAACAAAAAAGCCCTACCACAGCAATTAAAAAAAAATCCTCAAGAGAAGAATGTTGAAAGTCAGCACTACAAGAATTAAAAGACAGAGCAGACTTTGCTTTTAATAATGTGCAAAAGAAAGAGAGGGAACTGTTATATGCTATGATATTTAAAAACCTTATTCCATTATGGCACCTGATTATACTGGCTATTGTAATCAAAATAACCCATGTCTGCACTGAAATACCAAAAACTTTCTGGAATCTAGTTATTGCAACCTAGATCTATAAAATTTTGGCCCTTGAGGCAGTCTCACAAAAACTAAGATGTGGAAGATGTTGATCATCATTAGTAAAAGGTTAAGTCATATATTTGACAAAAAATCTTTTTACATTTGAGGTACGTAAAAAACGTTATATAGATTATAATGCACCTAGCATGATATAATAGTACCAATCTACCAGAATTTTTAACTGTTCTGTTGCTATATAACTGTAGAAGATGTGTTAGTACAAAATCCTCTATTACTAATAAATTATTTTCCTAGTGCCATTAGTTTATTTCCCTATTCTAAGATTAGAATTACAGTAATTTCAAAATTATAAACCACACCTGATTATAAGCCACACATCTGGTAGCCGGGTAGACCACGGGATTTGTCCATACATAAGCCGCACCTGAATATAAGCCACATTTTTTTTTTTTAAGCGAGGATCCATGTGCGACAAAGTAACGAGTTAGTAACAGAATCGCACCAGCGCAGGGTTTGTTCTCAGGCGCTCAAGTTGCAAACAGTTTTCATAGACCAGGGAAGCCTTTAAAGGCAGCTCCAGGCACCCTCCCTGGCCAGCTCTCACTTCCGGGTTGGCATTTCACTGGGATTTGTCCATAAATAAGCCGCACCTGATGATTAGCCACACTACTGGAGTAGGCTGGATCCTTCAATGAAAAAGGTGCAGCTTATAATCCTGAAATTACTGTACTCTGTTTTCAGGTTTAATCAAGTGATGTGAAGATGTTCTAAGAACAGAGAGTGAATTGCCATGGCATGGAGAGATCCTTTGGCTGAGAGGAGTCCTCTGAAACTTACAATGATCTTTTCCATTTGATCACAGACTAAGGTATTTATAAAAACACAGTTATTCTCAGTCAAGGTTCAATTTTATAAATGACCTTAAAAGAGCAGATAAAGGATTAGCTATGTTACAGAAAGAGTCTAAAGAGTGCCTTTGGGGTTTTGGGGGTTATTGGTTTTGGGTTTTTTTAATCTAGTCTGATATCTTACAAAGATATCTTTTTAACCTTGAAAAACCAGTGAGACAATAAAGAATTTTAGCTGTTTTAAAATACCTCTAATTAGCAGTCTTGCATACAAGGATAAACTGTAAGGAATAACAAAACACCCTTACAAAGTCTGGTCAAGCAGCTTTTATTCCCAGTAAAAATCCACTCTAACAGAGGCACTGTGAAATTCTTAGACACTCCACTGGAATGCAATTCTGAACAATTATTTCTATTATTTCAGAAGAAATTCTGCATGCAGAGTGCCTATCGACCCAGACAAATACTAGTATTTTTAGCAAGTATTTCACTGAAATGTTGAGTCTCTAAAAATAAAGTGTTACTTGGCATCATCATCAAAAATACAAAAGGCAAAAGTGAAACGACATGGCAAGATTGTCACAGTTTCCACAGGCAGTACTGGATGACTTTAGCACGAAAGTATTTTCCCAAAAGGAAAAGCCAAGACAGAACCTGGGTCATGGTAATGCCATTTTTTCAAATGCTTGAAGGCGTTCACTGAAATCTTATGTGGCCGTAGGATTTTCCTCTTTGTGTCTCTTCTGAGAGGCTGCCAGTACCTGAAGGGCACAACACAATCTCCAGAACTGTTTGAAACAAAGATGCAGACTAGCAGTGGAAAATTTGAATGATTTTGCCAGCAGCTACTAATGTTTTCCTGTTTGAGAACTTACAGGGTGTCCTGCTGTTTTATCCAACGTGCTCTTTGTTTCAGTGTTTTAAATAGCTAACTTTTTTTTTTTCACGTTTGCTAGGTTTCCTGTAATTTCATATCATGTTTGAATTCAGGCCTTACTGCAAGCACAGACTTTTTTTTCAATATTCATATATCTGTTTAGCTGTTTGGGATGATGCTATCTTGTATGACATTATTGCATCACATGACTCACCACTGTCCTAAGAGCAGTTACAGGAATTTTCACTTAGTGAAGAAGTACAGACTGTATTTCTTCCTATTACTTACTGTATTCTCTTGACAGTAATAAATTTCATAATGGTTGCTAGATTTCAAATCAAGATCTAGATGGAACAGTACATCAATAATTGATGATATACATATCATATCTAATAGCTGGAATGCAAGGGGGTTTTGCCTTAAGGTGTCACACTCAGCAATCACTACAATATTTATTGAAAATATAATATAATTCTATTAAATCAATAATAGATTGACATGAATATATTAAGACATTTTCATAGGCAAAGAGGATGGAGCTGAGAGAAGAAAATGTATTTTATTATGCACACATTGATCCTTGTTTTTGAAAAGCGGAATAATTAGCTGCTTTATCATGTAACTTGTTTTCTACATTTCTTTTGATGCTCCCACTTTCAAAACTAGATAAAATTAGATTAAAGCTTGGTGAAATACTCTTGCTATGGGGCTTATCACTTATGTTTCAATAGTTCTTGGTGTATAATTGTTTTGCTTAGGAGAATTTTCTGATGGGATCATTTCATAGATAGTCTTTTTTTATGTTGTACTCAGAGAGAAGCACAATTGCTCAGTACACTTTTTCGTATGGTCAACATAACTAGAAAATTAAATATTAGTATAGAGACAATAAAAATTAAAACTCAATTCTAATTCTGTGCTTCACTTGGCATCTATTCTCATTGCATAAATCAGAGATTGGAATTCACAAGTATTGCATAATCAAGCACTAGACTGCTTTTTAAAGCTGGTGCCCAACTACAATCCAATTTTCAAAATTCATATAATCAAGCTATATACTATCAACTTCTGTAGTTCATTGAAATTTAGTAATTTTAAAGAGTGTCTTTCATTTTCTTTTTTATTTTTTCCCTTTCCTTTTCCTTTCCTTTTCAAAAAGGCAAAATAGAGCTTTAATTCTTTGTCCTGATTTTTCTCAAATTTTCATAAAAGAGATGTTGGAACAAAAAATATAAAATTAATTAATTAGAAGTTAGCTCAAATATTCATGAAGTATCCAGGAAAAAAAAGTCATACTTTTCATATTCTCTAATTAATTTCACTGTTCTTCAGGCTTCTTAAATTAGTTAGATGGAAAAAAAAATTTAGCATGGACATAAAGCCTCCAAAGCTTTCTTATGCTGTCCAAATCCCTGCTTCACTGCCAATAAAGAAAGAAAAAGTGTAATGCTTATGGTTTGTTTCTGTGGTCTGTCAGAAATGCCACAGAAGTCATGAAAACATTTTGTTAGAAAAGTTTAGAAAGTTGTTCTCTCAGAAACAGAGAAACAATGTAATTTTTGAAAGAAAATTCATCAGTTTAGTATTTTTTTTGTTGATATGTCTCTTGGAAAGGTAAAAAATGTCTGTCCTGCTATGATTCAAGGATAAATATTTTTATTATTTCTACATTGTTTTATTAACAATAACTATTTACATGTACTAGAGCCAGGGAAATTAAAACAAGAGAAGGCCCATGATAATAAGCAAAGAGCAGAAAAAGGTCCCATTTTGCATGAAATTAATTAAAATGTATCTCATTTCCTCTAATATAAAATATATGCAGAATATAGAAGTTCAATGACCAGTAATGTGTTCTTGGGGAGTAATATAAGTATCTGGTAAACTGATTTTTAAAGCAATTTTTAGACTACATGCTGCACAACATGAAGAAATATATATAATTTCAGAGAGTTCTTATTTGATTATTACCTTATTAATTCTGTCCAACTATTAAGTAGTGAAAAAAAGTTTAAAATTCTGTGCATCACAATGTACTGGATAAAATATCTGAAATCCCTTTAAATAATCTCTAGATTTTACAGATGAAAGCTGAGTCTCACCTGGCAAAGGAAGCTTGGAATGCTTAAACCTGCATTTCTGTCCTACAAGCATTATGAATAGAATCTGCTTTTGCAAGTTGTTTGCTTCATGACATAATGTACCAAATGGCTTGCTGAAAAATTGGACAAATTCCAGCTGAGCAGCTACTATTCAAATTGATAGTGACAGCTCATCCTGAAAAAAAAAATGTTATTTTCAAATGATTGATATGAACTCAAAGGGGTGTGAAGAACTGTAGTGTTCATATTGCTCATGAGCTGTTGATGGTTTGGCACATCTCTAACGCTGATTAGAAACAAGCCAGGACGCTGCAGTTTGCATTCACATTAAGCTTACAGACCACATTAATTATTTGATTCATAGGAACACTCAGTACACTAAAATATGCCAGCGTTTCAAAATCAAATGACCTTTCTATCAAGTATCACAACATCTATGATAACAGTATTGAGTGATAAAAGGACAGTAGGGGAATATTAACAAATATTAATTGAACTCAGCAAGTGACCTTGGTGATATTCAGTGAACTGCTGATGTATTTAGAGATATAATGCAATTTAAAAACCCTCTGAAATGGAATTCTGAAAATCTTGTGTGCATTCTTCACATTTGACCTATAAATAGAGGAGCTGGTACTTGAGAGTGCTATTTTAGTATTTATTTTTACATTTCATATTTCACCTGTGCAAATGCTAATGCTACTAGGATTATTTTTTAAGAGCCCTTTGCCTGACAGCCTTTCTCTATGGCAGTGCTGATGCAGGCAACTAAAAGAAAGTGTTAATGTAACTTTTCCAGCAGGCCATTATTTCTCAATTGGTTCTGCAAAATGTCAGCATCAGCAATGGCAGTTCCCACATCCACCCAAAAAATTGCTGGGGTATCTGTGTCTGAAGGCCACTCTGATGTATTTCTGTAGAATACCTCCTATTTATCAGCTGATCACTACTATTATTTCACACTGACCATAAACAAACCCCAAAATGTGATGATCACTTTGAATTTGCTGTTGTTTTCCAAGATATTTCACTTGTAACTGCATACCAAAGAGACTACCAATTCTTAGATGACAATTCATTTCTAATTCTCAGTCATATAGGAAAGAAAAAAGGGATAAAATGAGATGCTTCCCTATGCTGAAGAAGTTTCTCTACCTTCTCTAAGCAATTGGCAGACAGAAGCCATCACCCAGAAGTGAGATGAAAGCACAAGACCCTGCCACCAGATATTGATAGAGTTCAGGAAGTGAATCACTATCTTGTTTTCTTAGACTCGACGTGCTACAGGCAGCTATATTTCCATTTGTCAAACCTTCCAAAAAATCCCCAGCATACTTCTGCATCCAGAAAAACAATGAATGGACTCTAGGCTACAGACCAGTAAACTTGCACACACTCTTTAAAAAAAAAAATAGGTCTGGTTTAGGAATTTGAAAGGCATAGTGACCTTCTCCTCAGCTTGAACAGATGAAGCCAGAACCATAAACATGTTCTGAATGACCTCAGTAAAAAATGTGCACTTTATTTTAATTATCAACTTCACATTCACCAGTACAGCAGTGTTTGGGGTTTTCTTGGGTTTGCTTTATTACAGAGCAAGAAATGTGGACAGATCTCCATGCTGTAAAACAAGGCACAAGCTGAAACTGACCCACAGATTCAGCAGAAGGGGAAAGCATTACACAATAGGAATGCTCATTCACAGATCAAATTCAAGAAGTAGCATAAAAATGATAGTAGTTGACCCAGGAGAAAGTTGAACTTGCATTTCCATTTATGCAGCACATAGCTCAAGCTGTCACTGACCTTGGCAGAATCATATAGATAATATGATCATAGAGGGAACTGCCACAGGGTATTTTTCACTGTACAGCATTGTACATGGTTTTGCTTTTCAATATTAGCTGTTTTATTGCTTCTCTGAAAATTGTATATTTGAATTCATTTATAATTTTTGCTGCTGCATACACGATGCACACAAGATCTTATCTTGGCTGAATTCCTTCACATAATGTCCCTCTGGTAGAATATAAGAGTAGTGGAGAGACATAGGAATCCCAGTTCTTATTAGTACTCCTCCATATTCAGCTACCAAAGAGGAACTTCATGTGTACACTGACCTTCTACATCATTACTTATGTCTTGAAATAATAGAAGTGACTTTATTAGCTTTCTTACATTAAGATTCAAAGTATGTAGCACTCTCTGTCACTTCAGCCTGAACATTAGAACCAGCTTTAAAGGATATGTGAATAGCAGTACAGATTTTGTGAATTTTGTGGTGCAATATCTCAAAAAGCAGCAGGAACAAATTGTTAGGACAGGAGCAAAGAAATGGTAAGGCCAGACTGCTCCTATTTGATTCAGTGCCAATAGGTAAGGCCAGACTGCTCCTATTTGATTCAGTGCCAATAGCAATAAAGTCTGCCAGAGGATATTATAATAAATATTACAAAATCACAGATTTTTTCATGAAGTGTTATTACTTCTTCTCAAGATGAGATCTTAAACCCAAAGAAATAGCGAAAACCATTCTTACAATTGTCCCTTTTCCTTCATTTAATAATTGCCATCATCTCTTTACAACAATGGAAACTAAGTAGTGATAGCAGGCAGCTTACTTTTCTCTGCAACAGACTTCCCTTTTAAATCTAGATGCCTAAATAAATGTTTGGATCTCTGACATCCCCTTGAACCTGGGGTTTAATATCCAATGTGCACATGATAACACTGTGCACCTATTGTCCACCTGGGGTTAGACAGTCTCATTTATCACTACACACTGTGGAGAGTGGTCCTAACCTGAGTGAACAAAGTAAGTCTAATATTGATGATAGCTGCCACTTCCAATTCAAAAAGCTAAAAAAATTAATTTATATATGGTTTCTTTTGTATACAGAGACTAAATGTACATGCAGTACACATTTTAATTTTAGTCTAATGAAGCTTTAAAAAATGTTTTTCTGTCAATAAAGTGTACTTATTTCATGAAAGGCTAGTTTGGAAGTAATAGGGAATTTTTGCTTATTGCAAATTGTTTCATTTTCCAGGCAAAAATCATTCTGCAGTTTTTTCAAAACTGAATGCAAATAGACAAAATTGAAAAACTAAACACACACAACTACAAGATTGGCTGATGAGTACAGTAATTTCACAATTATAAGCCGCAGCTGAATATAAGCCGCACATCTGGGTAGCCAGGTAGAGCACGGGCTTTGTCCATATATAACCCGCACCCAAATATAAGCCACATTATTTTTTTTATTTTTTTTTTTTCCACACATCAGGGTGGGGGTGCTGCTGAGGGGCCAGGCACTGCCAGGGCCACGCCTGGAGGGGCCGGCCGCCAGCTGGAGGTGGCAGCGCCGGGAGCAGTGGCAGCGCCTGGAGTGGGAGCAGTGGAAGCGGCGGCAGCGCTGGGAGCGGCAGGAGTGGCAGTGCCAGGAGTGGCAGGAGCAGGAGCGCCAGGAGTGGCGGGCAGTGGGAGGCGGCAGTGCCGGGAGCAGGAGCGGCAGGGGCTCGGCTGCTCACCGGGAGCTGAGGGGCAGGGAACGCCTGTTCCCATCTTTCCCTCTCGCTCTGTGCGGCTGCTGAGGGGCAAGGAACGCCTGTTCCCCCCACGGCTCGTACTTCTGCCTTGGCAATTCTCCTGAAATTGTCCATAAATAAGCCGCACCTGATGATTAGCCACACTGCTGGGGTAGGCTGGACTCTTCAATGAAAAAAGTGTGGCTTATAATCGTGAAATTACTGTAAATATATTCACAGATACTTTTATTTGTTGCTAAAAAAGCAGAAAGAAAGCAACAGTAATCTTCTGACTTTCTTGAAGATATCTGATGTACAAAAAACCAAAGCAGGTAATAAAAATAGCAGTTTGGCGCTTTCTAATATTATTTTTTTTCATTTGACAGAGAAGATGCTAATGATTCATCAGACAATATTTTATAGTTTTTCTTCTCATTTCTTTCTTTTTCTTTAATTCTTTTTTCTATCAATATAATTTTATATAAGGACTAACCTTCCATGCCAAGTGTGTAATTTACTAATAAAACCTTTTGAGATTTTGTGCATCCTCTGACTTTCATCATTCCTTTGGGCTACAAGTGCCTACAAATTTTGGGTGCTCTGTTTCCCTTAAGGGTAGGACATCACAACCTGTTAATTCCACATTAGTCAAGAAAGTTACAAAGAGTTCATAAGTGATGATAAATAAAAATAAATAGAAAGATCCTGTCTCAAGAAAATCTGAAAATTTCTTCTTATAACATGACATGTAATATCATAAAAGATCATTAAAAGCCAATCACTTATCTATTGACTCTTCTGAGGTATGGCATTTCATAGGAAATAGAGCTGTTGCTGTTGTAAGGCAATATAAAACTTTTTTTCCATTGTAATTGACCCATGTATAGGTTTCACCCAAACACTACTCCACAGCAGGAGCTTTGTTTGCACCTGGAAATATGGAGCCAAACTGAGACATCTCTCATATTCTAATTACTGCTGTGCTCCTTGCTAATGGGTTTATGTCTTGAACACTATCTTTAATAGCTGGACAGATAGGGGGAGATAAGTACTTTCATTACCATCTAGAAATCCAACCAAATTTAAAAATATACAGCTATTTTTTGAAATTGTCCTTAATAGTGCTCTGTGCTTTAGAGTTTCCATGGTTAATTTCCCCTGCCTTTATTTTGGGGATTCCAGCTTTAGATAATTTACATTGAAAAAACCCAAATAAAATAGGGAGCTTGTCACAATTGATCAGTATTTTAGAGCCATACTGTGTCTAGTGGTACCTGACCTGAAGCCTTGTCTTGGAATAACTGGAGTGGCAGTTTTCTGGAATACAGATAGATCCTGTTTTTTGTTGACTTTCATTAGTCTTGAGACAGGCTTGATTTCTTAGAGTCTCCAAAGCAGGGGCTACATTGATTTTTGTGCTTGTAACAGAAACCTTATGATTCTAAAGTACAGCATTTTAACTCTTCCTGTAAGGTCCTGTTCACACAAGAGCACTCCCCGACTCCTGAATCTTGATTCCACATCTTACGTTTGG
>VRYO01002355.1:6717646-6760939 GCA_009812075.1 Sialia sialis
CTCTTTATCACTCCCCACCACAATTGGACAAGGGAGAGAAAATATAACAAAAGGTTTATAGGTTAAGATAAGGACTGGAAAAGATCACTCCTCAAATACCATCACAGACAAAACAGACTTGAATTAGAGGTATTAACTGAATTTATGACTAACAAAATCAGAACAGGATAGTGTGAAGTAAAATAAGACCTTAAAAACATTTTCACCCCATTGCTCCCTCCTTCCCAGTTCTGCCTCCTACCCACCAGTGGTGCAGGGATACTGGGAATGTGGGCTACAGTCAGTTCATCACCCATGGCTTCTCCTGCTGCTCAGCCAGAGAAGTCCATGCACTGCTCCTTCCATGTGAGATAGTTCTTCATTAACCTCCCCAATGTGAGTCATTCTCACATTTCAGTTTTCCTTTCTAACAACAGTTCTCTACAGAGAGCACTTCAAGGTCAGGCTTCTTTAGCATCTGTCCCCCATAGGATCACAAGTCTTACCAGCACACCTGCTCCCTCAGAGCTCCTCTTGCCACTGCTTCACCACAGCACCTCCCACCCCTCCATCCTCACTTGTCTTGGTGTGTACTGAAACCTTCCTCCCAAGTGTTTTCACCCTGCTCTTCTGTGGCTGCAATTACATCTGCACATAACTTCTTCTTTTTAAATATGTTATTCCAGAGGTGTTAACAGCATTTCTGATGCACCCAGCCTTGGCCAGTGGTGCATCCATTTTAGAGCCAGTGACTCTGCTGAACATGGAGGAGGAAGCTTCTGGCAGCTTCTCACAGAAGCAGCCCCTGTAGATCCCCTGCTACCAAGACCTGCCATGCAAACCCAATATATTGTATTAAAAAAAAAAATTAAAAAAATTAAAAAAAAAAAAAAATGAAAGAAACAAAGCAAAACTAAGAAGAACTGTAAGGTTGGCAATTTCTTCATTTGAAAAAAAATTCTAGCTGGAAAATTTGACCTGGTAGAAGAAAACTGAGATTCATTCTTTTCCTCAGCTTTAGATAGCACAGACCAACAACTACCATCTCCCCAGCTGAAATGGCTTCAGCTGCTTAGCAACATGGACCCTAAGCAACCTGCTTTAGTCTGACAGGGAGGCTCTTGGCCTCATTGTAAGAGTCTTACCTTTCCATCCTTTGAACAAGTGCATTTCAGTCTTTTATTAAATGTTTATTTGACGAAAAACTTCACAACTAGCTTGGGGGAGAAATTCAAATCCAAGTCTATCCTTACCTCAGGTAAGTGTTCTACTCACTGAGCTAGAAAGTTATGGTCTGATGAGCCTTAAGTTATTTCTGCACAGTGGCACATCTTTGAGAGGAAAATTACCTGAAGTCTAATCTTGAGGTGTTATAGGAAATGATAGACTTTATTTAACATACTAACACAAAGAAGAGCACTGAAGGGAGTGTGTGAATGGCCTAACACCAGCTCACTCTGTAAAACTGCACTTCCATCTCTCAAAATTTTTAAAAGAGAACAGAAACTTTCTGCTCTCAGAAAGATACACATCAAGTCCCATGAAGCTGTGTGAATGCTGAATTAATCTAACAAATCCTTCAAGGTCTTCAAAGGTAATAAAGTCAGCCTCAGGCAAGTGAAGCTGAATGCCTTCTCTACCTAACACCTGTCCATATGTCCAGATAAGATACTTTAGACGTTTGATGCAATGGCTCTGAATATGAATTGCATTGTGAGGACTCACAGCTCTCTGCATGAATGGTCCAGTATATTTGGAAAACTAACCTTTCCTTTTTGGAAGATGGATAACTGAGAGTTAGCTGATACAAAGCTGAACTTAAAATAATCAAGTATTTTTATTGAAAATTCCTGCTGGTTACTAATATTAGATTATTTCTTTCTTTGCAGAATCTGGTTCTTCATTTTCTTGGAAATATTTCCACTTGTTTTCTTTTTCTTCAGTGAGACACTGTATTTATTTAGACTAAAACATTTAAAAGTTAACTTTATTACATGATATTTTAGTAGACATCCCATCTATTTTTAATAGGTAGATGAATTTATCAGTAGAGTTTCACTTTCCTCTGACTATCAGGATTACGTTGGAGGCAGGAGATCAAATCTTTGATTTAGTGATGATTTAAATGCTGTACTTTCAAATCATTAGGTGATTTTGTCACTTTTTCCAAAGGCTACTCAGTGTTTTATATTTTGTTAAGGAACTTAAGTATTCCAAAAGCAATAGAATGTAAGTTTAAAATGTGCTTTTGGGAGAAGAAAATAAACATAATGAACTACTGAATTGTTTGTCCTATCATGCTTTCCAAATCTATTGCAAGTAGGGAATTAATTTCTAGGAGAAAATCCTTCAAGATTGTTCCCATGCTACTATGTACTTGTGAAACATACATATTGCCTCTCATAAGAAATGACATGCATTAGTGCAGCTGCATAGATGAGTAGTCTTACAAGGATTCAGAGATATATAAAAAAAAAAAGGCATTTACTGAATAAAGTTTGAAAGAGGGAAAAAAGAAATCATAACCTGGATTAGAAATACCTGATGCTGTCTAATTTATCTCTTATAATTGCAGAAACTAGGTTATTTTTAAAAACTAAAACTGTACCAAAAGCTTCTTTTTGTAGATTGCTTTAGTATTCAAGCATTTTACATTTCTCACATACCTGATTTAGGGGTGTGGCCTCACATTTACCCATGCCTCTAAGATGAGAGTTGCCATGGTGCCTTTTACATCGTCTGGGGGACTGTACAATAACACTGTTTGGAAAAGGTTCCGACATTCAATTTTAGGAATACCACAACAAAGCAAGAAAAAGTGAAAAAATAAACCAGCCAACCAAAAACCTTATTTCATAAATTTCCTTGATCTGCTTACATTTAAAAATCATAAAGAAAATTTTAGCCTGAAAGCCATAGTAGGGAAGTCATTGCCAGATTTTGTTATTTTCCTATTATACATGTTCTTTTTGTATATCTATAAATATACCTTTCTAGTAACAGTTTCTAATAATTTATTCAACTGCAAACACCTCCCTCCAGGATCACTAGTCCTAACTTACCCAAGAAGCAGTTTTGACCGTTTCTTATGATCAAGATATTATTGCAACTACTGTAGTGTCTTTCCAGATATTTCCAGATATGTGAAGATATTTCTTGAGCATTATTCAAATACTGAATTGTTAATCTACTCAAACTGCAATATAACTTCATAACTATTAAGGCAATAGTCAGAAAACTTACCCTATAATAAGTTTTAATTTTAGGTACACATAAATGCCAACCACACTTCAAGCAAACACTGCTGCTTAGTACTGATCTGCAAATAAGGCAAGACAAAACACCGCTAATTTCTACATAGATACCAGTCTTTGTGGTAAAGAAAGGAGTCAAAGGAGTCAAAGCCATAACATTTTTTTCTCCATACTAAACATTTTAAAGAAAACGTGAGAGAATTTTGAACCTGAAGTAATCAGCTGATATGTAAATATAACTGAGAATATTCCATGTATTTCACAAGTTAATTTGAAAAAAAATACAAAACAGAACAGGTAAACTTCTATCCCTCTAAGGAGATCTTTTTTTATCAACGTCCAGATTTGATTAATTTTTAAACTTTCTGAATTTCATAAAATTCCTCAGAATTCTCTTTCTTCTTTCCATCATAACTGGGTCCCATATCACTGCTGGACTCTTGTCATAGCAAGGATGCTGCATAAACTTAGGTATTCCAATTCTATACTGTGTCATACTCGTACTTATCCATATTTTGAACCTTTTCTTTCCAAGCATATATGACAGCAGTCATATGAAATTTCTCACTCTTTCCACTTGACCTAAAAACTCTTCTTACTTTTCTTATTATTCTCTAATAAATAATTAAAATTCTAACAGGTAGTAAAATTCACCACACAGTAGTACATGAAATTTCTGTATCCCATAGCTAATCTATTTTCAGACCTATGTATTCTCCATCTAAAGGGAATACAGTACTGTATTGAAGAAATGGAAAGTAAAAAAATTGTTTTTCTGCACTGAAACAATATTTTGCCCCTTTTGTGGCTCAGCATATGAAATGTTACATTGTTTAGAATATATGTATTTGGAAGTGTGAGTTTTATTTTAATTTTTAAGAGACTTTGCCTTAACACAATTCAAAGAATGTTTAAGTAACACATGCAGAGAAAGAAGCAGTGAATGCAATGGCACAGGGGAGGTGATTCAAAAAGTTTTTGCAACAGGTGGTCTTTGCATTGCCAAAATAATGTGTGTTGCTTACAAGAATTCCTACGAAAATATCTGTTCCACAAGAAATATAACTTTATAAGCATTTTGCATTACACAAGAGGGAGACAGGATGTATTGTTCTTAGAAATGCCTATTCATTCTTGCATTTCCTTTTTATAGAAATCTTGGCTTCATTTTCTATACTCAAAATGTAAACCAAAAAAAAAAGTATTTTTCTCTTCTGTGGAAAATGTTCAATCTGAGCAGTCACCTACAGTGTACACTCACTGGCAATTTCATGTGTTGTTATTATTTGTAACTGTGTGGTAGCATAGAGCTACCCAAAGCTTTTCAGCCAGCAGAACATACTTAGCACAAAATACAAAACTTACAGTAGTTTCACGATTATAAACTGCACCTGAATATAAGCCGCACTTCCGGGTAGCTGGGAAGACCACGGGATTTGTCCATATATAAGCCGCACCCGAATATAAGCCGTGCCTTTTTTTTTTTTTTTTTAACTCCACACGGCAGAGGGGGTGGGGCGCTCCGGCCCGGCCCCACACAGCCCGGCTTCCCAGTGGCAGGGGCCGGCTCACCCTTGCACAGCCCCCGTTCCCGGCCATCCCCCATTCCCAACGGCTCCCGATGGCACAGGGGCCGGGCTGCCCTTGCGCAGCCCCCTTTCCGGGCAGTCCCATGCTCCCGACGGCTCCCACTTTCCACTCTGCTTGGCCGGCTCTCACTTCTGGGTTGGCGTTTCACTGGGATTTGTCCATAGATAAGCCGCACCTGAATATAAGCCGCACTACTCAGGTAGGCTGGATTCTTTGATGAAAAAGGTGCGGCTTATATTCGTGAAATTACTGTACTGTGAGCAATTTATCTGTGAGTTTAGAATGCCATACTTTTGGACTTGATGGCTTCCTTATGCCCTAATACTCATTTTTTTAATTACTTCTCTGCAAACCTGCTACTGAGGAATGTTACCAGTTCTTATAAAACTCCTGATAGTTTTATAATGCCTAGAACTACAAAACTCGTCTGTATTTATGCCTATTTGAAAAAGCCTATGTTTTGAAGCTGCCTTGTGCATATACAGCTTCACTGTCATGCCAGCTATCACTCAACTCATGTACAGAGGTGAAATGTCATTGCTAACCTCTTCCAGTAACATCTATTCCTGAGTAATCTTTAACACAATATCTGAAACAGGGCTAGTATTCAAATGTAAAGATAATGCAGGAACTTTTGGCTGAGATAACTGTTTTAATGATTACCTCAACATGATTTCATAGCACTCTTCACTATAATTGAATTTGTGAAGTCAGGAAGCACAAGGATGTGTACTCATATAGATGAATTCTGAAATGCACCAACAGTCTGTCTTCTGCTGCTCTGAGAGGTGTCTTGTGAGCTAAGAAAGAAGCTATTTTGTAATAGCTCACAAATAGCATATTTGAAATATATGGCATAGCCAAGGTGTTGTGTTCATTAATGCATACTAACCTAGTAAATTAAAATCCAAGCTTTAGACAGTTCTGTCATGTTAGATCCAATGTATCTTGCCTCCTCATGACTTTTAAAATTTTAGTCAGACTGTTTCCTCATTTAGATTTATGTCTCTCTGGATCTTCAAAGCAACAGAAGAACCGATACCATGTGGTTTAGAAAATTTTATCTAAAGTAGATGCTTGTAGTCATAGTCTAGAAGCAACAAATTTTCCTTGTCTTTTTACTTAGTCTTGGATCATCTTCTCCATGAAATAATTTTTCTTTTCAAATAGCTACAGAATTATCAAATTAGGTTGTTGTGAAACACACAAACTACGCATGCAACCACAAAATATATATAGAGGTTTCCAATACTAGAGGTTGTGTATTGTTACACAGATACTTAGAAAAATGAGGTCTTATTACATTTAAAAAACAAAAGAAACAAAACACATCAAAGGATATGCTGATAAAATTAGGTAGTGCTGAAATATAAAAAATTATAAGTTTGAACAAAATAGTGTCCTCATGATTTTTATCTCCTCTTCATGTATTACACTGCTAGGATTTTAAGGCTACGCTAACTGAACCCATTGATCAATGACAGAGGAAAACAGCTACAAAAGATATGTTCTATGATAGCTGCCAATATGAAATTGTATATCTACATCAGAAACTCTTTAAGGGAGAATAAACATAGTTTATCCCCTAATGCCCTCTTCTTTACTCAAAAAATTCACTCTATAGGAGCATATGCAAAGAAGTGTGTTCAAAGGATATGAAAGTCAAAATTTCTAGGTCTAGGAACAATAATGAATTTAAAACAAAGTGAAAAGAGTAAGTGTATAATACCTAGGAACTCAAGATGCAATGAGCTCAGCTATGATGGATTGACTTTTTTGAAAGGCTCTTCCATCTGAAAAAAACCAACATCTCCTTTTTAATAGAAGCATGCCAGATGCTTTAGCAGAAGCTCCATTTGTCAACCTGATAGAAGGCACAGTAATTTACTGCCTGTGATGCTAATGATTGTGCCTAGATCTATGAAAAAGGTAACAGAGAGAGGAGAGGAAGTCTTGAGATTGATGGTGTGTATCATTCTGTTCTTTCAAGAAATATATGACCACTGCAGTAGACTCAATGAACCAATTTATGAATTAACAAGTGGCAGTGTAAAGTAGCAGTTGCTAAAAACAGCGTGTGTTAATCAATGATTTAAGAAAACATTTGTGCATGTGTAGAGTTCCATTCATAAAGAGCAAATAACTGAGGCTGAGCTTTTTAGAGAGAAATAAATAAGTATCTGTATTTAGATCTGAGAATTATTTTCATCCAAAATCCAGGGGGGGAAGAAAAGCAAAACGAATACGGTTAGAATCTGCCAATCAAATTATATTGAAATGTCAAATTAAGTACAGTTTTGTCTTAGTAACCTCACCAATGTGACATGATAAACGTACCTACATATTGGAGTTATTAAAGCTAAAAGCCCCATTCTCCTTACTTTCATCATTCCAGCCTCAAGGCTAAACAGAAACAGAAGAGAGAGAAGGTATAGACAGGCTGCATCCCCATTTGCAAAAGCTCCTGACCACTGTCACTTGGATTTTGTTAGTGCCATGTCTGTTGTACAGCTGTACAACAGTAGCTATAAGAATATCTGGGGGGGTAAAAGTAATAATGGATTATTCTATTGATTAATTCTGAGGCTTACATGTCCGAACCTTGTGCTGGTCTCTGAAAAACGAGGAATCTGTCCTGCCTTAAATATTACAAATAATGAAATACAACCAAATCTAAACTGTGCTTCAAAAAATTTTACTACTTTTCAAAGTTGGCATATCATTGCAAAAACATCCCAAATATTTTCTCCTACACATCAGTATTAAGTCAAAGCTACTTTTTTTCACAAAAGCTTAGTTCAACAATTAAGATAGCTGTACAATGAAAAATGAAAATTAAAACGCCATGTCATTAATCTGTTTCTACACATATGACTTCTGCTGAAGTGAATAAGCATTTATAATATAACTGATGAGGTAATTAAGATCATGCTTTTTTGTTTCCTATGCCTTCTGGTTAATTCTAAGTGTTCAGTTTGCTGTTGAGCTTCATACAATATTTCAGCATCATGCTCTAAACAAATTGTTGGAGTCGTGAGCATTAAATGAATAGATCTTCTGTCCTGTTCAAATAACCAAGTTTCCCTTAGGCAAACCCCATGCTGCTGCCCTAGTGTGAACTCATTAAATTTCTTGTGGACTAAAATATGACATGATATCTAATAAATAATTAATACCATACATTATAAATACAAAGAAGTTTACTTCATGAAGGAAGAGTTTGATTTTTCACTAGAATTCATCTTAGAGTAAATACTAACTTGGAACAACATAAGCAATTTATATTAAAAAAAAAAAAGTAAATTTAGAAAGACCATAATGGAAAACTACTTCCAAATATGCATATATATGTAAAAAGATGTCAAGATAGTTGCACATTCAGATTAAAATATTTCTGTAAGAAAGTCAGGAAGAAGAGACAGAGAATAATAGAAGGAATTCTATGGCTAAAGGCAAGCTCTTGTGCTAAATACAAAATCTGGCAAAGACTGTCTTAAGAAGGGCTTATTGCAAGCATCAACTTTTGAAAATGAAGGCTTTCACAGAATAAATGGAAGCCCAAATTTCAACAGTACTCTTTGCTCTGAACTCTAAACTGCTTTATCACCCTTCAAATTTTATCTTAAATGCATTTATTTCTGGAAAGTCTGAAGTTAATAAATTAAAGTATGATAGAGAGAAGTGAGAACAGAACCTACCCATGAAGAAATAGGAAAATGGTTTGAGAGAAGTGCAGCAGAAAGATAATCATCAATCAGAAAAAAAAAAATATTGAAAATATTTGTGATATTTGAGATATTTGTGAAAGCTGATTGGTGTAGAAATGATCCTCTTCAAAAATTCTAGAGACCAGTCATAATCAAAATCTGTTACATCTTTCTGTGATCTATTTAAGAAGCAAATTGCAGAACATATAATATTATCCATAAGGAAATATCTCTTCCCATAGGAGAGGATACACATTCTTAGCAGAAGCAAATGTAAAATTAAAAGGAATGAGGCATAGGGCAAGGTTTTATCAATAGGAGACAAAGTCTTGTCATTTTACCACTTAGTCACTCAAATTTGTAATGCACCTTACAAAAAGATTTTCTGGCAATGCTCAGTTCTTAAACATGTTTTATTCAAACAAAATGCTGTGTTCAAAACACCCAAAGAGCTTGAGCAATATCTTTTATTTCATTAAATTAAAGTATATGAAAGCAAAACAAAATATTGTGTTAGCTATAACCAAAGCTCTTAAGAGGCTGGTTCCTCAGGGAAAATGGCCTTTAATCGGCACTTATAAGAACACTGATTTTTTCAGTTTTTTTGTATGTCTCCATCTATCAGTCAACTGTAAATTCGCTGTTCAGATTGGCCTGACAGCTTCTCAATCTCTGCCATGAAACTGGTGATAACCCATTCCCCTACAAGGAGCCATACAGAATGGATTTTAAATGTACTGTATGATATTTAGTAGAAGCAAGTCTGGCAAGCTCTTTGCTTCCACCTTCTCTTCTGCTAAGTTACAGACAACAGTATTCTAAGTGATGAATGATTTTCCAATTAAATAGAATTATTTTATGTGACCTTTAAAAATTATGTTATTTGGTACCACTGTGAATGTGATACTCAGTCTACGACTTGTTCCAAACTTTTTTCCCTATTTGCATTTCAAACAAAACTAAATGTAGTGTACAGAGTTTTGCTATCAGAGAAATGACTGCAATATTCTGCACATTATGTAACACCTAATATCATGAAATCTTGATTACATTATAGATTTAATAATAAAACTCAATTCTGGCAATTGAATGCATGAACAACCAACACAATAGAGTCAATGAAATTATTTAGATTGAATTTATACATAAATATTTGAAGAATGACTACAAGTCTTACTCAACAGAAATTTCACAAAGGTTTGGTTTTGGGCTGTTTTAATTGACCAATTTCTGCTTAAAAGTCAAGCTGATAATGCATACAACCATATTTCAAGTCATAAAAGAAATAATTTATTTTAAAGCACATTTATTTCTCCTCCAATAACACAATTCTAAAATATAGGGGGTCCTACAATAAGGTTTCCACTTTTTACTTAAAATGAAATATAAAATGTCTAAGCTCACTGTGAAGGCCACTTTTGCAGACTGATGGAGATCTTTAAAGTCGGAACAATATGCTGAGCTGAAATTCTGCCTTCCACTTCTTGTGGTTGAATGCCTTTTCCACCTGCACTGCTGATGTTTGATTTCTAATTGTTTTCTGTCCATTCTGTGAAATACCAAAATATTACATGGCCATGCACTCAGACATAACTAGGTGTCAACACCCTGAAGGTGTTGCAGGTACTTGGCTGACAAGTTGATTTTTGCCCACTCTGCTGACAGTGAAGACTGTCACTACCCCAATAAAATCTCATGTACATTCTCATAGCCTATTGCCATCAGGACTTTGATGGCATATTTATTCAATACATAAAAAATTTATATTAAATATTTTAAAAATACCTACAAAGTAAAAGCTGCACTTGCAGAGTCCTATTAAAGTATTTGTTATTGGAAAGCAAAATCTAGTGGATAATTTATGGCCAGAAGACGGAAAAAAATATTTTGCTTCATATATAAAGATTTACTTTACTGGAAAATTTTAGATTACTTTTCCATATAATGAAATTTTGCTTTATCTTAAAATGGCAACATTTCTTCTTATCTTGATGTCTCTTTATGGCTTTTGTTCTGGTTTAATAGAGCGTTTGGATGCATAACAGCTGAGAAGGACTACATAAAATCAATAGAAACATGTTGAAAAATAAAAAAAAGTTTCATAATTTTAGTTCATAACCTCATGAAACACTTCATAAAAATCTACCTGTGCATTTTGATCTTTTTTGATTTTTTACATTAATTCAACTTCTTCAGAAAAAAACATCTTTTAATATCAAGATCTCTTTAATTAGCTTTATAAGTGTATTCTAATGGAATTTTCTCAGATAACCTTTAACAGTTTAAACAGGTTAAAATTTAATGTCATTTATGTTAGAAAGGTGTTCAAAATATTATACTATTAAATATTTAATGACATCATTATGGAAGATTTAGCTATTTTCAAACTAGACTCAGGAGGCCAGAGATATCATTCCACACTACTTCTTGAATCGTTAAACAGGTCTACTGAGATTTGTAATCTTTTCTAAAATTTAATAATACAGTTTAGGTTGCTGCTGGCTTTGCAAAATATAGTATTCTTACACAGATGTGACTGCTAATTAAAAAGTCTCTCATGACTGCAAATGGGTTTCAGGGTGCTGCTTTTATTTGTGTTTGTATCATTTAGGAAAACTTGGACCAATCAAGTATTTGTGTATTCATAATTATAAAAGACTACATAATTATAAAAGACTACACTCAGTCCTGGCTACTGCATAGAACTATAGGAAAATCATATTTATGTGCAAATGCTTTCAGCAGCTTTTAGCTGCAATAGTGCTACCACTTAAAAGAATTAATCTCTGATTTTTGCCAATCAAACAGTTCAATAGTCAGACTTGTACTCTATCTCTTCTGAAGCAGTTGTTTGTTGAAATATCTGCGGATCGTGTGCGCCACATATCCCGAGGGGGAAAAAAACCAGTTTATTTTGAGAGTGTTTTAAACAAGCCTTTAATTTTCAATGGGGGATGGAAATTGACAGGCTTTTAATAGAAATCAAATAGGAATGTTATAAGTTAACCTTCACATCTTTTGAAAGAAGAAATAGCAAAACATTTAAAATCATAATAATCGAAATGTGAGTTAAAAATGCATTGTCACTTAAGCAATAGTAATTATAACAGAACAAAGAAACAGAAGGCATTATAGTGATTGCTAAAGACAGATATACTGTAAAAGAAAAATTCATTCTCTTTCATTCTGTAGTTCCCATAAAACTATGTTAAAGCATAAAATGTAATGTTTTTAAGGCATATTGCAGTTAACCTCTTTCTTGCTTCTTTCAAGATTTAGAGAGAAAATATCATGATAATAATATACTGTGTAAGTTTTATTTATTGATTTTTTTTATGATAAATCCCCCACTAAAAGGTGTGGGGTTTATTACACTACTCTAAACAGAAATCGAAGCAATATTTTAATACCCTTTGGGGAATTATTAAAGTATAAAAACAATACAGAAGGAAATATTAAAATAATGGTACTAGGGAACTTTTACTTTTTGACAAACATTTTCCTCCTTCTCTATTTCTTTGTTTCCCAAATGAACTTTGGGTTTTAGAACACTTATGTGTAAATAAAGTTCACAGATTTAAAGAAATAACTATTTAAATCAATAAAACAACTGTGCTTAATATGCTGCCAAGTAATATATCCTAAAAAATAACACTTTCACAGCAAGTGCAAATGAAAGGCTAATCGGTTCAAAAAAAGTCAATTCCTGTCTGAGAAAATCTACAATAAGGAACATGAAACAAATTCTATATGTTTTGTGCTAACCACCGTCCTATTTCTTATACTTTAGCATAGTTCAAATTAATACTTCAAAAATAATTTTATTCACTTCCCCATATAACCTTTGTGAGTACAGAAATGAAACTCAAACCCTTCAGGAGAAAATGGAATAGAGAATGTGTCGCTAATATTCATTTTACTTGGCTAATTGTCAATATATCTGTGTATGTGGAAGCATGTATAATTCAGAAATTTTTGGCGTGTGCAAAAATATTCATATACCTTTATGTATATTTAGTACACCATTTTCAGTACTGAGATCTATAACCCCATGCAAATGGCCAACATAATTGAAAGAGTATGTGGCATATAAAAAAGAAATGTATTGCCAAAACTCACAAGCTTCATCAGATGTATCTCTCAGCTAAAGCTGAAGTCCTGTGTTATAGAACAGATGAGCTGATGACAATCTTCAGAATATTTTCCATCATTTTGGATTCCCTCACAAGAGTTCCTCCTACAACAGAGCTTTCTCTTCCTTGCTTTAGGACAATGCTGTGCAGATGAGATTTTTTGCCTGAAACGTTCAGTTCACCAAGAGAAAATAGATGAAAACATTAGATCTGTGACTACAGCAGCTGGATCTGAAATTTTGCTTATGTTGGAATACGTTACCAGTGGCAGAAATATTTTTTTTTGCAAGTGTATTATAGATTTGCTAAATTATTAGAAAGCTCTAAACCAGAAAAATCTTCAAGTAAAATATGTAATCATTTCTTATTCAAGGGCAAAGATTTATCAAAGACAAGAATGATGTGGGTTTTCAAGTAACTAGGTATATTTTGGGGTGGGTTGCTCTTTATTTCTTTCTATATTTAGGCAACATAAATGCCCATATTAATTAATGTATTTTATACCAAAATTACTGGATAAAAATATTAGAAATTTATGGATTAATATATAAAAAACATTTAGCTTAGAAACCATCAGGTTTCAAAGGTGCAGCTGCACTAATTGTTCCATAAAATTTATTTTTAAAATGCACCGTGAACATGATGATGGCAAAAGATAATGATAGGACACAATAATTAATAATTCTTAGAAACATTACACTCTTTTGGAGTGTATTAAACACAAAAGATGAAAAATATCCTTTGCTCTGGTGTGTTTATATATATATAAATATAATTTTTATTCTGTTAAAAATTTAACATTTTAAATCCATATAATCCATGGACCAAACTCGCCCTTCAGGGGAAAAATGCTGATTTTTATGTCTCCCAAAACCTGAGGGTGTGATATGCATTTGGTGATGAGAGTTCAAGAATTGGCTTTGACTTGTCTCTTGACTCTGGACTCTTGACTTCAAGACTGTTTTTTCATAACTGTTTTTAATCCAGTTGTCTGGAAAGAACTGAGTTACAAAGGTAAAGAATGAACATTTCAAATGTGTAGCAAATTTTATGTCTAATGGTAGAAAATAAGAATGCAGAAAGTGGGGAGAATTGATAAATAAGTAAAGATGCGCCATAGTATTTTGGACAGCCAAACTGTGCCAATCTAGTCAGCTACCAACATCCATGAGAACAAAGTGTTGGCACTACTGATACATAAAGCAGAAGTATGAATTTTGATTTCTAGTGCCTACTTTTACTACAATTAAGTTAAATTAAATGCTAAGGGAATGACAAAAGTTATTCTTCTAGACATATGAGGACAGATGTTAGACTGTAAGTTGAATAAGTAGGAAACACAGAAATAAATAGGATTCCAGTTCATCTAGCATATTGAAAGCTAGGGAGGAAAACAAAGCCACAGAGTCTCCTGACAATAAACTTAAAGGTATAGGTGAACTGGGGAAAACCTAAGAAGAAGTTTAAGATTGGGCAGGAGACTAGTTTCTGAAAAAACTCTCTTTGTCTTGTTGGCCCTGATGCCCAAGAAGTAACATAGTAAGATAAAAATTTCTGCAGAATAGTGTAAACAGACTATGTTAGACAGAGCTCACTGTACTATGACATTAAAGTTTTAGCATTCCGCTACAGTTTTTGTTTTATTTATAAAAAATATTTCTGAGATTTAAATTATTAAAAGCAAGAGAAACAAATTCAAAGATATTTCCTTTTGGCATTTTGGATAGACAGAAAAATTCTGCAAATGTAAGGAAAGGTAATATAGTTTTTTGGGTAGTGATTCTCAATTTTTTATCAAGTCCGCAGGGAAAACTGCAATTGCTCCCAGACTGTTCTTCAGATGTTGATATACTGTAATTACTGCACAACTCTAGGCTAAGAAATAGGAAGTGTAGCAAAAGACTATCTTATCAGAACCCTTAAGCAAACAATTTCACCAAGCTTTTGCAATAATACAACACAATCCTTTAAAAGTATTAAATAAATGTATGTATTCATTTTGATGTATTTTTAGTGTAGTGAACTAGAAAATTTCATTTTCTATGAGTAATAATGACATAAAGCAGCAAATTCTGCCATTTTCCAAATACATAATATTGTTTTAGCAATGGTGTTTCCTAGTTAGGGAGCATGAATAACAGGACTGAGTCCTAAATTCAGTTCTGTGAAAGAATCAAATGCAGGATCACTAGGAGGAATATCTCTAATGAGTTGACCTAAACCAGAGCAACAAAAAGATGTCATTTGTTCATTGGATAACCTGCGTGATGGTATTTCCCTTCAACACACATGCTACATTTCATGGAGCAGCATACACTTCACCATGTGTCTGCACAGCACCTAGGGTAGTTTCACAATTATAAACCGCACCTGAATATAAGCCGCACTTCCGGGTAGCTGGGAAGACCACGGGATTTGTCCATATATAAGCCGCACCCGAATATAAGCCGCGCCTTTTTTCTTTTTTTTTTTTTTTTTAACTGCCCACAGCAGAGGGGGCGGGGCGCTCCGGCCCAGCCCCACACAGCCCGGCTTCCCAGCGGCAGGGGCCGGCCCACCCTTGCGCAGCCCCCGTTCCCGGCCGTCCCCCATTCCCAACGGCTCCCGGTGGCACAGGGGCCGGGCCGCACACTTGCAGCCCCCGTTCCGGGCAGTCTCATGCTCCCGGCGGCTCCCACTTGCCACTCTGCTTGGCTGGCTCTCACTTCCGGGTTGGCGTTTCGCTGGGATTTGTCCATAGATAAGCCGCACCTGAATATAAGCCGCACCACTGGGGTAGGCTGGATTCTTCAATGAAAAAGGTGTGGCTTATATTCCTGAAACTACTGTACTATGGGCTTTTCCTGCTTCTGTTTCATCAGCTTGAGATATTTTTCCTTCAAGAGTTAGTAATCATCATCTCAAAAGGGCTAAAAGCCACTTCCCACAACATAGCTCACTAAGAAGTCTAACTTCCTGACCCCAGTTCTTTTTGATTTAATACTTGTCATTATTAAATGTATCTTTAATTAAAGCCTAGCTGAATTTTTCTTGTAAACCTTCTTTCAAGAATTTTATAGAAATGTCAATTTGCCATAATTATTTCTCTAAAGTAATGGAATTCTCATTTCCTGTACCATAAAACATGATATTTAAACTTTCTGAGATATTTCAGATAAAGTTTCAGTGTCATATGCTAGAACAGAGTATGTAATTCTGAGCCTCATTTAGTGATCCGTACTTCAAACTCAACATCTTATTCCGTCATAACATAAACTATTAGTGTATATAAGAAAATAAAATTACAGAGCAAGCCAAGATGCCTTCCCACATACAAAGAGGCAAATGTTCCTAAAATGGTCTCAAATGTGGGCATGCATTTCCCCAATAACTGTGAGGGAGGGAAAAAAAAGCTTTTCTATGTGTATATGGGGAAGGCCACATACATACTGTTGCTTTGTCTCCACCTTGGTATTCAGCCAGATGTAGAGATTTGCCTAAATGAATATTTCTCACACATTTTTAGCATTTTAGATAATCTTATAATTTGAAATCAGTTAATTCAAAGAAAATAGGGGAACCCTTCTCCCATGAACGAAAGTGATAATTTTAGCTACATTGCTTTTGGGGAATTCGTCTGCTATCAGTCACCAGTGTTTAATTATTCCTGCTTTTAGATCATTGTCTTTCACTCTGCTCTCTCCATAGCTCAGTAATATATTACAGCTTTTCTTCCAGTATTGATCTTTCTGTTGCAATTCTTGCATCAAGGTTACAAGGCTGCACTGCATATCCACACTGAATCTAAAATTAGAGGTAAATAGAACCAACACGTTAAATAGCTTTGTACTACATCACACTCATTTTTTTTTAAATTACTACTGAGGTTTTCTTTTTCTATTGTGTGTATTCAGTTTAGATTTAGGATGCTGTTTGAAGTAACACAAATGTATATGGCTTGACAGTTGTCTCTCTGACTTGTGTCTTTCCCAGCATGGTGCTGCTGGAGCTATCATAAGCAGAGTTGTCTGAAATACTTTTGTAAGAAAAGAAAGACTTGAGTCATTCTTTAGAAAAGTTATTTTCTATAATATCATACCACTAAATAAATTAAGGAAGTCAATTTAAATGTTACAAATTTGAATTACCAGCCTCATGGGATAGACTATTTTACAATGATAGTTTCTGCTGCCCTGTTCTCAGACAGTTCTGGGATGGTTGGATAAACTCCAGCATGTTAGCTTAGAATTTCATCATGTTGCATTACTTTGGCTCTGCCAAGAATTGATGAAATAACAGAAATAAATACTGCAAAACAAGCCCAGTTTCCAGAATGTCTCCCAGCCAACCAGAACTGATAGAATTTAATGCTTTGGAATAGAGCTTTGCCTTATGTAAAGCTTAAACTAAATTAATGACCTGCTCTTTGTGCTTTCCAAACAGGGTATTAGAACATTTCTGCAATATTTCTTTCCTTTGTTTTCCACTATAATCACCGTCTTGCTGTGGTAGTGCTTCAGTCTGCCATTCCTCATCAAGAACAGCTTTTCAAGCACTTTTAGCCATTCTTGTGGTGGCGGCAGTCTTCCGTGAGAGAAAGACAAAGCAGAGCTATATGTTATCATTATAATGTGGGCACTTGCCTGTATGTCACTGAAACAGCTCTAATATTCTCTGCATGCAGATTTTCAATACAGCAGCCTAAAATCACAGATGTCACTTCAGAGTCCTACAGAGGAGTCTAGTGATAGATATGCAATTTCTCATACTTCCACTGCCCTCCTCTAGGGAAACAAGGCTCACACTGTTCTGCAATATTTTCCTTTCAGACATGTCAGAAGTACAATTTGAACAAAATTCTGAAGTTTAAATCTTCTGTGATAGTCTAAAATTGTGACATTATACCATATTGTATGTTCTTATTGAAATTTACTCTTAGAAAAAATTTAAAACTGATATCTTGTGACAATTGATCAAAAGTAAATAGCACATCCTTGATGTATATATTTGTTTGTACTGAAAAGAGAAAAATGAAAAAAACACTCTTTTCAGTTAAAAGTCTGAAGCCAGTCTATTTGGTAGCTAGTTTAGTGAACTGAAATAAGCATTTGACAAACCTATCCAGATTGTTCAGTGAAGTAGAAAGATTGGCACCAAAGATTCAGTTGCCACCAAAACTGACAGAACAGTTTAACTCTATAGTTCACTAGCAGCTTTTCAGAATGCTGAGGGAAATATTTTTAAGGCCTTAAAAAGTCATAGACAAGGAATGTGGATGAATTCTTCATGTTTCCTTAGTTCTGTATCAACCTTCATTTTCTATCAGCTCAAATCCAAATATTACTCTTCTTTATTCTAGAAGACATAGATAGCTGAGTTCTTGCGTTAAACACCCAATGTACAGAAAATGGATTAATAACGACATAAAAATATTTTGTAATTTGCAGGGTCGCATTTCTGAAACTGCTCATAGTTATACATAATACAGTTCTTTCCTCACCGTATATTTTGGAATAGAAATCTGTTCCTCCTATAATAAGCAGAGGATCACTTGTTGTTTGGGATTTTTTGGTCTGATTTGGTTCATAATTTTCATTGAAAAAGCAGGAACAAGAAGGGCTAATTTTAAATACTTTCAAAATCAACAAGAATTATCTATTCCTAGTTTCAGCTGTTCAATATTAAATACTGTAGCAATATAAAAAGTGGATTAAAAAGTAAGTCTGAATGACAAGGTCTACAATATTTTAAGATGTGGATTTCATATGTTAAGATAGAAAGTAATTCCAGTATATGATTGTGCAGTACTTTAAATCCCTATTTACATTTAAATTCTTTAAATTTTACTGGAAGCATCTATATTCACAAATTGCAAACCCAAATGTACTACATCTGGTTAACATACATCATAGAGAACACTTGTCAGTTTAAGGTTTGAAGCCAATTTGAAGCATATAATGAATTTATGTCGGGGGTACAAAGGAGATATCTAAAGTGACATCCCGAGGCACAGTTAACGAGATTATCTTATTTAAGTCTATCTGGTAATATGATCATCTCTAATGAGATTATTCTGAAATAATCCCTTTACAAATTAAATTAATGAATTATATACATTCACAATGCAAGCATACAGAACTGAATTGTTTTTAAGGTGTTTTAAGGGTAATACCAAAGCATTTCTCTATCCCTCTTAAGACCAAGTTATGGATATAATAAAGCATTGCATTGAGCCAGAGAAGGCAAAGAACAAGGAGACACACAGGAAATAAAATGTTGCCAAGTTTGGTGTATTATCATATGTCTTTTAAAAAAAAAAATCAAATAATTGGAAATAAAAAGAAAACAGTCCCTTGCTGGAGCCCTGTGCTAGATACTACAGGTACAGGAATCAAAGAGAATATTTAAATTCAGTATTGGATCTGTTTAGATGGAGAGGAAGAGCAAGGGATAATGGTTCCTCGTCCTAAAGACACATAAGGAGAAGGGAAAGTATTAAAAAAGCTCACTGGTATGAGAGGTTACATTGAGCTCTGTCAATCAGAAGTACAGTTGGTTGGGAGCTTTAAAGTGGAAGCATAAATTCGAGGTAAAGGAGAGCAAATACAAGTTGTTGCTGGATTAAACCTTTTATCTGTGTCCTGTTTCCTGTTAGGAAAAATGAACCTGGCTATAAGAACCTTCTTTTAGCCACTTGATTGTTGTGCTATTAGAGGCTATCAGGCACACTATGGTAAGGATGTTGTGAAAATCTTTTACTTATCTCATTGATAAGCCAAAATAATCATTAGGAGATACAGCACAAGGCATACCTCTTGTAAATTTCCTGTAACAGAATTCAATGATGCATTTAATTGCCATAAAGGCAAAAGCCAGCTTACTGTGAGTATCTTTACTCACCTTCAGTTTTGCTTTACTGAAAAATGTTGGATAGAAGTGTTATTTTTCACGAAATAGCTACACAACAGCAGTTCTTCCTTGTTGGTTGAAGCTTATTCTCTCTCTATTTTATTTCTGTCAGTGTGATCTAAAAGTGCTTTGTACTGCTGACCTTTTTTTCACTGATAATAAAGACATTTACCCAACAAGTGGGAGAATTTCTCCTCCATTTGAAGCACTTGAAATATCATTTAATCTGGTTTTGAAGAAATTAAACCTAAGTGTTGAAGAAGAAATTGAACCTAAGCATTGAAACGATCTATAATGTACAGGTGTCCTATATCATGTAGCCAAAGTCCAATACCCAAAAAATACTTTGATTCTTAGGATGCAGAATCCCATTTCTTGTTCTTGTCTTCCTCCCAGTTACTGCAGATGCTGTTCTCATCCCAGTGCAGGCAGAAGCAGCATTGGCAAACAGGGTATTTGACATCCCATTGAAAAGTCTCTCTGCTAAGATGTTGTCACTTTTGCAATAATCTTATCTGCAGCCTGCTTGATCAAAGAACATTTTTGGTACTACATAAAAATGGATGGTTTTAAAAATCCTCGAATTAAAGAAAAAGTAGTTAATATAAGCAACCCAGGGTGGCAATAGAAAACAATATAGAGAAGACAGTACCTTTTTTAAATGCCAAATTCCATAGAATTTAATGTCTTCAATAACTCTAAAGGGCAGCCAAAAAAGTCTGAAATTTAGAGTGCTGAGGATATTGTTCACACAAACTGAGATTATGTGGAAGTAGTGACGTTTGATGGTGACTCTGTGATTAGACTTATCCAATTGGGGGAGCGATTTAAGTTTTGCCATTTTGGCATACCATGTAAAAAAATGGCAATTGGAAAGGACAATATTTTCACACAATGGAATTTCATAAAGGCATGCCAAAAAGATGCTAAAGCAACAGATTTTATGTGATGTGATTGTGATACCGAGAGAGGAGAAATTTAAGTCAATAAAGACATTATAAAGAAAATGGAATCAAATCAATCACATCAGACTAATGCCATAGTGGTCCTGTATACAGACTACCAGTCCGAAGCATTAGGCGTGTTTCCGGAATATTGTCTTACGGTTTCATTTCTTCCCAGAAGGATTCTGTGCATGTTGTCTGCAGCTGCAAGGTAATGTGAGACCAAGTACAGTAAGTGGGATGGTGGTAGAAACAGTTGCTTCATAATCAGCATTACTAGTTACAGCTAAAGCACTACTGTAGATATACTTCAGGACTGCTGAAGCGCTACCACTTAGGTTAGCTCCTTTTCTGATTTTAATATATCTGTTGAAAAGAGGGGGGAAAAAATAAAATAAAAAATGCATTCCTTCTAGTACAGGGAACTGATGGACTCTATCCTCCTCTGTAATTACAGGACTATTCCAAAGACAGTTGTGCCTAAATGCTACATTAAGCAATTTTCAGATCTTTAAATCTGACTTGTAAGTATAATTTTGCATAGGATTCTTAAAGAGAATCAGTCAACAGTAATAATTTAAATTAAAGCAGAAAGATTATGAGAACCAAGGCAGAATTTTTCATGCCTATAAAGGGGTGTTTAACATGACTCAGTGGAATTTTCTCCTTGAATAGCAAAGGAAGGAACAAGGCACACACTCTGTTTCTAGAGCTTTATGGTATTAACAGTACTTGTCACTTATGTCTCTGCAGATGGTACTTGTATCAAGCAAACTCAGTAGTCTGTTGATGATGTTATTCAGTTGTAGGCAAGAGACTATGGAAGTAGTGGATTCTTTAGGATGTGGTAGAAAATGATAAGGCTCTCTGCTTGTCTTTCTTATTTGCTGCCATTCTGTAACAGCGAAGTCATAGCAGACATTGCAGGTAACATGTCTTCAGCAAGAGTTTTCTCTATCCAGTCTAATTCAGCTTGCCAGAAAGCAAAGTAGCTGCTTAAGCAATCACATTTTGGGTTAATTTATGTCCCTTTGAAACTATTCAAAAAAATTTAATAAAAAGTGATTGTAAAACAAGAACCATATTTGTGAATGGCAAAACCAGAAATAAATGGCTTTTCTATTTGTCCACGAAAATCCTTTATCTAACCTGTATTGTAGGGAAGCTCTTGATATCTGGTCCACCCTGGTATTATACTGGGTTAAATAATTGCAGATACCTTTGGTCACGTTTGTAGCTAGAAATCATTGCCTTAGAAGTTCCTGAAGAGTGGTCAGAAACAAGACCACGTCTCATTTCTCATGGACTGCTGCAATTAAGCAGGCATCTTATAGATCAAATGCCTGTCCTGTAGCAACTGGATAGCCATTCCAACCAGCTAGGTCTCTTGTGAGCAGAAAGGAATTGAGATCTTTAGAACGAATTCATGACGACATTATAAGTGGAATTAGCACTTCCTTCTTGGTGGAAAATGAAATTAAAAAAGTGGGGCTCTCTTACAGTGTTCCACTTGACAACTAGTGTCCCAAATTTTTATTAATATTAGAATGGTACAGAAGTCATCTAAATAGCATGCTACTAGCCCTCAACCTGCTAGGGTTTTATATCTGCAATAAATTTTTCCATTGTTGTGCACAGAATAATATTTACTTTCACAGTTTCAGCCAAAATATTATTTACCAAAAACTTGAATAGCACGTATACTGAGTGTGCCAAAAAATGACATCATAAATCCAAAGTGAAATAATACTATTTTCCACTATAGTCAGAGGTAGCATTCATGCCACTAATGCATGTTTAGATAAATATTTGCAATTGCAGCATGAAACTTATCTCAGTCTTGTGCCCACATCTTAGGATAGAAACTTTCCAGCTGGTTTTTTGAATTGCTGTCCCCAAAAGGTATCTGGGGTTGCCACAAAACAGAGCTAAACTAGAAAGGTCCGCAGCACATTCATCAGAGGGTGCCAAGCCTTTCTCTAGGAAGTTGGTCATGCATTATGTTACCTAAAGAGGTCACTCCACTACAATTTTACTTGTTTTCTGAATTGCAAAATACCTTCCATGCTGAATTATTCTCCTCATCGCTCCTGGGTCAGACTCTACCTCCCACTGCAACAAGATTAAGCTCATTCCATAACTGTCTGGACACTATCTACTACCTTGGGATCTTGGCAGGCTTCCTGCCTTGCTGAAACCAAGATGAAGCATCTGCTGTGCCATTATAAAGTCTTGGCATATGCATCCCTTAAGAAAGGATATTGTGACATAACCAGTGGAGCACAAAAGCCCTTACTGACTTAAAGACCCACAGGGCTATTGCCATCTGTTTATTAATTAGGTGTATACTAGGTCCTGATTTCTTACATATGGAACGAACCAGGCTGCTGGTGGCTCAGTCCACTGGAATGCTCTGGTTATAAGGAAAGGATTTTTAAGAAATGCAAAATAAGTGTCCTTATTTTAATTGCCTGGTCAATGTCTCTCAGTGCTATAAATCCAAGTAATTATTCCACTCCTATACTGAAAAGTTTGGATGAGCCTTCTGTTCCTGTCTAATTGTTGAATCTATATTACATTAGGACACACTACTGTAGGGTAGAATGAGAGTTTCAATGTCCTTCCTCATATCTTCATGATTTTCTCACCATGACATGTCAGGGGGTTTTTCTGTTTTAATCCGTCAAGACCATTGTTACCCTGTGTGTAGGATCTCCTAATGAAACCATTCATTCAGCAAGCAAAAACTCTCTAAGATCCCATGGATATTTTAAGATGTGTTCTTTTATTTTCTGTGTTCGTTTGAAATGCATGCCCACCAAAGCTGGAAAAAATCTACATGTCTCTTCTGAAGCACTGTAAAACTGGCAGCGTGCTCTTAGTTAGACTGATTATTATTATTATTATTATTATTAAATTTAATTCCTTATATAAGCATATAATTTACAGAATTCATTATATACCCACTTTGAAGCTGACACCTTCTATCTCTTGGAAGAGAAGATCTTCCAATCATGATTGTTGAGTCATTTTAGGACCCCCCTTCAGTGGAACAAGAAGGCAGTGGGAATTTCAAGTTGGCCCTTCCTCTCAGTGTCCTTTCAAGTCATGCAAAATTTCTGCATGGCCAGAAGGCAGATCAGAGAATCATGGAATTTTCAGGCTTGAAATGAACTTTTAAAGATAGTCTATTCCACCTGCCTTGGGCAGAGTCATTTTTCACTCATTATTGGATATAGACATGTTGCACACGTAAGAGCATGTAAGTTGTCAAATATTTTTTCTAATTCTTGAAATAGTAGACTACTTCTTACAGCACCTCACAGTATAAATAGATAGGATTCTGAGTGAGAGTTGAATCATTCCCAAGTATAAGGCTTTCCAGTAAAAATATTTCTACATCTGACAAAATATCAGTAATATAGCAAATACTGCATAAAATATATTTGTTACTGCAGAAAACCCTAGACAATTCCTTCAGAATTCAGCCAATACTATTTCAATGTAACTGCATCCTGACCTCTAGAAAAGGGGTTGTGTAAGATTTTTAAAGGTTTTTCTTGATGGTCATATTGTACAGTTTCAGGTAGGACTGATTATTGAATAAAGTAATCCATACTTGTAGCTACAGAATATTTTAATTTTCAAGATCTAAAACAGTTTCATGGAGCCTGGAGCAAAACAGAAGGAATCTTGCAATGCAGCAAGCTTGAACTTTAAACCTCTGTGGAAATGAATTATGCATATGGATTGTATGTACAGTTTTAAGCTTTAGAAATGATTTTGTATAGAGCTATATAGATGTTACAGATGTAGCTCCAGAGCATTAATGCGAGTTAACACAAGTCTGAGGGAGCTAATAATGCTAAGAAAAGGAATGAGTCAAAGGAAGTAAAATGTTAATTGGCAGGAAAAGTGGATTTTTCCTTGCAATTGAAATAGGTAAAAAAATGGGAACTTTATAAAGAAAAAAAGATATGCTGCTAATTTATCTGTTTTCCAACATGAGAATGAAGAACTGAGCTATCCAATCGAAACAGTCATCAGGTACTTTAATTTTAAAGAAGTAAATAGCCAATAAAGAATGCAAATATAGGATTTTGTTTTTTCCTGGAGATTTTTGCAGTGGAGGAGATAATAGTAATGTTCACAGACCACAGAATATTCTGATTTGGAAGGGACCCACAAGGATCATCAAATTCAACTCTTTAGTGAATTGCTTATATGTGGATATAACACTTACCTGGCTGTAATTAACATGGTGCAACCAACTGAGCTAATGAAATACTTAATTTCTATTCAAATATGAAAGCCTGCATATTGTTGTCTTTCTTTAATATAAACATAATTAAAATAATAAATCCTCTCAGGATTAACTCTAATCTTCTCATTTCTCTATTTAGCAGGTGAAAAGTATTTTCACTTGTTCGATATCTTTTTTTTGAGTATACATTCGGTTAAAACTATTAATTACTTTGATGTGAATCAATGCCTCTTTTATTCAATGGGAAACTTTTTATTTTCTAAAATAACTTTTATTTAGGCACCATGATTGTGTATGTGGAACAGGGGATTAGTGGCCTTAGTGTACAAAAATATTGTCTCAAGACTGTACATTTCAGTAAGAACATAGCATGGATTTATTTCTTTATTATGGAGTTATCAACCTCTAGGTGATGTTTTCACTTGTCATATTTGATCTCACACTTCTCATCTGTAGCTCAACTGCAAAAATCCATTAGTGCTCAAGACTTATCCACCACCTTACAATTTTCCAGACAACTGAAGGTTGTTCTCTGTCAAAAGTCAACATTTCTGGTCTTTAATATACTGCAAGAAACAACCTTACCATCCAGCAATGATAGCAAGTTTAACAAAATAGCTTTATATGGCCATATCATGATACATCCAAGAATAATATTGCAAATATAGAGGCATATTCAGACATTTCAGCTCACTTTCGGCAAGTTTAAATTATTCATTTTACTTGTAACTTTTTATGTATTTATACATATGTATATATATGTAAATATAACCCCTTATAGTCTTAAAATAGATTATGTATAAAACATCATCACCCTATAGCAAATGAACGAGTCTAAAAAAGTACATGTGTAAATCTTCTGAATAAGGAAAGAAATGTTTAAGTGTATTGATCTGTCTAAAGTGTTAAATTACATAATAGCCATATACTAAAGCATTGAATAATTTAAGTAAATCAATGATTTCTGAATTTCATGCAAGTACAAACTTATTAGGCAATAAAATAAATCAATATAATAAAAAAATGGGTAGTATGTAATGATAAATATATGAGCTGATATTAACCAGAGGTAAAAACTCTATCATTGTAAAAAACAAATTTCAGTCATTTTTTTCTCCATTATTCCAATCAGAAAACATGCTACTCTGTAGTCAATTGATCTTAGCCTTTAAGTAACTTTCCATTTGAAAGGCACCTCACAGAAGTAGAAGTATAAACTTTTTCAATTTAACATCCTCAGTACAGAATATAATGCATATTAACTTCTGTTAAATCTGTTTCATGAAGTTTATGGCTCCTAAAACATGGCATATTCTGTAGACCTAAAGGAAGCATTACTTCCATTCTTCAATGACTGCCAGAATGTTTTCTCTAATTGATGTCTCCCAGGCAGAAGGCCCAGGTTTCAGATATTAAAACTTTCTAAATGTTAAACGTTATTGTGTTTGTTAACAATACTTCTGTCTGTCTAAACTGCCCATAACATTTGCCAGAAAAGAATATGCACAATCAACTTTTAAGGTGAACAAAAATACCGTATCTACAGAGGAAAATTGACAATTTTTTTTATAGCAATATTTGTGAAAAGCATTAAATTCTTGCTTGGTAAAAAATATTTAATGGAAACTCCTCATTATAAATTTCATACTACTGTATTCATTCAGAGATTGTAGACTCAAAATTTTTCAACAAAGACTAGAGGAACTTACATACCTCTAAATATAGGTGGTTATACTACCAGATTAACGAATATCTTATCTTCAAGACTCATAAATGAAACCATGATAAGAACAGAATAATTTGTTCTGCAAAGCCATATGAAGAAGTATGATTGGTGGTTGTAGTTTCTTTTAAAAATAGACTAAAGTAAGAAGTCTTCCATATTAATACTAGCAGACATATACAGACATAAATATTATATCTACATGAGCCATATTTTTTATGTTTTTATCACACATCATATAGAATATGCAAATATTCAAACCAAAATATTGGGTTTTTTCCTCAGAAACTTTTGTTTCACATGAACTAAGTCAGTCATAATAATTGAAAGGTACTTTTAAATATAAATCATACTTTCTCTACCTTTGTCTGTTGATCTTACAGGATTCAGCAGTAGCTAGTCACATCACTTTGAGGAAAGATAGTTCTATTTTGGCTTTGCTCAAAAGGAGGGAAAATAATTACTACAGAAACATGAACCCTCTGCTTTTTATTCTAATTCAGTATTTCTTCCTACAAGCAAATTTACACCATTGAAGATTTTATATAAGTGGTGTGATTCTGATTCAGGTATTTGAAATCCATCTTATAAGAAATGCACTGTTTATGAAAATTCAATATATGCACCTACTGTTTTACTTTATTAGAAAATATGAAAAAAAGATTATGCTAACCCTTTATGACAAAGTGCTGTATAATAATCTTCAAAATTTTCACTAGCTTCTAAATAAGGAATTAACTTTTAACTGGGAAATATGAAAAAAGAAGTATCAACTACTTCTTTGATGAAAATCCTTCTTTAACTAAATACATTACACTATCTATGAATTTGAAAGGTAAATATGCAGATATGTAATTACAAATTTATTGCAGATATAACTCATTATCTTTTTTCCCTGAGTGTCATTGTATTTACTTGCTTCTCTGTACATTCAGTTCTGAAATATACTTCTTGTTAGTTTTGGATTACTGGCAGCAAATTGCCATTTTTTCCATTGTTTTAGCTACTTCTGTACCAAGAGTTCCAGTAATTATATGGTGAATTTGATGCAGTTATCTCCCAACGGTTTAATGTACATGTACATGCTAATATGGAATGCCATATAAGAACAGACAGAAAGCCTCTTAATTGGTCCCAAATGGCAACAGAAAGAATATTACACTTTTCAAAAATATTACGCAGCTTTCCTAAAAAGGCTCCGGAATATGAAGGTGTTACAGAATTGAGAAGTTATAGACCCTACTTTCAGCACATAATTCTTCATAACCCACTGTTTCACAATGAATTTTTAACAAAGATCCAGCTGAGCTGTTTAAAAAAAAAAAATTTAGAAGATGTAAAAAACCCCAAACCATTAGTATTTCCAAATTAGAGCAGACAAATAGCTTCCTAGGAGATCCACTACTCTGGTCTTCAAAATATGTTTGTCCTCACCAGGACAGGCAATTGTGAATCATAGAATGGTTTGGATTGAAAGGGACCTTAATAACCAAGGCCTTCAGCATGGGCATCATGGGCAGGGACAATTTCACTTGACCAGGTTGCTCAGAGATCCCACGCAGCCTCTCTCTGCATACCTCCAAGGATGGTGAACTCACAGCTTTTCTGGGCAACGGGTTGCAGTACTTCACTACACTCACAGTAAAGAATTTCTTATTAATGCTTAATCTTCTTCTAATTTAAAACCTTTCTCTCTTGTCCTAGCAATCTCTGCTTATGTAAAAAGTCACTCTCCTTTTTGTAGGCCCCTTTTAAACATGGCAAGGCTTCAATGAGCTCTCTGCACAAACTTTTCTTCAGACTGAGAAACCCCAATTCTCTCAGTGTGCCTTCATTGCAAAGGATCTCCAGCACTCTGAGACTCTTTGTGGGCATCCACTGAACCCAGTCTAACATCTTTCTTGTGCTGAGGATCCCAGAGCTGGACTAAGTACTCCAGGTGAAGTCACACAAGAGCAGAATAGAGAGGAAGAATCACCTTCCTGCTGGCCACTCCTCTTTTGATACAGTCCAGGATGGGCTGGCCTTCTGGGCTGTGAGCACATGGTGTTGACTCATGTCCAGCTTTTCATCCCCAAGAATCCCCAAGTCCTTCTTGGCATGACTGTTCTCAGTGAGTCCTTCTCCCAGTCTGTGTTCATGTCTAGAATTGCCATCATCCAGGCACAGTGCCTTGCATTTGGACCTGTTGAACTTCATGAGGTTCTCATGGCCCCTTTCTCATGTCTGTCGTGGATGCCCTGTCCTTCAGGCCTCTCAACTTCATCACCCGCTCTGATGTCATCTGCTCTCAATATCACTATGTCATTGATAAAGATGTTGTAGAGTACCAGTTCCCAGACAGAGACCTGAGGGACGCTGCTGGTCATGGCCTCTGGATGTGTCCATCCAGGCAGTAATTTCTCCACTGAAAAGTGCACCCTTCAAATCATCCTTCTATGTTATTTTCTTGGCTCTACCATTCAGTAAGCAATCCAAATATATTATCACAGTTTATTTTGTAAACAGCCATTGTAACGCAAATACTACAAAAACTTTTGGCTTTGATTTCCAGATAAAATCCCCTTAAATGCTTACCATGTCTTGCAGTGCATATCTAAGGTCTTTCTGCAGGTGATCATGGAAACAAAAAAGGCATAATTTTACCACCATAAAAACCTTCTGCTTTCTTTTTATTTATTCTCTTATACCTTCACTACTTATTTCTTGATTCATTATTGAAGTATTTTATGACTTAACATAATGAATATTTATTATAAGCTGGAAAAAATGAATTGTAAATTATGTTCATTTACTTAAGATATTTTCACTTCTCAGTATTTTTACATAAAAAGTTGACTGTGTCCTTTACAGCCCTCTTTTCAAAGGTATTACTATCAAAAGTATAAATATGCAAGAGCATACCTGGCTGCTTTTTAGTTGCCTTTATGTTTATAGATTCCTATCTGTTGGTAGTCAAACGTTAAAGACAAGCTAGGTGATTAATTTTTCCACTGTGGTAATCACATTGATTTAGTTCATATTCATGACATTTCATATTGTTAACAGTCAATGACCCCAAATTAATATAGGAACAGTTTTGGCAAACCAAAGCACAATCTGACAATGCATTTACAACTATGATTGTGTTCTTACTGTGCTGAGACTGAAATGTCAATTATACTGGGAATGAGGGAATAGTGTGTGTTAGAAGAAAAAAATTAACATGTATGATTATACTTGAAAGTTCTGAAAATCAGCCCTCTAAACATAATGCATACAACCACTGAGAACAAATAACTAAACAAGTGTATTTTAGAAATATGAGAGCATAGTAAAAGTACAGAACACCCATGGAAAGCCATAAAATGAACCTTAAAGAATTAATGAAGCAGCATGTTATCACTTATATGATGATTTGCAATCATAAATCCCACTAATGGTGGTGACACCTCTATTGCTCAGAAATAAACTTTCTAGCTGAGCATCTGGAAGAAGAAAACCGAAATACTAATCTTGGAATTATTTTTTTTTTTAATGCAAATGGTCTATTCCTTTGCAGCCAACAACTGTAGAGTAACTACACCTGATTTTTGTACATTTCAGTGTGGCTGCTGGTTGAGAGCTGAGACCATGTACTTAGATTTTGTGTGCATTACACATCCATCTGTTCCTCCGTCTGGCAAAGAAAAAAAAAAAAAAAGAAAATTAAGAAAAAGATGCGCAGGAATGCTTTATAAACTCTTTTCACCAATACACCAGTTGTTAGCTTCCTGCTGGTAGCCCTGGTATAAGCTTCATTGGGTAATTATTTCAAGCAGGAAACAACCAACCCACATGTTCAAAAGTAATTACTAGTTCAATTAACCATCCAGAAGTAGGTCATTTTTTTCTTAAGATGCAGAAACAGAAGAATTATAACATTTATGTGTTTTTAATATAAACATTTAGAAAGCAGCTGTGCAATTTTATACCTGCACTTATTATTTTAACTGAAACAAAAATTTCATACTAATGGAAATGGTCTATACAGATAATAAATCATGAAAGGTCACATGAAATTTCCTCGGTATTTTTTGTGTTAGGTGCAATATTAGGTCTGTTGTTATTTAACATTTTCACTAACTATTTGAAGATAAGCAGCTATATACTCAGCTGAGGGCAACAGCAGGAACATGAGAAATCAGAGAACAAGCAGGAAATAACAAAATAGACGAAGAAAATAACAGGCTAATGAATCTGGGGAAAAAATAAACCAGAACCAGGACAGTACAACTGGGAGGAACTATGAAAGCTGGCACACTGAAAGAGATTTAGGGGTAGTAGTGAACAACAAACATGAAAACAAATCTGAGTCAGAGGCAGAAATAACAAAGATGTACCTTACCAACAGCTTCAGAAATCTACTTTCCTTCTTACAACAATTAATCCCCAGCAGATACCATGTTTTTCTCCATCGACTTATTTCTGATTTTTGCACATTACTGTGAAAGATAAAGTTTCATTATTTTCGAAATATATGTCCCCATAAGGCCTTGTCTTGACTGATTCAAAAAATTTTCAGTGGTTTAAGCTTTTGTGTGGTCTGCCCCAAATATCACCAAAATGAGCCACCTAATTCACTATAAGGAACAAGATGATATAAATAGAGAGATGGTCTTATTAACCTATCTCTGAAATTTACATTTCTTAATTCAGCATGTTCTTTCTCCAGAAAAGTGAAAATATGGTTAAGCTGCAATTATTTTGCTCAGCTTTAAAAATGCTTTCAGATTCTTAACCTCAGAAAAGCTTCTCTATCTGCTAATTTTTCCTTTGGCTGCATAAACATAGAGAGACACTGAGAGAGACACTGACATGATGTGATATGTGGCACAAAGTGAAAGAAGTTTTAGGAGAATGTCCCTTTTTAAATGAATGTCCTCATTTCATTATAATTCCTATGAAATTACTTGAGCCTGCCTATTTCCCACTTTAGTCATCAAGCAGTTAACATTTCATAATACATTTCCACACTTTTTTATTTTTTAAATATTTAAATTCTATACCATTATATGTAATATATTAATTGGTATTGTCTTTCTTTATTGCATGTGGTAAGAAACAGGTGATCCAATTGCATAACCCTTTTATTACAGAATGACAGAATAGCTAGGTTGGAACAGACCCCCAAGATCATCAAGTCCAACCCATAACAATAACATCTCAACTAGATCATGGCACCAAGGGCTACATCCAGTCTTTTTAAAAATACATCCAGGGATGGTGACTCCACCACCTCCCCAAGCAAAGCATTCCAATACTTTATTATTCTTTCCCTGAAAATCTTCTTCCTAACATGCAACCTGTATCTCTGTTGGTGCAGCTTGAGACTGTCCTCTGGTTCTGTCAGTTGCTGCCTGGTGAAAGAGATCAAGCCCCGCCTGACCACAGCCACCTTTCAGGGAGTTGTAGAGAGTGATTAAGGTCACCCCTGAGTCTCCTTTTCTCCAGGCTGAACAACCCCAGCTCCCTCAGCTGTTCCTCACAGGGTTTTTGTTCCAAGCCTTGTTGCCTTCTCTAGACATGCTCAAGCATCTCAACATCCTTCCTGATTCCAACCTATCTATACTACATCAATATTGAATTAATCTCTTCTGTGTGCTCTATCAGGTAAACAAATACAACAGACGATGCTCATAAAACCAAACACTGTCCCATAAATTTATTTTTTTTTAAATTTGACAAAAAACATAGCTCCAGGACATAGGTTCAATGAGATTTGCTCTATGGCATTAGATGGTAATTTCCTCATACATCTAACAGTAACACAGTTACAGTAATTTCACGATTATAAGCCGCACCTTTTTCATTGAAGAATCCAGCCTACCCCAGTAGTGTGGCTTATATTCAGGTGCGGCTTATCTATGGACAAATCCCAGTGAAATGTCAACTCGGAAGTGAGAGTCGGCCAGAGAGAGAGCTGCAGTGGAGCAGCTGCCGGGTGGGCGGTGAGCCGGAGCCACTGACGAGCAGGAGGCGGGCCGCTGCTGGATTGGCGAGGCCAGCCCGGCTTTGCCGCCTTCGCATGAGTGAATGAGCCGCCTTTGCCCCCTCTGCTGCTGCAAGCGAGCCAGGGCTCCCCCACTCCCTCCGGTGGAGCGAGTGAAGCGGGGCTCGCTCGCCCCCTCCTCTGCCGCGAGCGGGGCACCTCTGCAGCCTCTGCTGCCGCGAGGTGCCACCACCTTTGCTGTCGCTGCAGCGCACGGGCTCCCCCCTTCCCCCAGGCACCACCACCTTCGCACTGGCGAGCACGCTGCCGCTGCTGCCTTTGCACAGGCGAGCAAGCCGCCACTGCCACTGAGCAGGTGGGGGCTGTGGCAGCCAGCACCGGGCCAGGAGTGCTGGGGCCAGCGGCACAGGGCGGGCCCCTGGGGCTGCGTTTAAAGGCTTTGCTGGTCTATGAAAACTGCAACTTGAGCACGGGACACCAAACCCCGTGCTGGAGCAATTCTGTTACTAACTCGTTACTTTGTTGCACATGGGTCCTCGCTTTAAAAAAAAAAAAAAGATGCAGCTTATATTCAGGTGTGGCTTATATATGGACAAATCCCATGGTCTTCCTAGCTACCCGGAAGTGCGGCTTATATTCAGGTGCGGCTTACAATCGTGAAATTACTGTATTTCTATTCCCCAGTATTCCTGGCTAGCTAATCAGGGATAGAAAACTCTGTGTCATGAATAAGCAGGAGGGGCTCCTTCCCTTGTTGGCTTGGTTCCAAGATTTATTTGTGAGAGAACAAAGGAAGAGAGAGGGCAAGCACATGGTACACAGATTATATAGCCTTACAAGGGAAGGGGAGGGGGTCGAAGAGGTCAGGTAATAGGATCTTCTTCCTGTTGGTCAGATCCTCAGATTAAAGGGGCAAACATATGTTGGTCAGTGAAATGCAACATACCAGTAAGAGAGAAAACTAAGAATTGTCTGAATAATGGATCTAGCACAAGCTGCCAGTCATCCTATACATTCTAAACCCTTAAAATGCAAGTAACCTCTCATCCAGAAGTTAATTAGATTTAAAAGCATGTAACCAAATTGGTAAATCACATCTCTCCATAAATGAAGAGAGATAGCTTACAACAAACTAAAACTAACTTCTGAGACATTTATAAGACTTGATTACCACCTATCTGTTGAGTTCAAAGAATTTTATAGATAATTGTACTAATGCTTCCCTGAGCTGAATGAGTATCAGAAGTCTTAGTGCAGACATGTCTGTATATTGGTTGCAATGTAGTGTTAGAAAATCCAAGCAACTTCCAGTATTGCAATAAAACGAATTTAACTACTAGACGAAGTTTAGCTATAGGACAGCACAGATTCATGTCAGACAGTCCTGCAAGAAAGAATGGAATTTTAGCTCTAATGTTAAAAAACTTTAACCAGAGGAGAAGAGGTGAAGGTGAAAATTTCTTCTCAATTTACAATAAATTCAATGGTGCAATGAGATGGTCATTATTATTTAATAGGGATTTTTAATTCTGCTATAAAATTGACTTCAGAGTAGTACTCATCCTGAACCTAAAAAACCTCCAGTAACTCATTGATACACCTTTCTTGCATTCTAAACCTTTCTGCAATGTGTATGCATGTGTTTATAAAAGACATGATCTTACTTGTATATTATTTTACTATTTTCCATATATTTCTTATTCTGAAAAAAAAAAAGCATGGGGGTGAAGAAGGCATCAAATAAATAAAAAATTTCAAAGCATAAGTACAGAAATATATTTCATTGGCTTTTTACAAGAAAATTTATCAACCCTTGTTATTATAGATGCTTTGTTATGATGCCTGAAGTGTTAAATATTATATCTGGCAATATGAGAATTTTTAAGAAGGTATGAAGTACTAACTGCATTTAAAACACCATTTATCCTTGACACCACTAGCAAGACAGCTTGACTGAGATCATACGTTTTTTCTCCACTTTACAAATAATTTATGAATTATATTTAGTTGTACTACTTTGTGCCTATCTTACAGAGAAATATTATGTTGTTTCTCACAGGCTTACAGTTATTAGCACTATGTGAGTGAATTGCCAACCTTCTGCACATTGCAACGAACATGGCTTCTGTTCCAAAGGACAAGAAGCCTCAACAATGTACTGTGGCTTTCCAATAATCTCTCCATGAAAAATTGCCTGACTCCTCATAGAAGTGAAGCAGTCTAACAATGAAATGGCTTCAAGGTTCTGTAGGAGCAGCTCAGCTGGACCAGGGTCCATCCTTTGAAAAAATTGCACTGTAGATTTCTTCAGATCATATAGAATGCTTAAAATTAACAACTGAGGAGGATCCTGCAGGCAGTTCTTCCAAAGTTGAGTTGAATTTTAAGAGTTTCCATAGTTCTGGGTGCCATAAAACGGGACATGTTGGTGCCTGCAGCTAAGGAGTCAGCCCTACTGTTGGCTTGATCTTTGCTAACCATTTGGAATGTAATTTTCACTTCAGGAGTACTGCAGCATGGCCAGACTTCCCAGACAATCTGTGAAAAGTCCACCCCTGGAGTTTTTCAATAGTCATGTACATGAAACACCAGCTGACCTGCCACTGCCCCCACTTCAGGATGTAGTCAGAAATGGAGACCCTCTAGATGTCCCTTCCAAGCTCTATAGGATTCCATAACTCTTAATTACCTGCTTTCAGGGAGTCATCAGTGTAAGTGTGATGTTCTAAAAAGATTGAAGTATATGATTTTTTCTTTTCCTTTTAAATTGAAAGAAAAAGAAAAAAAAGTAGAACCAAGTGTTTTTCAAAAAATAATAGATGAGTACTGATTGTTTTTTACTGAACTTATGTTTTTTATTGAACTGGCTTTATGAAAGTCCAAAACACTATAGAAGAAAATTCTGAAACAAATAAACAAAAAAAAAAAGCATTGAATCAGTAGATTTTTTTTCTTGTAAACACAGTACTGTTTACACTTTCATTAGTGACAGCACTGTTTTCTAGTTTATTACAGTGAAAGAGATTTGTATTTTAATAGTACTTTCTCTTTTTCACAACAGAATGGCAGGATTTAGAAATAATCATACTTCTTCTGCTTATAAAGATGTTTTCTAAACACAGATAAATGCAGTATCTCCCAGGCTAGACAGATGAAAACACTGAAGGTACAGTTCAAATAACTCTTTGAGCTGTATGAAAGGATTATTGACTTTATAACCCTAAACTCTTAGATATACTCATCTTGAACTCACATTGGCTCACTCAGTTTTGGAGGAAACAGGTGAAAATACCATGCCTGTTACAGTTCTAACTGTGTGATCCATCCACTCTTTACTTTATGAAAAGAAAAAATTTACTTTGACAACAAAGATTATAGCTACAAATTTTATCTAATTTTATTCCAGATTAAAAGAATAGCCTTAAGGGCAGCTAATTCCTCCCACTCTCATATTCCGAACAAATAAATGTATACCAAATTTTATGAAGAATTATCTGCATCTAGATGAAGGTCTTAAGATCTTTATGTCAATGAAGGCCTTAAGCAACTTTTTGAAAAGCATCTGTCACATATATGATTAGAAAGGAACACCAAAAAAGGGTTTTTCCCCCCCTGGATTTTCTGCTCTTGTAAATTGATGGATCTGTCTGGGTACATTAGGATTTCACTGGACATTTAACAGAAACTGCTCTGGATGAACCTGAAAGTTTTGCATCATGTATGAATTTCATTGATAATGCGCAAGGTTAGAAAATAATTAACTCTACATCTAGCCTAATCTGTCATACAATAATTTTGTTTTTTATAATGTATTAATTTAATTTTATCTAATTAACTAGATTTAATATGGAATTTAAACTAGGACAGTAGCATTCAAACATGTGATCTACTGAATCGATTAACTGTTTCTAATTTTAAATTCTGTCAAAATTAAACTAGCAACGTGTTCTTTGTTTTTAATTATTCTACAGTAATTGAGTGAAGAAACACCTTCTCATTTATAATTCTGATGGGACAGTATTTATCAGGTTTGCCTGTCAGGTTTTTGGTAACAGGGAGGCTACAGGGGCAGTTTCAGCAATAAGTTGCCCAAAGCTTCCCCTGTGTCTGATGGAGTGAATGACAGATGCCTCAGACTCACCACTGGCCAAGGCTGAGCCCATCAGCCATGGTGTTAATGCTTTTAGGACAACACAGTAAAAAGAGGGGGAAAATTTACTGTGCTAGAGTAAATTGCAGCTGGAGAGAGGAGAGAGAGTGTGTGAGAGCAACAGCTCATGGTTTGTGAAGGAGGAAGAGACGGTCCAGGCGCTGAAACAGAGATGACTCTAAAATCCATGGTGAAGGTATCCCTGCAGCACATGCAGGTCCACTATGGAACAGATGTCCACCTGCAGCCCATGGAGGACACAGTGCTGGAGCAGATGGATGCCAAAAGGAGGATATGACTCCATGGGATACCCACACTGGAGCAGCCTCCTGGCAGTGGGAAGAGGAGCCTACCCTGGAGCAGGTTTGCTGCCAGGATTTGTGACCCTGTGAGGTCTCTGCACTGGGAGCAGTCTGCTTCTCAAGAACTGCAGCCTCCAGAAGGAACCCACATGGGACCAGGGGAAGAGTTTGAGGAGCCCTCCCACTGAGGAGGAAGGAGCAGCAGAAATGGCATATGATGAACTGATCATAGCCCCCATTCCCCATCTCCCTGCATTGATGATAGGAAGGAGGTAAAGACTTTGTGAGTAATGGTGCCAAAGTAAAGTTAAGCCCAGGAAGCAGGGAGCCATGGGGGAAAGGTTTTTTAAGATTTGGTTTATTTCTCATTACCTTACTTTCATTTAATTAGTAGTAAGTTAAACTAATTTCCCTAAGTGATGGTGATTGCTGGGTGATCTCTCCTTGCTCTTTTTTCAGTCCACAAGCCTTTTGTTCTGTTTTCTCTCTCCTGTCCAGCTGAGGAGGGCAGTGATAGAGCAGCTTTGGTGGGCACTTGATTTTCAGCCTGCATCAACCCACCACAAGTGGTATATAAAATCAGTATGTTATTTAAAGTGTAGAATAAAATTGCCAACATATGGTAAATTATGCAGTTTGATACATGTAATGCATGTAATAAGGTTATAGATTTTTACATAAGGGCTTTACAGAAACAAAAAATATTTTTAATCTATTTTTAGAATTTACTATATCTTTCAAACTTTGCAAGAGTATTACCATGACACAACAGTGACTTTAAAAATAATTTTATTCAAAGATGTCATGGCATTGCAGACTTAACATTGCCACATATTATTGTAACTTGTCTTTAGATGTAGGAGTATCCCTTTCTTAAGAAAAAAAATAGTTGTGTAGACCTTTACCCAGAATAATTAAAATTCATAAAATGACTAGCTAGTCCATTTAATGTATTATGATCAAATTAACATTTGGCATACACTAGTAAGGTTTATAAATAGTACTTGGTGAATTAGAAGGAAAAGGAGGTAATTAATTCACAGACATAAATATTTTTTTTTATGATAAACAAGGGTTCGTATTTGACTGATTGCGAGGTTGAAACCCACAGTTTTGTGACAGCACAACTTACCATTTTATGATCATGTTTCACCATCAAATTAGAGGGAGAAAAAAACAAACACCTAATTTACACCCTGCTGAGATTAATGCTTACCTAACAAGAAACAACCATAGCTAAAAATAAAATTCTTCTCCCTTTTCAAAGCTATGCTATTTTAAAAGGTTAATTTTCAAGAAAAAATATTCAACAAGGAGAAATACATGCAGCTGTGCTCGTTAGGTTTATATCGTCAGTTTTTGAGCAAACTTCTCAACAGGTAGTCCCTTCTCCCAGAGATCATTATCAGCATTGTTAGTGCTTTTAGTGTAAGGCTAAAATAATCCTTAACCTTAAAAAAAAATTAATGAACATACTTGTACCAAAACCTAGAAAATGTGCCATTCTTGTATGTTCCTATCCATCTGTTTACAAGATACCTAGACTTTCAATATATTCACTGTAGTCTTATGAGTAATGGTAGAGCATATGACTTTCAAATGATTTATTAGGAATCCATAGAGATGGGAAAAACAAAGGATGCAATTAGAGGTGGCAACTATTGATTCAAAATCCTGATATAGTTCACTTAAAGAAAGGAAATGATAAATGACATGATTTTATCATTGGACGGAATGTCAAAGAAAAAATTGTTGCTTTCATACATCTCTAGTGTGAACTTCTCTGGAGAAACTCAGTATTCTTTTTGAGGCTTGAAAAGAGGGAAAATAATGTTATTAGTGTTTCATAAGAGAGATGTGGAATGGTTACTTGATGTGGGAAAATAAAAGATAGTGAAGGCATAGGTGAAAAATCCATCTGATTCCATAACCTTCTCCATAATGGCTCCTTAAATAGTAGTTTAAACAAGCAATAGTGCCGAAAGACTCTATTTTACAAAGTTATAGCTAAATATTCATTTTTTTCCCCTATTTCACTAAGAAACAATTCCAGGAATGCAGATCTTAATAATTTATTTTCATTGCCAAAATAAGAATTCAGGGGCTAAACAAATTTCTGGCATAGCACTAATGAATGCAGTGAAATTACATGAGGGGTGATGTTAAATCATAATGTTTGATGGACTTCAAATTCCACCAAAAGTTTCTCCCAAACCTCATTATATAAAATATATAGTAGAAAAACCACAACAAAACTAACAAAAAACAAAATCCTGAAAACAAAGATACAAAAAACAACCCACAAATCAACTAAAGAAAAAAAGGTCAAAAAAAAAAAAGTAATTAGGAAATTACCCAGCACTTTGGGGTTTGGACTATATAAAAGAAAAACAAAGACTACAAAATATGAAGCATATAATCTAGCCAATCCTGTTTTCTAAATAGCAATAGAAAAATGGCAAATGTAAAGAAAATTATGTATTACAAGTAACTTATATAGAAGCCTGGATATAGAGATTCTTGCCTCTACATCACTTTTTTCTGAGCACTTTTCTAGCTTGCAACAGCCTGGCAGCTAAGCAATGAAAACAGTGTAGTGGGCTAAAAATCCATAGAAGAGGTAAACTATGAACTATTTCCACATGAGTGAATCATCTCCAGATGAAATGATGGTAAAATTATTTCTCCATGTCTAGCTTATTAATATGTTCTGATTTTGGTTTTTTACATAATGAAATAATCTTTTCTGCATGATGGGAAACAACACCAGAGCTTAGCAAAATCTCTTCTAGTGCCACAAAGCAGGCACTTCTTGGAAAGGACAAGGACAATCCATTCTTCCTTGAAACTGCACAGTTTGTAAACCCCACAAAACAATACAGAAATATCTTAATCAACATTTACATGGAATTAATTTTTTTGACTGGATCAGAAGTGCAGCGGTGAGTTTGAGTTTGTATTTGCAGCTCAGCAGAGGAAACACTTCTTCCATACTCTGCATCATGTTTATGATTCTTTACAGATTGTATAACTACTTTTTTTTTCCCCTCCTGATTTTGATTCTGGAGACACGGTAATCTGACTCTTAAATCAATGTAACTCAGCATAGTGATTTGAAAAGGAGTTCCTAGTGGCACTACAGGAGCTAATGGAGAATGCAAAAGACTTAATTTGTTTTATAGTGCATCACGGTTTTATTGATACTTTTAGTAAAATATCAGTTTTTGTGTTACCCAGTTATAAAATGGAGATAATAATGTGTCTCTGCATCTTCAGAGAAAAATGTGCTACCACCCTAAGGAAAAATGCCTTACACAGATTTGGATTGTTTGGTTTGTTTGGGGTCTTTTTGGTTTTGATTTTGTTTGTTTATTTTGTTTTGTTTTGTTTTGTTTGGGGGGTTTGGGGGTTTTTTGGGGGGTTTTTTAGATTTTGTGGGGTTTTTTAAGGGCACTGCTGTTAAGCAAATAGAATGAGAATCTGGATATTTCCATCTGGGATAAACTTCCATCCTCCTTCCATCAGCATTCAGAAAGTCAGAATCTTTGAGTTTCATCTGCTCAATTACAGCTTTTATGAAAGGCACCAATTTTTTTACCCAAATCTGATAAAACAGTCTCGTGGCATTTCTGTCCAAATTTGGGGCTTCAGGTGTCCATAAAGTACAGTGACCACCAGAGCACATGAAAGAAATTTATAAATTATTTCAAGTATACCATGATCAAATACATGATTTTCTTTTAACTAATTCATAAATTATCTCTTTCCCTACTGACAGGGAGCAGAAGACCATCACAGTCTTTTTACTCAGAGAGACGCTTGCATGGTACTCCAACAGGCCCTAGAAAGAGACCATGTCAGAATACGGTGTTCGTTTTATTTCCCAGAAAAAAAATTCAATGCAATCTAGTCTGTGATTTGGAGTGTATGTAAGTCATTTTCAGCACATATGTGGGAAATGCTTACAGCACAGTGAAAGATAACACTCTAGCCTTGCATTTACCAAATTTAAAGTTCTCATAGTGCTTTCAGGAGAAGTCTCCAACAGCAGAAGAAAGAAATGTAAATATTTCAAAAAGGAACAAGCTGCTATACTGAAACCTTGAAAAATATTTCCTCCTTGCTGTTACTTTAGTACTTAACTAGGAAGAGTATTCAATGACTTAAGAAAGATTAAAACTAGGTGTGAATGGTAGTGTCTCTATTTATGACCTGAGATCACGGACCGCACATTACATGATGGTTTGAAGGTCTTTGATTTCAAGCTCGGGCACCGAAGGAAGACACTGGAGTCTTTTTCTGAGGTTTCTAAGATGGTTTATTCTTCCTTATCTCAGGAATTTCTGTGCTGACTAGCTGAGGTCTGCTCAGCAGGTCAGCTGAAGGCACTCTCTCTGCCCATGGGGCAGGTCTTATCTTTTATACTACAAACTACGTAACTATAATTTACAATTACTTTCCAATACATGCCACTTACTTTGCAATGTCCAGCTTTCTCCCAAGCCAATCCCAAAGTGCCATCCTAACCCAAAAGATGGACACCTTGAAGAAGGAGAAAGAAAAACATACCACACCCAAAATCCTCCATCTTGTCCTCAGACCCTTATTATAAACAATTTTAAAAATTCACTTTTCTACTTTCTGGTAGTCCAATTTACACTTGACTTATTTTCTATAAGTTTAGATTCTTCATACAACGATGGTAACTTTTCCCAGGGACTGAGATCGAACCCACAGGAGCCTTGGGCATTGTGCCAAGGTCTCCAAGCCCTCTGCCTGGGTCTCCAGGCATCCAAGGAAGCCAGGGCAATGTCCTGGGTTTCCACAACTAGGCTCTTTCCATTATGCTCAGAAAAAAATATTGGAACCCAATGTGTTTTATCTCTATAAGTCAGGGTTTTTTAAAAGTACTAGGTTATGTCTTAAAATAATTGATAAAATATATCATGTGTGGCATAATCATATATTTATGGCATCATTTATGCTGCTCAGTGTGATTTACAATATCAGATCTTAGAGCGATTAGTGAGCTAAAAACAGCAAAGCAGCAGTGCACCCTCTAAGCCAAAACTATGTCAGAATAGCTGAAACCTAGTCTAATAATCATTAGCCCAGATATAATTGCAACAGGAAAAGGAAGAATAGTGATGCAGTTAAAATTTATACACACACTTTTTAAAGTTTCTACTCTTTTTTCTGCTGTTATGTCCCAGGTACCAGTATTATTCTATGCCAAACCCTGGGTCTCCTCAATAGCCCTGATATAATATGAGGCTTGTATGTCTCTGCACTACATCACTGTATTAGAGTGGTAAATACCTTATTCTTCCTACAGCAACACTCATTATTGCTACCTTCGAAACACTAACTGTAGGCACTGCTAGCTCAATAAAACTGTGTATGGCTGTAACATAAACAGCTAAAAAGTAAAAGAAGTTAGCCTTAGGCATCTGGTCAATTAAAGAAATTGCTGTCACAGCTAAAGCAAGGAAAACAAAGCTGCGGGCAGGTCAAAAAAAGTTCACAATGAGCAAGAATGACAAACCCAGTCCTGAAGCCTTGCAAACTCAGTGCAAACCTTGTGACCCCGATCAAGCCATGGCAGCAATGTGCGATGTGTGGTTATGCATTTGTAAGACCCCAAACTGACTACCAGCTGAAGTGACTGCAGTCATTCCTCACAGAACTCTGGAAAATTTGGTGAGGACTTAAATTCTAAAAATAGGAATTTCACAACAACAACATTTCTGCTAAATTTTCAACACAAAATGTGATCTAAATGTAACTTTTCCCTCTTTCTTCACATCCTTATTATTTTTATATAAACTCATTATAAATAATCATTTTCATGACTATTTTATAAACTAATTTATGTCCCACTATGTCAGGAACATGTAGTTTAATATGTCATCCTTTTCTCCCCCTAATCAAAACTATTCTCTGTGCTTATTCCTCTTCAAACCTAGAAGAAAAAGCAAACAATCGAAAGCCACCATTTTACTGTCTAAAAAAGCTTCTATTATAATCTCCCACAAAACCTAATAAATTTTACTTTGGTCACTTTCCTGTCTTGCACTCGGTCTTGTGATTATCAGCTGTATCTGTGGCTAGACTCTTTTTTAATAGCAAAAGGTATTAAATTGAATTTATTTTTTAATTTCAAAATACATACACACTGTAATCTCAATATATGTGGGGTTTTTTTGTTGTTCAAGGATAAAAAGCAAAAAACATCTTGGAACACAGAGCTTAGCCTGGAGTCCTTCCAGTCCAGTTTTTAAGTTATTAGCCTCTGCCTGAATTAAGGGGTAAAAAAGACCCTGTGCCAAAGTCAATAGTATGGATTTTATTTAATAATTAATATGAGAGAGAGAGAAAGAGAGAGAGA
>VRYO01002355.1:6761161-6775809 GCA_009812075.1 Sialia sialis
ATATGCTCAGGCCAGGTGGGAATGCCCAGGTACCCCTCCAGGCCAGAGGGAGTTTGACAGTCTCCTGCAGCAGTCTCTGGATCTGCTGCCTCACTTTGTATCATATGTGATGTTGTGGTGCAAGGCTTCAGGAATGAGTCTGGGAGCACTTCAGGGGGTCTTTGATGGATTATGACCCCCCCTCATCTGCCTCCCACATGAATATCCCTTGGATGTGGCCTGTGGGGTTGGGGGTTCCATAGCCGTGAGGGAGGATGGAGATGGGTGTTCAGAGGTTACACCACACACCCGAAACCTCCTCCACCCCCCTTGCTCGATGGGGTCTGTGCAAATCTGGCCTCTGAGAGCTGTGGTCTCCCCGCACCCAAACCCAGCCAGGGATGATTTTCTGCTGTGTTTGGCTTGCTTATGGTTGCATCCTTTTCCTTGTTTACTTCTCCCTAGACCTAGGATGACGGAACGATAGTGTTCTCTTTATCTTACCTAGGTGTCTCAACTCACAGACCAAAGTTCCAATCAGGCATCTTCAAGAGGGGATGGGCTTCTTTGGTTGTAGCTTCTCCACACAGTTTTTGCTATACTGGAAAAAACACCTTCATAGCAATGTTTAAGGCATGAACCATTGCAGTCTCTGATACCTAGGAATATGCATTAATATTGAATCTTACTATATCCCAGGTGTGTGCTGCCTCTTTCACCTATAAAACAGTGACAGACCTCTGTCATACAGAAGTCACACTCCAAATTAAACATGGCAAAATTTATACTGCATATTTATATAGAGAGAATCCATTGAGGGGAAAGGAACATGAACCTTCAAGCACTCAGAAATTGCAGGGTAGAAATTTATAATTATTCTTGTGATAATATCGAAAAAAAGTTTGGGAGAAAAGAGAAAAGAGATTTTTGTGTATAAAACAATGTAGTAAAATGCCCCAGGTGTTAAAGAGGAGTAGAGGTCTCAAAGGACGTTATTAAAATACAACATTGATAGCTCTTCAAAAGTACTAGAATTGACTTCCTATTTTGGATACTTGCAGATTTTCTTTCAATGCAGGGAGGTAAAGAGTGGCAAACTGGATGGGATTAGCTACGAGGGGCCGAGGTATGTAAGGTCATGACATCTTAACCTTTCTCATAGAGAATTCCCCTCAAGTCAGGAAGATTTTCCATCATGGACACTCATTTCAGAGTATATAAATTTTCTAAAGAAAGCAAGTTCAGAACAGCACCCATTCAGAAGAGGATCTGTAATACTGCTGTGATGATTAAATTAAGCATTCCATTTATAGAGGATATCATGGCAGTATAATAGGATTTCCTATAACAGGGCATCATTAAAGATTATAAACTGGTATCTGAAATAATTGACTGCCTTTTTAGAAGTCTACAAGTAATTAATAAAGCATAGTTTAATTAATGCAGTTCAGTGTTAGCAATTTGCGTGTTTGCAGTAAGGAATCATCTAAGATAATATATTAATGGCCCAAATTATCTTCTCAGGATTGTATGCAGCTATGTTGGCATAAACCTGGAAGACCTTGATTGACCTGTCAATTTAATAACTAACACTTGCTGAAGTATATTATACTCAGTTATAATTTTTGTTAATGTTTTCGTATGTCTACTTAGAGAATACCTATTCCCTTAGAAAATTCCTTCAGGAATTCTTAGTTCCTCCTCTTAGCTCTCTTTCACATAAATTCAAATGTTGTCCACAGAGTTATTGAATGACTGTGGGCAGAGGCCACAAATGTATATGAATTGAGAAGAATACAGTTACTCCACTGAAAATATTACTTTCCTCCATTAAAAAAAACAAACAACAACAACAACAAAAAGGCAAAAAACCCATACACAAAAACACCCCACAACTTCGTGAGATCTAGTAATCTTTTTTTTATATAAACTCCTATTTTCTGAGTCTTTTTGCAAACTCTGTGCAATATTTCCTCCACTGTGATGGGTTTGGGAAATAGCAAGAGTGTTCTTACTATAATGCTCTTACTAGAATGCTCTCAGCCTCATTTTTAAAAGGATTATCATGAATTACAATGAAAGAGAAAGAGCATCTTTACCTCTACAGATAAAAGTTGCTTTGGCCCATGTTTTTTTTTTTTCTGAAAGGTACAAGTAGCAAATACCCATTCCTATGTCTCACTCAGCATTTTTTTTTCATAACACCTTGCAAGCATCGTACAAATAGTCCTTCATCTCTATTGATTGTAAACTAAACAGCTTTTTTAACTAAATATAACACAACAGAATTTTAAGAAGGCGTTAGTGCCACAGCGTTATCTAGAGCCCCTCTGACCAGTAGCTTCATAAACAAAACCCTCTGTTGCATTGATCTGAAACTCAGAAGAGAGGAAAATAAAAGTGAATATATCTGAGATTTCTGATAAAAATATGAACAGAAGGGTTGTCTAACTACTGGAGAAGTAGTACTTGTATGCATAGAACCTAGGCCCTTGTGGAAGACAAGCAGACTTGTAGCCCTTTCCAGCCTGGACTAACAGAGGACGAACAGAACACTAGACCACACTGAAAAACAATGTGTAATCTCTGGGAATGGGATCACCTATTCTTTTGAATTTAGTAATATCTCCAGTATAAACTCTTCAACTTTATAAAGAAATTCTGAAAGCTTGGCTAGCTTGATTTGCTGTTAAATGTCTATCTAGCTTGAATTTAACAATTTGGAAACTAAGTTAAAACTTTAAAAAATCGAGAGTGTGAAAAATACTTTGACCAAATCTCCTTATCAGAATAACTAAGACTATTTTAATCATCTTTATTTTGTTCTGTGCTTTTTTTCAGTTATGTTTGTAATTTAAAAAGAGGAAAGAAAAGAGCAAAGGAAAATCATCTCAGCATTGTTTAATTTATTTTTTTAATTTTTCAAAAGTCATTAAATGGAAAAATTTTGTATTTTGAGATCATTGTCAAAAACAATGAAATGAAATGAAATGAAAAAATTAAGCAAAATACAACAATAACAATACAATACATAATTAAAATAATTAAATATAATATAAAAAATTTAATGATTATTTAAAAAATCTAGGTTGGCTTTATAAAGTATTTACTTCTGCTACAAGTAGATTATTTTGCTTAAGGTTGGGGCGGGGGAGGGGGGCAGTGAAACAAAAAAAAACCCCAAAGGAAAGTAATTTCTTTGTCCTGAAATAAATATTTTAAAACACCATGAGCACAGTGAACTGAGTTGCACAAACCACAGTAATACAAATCTATCTTTTTTAATGTTCTCATTTAAATAAGAGAGATACAGTAAGTACTCCTTCTCCATTGTACTAGAGAATTAACTATATTCTCAATTAATTTTGTGACTTTATATTTAAATTTGTCTGGTTTCATGTTTCTGCCAGCTTTCTTTGTTATATCCTTTTCTGCTATATTAATTAATCTTATATTTTGAGCTTGTGAAAATATTTATGGATTGTTAGCAAATCACCTCTTCATTTCAACAAGATAAATGGATAGGGTCCTTTCAGTTTCTCCAAATCCAAGAAACTAATGTCTGTATGCCTCCTTATTTATCTTATTCATTGATTTAAAGGCAATCATTGCAAATTGATTCCAATACTTGCCTGATCTATACTATAAATAGTAAGCCGATATATGCCAAATATTTTTGTATACATATTAAGGGATAAGATCACTATTGTCTTCCTAGTGCCATCCCATGTTTTAACATCCAGGGATTGCATTAGGCTATATCTATGTGATGTGACACACAAAGTGCCACCCCTAAAATGTTGGATGTCCTTGCTGCCCCCTAATGTTATGTATGCTGTCTTCCTCTCTGAACATAGAGGAAAAGACTATTTCTCTGCATGGGACATAGTTTTGCATTCAGCTCCTTTAGAACTACACTTGTTTTTGTTTGCTTTTTTGATCAAAATCGCATGGGATGGCCACTGACATTTTTGTGACTAGCTTGTCCCAAATAGGGTCTTGGCCAACAGGTAGTACAGCCCAAAATTACCATACTTAAAAATTTCATAAATTGCTTCTCAGCTAATTCTCCTCAGATTTTGAGAATAGTGTTTATCCCTGAAATTCCATGTTTGATAACCCAACGGAATTACAGATTAATACTTAGACATACTTCTATTCATAGGAAACTTTCAATTAATAACGCAAATGCCTTCTGAAGGTAGCTTACTGACATAATTTGCTGACATTTGAAATTACAAGCCTAATGCAGAATTGCCACTTATTCTTACAAAAAGGTTTCAATTAGGAAATGCAGTAGGAGGGAGAATGGATCACAGTAGGAAGAGATAATATGTGCTGCAATGTGCGTTCAATCTCAATAGGAAGTCTTTATTTAGAATATCCTCTCTTTCATGTGGCTGTCTGAAGAATGTTATTTAAATGTTTCCCTACAAAGAAAAATAAATAAAAAACATGCTTGATTGGGCCAAAATTTACTTACTCTATTCACACAAGAAGACTTCTCACATGTGGATGTCAAATGCAATATAGTCCATAATTAATTGATTTCCTTTTCTGTGGTCATCTTAGTTTGCAAAGAAATATATTTTGGATTTAAGAATTAATTAAAATTCAATGTTGCTGCATATGCTGCTGCAGATGTAGATGCTCCATGGAAGTCAAGGATCTTCTCTGGATTAATCAAGACAGTTCCAGACTGAAAAATCTGGCCTCTCATTTCCAAAAACATGTGTTAGAAAATAGAAAGCATCTATGGCATAAATCGTGGACAAAATAAACAGAGCAACTGAGTAGATTTAACCAGTAAATTGGCATCACATGAGAATCTCTCTTTCATCAACTAGAACATATAAAAGTTTAAAAATGTTTAAATAATTATATTGTTTTTTTTGAAATACTAATTCCTATTTTATGAAGCAACAATTCAGCTCACTGACCCAATATTAACTTGAAATTATTAGCATAAAAGGAAATTTTCCTATTACCTAAAGCTTTATTTATCTCCAAACCCCACTATACAGCCTCTGCAATATCAATTTTTAGATTGGCCTGAAAGGAGAGACAAAAATATACATTGTTGTGAACCATGAACCTTGTTCATATTAAATAATCTTTACTTTAAAATATTTGAAATTGTTTTCAGATATAATAGTTCACCTGTTTAAATATAATTTCAGTAGGCCCTTCCACGTTTTGTGTTCGGAATTTTTTCCTCATTTTCTCTTTCCAGTGAGAAATAAAACCACATGTTGAGGATATTTTGTGATGGTGCTTTGGTATGGTTGTGGGATTTTTCTCCATTATTTTGGTCCTTTCTTCAGGACAGATATGTTCTCTCCTTCAAAGATAGTTGGGGGGAAGAGAAGTGTTCTTAAAGTTTATTCTAATTTCTAATTTTTTTTTCCTTTTCGTTCTATTAATAAAGCCTTCCCTATACCCCTTAAAGTTCTGAGCCTGCTTTTGGTCTTCTCCTAGTCCTTATCTTATGGCTAAAAGTGAGTAAATAATTTTAGTGTGTGCACTGGCATATGACCAGCACTCAACCCACTATACTAATTGGTGTATTGGCCAGGGAACCCGGGACTGGCAAAAGAAAAGAAGCCGCAAAGAAGGTGAGGCATGAGACCAAAGAAGAATGGGACCAAAATCTCGCAGCTGTTGGGCTGAAGAAATACTTTCTGAACTTATGCGAATAGAATAGAATTGGGAAGGCAATGCAACTTCCAAAGTTTTACATTGTTTTAGTTGACAGGTGTAAAGCCCTGAACTGGCGTTCTCCATAGGGGCTTAGGAACTCTGATACTCTGAGGTGGGCACAAGGGAGAATGTAGCAAAGTTCTCAGGATGTTAAACAAACTTTTACCTGGCAAATTTTAAAGCAACATTCAATCAAAGTAAAGAATTTCAAAAAACATTGACTTAGCAAATTCTAACCCACCCAAAGTTAATTTACCCAGATTCTGAGAAAGAAGGGAGAGCGGGAAGAGGGGGAGGGCAGACAAGTGGAGAGACAGAAAGATAAGTATCAGTTGCTTGAATTCCAGCACTATTTCAGCTACCATAAAATCCATGTGGTCTGTGACCCTCCCTTCCAGGTATCCTCCTGGCTATAGCCACTCTGGGGCTGGGCCAAAGGGGAGTGGGGTGTGATGCAATGTACCATTCCACTCATGCAGGACTTGCTTTGCACACACTTTAGTTGGTTTGAGCCACTAACCACTTTCTCCAGTCTTTAACAATGGCCTTTAAAATTAAGAATTGAAGTTTTACGAGCTTTTCAGGGAAGAAGTGTGGTTATGGCCTTTTTGAATGAGTATATAGAGTTCACTGAATCTATTTTACCTGAATTTTACGAACAGGTAAGATCCGGCAGGAACTCAGTTGAAAGCTCATTGAGTGATTTTTCTTTTTAGACATGGGCAGTGCTAATTACATCTGTGATCAGTAAATCTTTTAAATCTTAAAGACAAGCACGTCCAGTTTACATGGCCCATAATATTAGGTTAGTCAGTGGGTGATGTGTAGGAAAAAGTAAAACAGGACAAGCATGTAATGATAATTCCCCAGAAAATTTTCTCAGCCTACCACAATTCATATTTTGGTGATTTTTAACAAATCATTGCAATTTTTAAAATCTTTATATTGTTTTCTTTCATGATTTTAAACTGTGTAGATGGCTAGCAGGCAGACGAAACGGTTTTGCAATTTTAATCACATTTTGTCTGAAGAACTCCCTCCTGTAATTTATTTTGAATTTATCCCTCGCTAATTGTGTTTGGTGCCACCTAGTTCTGTACAGAAGAGTCAATGAACACTTCATTCCTGTTCTCTTTTGTCACAGCTTTCATGAGTTTCTAGGCTTCTAACATGCCCACCCATGAATCATCTCTTTCTCCACAATAAAGAATCTCAATCTATTTATTCAGTCCTCAAAGGGAGCTCTCTGCATTTGATAATGTTTATCTTTTCCTGTTCCTTTTCCTTTATTTTTCTTCTTTTTATTTCTGCTTTGTGTTTCAGTAGATCAGACATTAATCAAGCTTCAACTATTATTTTATTTAGTGACATAATCATGTTTTCTATTCTGCTATTTCTTTCAGTCATCATTATTACAATAAGGCTTTAGTTACTATTAAAAAATTCCAGTTCTAGACTGGAGATTTTTCTGTGAGGTATGATCGAAACTGTTACTGTGTGTTATTCATAAACTATTTATTTTAAATACATTGTAAATCTAATTAAAGTTTTGAATTGCATATCATTTTTCTGTTGTGAAGCAAATATGACATATTTACTTACTTTTCTAACATTTTCTCATCTTCTTCTGTATTTTAATCAATCTCAAAACACCACAGGTCAAAATTTAGATAAATAAAATCACAAGAGTATATTACTTCTTTTAACAGAATATTTCTTATTTAAAGTCATAAATAAATAATTGAATGTATTTATATACTGAATATACATACTTATATTGACAGTTCTACTTTAAAATTTTTCATTCTGATTATTAAATAATATTAATAGATTTCCCAAATGCAAAACTAATTTCTTCTTGCTACAGTTATTTTCAGATGTAAATGTGTAGAAGATACACAAATGTTTATTGGAGATACTTAGTAAAAAACAGTCAAAATACTTTAAAAAAATACTTCTAATTTTCCAAAATAATTTAATCAGTGCAAAAAGAAATTACAGTTTGTTTTATTTGATATGACAGTTATGGCACCTTAACTTAAAACTGGTTTATTCCCAAGTGCAGCCTTTGCAAAGGAGGCCAGAAGAAAATCCCACACAGAGAATAAACCAAGCAAAATGTTTAATCCGATACTGCTGGCTTCATTGTTAATTGCCTCTCAAGAGGCTCGGATGTCAATAGATAGTGATCTGGTATCTTGGAGTCTTTGCTGTTAAATGCATGATCAATACTAAATAGAATTTTAACTGCCCATGATTTAATTAGGAGTGGTTCTTTTTATCCTGCATACAATACCAGAATCTCACTCTATAAAGTACGAAGGAAGATTGCCATGATGGTTGTGTATTCACTACATTCTGGGACTATGCAAAGGAATTGGGAAAGATTGTTCTGCTAAGAATTTGCAATTAGCCTGTAACATGGCAAGACTTCTTTTATAAGTCACATCAGGAGTGGCTGAGGGAGCTAGGGCTGTTCACCTGTAGAAAAGGAGGCTGGTGGGAAAGTTTGTCCCCCTCTAAACAGCCTGAAAGGAAGGTGCGGCCAGGTGGGGGTCAGCATCTTCTCCCTGCAGCCACCGACAGGACAAGGGGAAATGGTTTCAAGCTGCGTCAGGGGAGGTTCAGGTTGGACATGAGGAAGAATTTCTTCATGGAAATGGTTGTTAAGCACTGGAATAGACTGCCCAGGGAGGTCGTGGAGTCACCATCCTGGGAGGTGTTCAAGAACAGCGGGATGTGGCACTGAGTGTGTTCTGGTACAGTTGACAAGGTGGTGATCAAAGATTGCATTTCATCTTGGAGTTCTTTTCCAACTTAAATGATTCTGTGTTCAGTTTTGTGAGTTTCCCGTCACTCTAAATTAATCCAAACTATTACAAGTACAGAATACTGAAAACTGAAGTTTTAAATCCTTTAAAAAAGCTCCAAAACAGAAAATTCAAATCTTAAATAAAGACAACTGTTTTTAAATTGAGGGTATATGTCTTTTCAACTGAAAATAACCAAACTCATGAATATTCCTTGCATATGCCACATTCCTGAGCTCAAATTGGCACTGGAAAATAAAATCATATTACTAGCAGTGGAAGGTTAGATCTTTTACGAGGTTTAATCCAAAATACATCTACACAAGACATCTTGTTTATCCTGCCATATGGCTTATCTAAATAGCCTGTTTCTGTAGAGGGTAAATGCTACAAGTAATTTATAAAGAAACATACAGGAGTTACCAAAGAAAATGCAGTTATCACTTCAGAAAATTGATTAAGGGAGCATATATTATGAAAGATAAATTGACGGACTGCAGGACCAGAGAAAACAGAAATAAATGTGTGAAAAATATGGAAGCAGAAATGTATGCAAAGAGACTAAAGGGTAGAATACAATGGTAATGCAGTTAATGATGGAAGAAGATAGAAGAGGCCAATATATATTTCTGTTCTTTACTGAGAAGGAAACAGCATGATGAATCACTTTTATCACACAAGGAAGATAAAGTACTTTCCAATCCATTAGCGAGCAAAGAGGTATATAACAATATCTACATGTTGTAAACATTTAATGATGATATACATTTTTAATAAATTTTGGAATATGATGGAATTTCCTGCAGATTGAAGACTGATGTAACTATATAACCACTTAAAAAATAAAGTGACCCTCGTAATTGCAGGCTGCTGCTCTTTCATCAAGTCTGAGGTAAAATGATGAAGAAAAGGAATTGAGATTCAGTTAACTAAGATTTAAGAATGGAAACCTACTCAGTCTTCTTCAACAAAGGTTTTTGCAAATAGCTGAAGCAAAAAAAGCTAAATATAGAGACCTACTGATTGAAAAATCCTAAAATTTATTGACAGCTAGCTCAATGAATTTATATGATATTTAAAAAACAAGAAAAAACCAAACTAAATATTTATAAATAAAAAACCCAACACAAACTAACCAGGAAAAATACCAGGGAAATATCAGGGGAATATTTCACAGGAATTAAGGGGTCTTCCTCTAAGAAAGCAGCCCAGCTGAAGTGAACTACAAATAAGAGTAGCAGCTTGAGGTGCTAAACAATTTTTGCCTCAGTCTTCAGTGGCAACTTCTCTTTCCACACCTCTTGATTGGATGCATAGCAGGACAGCAGGGACCAGGGTGAGAAAAATGCTTCCCACTGTGGTTAAAGATCCAGGTTCATGACCACCTGAGGAATCTGAATGGATGTAAATCTATGGAACCCAATGAGATGGATCCCAGAGTCCTGAGGGAATTGGATGATGCATTTGTCAAGGTAGTCTCCATGGTATTTTAAAAGTCATGGCAGTCAGGTGAAGTCCCAAGTGACTGGAAAAAGTACTCACATACTTAAAGGGTATTGTACCCATGTACTTAAGGGGTAGAAAGAATGTCTCTACTACTATGGAGAATGGGAACTACCAACCTGTCAGCCTCACCTCTGTTCTTGGGGAGATCATGGAACAGATTCTTGCAGAAGTTATGCTAAGGCGCATGGGTGATAGGGAGGAGATTCTAGACAGACAGCTTGGCTTCATCAAGGCTGAGTTCTCCATAACTAACTCACTGGCCTTCTATTATGAGGTGACTACATAGATCCAGACTTCCATAGTCTTTGACACAGTTCCTCACCACATATTTCTCTGAATTGGAAAGAGATCACTGAACCCCTCAGTGGATAAGGAATTGCTTGAATGGTTACCTCCATGGGGTAGTGATCAACTGCTCAGTCACAAATTGTCAATGGCAAGTGGTGACCTTCAGGGGTCTGTACTGGGACCAGTGTTATTTAGTGATACCTTCATTAATGACATGGATAAATGGATTGAGTTCACGCTAAGCAAATTCACCAATGACACCAAGCTGAGTGGTGCTGCTGACACTCTGAAGGACAGAATGTCATCCGGAGGGACCTGGACAAGGTCCAGAAGTGGACCCTATTGGATTCTCATGAGGTTTAGCAAGACAAAGCGCACGGTGCTGCATCTGGGTTGAGTCAATGCCTGGTACTAGCACAGGCTGGGGGATGAACAGATGGAGAGCAGCCCTGAAGGACTTGTGGGTGCTGGTGGAAGAGAGGCTGCACATGACATGACAACGTGCACCTGTAACCCAGAAAGCCAAACCTATCCTGAGCTTCATCCAAAGAAGTGTGTCCAACAGGACAAGGGAGATGATTGCCTCATTCTGTTCAGCTCTCATGGAACCCTACTTGGAGAACTGCATCCAGCTTTGGGTTCCTCAGCATAAGAAGGGCAGAGGTCTGTTGGAGCATGTCCAGAGAAGGGTCATGGAAATGCTGTCACAATTTTTTGAATTGAACAAAGAAATTAGTTGTAAGAACTTAAATTTAGGTTTTCAGGTTGCTCTTAAGCTTTTAACATTTCAAAAATTGTATTTCAGAACAGTGCTTTCTTTTATCTATTTTATTTTCCTAACTTTGCTCTTGAAAGTATTTGACACTTAATACTGATTGAAACATCATCTATTTTAGAGATGTAAGCAGTTGTGTTTGTCCTGCAAGAAGCAAGCATCATGCCAGAATGTCAAGTTATTTCATTCTATGACAAGAATGATCTGATCTTGAAAAATATGTGTCATGTCTAAGTAGTAATTGTCCCTTGGTACTTAGAATTTTTAGCCATAATACCTCATCAGCATTTTCCCAGCTTTAACAAATAAATTCAGATACAGAAACTTCTCAAATTAATGCTCCCTATAATAAAAACATTCCCCCTCTTATTTTATGTAAATACATATCACATATAGATTTTTGCATAGAAGAAAATCTACATTACTGTTTGTATTTTATTTTAGTTTTTTTACTGTTTCTTGTACTCATTCCAATTTTAACATAACCATGTCAACTGACAATATCTAAAGTAAAGGAATGAGCACCACATTAACAGTTTAGCAATATATCATTCAAGATTGCATTTCAGAAATTTTTTTTATTAAATATGAATAGTTGGAGTTTACATTCTCTTATCTTATAGTAAGATCTAAAAAAGACAACTGACCATGACAGGAGAGCCCAGAAAGAGAAGCTAGAAATAAAGCCAAATATTTTTATCATTATTCTTAAATAAGAAATATAACAACATCTCAGACTAATTAGGGAATTTCTTCCTATTTTATATTGAAATAGAGTTTATGTTTAGACAAATACATGGTGTGCTTTTTTCAGATTAACCCTTTAAATACAGTCAAAACAATTACTATGATATTTGCATCCTTATAAACAAGAAAGGGGTCAAAAAGCACTTAGAAACCTGATTTTTAATGGAATATACACATCTGATTAATAGGTATAAAAACAGGAAACAGAGAACTTTGTACTTGAAAGGTTTCTTAAAACTTTCTACTTCTAGAAGTTAAAAAAAGGAAAGAAAGAAAGAAAACAACAACTTTGGGCTAAAATGTGGCTGTTTAATTATTTATAAATGTTTTTCAATGTATGGAAAACCCTTTATTCTGTATGATCATTCAAAGTACTAAGAATTGCAGCCTCTGATTGCAGTACACAGGGAGTATAGTAATTTCACGATTATAAGCCGCACCTTTTTCATTGAAGAATCCAGCCTACCCCAGTAGTGCGGCTTACATTCAGGTGTGGCTTACCTATGCACAAATCCCAGTGAAATGCCAACCCGGAAATGAGAGCCGGACGGGGAGGGCGCCTGGGGCTGCCTTTAAAGGCTTCGCTGGTCTATGAAAACCGTTTGCAACTTGAGCACCTGACACCAAACCCTGCCCTGGCGCGTGCGGCTTATAATTGTGAAATTACTGTAAATTGTAGGACTGCAGTGAAGTTACTCTTACCAGGACTACATTATATATATATATATATATAATTACTTTTGCAGAAATCATTTTATACAGAAAAATATGCAGAGCTTTCAAAGGAGTACTGAATTTCTTGACACCTTGCACAAATGGCAGACAGAAGAATCACAGCATAATGTTTTTCTGCTACTCATCCTTTTACAGTTAAGACAATTACTTCAGTAATAAAAGCAATTTTAAATACCAGTTTCAGAATCAGATAAGTCACTTAAGGTGCTGGGTTTTTTCAATTAACTGTAATGGAAGTCTCAGATAATTTACTGTCAGCAGAGGTCAAAAGAGAATTAAGAGGAACCCTGCCCACTGTGTCTTCCTGAGGTAGCTATTAGTGCTCTCTTACAACAAAACATTTGGGCATATACTGCCTGCTAGATATATATACCTTGCTCTTTAATTCCACATACTCTCCCTCCAGACAAAATTCTGAAGTTATTTTAATTGGATGCTATTGGAGGCTTCTGTATTAAAAAAAAAAAAAATAAAAAAAAAAATCTGCAAAACCAAAATTCCCTCCTAAGTGTTCTTTATTGTACTAATAATTCTAGCAAATCAATTATAATTTTAACTAAATCATTAGTATTGTAGACTTTATAGAGAAGATAAATTATTTGTACCACAGAGAATGATAATATTTTCATTTAATTGATTAGAATATCAGGAATGAAGAAAAATGATGAATGAGAAAAATGTGTAATGCAATTATCTCTTAATATGTAAACCTTATTTCTCAGCAGGTCCTGGTATTTATCTGTTTTCAGTAAAATTTGATTGTTATTTATAAAATAATAATTTTTCCATATAAAAATTTTGAGAGGACACTGAGCCTGGAAATCATCACTATTTTTGCTATCTGACTTCCAGAAAGTCACACCTGACCATTTTCCTTTCATATATATGAGCTGCCTGTTAGAAATACTATTCCTGTTAAGAAAACAACATTGCATTCATGTTAACATCCTGCCCTCAGGGCCCCTCTTACTAGATCAATCACCTGGGAAATTTTAAACAAATTCAAAAGTTTCCAGTTAGTCTAAATCTAAGCAGTCTAATCATATAGTGATTAGTATTTTTGGAACAATTGTATTAGCTTTTGCTCTTCCAATTGCTCAGTTATTCAGATAATTCCCAATACTGGCTCAATCAATACTGAAATGAAGATACTTTTTAATATTGATGTCTTTCTCCAATGATTTAACTTTTTAGTACTTCAGAGAGGGAGTACAAGAAGGAACTGCGGCAAATCAAAGTCCTGTGCTCTTCTCTGGTAGGAGTTTTTTAAGAGTGATGAAGGTTGCCTCTATTTTATCTTTGCAGGAGGAATATAGTGTTTAGGTCAGTGATATCTTCTTTCTTACCCTTGAAGTCACTGTCACTTGGTCATCTTTTCACAGTTGCTAACACAGCTAGCATAGTTGCTTTGACTTTGTTAGTTGATAATGTCATTTTGCATCTTAATTTTCTACATATGATATGGTTATATTTTCTTCCTGTCTTCGTTATTAAAAAAGAGAATAATCCCTCCCTCCCTGAGTTCCCCACCCTAAAAAAATCCCTAAAAACTGAAAAATAAAACACCTTCCAAGGCTCCATTTCTTTAATGACACAATATTGATAATTCTTTAGTTACGTATATCCATGGAGCCTCTGACACTGCCCCATGCTTGCATTTCCAATTTATGCGATAATTTCATATTTCTCCTTTTGGAGATGCTACTTACAATTCCTCATGCTTCTTCAACAGCTTTTAAGCTGCAATTTCATTGCAACATAAATATTTTTTATTAACATGACAAAGAAAACAAACACATGTAAAGAAACAGTGTTCTGATAAAGATTTGGTATCAAAATCTCCTGGTTTAAGTTATCTCTTGTATCACTGAAACTGTTCAGCACCAGTAATTACAGTCATACACCTAATATTTCTGACTCTCCATCTAATAATGTGTAGATCATAAGATTCAATATGTTATAAATGTTTCTTAAATTTCAGAGTTAAAAAGAAGATGCATACAGGAGGTACTGACTACAACAATATAAAAATTTTACAACATTCATAGGTACATATGCTTCACTGGAAACCATCTGGAATCAACACACTGAAATAAATCACATTTAAG
>VRYO01002355.1:6776809-6798322 GCA_009812075.1 Sialia sialis
GAGGTGTGGCTTATAATCAGGTGCAGCTTATAGTTGTGAAATTACTGTAGATTGCAAAGAATGTTTGAGAAAACTGTATTGAATGAAACAGTTTTAATGAAATGAACAAGTGTTAGTTGCATGTAGAAGATAACATTCACTACAAGATTTTAAAAGTAAAAATAATTTGAATTGACAAAAACTCATGAATCAGAATAAATTGTATTACCACTAATTTAAATTCATATATTCACAATATAGTGTTTTTTTGCAAAAGAAATACAATGATGTTTGGGAAAATGTCACAGTTTGGAAGAGAAGTCCTGAACAGAACAAATACATGTTGAATGAGACAAAAAGAATGCACCAATGAAAGGTAAAACTTCCTGATTGGATACATTTTACTATTGAAAGTTTAGAAAGCAGCTTCTACATTTCAAGACAGAAAATTATTTTTGTAACCTTGTGAAAAGAGAGAAAAAGAAAAAGAAAAAGAAAAAGAAAAAGAAAAAGAAAAAGAAAAAGAAAAAGAAAAAGAAAAAGAAAAAGAAAAAGAAAAATATACTTATATTGAGGCTTGCTTTGAAGGTGAAATGATTTTATCAGAGAAAAATTATGCTAAGACCCAAATAAAATAAAAATGAAGTATGTACTGGAAGAAAGATATGTAAGCAGGAGGATTATTGCTGATCTTTATTTGACTGTATACTAACAATACAATAAGTGTTCTGTAATAAGTGGCAATAAATCTTTAAAAAGTAAATTTTTAATTATGCTAAAAATTTGGGTTTTTTTCATTAAATTCAAAACATGTTGGTGTTCTTAATGCCATTCATGATATTTTTTGAAAATGAGTCACAAAGAACAGAGTAGTTATGTAATATGATTATGAAGTAACCTCATTACAACTCTAGGAAAAAAAAAAAGTACTATTAGTTAATTGTGTAAGAAAGGGTAGAAATCTAAAGTGGAAGCTAGGGAGAATTTAATGAGCTTAAGCTATTTGGGAATTCCTTTGCAATTGAAGCAGAAATTTGCTGAATATCTTCCACTTAAAAAACCTGATGAGGAAGCAGAAGTCAATATATAACATGTCAACCTGGCTATGACAAAATGATGATTATTATGGCAGCTGAAATAGTTTTTCTTTATATTTCTCAATTTTTTTAAACAAACTCTTATTTATATTCCATTTACATTAAAACTATACATGCCAGCTTCCCAAGATTCTGACAGACTCTGCTGATATTTCAAAATTTTCCTTTAGCTCTATTTCTTGCGATCTAATTATGACTTGCATTGATTTAATTAGTTTCCATTTTTATTACAAAATGAAATATCCACTTGAATTAATTTGTTCCACTCTTAATATATTATCCAGTCCATGATATCACAACTTAACTGCCACTTCTTACTAATCAAAAGTCTAAAAAGCAAAAATTCAAACTTCAGAAAAATATCTTGTGTTTCATTTCATTTCATTTCATTTCATCTGCAATTGTCAGCAAAAAGGATGAAAACTTTTCTGGATAATGGTCTTATGTTTCACTCTACCAGCAACTCAATTCACTTAGCTAAAGGAAACTTCTTAGAAATACAGAGTATTGCAAATTTGCAAAGTTAGTAGACCTCCATAGTCTAAACATATTAACAATGCTTATGCCAATAGATATGCACTCTTCCATTTTTGGGTACAGACTATTGGCAAAACTTTCACAATATTTCAAACACTGCTGATATTTAGAAACTGCTTCTCTAATGTACATGAGAAGGCAGCTGTCAGTATCCTTCACACGTTTTAGCTGGAAACACCACTTTGCCTCACTGCAGTTGGTTTTGAAAAAAACTAATAATAAAAGCTTGCTTTACTTTTAATGGCCTGTGTGTCTGGTTTAATAGTCTGCCAGATTGTTAATTTTTCAAGACATAAGTAGATTTACTTTTCTTCCTAGTTAGAATTCTTGCACTATGGGTTTTTTTTCCTGGGATAGCACTGAAAGAAACTCTTAGAAAAAGAATGTAAGCTGGCCCAGTATCTACCATTCTAAGAGTGTATTTCATCCAGTATTGAAAAATGGTAAATTGCCAGAAGTTAAACATTGATACTCTTAAAAAAAACACCTAAATAAAGTATGAAATTTTTTGTCAAGTTACAACCATACCTTTAATGCTAAAACATGTCTTGTTCACACTAAAAAATAAGACATCTGTTACTGAATGAAACTAGTCACTGTCACACTGCGCGAATAAGTTAAGCCTATGTCCTGGTTCTGGCCAAGACAGGCTTAATTTTTGCTGTAGCAGCAAGGGGCATGGCTAGGACCTGGAGATTATTCTATTCCATGTCACAGCATTGCCAGGACCATCGGGGAAGGACCCCCTTCCAGGGAGAAAGGGACCTTTCAGGGCGGAGGAGACAGAGGGATATTGCTGGAGAATGTCATGTGAATCGTTGCTTTCTTGTGTTGTTGCTGTTACTGTTCATTTTCTTATCCCATTACTCTTTCCAGTAAATTATTTTTATCTCAACCTTTAGTGCCTCCCATTCTCCTCTCCCATTCTCCTCTTAGGGGGAAGGGGGAAGAGGGAGAGCAAAGGAGCTTGCATGGTTTGAAGAGTCTCAGTGGGAGCACGAATTCCAGAGCTGCACTCCTAAACCAAGACAGCTTGCAAACCCACTTCAGTGTACAATTTATTAAAGCAATAGAAATAAGCAGACCACATAAAAATGGGAGGACATGTCATTAAACAGTATATTTAAGAAGTATGGATCACTTCATTGTGTTACTTATTGCCTCAACTATCTTTATTTTTTAATACAGGCCATTATTTGTATAACTACACGAGAATTACTGAAAAAAATGTGTTTACAGTGGGTTTAAGTTACAGATTTCAAGAGGTCAAGGGCAATTTTGTTGCAGAGTTCACTGTCAGAGGTCTGTGTGGAAGTTAAAAGGTGAGAACAGATGAAAAGATGCAAATATTAGAGACAAATCAGATATGCACCACAAAGCAGAATAAAATTAGTGACAAATTTTGAGTTTGAAGATAATATTTAACAGAGTGCAAGGTGATAAAATAGCAGAAAATGATGCATCAGGAAAAGAATTCTATGCTCACCATCACAAAAGCAGGATCTTGCAACACTTCTTTTACAGATGAAAAGACCAGAGCACACCGAACATGTAGGGGATTGGACTATCTCAGAGGGGTATGTAGCACTAGGAGAATGGTTAGCATCAACTGGAAAATATGCAAAATTCAGGCCATCAAAAATACTCCCTTTATGTAAAAATGTTTTTTCCCCTGTTTTACTTTTTCTCCTCATCATGTTTATTTCCTCTGGGTGTACATTTTGCAAGATAAATGCCTGATATATCACTGAGCATAGTGATGTGATAGGAATGGAAAGGGCAGATATGTAATATCAGAACACATTCTAAAACCTGTTTTGTTCCTAAAAAAGAAGAAAATTAGGTTCCCACATTATGTCACATATAGGTACACAGTATTATCATATACACTAAGATATTTTCTTAATAGGGAATGACAGAAAGACATAAAATACATAAATTGTTTTATTATGCACATTTGAATATTTGCTGTAAAAAAGGGAAATAATTTACACAGACATTATTATAGGAAATTAAATCAATATGTAACAAACCTAAACATTTAGATGCAGAACGTAATTTTTTTGTTAGTAAATAATCTTTAGAGATCTAGGCAAGTCTCAACAAGTATTAAATTCACTGAAGAAACAAAATTAGTAGAAGATACGGAAGAAGTTATTGAAAACTACTGTCATTTTTGGAGATAGAATGACAGCTATTTAGAGAAAACTTGAGAAATTTGTCTGAATGTGAAAGTAAATGAGACTATTTTAACAGAAACAAACAGAAGTTGAAAATACACACAAAATCAGGTCTTTTTAACATAGCAATCAGCAGCATTGACAGAATGGTAAATAGAAAGCTTCAAACATCAAGAAAATTTAGCCTGGGAAATGTAAACATTTATTGGAATTAGTTAATTCATTTCAGATTAATTTAAATCTAGAAGAAATTTCAAAATACGTAAAAAAGATATTTAAACCCTTTGTAGTTTTCTCTGATGTTATGCTCACTGTTCCACTTTCTTTTTGGGTCTTAAAGTTGATAGTCTGGGAAGGGAGTACTGTGAGCTGTGAAAATTTCAAGTTCATTCACCTGAGAAGTATCATGTCAATAGTACCTTCTTCCTCACTTAAGCATTGTTGAGTGTCACTTTCATGCGCTTGCTAATATGCTCTGTGGCTTGTTCTTCTTTGATTTTCAAGTCTATATTTAAGTCTGCAAGTGTATGGTGTTTTTACCTATTTGGAGTTGTGGGTTGTAGAATTTTTAATTTTTGTCATATTTAAATTGGTTTTGTACAGTTTTTAATGATACATCTCTTTGATGACTAGTAATATCCACTGGTGAGGTCCTTGAGCTTCCAATATTAGCTGGTGCCCATACATTTGAAGCTCCTACCCCATGCCTGTACATGCCAGTACTGAAGATCACAGATAGTTTACTAAGAGGAAATACTTGCTATTACTGTCTCTTCATTATAAAAGTTATAGAACATGACATTTCACCACAAAGCTAAACAAAAGCTAAGCAAAACCTGAGGTGCAATAATCACCTGTCATTTGATTGTTGCTATTACAAGCTAAAACACGACTCCAAGCTGGTCAAGACCAGTGTACTTGAAGTCTGTGTTGTTAGTTTAACATAAATCCTGTAAGCCCTGTTACAGCTGTACCTCAATACTCCCTGGGTTACAAGGCTATGCTTGTGCACTTGTCAAAATAGCAAAGGTCACTAACAGTGATGGAGATAACAAGAACAAGGAAACACCAGCAGCCTTCTCCCCTCAGGAATTGGCTCTCAGTACTGAAACTGTCACCTAATGCTATATTACATTGCACACAGAAGTGTGACTGCAGCTGAATGTGAAGAAATTAATTTCATAGAGAAAATAAGTTGGGCACTAGTGGATGATTTTATAAAGTTGTTTCTCAGGCCAACAAAACCTACAAACCAGCATAAAATATTATTTTTAAAATAAGTGCAATGGCACTTAGATACAACTATAACAGATGAGTGCTTGATTATAATGTTACTTCATATATAGGTGTAAAATTAATATGATGGTTCATTGTAAACTTGCTTTTTGTCTCTGGTAGGTGTTTTACCAGGACATGAGAGTGCTGTATTGGTCAGCTAACTCTCAGCAGCTTACATTCAGCCAGCAGAGAAAGAGCGGAGGCCTTACCTGACGCTTTCCGCAAGAAGGAACGTTCCATAAGAAGGGAGTCAAGCAGGAATTCTCTCGGAGACAAAGGGGAGACAGCTATATTTATAGGTTCAAGGGGGATTCAAACTACAGCCAATAAAAAGTTTACACAAAGGATAGCATCCAATCTAAGTCAAAAGTTCTAAAGCTGAACTGACGAATAACACAAACTAATTTCTGACCAAGTATCTTCTAAGGTGTTAGGAAAGTGCTCAAGTTCTTAAGGAATTTAGCTCGGCCTTGGTATCTAGGAGACCTTATCCATTATAGTAAGTTCCAGGGGCCAGGGGAAGATGGATTTGAAGGAATTGTATCATCTGTAGCTCATCACGGTAAACCTTCTGTCTTTTCAGTTGTAGTAGTTTAAGACTGTGAAGACTTAAAGAATGCAGTTACATTCTCAAAACACTGTGCCCATAAGAAAAGTCACCATAACAAAGCTTGAGATAAGTGCAGATAATACAGAAGGAGGCAGATAATTCCAGGCCTAACTGAGGCAAAGGTTTGGTTAGCATCTGGACAAAAATTCCCACCATGGAAAATTGGGGGAGAGGAGCAAGTTCTTGTGCACATGCCATTTTCAAATTATGTGAACAGCATCTACACCCCATGAGTAACCAGGCCATGGACTGTACAAAAGCGTAACATCCAGAAGAAAAATTTGGAGCACTAGCAGCAAATACCAAGGACAAGTACCAGCAGGATACAGCAGGAATCCAGGTAGTAGGGAACATCTTTTTCTTAATCTCTCCTCTCTCTCTCTGACTCTCTTTTTCCCCCACCTTCTCTTTCTCTCTCTACCTCATATTTCCTTTTAAATAAAATCCATACTATTGACTTTGGCACGTGGTCTTCTTTACACATTAATTTGAGTAGAATAATTTCTTCTAATTGGATCATAACATTATTTGGGTGTCAGAATTGGAATGCTGTTATTTTGTATTAAAATTTGGAAACCTTGCCACGTATTTGTTCTGAGGGGGCTGTGGAAACTTTTGAAAATGTTGTGACAAATTTCCTCTGAAGGAATTTGTGTGTGAGTTGTGAAGCTCCTCTGTGGGTATTTCTGGGAAAATGGAAATTCTGGGTGGCCAGTGTAATGAAAATATTTAGTTGTCCTTCCTTGAAAATTTTTTACTCTTCCCTCTACCTGGGGTGGAGGAGCAACTAACTACACCACTCCTCTGAAAGGGCGTTGGCATAACAAAATTGGGATAAAGAGTGCTTGGCTACCCAGAAACTGGAAAACTAAATAATACTATTTTTACAAGATTTGGTGAAAGAATTGCACTCTCAGTTAAATAAGGAAAATGAAAAATATGCTGCAGGCAGAGCTGCTGCTTGCTGTTGACCATGATTTTAGGTTTTAGGAAGCTTTAGATGGAGCTTTGGAATGTGCGTGAAAGAATCGTAGGGAAAGAATTGAAAGAAGTAGAACAGGTAACATTCTCAAAAAATAGTCTTGTAACTCAGACCTTTTGTGTTTGGTGGAGAAGTTGAGACACAATGAGTGAATGTGTTGTTCTGATAAAGAGCAAGACATATCATTTGCATTGGCATCTGATGATGAGGAAAGATCCTTATGACTCTTAATTGAAATCATAAATAATTATCAAGGTCAAAAAACTTCTGCTAAAATGATGCCCTGTGCAGCTTACTGAGATGTCAAAATCTGGCCATAAATAAGCCAAGGTTGAAATCCAGTCATTATTAAAGCAGAGGAATGCCAAGAGAATGGCTAATGCTTCCTGGGCAGCAAAGAGTTAAAATCACCAGCATAAACAAGGCAAGGTTAATTTATGGCTCCCATGTGAGAAATAGAAATCCGTTAATCTTAACCCTAAAGAAAACCTAGAGACTCCATTTTCATAATACTGGGGTTTTTCTGCAACACAGTATAAAATCTCCCAAGTTGTAACTAATTTGGCTTTACTAACAGCTGCAGCATTAAATATTGCAAACCTAAAGTTAGGATTTCTGACACTAGTCTAGGTGCTTTGGCAGTGGAGGGATGGTCTTACACATCTCTTATAATTGAACTATAGCAAAGACTTGCTCAAATGAAAAGTGTGTCAAAACTTCACAGTAAAAGTGAATGAAGAATTGCAAATGTGCATTGGAAAGATTTAGCCAGAAACCATTTAATTCTTAGGATCTGGTTGAGTTTGGTAAACTCTGCCATTAATCTTATGGCAAAGAAGTTATAATCTTATAAAAATTATTTACCTTGAAAGGTTTATTTAATTGTCTAAATATTAACCTCTTCATATATTTATTCCTTGAGATGTTTAATTTTTGTCTGACTTTAAAATTGACCCCTATGTTTACAGAAAAAAGGGCTTCCCACATATATACACAGTATTTGCTCCATTTTGAGCACACATTCAGATTTTGTGAAACTTTAATACTAACAGTGGGTAAATACAACTCCTTTTATTTTTTCCTAGAATTTTATACATCCATGCAAAGAACTGTTAGCCTTGATATGTGACTGGTCAGTCATATTTTGCGGAGAAGTGTCTGGATGCCAGTAACTTCCATGACCTACAGTATCTTCTGACTCCTCATGTCAGAGCTATGAACAATGCTCCAGTTCTCTAAATACCCATGAACACTGTTCAGTATACATAATCATGAGCAGGGTCACACTCGGATATGACACTTGGGGTTTTTTCCCATCTTTTCCCTCTGGAGCTCAGCGCTTTTCTGTCTTTTTTTGCAGTCTTAGCTCTGGTTTTATTTCCTGCTTTGTCTTATCCCTCCTGAGCCGTTATTGTTGTTCAACTTACATTTTAAATTGCTTCATTTGTTAAGATAGTGGAAGCATATTTATCATTTATTCAAATAACCATATGCCATTATCATATTCTTACACTCTAGAACATAGAACTCCATCATCATCCTCACTTGTATAAGACTGAAAGTTATTTCTAATGTAGGTGCAATAATTTTCTGCCTACCCCAGGGGCTTGGTTATTCATAGAGTACCGTACTTCTGAAGACATACAGTGTGATTGAATTTGTTGTGAATCATTTATAAATCCAAAGTAAAGCAAGAGTTGCAATGCGATACATATGAATGTTATCTCTGCATACACAGGACTCAGGCAATACATAAAAGCAAGAAACACCAAAACAACAAGGCCTTTAGTAGCAAATTATGTGGAATTTCTGCCATGGCAACGTTAACAATGTTGCCTTGTCAGAGCTGCCAACAGTTTAATCTGGTCATGGATTTCCCCCAAAACTCAAAGTTTTGTTGATGATAGGATTGGAATGCTGGTTAAATGGAGGGTAGACTTAAGTTAAAGTCACCAATCATATGTAAAAAATACAGGCATAATCCAGGATCTTTTTTTTAAATAGCAGTTTAAATGTAAACAAAAAACCCAATATGAAGATTGAACTATGTACAGCTCTAGCTCTGACAAAATTATTCCTTCTTGTGTGTATTAATGAAGCCTGAGCTGGCATTAGCTAAACAGGATGCTTTTATTTTACTGGTCCTCTTTACTATCATTTAATGACTTCATGAAATATTTTCCAATTAAGATTTGTATCAGCAGGAACTCAAAGGCATTGAGGGTGGTCCTGTCCATGGCCAGGAGCTAGACTCAATTATTGTTGTGGGTCCCTTTTAACTCACATATTCTGTGATTCTGCAATTCTCTTGCAAGTGGTATAGTCAGGTCTTTTGATTTCAAAGTTCTTCTTAGTATCCTTCTACTTTCTAAACCATTATTTTTGAAGCTACTAGTACCAGCAGTCTAGGGAGCTGATTCTCCTTCTCTACTGAGGTCTTTAGACCCCATCTAAAGAATTGTGTACAGCTCTGGGTCGCCCAGCATAAAAGGTCAAGTCCAGAGGAGGGTCAAAAAGATACTCAGTGGACTGGATCACCCCTTCTATGGAGACAGCCAGAGAGAGCTGGGGTTGCTCAATCCAAAGGAGAGAAGGCTGAAAGACCTTAAAGCAGCCTTCCAGTACTTAAAGGGATCTGCAAAAAAGCATGAGAGGGACTTTTTATCAGGTCATGTAGTAATGGGACAAGGAATAACAGGTTCAAACAGAAAGAGGGAAGGTTTAGATTAGATTTTGGGCAGAAATTATTTACTGTGAGGTGGTGATACACTGGAACAGGTTGCTCAGACAAGCTGTGAGTGCCCCATTCATGGAAGTGTTCAAATCCAGATTGGCTTTGAGCAACCTGATCTAGTTGAACCTTGCCAAGGGCAGACTGGTTGGATCTCGATATCTTTAAGATGTCTTCCAACCCAAACTGTTCTAGAATACTGTGATTCTAAAAGCCTTGCAGTACAGCTGCCTGGACATTTTTCTCTATGAGTGCGTGGAACTCCAGGTATTTTACAAAAATCTAGACCTCTGCTTTGCACGTATTTACGCACATAGACTTGTATGGGGAAATAGATAGATAGATAGATAGATAGATAAATACATGCTTACATACATACATAGATGCATAGATATAAAATGGGTTACACTACGAAGTAGCAAGGACTCATCCTGATATTATATCAAAAAATGAAGAAAAATAGGGTGCTTAAAACCAAGCAGAATTGAAAATAAAAGTTTCCATTGGAGAGGTGTGTCCCTTGGAATGTATACTATTTACCAGTTGTGCACATTTCCCTCCTTCAATAATAAGGAAACAGCCATAATTCAGTATATTAGATTCTGTATAGAAATCTGTAACAAAGAAAGGGAGATATCCAGTAAAGCAGTGCATGTTCTGGGAAAAGATAGTCCCAAAAAAAAAGAGTATTGTCTTTCGAAAAAATTATGATATGATATGTATGTCATATGTGTTTTCTGCGCAAAAAATTTCTGAGCAACAGAATTTATTCATAAAGGAACAGGCAACTGCCAAGTTGGCTATGAAAAATGTGAATTTTGTATAGTCTCAAACATATGAATGTAAATGCTGATGAAGTTTTTTTTTTTGTTGGTTGAAGGGTTGGGATTTTTTTTTGTTTGGAGTTTTTGAAGGAGGGTTATTGTTTGGTTGGTCGGTTTGGTTTTGGCTTTGTTTTTCTAATAGTGTGGATAATTTATCTTACCAGTTGGAACTTGCAATTGATATGTAAAAGATTTCTGTTAGCTAATAATTTGATATCCACAGTACATGAGAAAACAGAATGAATGATGAATTCTAAGGTGGTTTGGGTATTGAAAAATTGATCTTTTCTTATGGTATTCAGAGACATAACTCATTTTTGTATGAAGTATTTGATTACAGCTCCTGCTTTTTGGCAGATTTTTTTTCATAATGGTGCATTTTATATGTGAAATTAATAACATGAGTTGTCATGGATAAACAAGTGCCATCACATAAACTAAATGAGCCAAGCTACTAAAATGACTGGTAAATGAAAGTAAACAGAGAGTGAAAGGAAGAATCATTGCAGGGTTTAAAACTAAGGATGTAAAAGCCTCTGGAAAGCAGAATAGCTTATATTTAGCAACCTAAAGAAACATTGGTTCTAACCCATCACCACTAAATTATAGGGTCTGTTATTAGGTATTCAAAAGATTCATAATCAGATAGAAAATTCAACATTCTGTCTATCTGTTCCTAGAGCATCTTTCTTCATTAAAAAAACAAAACCCAACAAAAACAAAATTATAGTAATTCCATGAGTATAAGGAGCACCCTTTTGACTAAAGTTTTGATGGAAACCCGGAAGTGTGCCTTATACTCCTGTGTACCTTATATATAGACAGAGTTCAGAAATTTGCCAACCCAGAAATGCGAGCCACGAACACCGGCAGCTGGGCTGCTTGCTGGCAGCTCTGGGGGCCGGGCAACACAGGGGCAGCGCCAGCAGCCTGGCCTCTGAGCCGTGAGAGCCGCAGCAGCCGATGCCGGGGGTGGGAGGGAATGCTGAGGCCTGCGCCACAGGGGTGACTGGGACTGCGTTTAAAGGCTACGTTGATCCGTGAAAACTGTTTGCAAATTGAGCACCTGCCATAAACCCCACAATCTGTTTCTAATTCGTTACTTTGTTGCATGCGGATCCTCGCTGCACAAAAAAAAGTTGCGCCTTATAATCTGGTGCGCCTTATAGGAGTGAAATTACTGTAGTCATTTGGCATGCTGCTATCTCAGCAACCACAGGACAGAATGCAACCTGGACACACACCCTGCACATGCTCTTGCACTGCAGTGCCACTTAAGTAATCAGGACTAGTCCTCTGATTTAGACCACATCTCGGTAAAGGAGCTAGGAGTTTGAAGTAAAAGACTGTGATTCTTGCATACGAGCATAGTATACTTTATGGAAGTTTCATAAATACTTATAACTATTTAAAAGCAATATAAGACATTTTTTGTGCTATACATTACTGTACCACTCAAGCAAAGTCATTATTCTGTTACTATACAAGTCATATGACCATAATCAGAGAATCATCGAGGTTGGAAGAGATCTTCAAGTTCATCTATCCAACTGTCGGCCACTCTATCAACCACTATAATCATGCCCAAACCTATCTCCAAGTGCCACATTCAGACACCTTTTGAACTCTTCCAGACAGACTGCACAACCACCCTCGGCAATTTATTCCAATGCTTATCCACTCTTTCAGTGAAATCCCCTTTTCTAATATCTAATCTGAACCTTGCTGGTGCAATTTAGGACCATTTTCTTTCTTCCTTTCACATGACACATGGCAGAAAAGACTGAATCCCACCTTGTTACAACCTCCTTTCAGGCATTTATAGGGAGCAAGAAAGGTCTTTGAGCCTCCTCTTCTCCAGGCTCACAGATCCACTCCCTCAGCCACTCCTTACACAGAAAAAAGATGAGAAATTTTGAGGAGTATATGAAGAGGACACAGTGGTGAATTGTAGAAAGGATGGTGAAGAGCTGGAGATATCCAACTTCCTTATAAAAGAAAACAGAAGGACAAGCACTTTCTTCTCTGGTGAGCAATGACAGAACCCAAGGAAACAGCATGAAGCCTGGTCAGGGGAAGTGAAGTTGGGATGTTGGGAAAAAATTCTTCACACAGGATGGTTGGGTGTTGGAAAGAGTTTCCCCAGGGAAGTGGTCACAGCACCAAGCTTGACAGAGTTCAAATGTTTGGACAACACTCTCAGGCACATGGTGGGATTTTTGGGGCTGTCCTGTGAAGGGCCAGGATTTGGACTTGATCCTTGTGGGTCCTTTCCAAATCATGATATTCCATGATTCTATGATACTGCTTATGTCCTTCACCAGCTTTGTTGCCCTTCTCTGGACGTGCTCCAGCACCTCAGTGTCCTTTTTGAAGCGAGGGACTCAAAACTGGAAAAAATACTTGAAGCAAAGCCTCACTAGTGCTGAGTGAGTACAGAGGGAAGATCCCTGCCCTAGTCCTGTTGGCCACTCAATTCTAAGATGTAATTTATCTTCTTGGGCACACACTGGCTCATATCCAATTGGCCATTGACCAGCACCCCCAAGTTTTTTCTGTTGAACCCTTGAACTATCCTTCCCCAGCCGGTAGTGCTGCATGGGACGGTTGAAATCCAAGTTCAGGACCCCACATTTCACCTTGTTGAAGCTTATGCAGCTGTCCTCAGCCCATTGATCCAGCCTGTCCAGATCCCTCTGTAAACCCTTCCCACTGTTTAGCAGGTCAACATTCCTGCCCATCTAGGTATCATCTGCAACTTAATGAGAAAACAAAATAAAGACAATCATACAGAATGTGTCTGACACAGCCCTATCCCCTTTCCCCAATATTCCCGGATAGCTAATTAGGGATGGGGAGAAGCCCTGTGTCATGAATAGGCAGAAAAGAGGGGCTCTTTCCTTCTTGGCTTAGTTCCAAGGTTTATTCTTGAAGGGAGCACACCAAGAAAGAGAACGAACCACGTGGTACACAGGGGTTATAAAGCCTTACAGGAGAAGGGGCCGTGGTTGAGGGGTCAGGTAATAGGATCTTCTTCCGCTTAGTCAGGTCCACAGGTCAATGGAAAGCAAACATATGTTGGTCAGTGAAATGCAACATGTGTCTGTACACATAATGAAGACAAAGAAATAGTTATTTTATTTTTACTATAGAACAGTCTCTTATGCTATATTTTATTTTAGGAGAAAATAAAGTTTAGTGGAGGACAATAACCAAAGCACAGAGGCATAGAAAAAAAAAAAATCAGTTAGTGGACCTTGACTCACAATGCTAGCAATGACATTTGATTACTAAAGAGGATACGTGTGTAGGAGAAAAAATTAATTTTATCTGAAAATCAAATTAACACTTTCACACTACCTACAGAATTGGTAATCATAAATGACTCCAAATTACTTTCAAAATACACATTTTTTAATATATTCTTTACAGCCATCATTTTCCCCCAAGGTTAGTTCTGTTTGGTTTACAATTTATTGACAACCTCTAACCATGGAAACCAGAATTAGTACTACTTAGTCATTTTTTCATAAATGCAAATAAGAAATATAATGGCCACTTGATTTCAGTATAAACCAACATTCAAAGACAATTTCTGAAAAAGGAAATGAATGTGCAAGAAGCAACATGATGCCTATAAACTATTTATGAAAAGAAATTTAAACCACAAATTAAGAGCTAATGGGTAAAATATTGCTAAGCTTAGTCAGGTGAGTAATGTCATCTATTTCAGTGCAACTCATACAAGTACTGTTATGTGATTTGACTAAAATGAAACCCTAAACAACATCCGTAACAGCACTAATGTGTGATAGATGCCCACCACAACAGCAATTAAATACTCTGTAGATCATCTAGTACTCTGATATCTGCTTTATGACTAGAAAACAAATGTGTTCATTTTTCTAGTCCATCTGTGGTTTTTTTCTTGATTGCTGATTCAATTGCAAAGGCTTCACTGGTACGGCTAATTTCAGTATAAGTGTTTTTTCCACTCTCTTCACCTCTATAATTACTTGCCAGGATATAAAGCTTTTTCTGAGAATCTAGCATTGGTCCCAAATGGTTGCATGTGTGCCATCCTGTCCATGTTTGATGTGAGGTGTTAATTAGGGACAGCTACCTGCAGCACACTCCTAGATATAAATCAAAAAATATTTTAACCTCAAAAGAGCCAGGTTTATCCTCTGCTACTTTTAAATTAATCTCACACAGATTTATTGTGTGATTCAATTATTTACTGTCATAATAATTTCATTGTATTGTTTTGATATAAAATAAGATCAATTCTCTGACTAGTAAGCCTGGAGAAATGATTCTTGCTCTACCTGCTTCTGCTTCAAAATACAGGATAAAAATTAGTTTGGGGAGTTTTAACTTATTTGTTGCCAGAGGCATTCTTCCTGTTGCTGAGTTAGACTACCTTTTTTAGAAAACTGCTTAGCTGATGGTTCTGTTAGGATCTACTGAATTTTGGTTTTATTTATGTACAGTTCAGGGGTGTTTAGAACAATTTTTCACCTGTTAATTTCAGATTGTTGTTAAGGATTTGAAAGCTTAACTTAAACTATGGAAGAAACATTTTTAAAATAACTGGTAATTTCAAGTTTGCTGATTTTGGAATATACATGTTCATGTACAACATTCAGTTAAAGACTGTAATCAGAATGTTCAGATGATATTATTAACTCTCTTTCAAATCACACTTGTCTCCAGTCAGTTTTAGGTTCCCTTTTGGTTCATGAATGTCCTCAAAACCTGACTGGCAAAAATAATATTCTGATATGACAATTGCTATCTTTGATACATGCAAAGTTTAAAACTGACATTCCCATAAAAGAAAAGTGTGAAAGCAGACTGGAATTTCAGTGTGCACTAAATTCCAAAAATAAAATTTAGAGTTGTAGGAGGACAATTTTAAATGGTTCACTAGAGGTTAAGCTGATGCATCTGCCTAGTCATTCATTCCCTGGAAAAACTGAACATATCTATTGCTACCAAATGTCATCTAGCTCAAATAACAACCTTTTTCTATGAAGACCTAAGACTCACATTCTATGCATAGAAACAACAAGCAAAGAAATTAAATTAAATTAAATATTGAAATGAAATGAAATGAAATGAAATGAAATAAAATAAAATAAAATAAAATAAAATAAAATAAAATAAAATACCCTAAACAAAAACAAACAAACAAAACAAAAGTACCAAAACATATAGTTGGTGAATCAGCACTCCAGGACACATTTAATTACACTGATAACTGACCTTAAATATCCACAGTGCTTCTTAAACAGCTTAAATAATATAGCATCTAGTGCATTTATTTATTTTCATCATGGCTTTTGTCAAAATTGTTGAGTGTTGTAATACAAACCATAAAGCTATATGTACTAAAAACTCAGCTACATTAAACTAATGTAAAAATTTTTAGTGGTCTTGCCCATGAATTCTTTAGGACAAACACATTGCCCTTTGTTTTTCCCCACTTTTTTATGCTCTCTCATAGGTGAAGGGCATAGTCTGCAGAACACCTCTATTTGTACATAAAGCAAAACTTCAAAAATTAAGTCCGCTGTAGCAAGCAAGGATCGGTCTGTTTTTAAGAAAAGCTGGGATCTCTGAGTAATAAACTTTAGTTTTATGAAGCAATTATCTTCTGACACCTCGGCCTGGGTGTTTTCAATTCCCTCTTAAGCCTGAACGTTTGTCAGTGCCAAAGTGACTGTTGCAAAACCAACTGAAAAGATGAGATTTTTTTAGCCACATGAAAATATATAGTCTTCTCATAAAGATATTTTTAAAAGTTGCCTGTATTAAGGCTATGCTGCTTTTTTTAATTCATCTTAATAGATACAACACTTTATTCAATATCTAATATGCACACACACCTACACATTATGTGAACTTTGATATCTATATTTCTATAATTAATATTAAAGACAAATAGTAATGAAATACTTTAAATTGATTTTCTTTAACTACAACAAAAGCCCATGGATTCTTGTTGTGGATCAAAATGCTGCCATTGTCCTGCATTTGATTTATGCATGCATGACTTGTTTTGATAAGATGGCTGTGGGTATCAACTTGACAGGTACGTTCATCCCTAAATGCTGATTGAGACCTCCCGTACACAGAAAGCATTTGAGAAACAACTTGTCCCTGACTGATATACAGTAAGAAGTCTGGGAGCAAAGGACATGGCAGGGAGAGAGTCAGTATTTCTTTTTTTACACATTTGGCTTCGAATTGTTCATCAGAGGTGCACCACACTTGCACTGAGCTAAGCCTTTGAGGCCTGAAGACACAATTAGCCAAGTCAGACATCACGCAAGTAAGTTTCGTCCAAATGTTTCCATTTAATGAGCTTTAACAAATTGCTCAGAAATAACTTAATCCAGCAGGAGGTTAGGGAAACTGCTTTCAGTTGAATTTCCCATGTCCCTACCTCAGGGCTCCAGTACTTTTGTTTAATAATGCAATAAGAGCCTTCACAATCAAAGAATATCTAACTGCAACAAACCCAAAGGATGTCAGACTGATAATACTGAGAGGCACCTATGACTTGGTATTCTAGGGGAAAAAAGAACATCTGAACCAAAATTTTTGAAGAAACAGGGAATCCGTGGATTATCAAGATTTTTACCCCTCTTTGGATTTTGTAAAGCTAAGAAACAGATTTTAAAATTTTGAATTTTTGACTTAATAAGGACTGGTTATTTATTTATTTATTTATTTATTGCAAATCAGACTTTCAAGGTGATGTATTTGCATTTTAAAGGAACAGGTGTTTCCAGGACTGTGGTAACCCTTTTAGTGGGCATTACTGATTTCCAAGGTCGGAGAATGTTACAGTCACAGGCATTGTTCAGTGATGTCAAGAAATGACTCTTTTAAAAGAATGAATACTTACCATAAAAGATTGAAATTACTGATATAAAAACTTCCTTCATTAAAAAAAAAATATTCTTACACATCAATTACTGTATAACTGTGTATAACAAAATAACAAATACTGTATTACTGTGCAATCCAACACAAAAGCATTTTCCTACTACATGGTCCATAGACAAATAAATGTGGAATAAATAACAGGTAGTCATGGACAGGGGGAAGCTTTGGGCAAAGTATAAGCAGATTCTAGTGGGACTTGAACAACATAAAAAAAACATTGAGAAGACAAAGAAACTTGTAACATTCAAAACATGAAAAAATCTCTTGCTATCGCCCTTCTCTTACAAAACAATAATTCTGTATAATCCACTATAGATCTGTATGAACATAATATATATTTATCTTATACTTACATATCTTCAGAGAGAAAATAATTTTTTTGGGTTTGTTGTGCTGCAGCTCTCCATGATCTGTAATTGGATTAATAAATATATTCGTTCATGAATTAGAAGTGACAAGCTGAAGTTACAGAGCTGAATCAGATCCAAAGCTGCCCATGAAACATTCTGATAATGTTTTTTACAGACAAGGGATTCAAAAGGTATACTTTGGTTGTAAATATATATATATATCTATATCTATATCTGTATATACTATATACATAATTCTTATAATATTTTAATTTTACTTTTGCCCTTTTAAAAGATCCCTGAAACTGAAAAATTAGATTAATATCATTACAATAAAATGGATAATATTTTCATCCTAAATTTTAGACACTGGAGATATTTCTGCTCCATAAGGGAAAAAAAGCCATCTCTTACTTTCTCTTCTATTTAATTTATTCTGCACTTTTGTGAAAATTTTCATGTGTTCTTTGTGTTGGGTGGTTTATTTAGTTTTTGTTTGGGTTTTTTGGTCATAAGAGAATTGTATTACACAAGCTGAGATGAGTCTGAGAAGAGTAAACCTAGAAAGGTTACTGTCACTTTTTCTGGAGACATTTATAAACATAATGCTGTCTTCTTAAATGAATTAAATGAAAACTATTCCTGAAAGCACAGATCATAACATTCTGTTTTTTATTAAGAATTTTTTTAAATACTCTGATGAAATGTACTGCTTTTCTTTGTGCATGATTTCATTATAAAAACAATATCAGCATAGAATTTTATATTATTACTTTTGCTAGACCTTTTGCTCCAAATTATTTATTAAAATCTACAACACAAAAAAAAAATTGAGTGCAATCTGTGACTTAGCAGAGATGGAAGGGAAGGTGTCCTAATCTTTTCATTAGATGCTCAGAAAGACATTATTGAATGATTACAGCAGTCAAGAAGTCCAGCTTGAGTATTGTTAACAGAGTTAATTTTTAAAGTATTTTTGAAGATGTGAACTTGGATGTCTGACAAATGAACAGACAGCTCTAAATTAGAGCTGGAATTTTATAGAGAGATCTGATGAGAACATACCCGAATTAACAGCTTCAGAATATCAGTTTACAGTCAAGAACTGCTGGTATTGAGTTCATTATTTGCCCTTTTTTGGGGTTAAGACACTGCTCACGACCCTGCCAGGGACTATATTATTATTAGTGTTACTTCTTGCACCTCAGTCAGTGTAATTCAGCTCATCATTTGTTGCAAAAGGAGGTTAAGTCAGTTTTCTTGAAGACAAACACAAAAGCCTGATACAAGATTTAATTCCTGCTGTTTTCTTACTTTAGGTAACAGCTTCATCTACCCAAGGCAATTGGCCCTTAGAGGCTTGGGTTGAATTGGAGTAAAGTGTATTTTGGCTGGGACTTAATTCACAGGCATGTGATGGAATTGCGAGACTATAGACATTGAGTTGGGCAGGCCAATAAGACACTGTGCTAAGACACTTTCTAATATTTTGTTTAGTTGTTGCTGGGCTTCATTTGTTTTAAACTGGCTGTAGTATGACTGCCCACTTGCTATCAGTGCAGTGTACCTCTGCAGCACAATCCAATTTTCTTCCAAGACAAATCCTGTTCATATATTTCTACACCATGCCAAGAGAGAAAAATCAAATTTCTACTTGAAAAGTGCTCTTTGAACAATAAAAGACATGCATCTTTCTCACTACTGCAGATGTCCTTCTTCCTCCTTCATAAACAAATTTATATATTGCACTCTAGTTCTACATAATATATTTAGAAGAAGTTAATAAATACCAACCCAGAGTTCTCATTACTAACTTCATCACAGAAACAAAAGGAAAAGAGTATTCAAAAAAAGGAAAGAAACAAATCTGTCATTCTCATTTTTCAACTTTCTCAGCCCATGATACATCCTTAAATGCTTGACATGCATTCAGATCAGTGAGAACTGGGCACACAGATTCTTTTACCAAGGCCTGAAATGGAAATCTGTGCAGTCTATTATGACAGAATTGGTACAAGTGCCAGACTCACACCAATGTCTCAGAGACTCATTTATTTTCAAAAGTTTTGGCTGCAAGTTTGGTGCTCGCTGAAAACAAACAAGCATGTGTAATCACAGCCTGACACATGCTAAATCCCATTGAAGAATTATGTCATAGAGAGGAGAAAGTGTTTGAAGACAGTGGTTTAGGTCCAATGTTTTGAGGTGATATAAATACTTAGAGGATTTCTGGTTCTGGAAAGTAGAATGTGCTTATTGCATGAACTGGTACTGTTGCTTTAGTACTGCTGTTCCCACTCTGTTCAAAGTCTATTTCTCTCTCCATTTTACTTTTCATACTTTGGCATGCCTCTCTATTCCATATTCCAAAATCTAGCTGACTTGTCTCCCGTTCTTTATCTTCTTCTAGGCACTTGCTTTTTACACCTACACACTGACCTCAAGGGTGTGAAGCACTTGATTCCCCCACAGTTTTCATTAGAAATTTTTCCCCTCTGCTTATGAGAAAGACAGTGTCTAGATCAATCAGGACTAGAAATCCCCATTAAGAAAAACAAGTTTTTTTACAAACTGCAATATGCTCCTCGTGCCTTCTCATCCCCATCAATAAAGATCAAAATGCTCAGGAAAGGAAATACAGCAATCCTACTGTCCTGTAACTCTTACTCCTAAAATCTTACAATGTGCATATATTTAAGATGTGCTAATTTTCTCTTCCTACAAAGGTCAGGAAAGTAACTAAATCCCTCCTCCAAAATCAGAAAGATTTGTAAAAAGATAAATACATATATACGTGCATACATATTCCAGACATCATAAGGGTTTCCCTTCCTCAAAACAGCACAATAATTCAGAGCTGTAGCCTATAAATAAAAATATTTTTCGTATCTGATAAAGTCTGCAGAATAAAATATTTACAGAGTTTTAATTTAAGACCATTGATTTCTAAGCTACACATAGTGTTGTTATAGTGTAAGCAGTTAGATAACTTACACTGTAGATGGAGCACAACCCACAGCCTCTGAGTCAAGCTCTCTGACCCCAGAACTACTTTGGTGCAACAGAGCTGGGTGACCTTGGCTCAGTCTTTGCAAGAAGGTTGTTGCTAAGCTTTGGGAGTACATGAATGGGAGCCACATTAAATAAGTAATAACACAGGCAGAAGAGAAATTGTTGCAATGACAATAGTTGGCAGCTCAGGGAACCACAAGGGAAAAACTCAGAAGTGGAAGACATACCCCTTAAGGAAAAAGCAAGCAACTCGAACACAATGAATCAGCAAGATCAAAGGTCAGATGCTTCCAAGATTACAAGAGGTGACACTCCTGGTATGAATGACCACTTACTGGCCAGCAGAGATCATGCAAGAGTCTCAGAACTGATAAGTACATTAATGCTTAACCTGGCATTGCACCTATCTACTATGCATATCAAACACATACAGAGCTGTTGTGTTCTTACATTGTGTGTAGATACAGAGCTTGCAAAGGACCTCTTTGCATGCAACAGACAAAAGCGCATGCCTGGAGAAAAGAGTCTCCATGGGAAGAGCTACAGAACTGGAAGAGAATGGCTACAGACCAGGTTCTTTGGGTCCTTTCATGGTTTGACACTGGCCAAACTCCAGGCACCCATGAAAGTTGCTCACTCACTCCCCATCACTGCCACAGCTGGGCAGAGGAGAGAAAAAATTAATTAAGGCTTCATGAGATGAGATAAAGACTGGGATAAAATACTCCAAAGGCAAAACAACTCAACCTAGAAGTACAAATTTATTGCAAACAAAATCAGAGGAGGATAATGGGAAGTAAAATAAGCTCTTATAAACACCTTTTTACCCAACCCCTTCCTCCTTCCCACTGACAGTACATGGGGGTTTGGTCAGTTCATCGCCCAAGGTTTTCTTGCTCTGCACAGGGAGAGGCGTCGTACTCCTGCTACACTGCGGGGTCCCTTCCACAGGAGACAGTTCTGCATGAATCTCTCC
>VRYO01002355.1:6811092-6828816 GCA_009812075.1 Sialia sialis
ATCACTCTCTACAACTCCCTGAAAGGTGGCTGTAGATTGGGGGTTGGTTTCTCCAGGCAGCAACCAACAGAACCAGAGGACGCAGTCTCAAGCTGTACCAAGGGAGATACAATCTGGATATTTGGAAGAACTTTTTCACAGAAGGAATAATAAAGTATTGGAATGTTTTTCTGGGGAGGTGGTGGAGTCACCATCCCTGGAAGTATTTTTAAAAGGACTGGATGTAGCACTTGATCTAGTTGAGATGTTATTGGTATGGGTTGGAGTTGATAATCTTGCAGGTCTCTTCCATTCTGTGATTCTGTGAATGTGATATTTAATTTAAAAATTGAAAGAAAATAATATAAGCTTTATAGACCATCAACTGAATTACGTTACCTGTAGCAACCCTAAAGTTATGACAGAAATAAATTGACAACACTATTATATAATAGTATATAATTATGTAATATTATATATTATATAAAAGAAAAAAACCCAACAATTTCTTCAGGGTTGTAGTTGACTTGTGGTATTAGGATTGCTTGGATTATTTAAGTACCTAATTACATCACTGAGCATTTTGTGTAAATGCATGAGTTTTGGCTTTAGAAAGCATAAGCAAGTTTAGAAGACAACAGGAAAAGTATAAAGGTAGCATCCATGAACTGACCAAACAGCATCAGCAGAATTTGAATTTTGACATTCAACAGGCTGTTCTATCAAAACATTTGTCAATCATTTTAAGCAAGCATCCTACCTCTAAAAATCAACTATATATGTTTTTAAAAGCAAAGATATTTAATTTTTTTAGTGTGGATTATCTTAAACCTAGACTTTTCTGCGTTAATGTTATTAATACAAGTTTTCTTAAAATTGCCTGAAATTGAGAGTGTAGTGGACTCAGGAGGTAGTCCTAAATGTAGGTTTTACCCTATAATAACTTCAGCTGGAGGTAATGAGTTCACAGAAGGTCCTGTGTAACCCTTGCTACTTCGGGTGATTACCAGAAAACTCTGAGTTTCCACCGAGCAAATTCCCATAGGATATATAAAAGGACAGGTGTGGGACACAGGAAACAATGCAATTTTATGTGCTCTGAATGCCTTTCACTATTTTTTTAATCTACCTGATGTTTATAAAGCTTTGGAGTTATCCACTCTTGGTCAGGAAAGCCTCCTGAAAGCAGGAATAAGGATGGTTTTTTTGCACCTGTTGCATTTTTTTTTTATTTTCTTTTCTCAGTTTTATCACATGTTGTCTGGACAGTCCAGCATTTAAATTTTTTTATTTTGCAATGGAATCAAGGGAATAATGCTCCTTGACCTGAATATGGCCAGTTCTATTTTTCCTAATGCATATTTAAGTATCTATCTTACTGTTCCTATCTGCCTAAATTTTCAGAAACAGTTACAGATGTATGTTAAGACCCATAGGAAATACTGTTATTATTTACAGTTACAGTTGTAACTGTGGGAATTAAATAATGGAATGTAAGTGTGTTGTCCAGAGTGGCCCCAGAAACTAGAAAAAAACACTGAAGTAATAAAGACACAATGATTTATTTCATGTGATATCTCAGGACACCCCAGCAATTTTAAAGGCTAAAGTATAGTTATAGGAAAGAAAATCCATAAGAAGACTCAAGCGTATTATGACCCACTTATTTTATACATATATATATATATATATATATATACATATAAATACACACACACACAGTAATTTCACAACTATAAGGTGCACTGGATTATAAACCGCACTTCTGGGTTACCGGCAATTTTCCGAAGTTTATCCATACATAAGGGGCACAGGACTATAAGGCACACCTTTTTTTTTTTTTTAAAAAAGTGAGGATCCATGTGCAACAAAGTAACCAATTAGTAACGGAATTGCGCGATCACACGGTTTACTGGAAGGTGCTCAATTTGCAAACATTTTTCATGGATCGGTGTAGCCTTAAAAGGCAGACCCAGGTGCCCTCCCCACGCCGCGGGGCCTGGCACTCCTGCCTGCCCCCGATATGGGCTGGGGTGGCTGGTGCGGCTGCCACAGTTCGGCTCGCTTCTTGTCGTGGCTCGCCTTGCGGCTTACACTTGCAGGTTGGCAAATTTCTGAACTTTGTCCATATATAAGGCGCACCAGATTATAAGGTGCACTTCTGGGTTTCAATCAAAATTTTAGTCAAAAGGATGCACCTTGTAGTCGTGAAAATTCTTGTATACATATATATATATGTATGTATATATATACGCTACCAAAAGTCAAGCCTCAGACCTCATGAAAAGGAATCATGTTCTACTTCTGAAAAATAATTAGGTAATATTCTAAGGTGATGTAGATCCACATATAAATCACCTGTCTTTATTTTATTTATGACAATATATGCATATTTGTTAAAACACATTAAAAGAATGAATTTAATTAAAAAATGCAAGTTTGAAAGCAATCTAAGAGAAAGATGAAAACTAAGAAAGATTTAAGATAGTGTCCCCTAGTATGCAGTGTCTAAAACACCCCAAACATCTGGTACCAAAAAAAATCCAGGTGAAAATGTTGTAATATTTTTAGAACCATTGAATACATATTTGAAATTTACTTTTAGAGACTTTTAAAAAAGATACAATATATAAATTTGTTAGTGAAATACATTTAAAAAACACGTATTTTCCCTTTTCTCCTAAAATATAAAATTTTTTCAAAACTGACCTGACGATTTTTTATTTTGAGAAATGATGGAAAGAATTCACATTACAAAGGACTTTCAGCACCGGAAATCTATGTAAAAATGGTTCCAAAATATTGACTTTACATCAGAGATGCAGCAATGCTGAAAAAAATAAATATTTCTCAGATATATATATATATGTGTGATTTATCAAAATAAGGGGAGTAGATTTCCTAGGAATAATCATGGACTTTGGTGGAGCTGGAGATATAAATTTTTATACTATTGGGTACACACATATTGTCTTGTATACATCAATGCTGCACTGACCTCATGACGAAATTATTATGTGTCAATATAATTGTCTACTAAATGTGAAATCATTAATAGGAAGCAGAAAATGCAGATGCAACCAAGCAACCAAGGCTATTCTTGATATTGCATGTCTGACTCCTTACATGAAGGCATATATAACCAGTTCCAGTGAAATTTCTTCTCTCCTCCTCACTTCTTTCTTGCTTTATCCCACAATTCTTGTTGCAAGAAAATCCCGCATTTATCTTTAGATACAATTGGAGTCTACTATGAACATATCTGTATCATTTTTCTCCCCTCTTTCCTTTTTTTATTTGTTAAAGGATTAGACCCCCATAATCAAAATAAGAATGATGAAAGTTCTAGGTACAGTTTTCTTGCTGCCCTGAATTTTGTTCAGGGACTGAAAAAAAAAAATAAATTAAAATTATGTATATATAAACTAAATAACATGGTAAAAAAGATTCTGTTCTGTGACACTTGTCACTGTTTTCTTTCGTAGAAGAGTGTTGGAGGAGATTTAAGGAAAAATAACATAAAGTTACTATACTTTCTTATTGAGTTATTTTTTTTCTTTGTGATTCTCAGTAAAAAGATTCTGAAGAAAGACATAGTTTGATATTTGCATAAGTAAAAGCTACATCCGTGACTTCAAAATGCTGAAAAAGAAAGGGGGGGATCACAATTCCAAAAACACAGAGGAACACTCCTTATCGTGTATTTGTGTAATGGATTGTCATCTAAGAGTTTATTTGAAGCTGCATAAAAGAGTCTTGTTGCTTTGCTCTTCTCTGCAAAAATGGCAGAAAAATCAGCAAAGCAGGTAAATTCATATTTCTTTCAGTGCAAGGAGCTTAGTTACCTGAGATAACTGTGTTTTTTAGAACTGTGGACTTTACCTTCTATACTGGTACAGATCTTTAAGTAAAATACTACTATAAGCACTGCTGCATAAATGGCCAGCAATGAGTGGGAATGCTAAAGTATTCAAGGACTCTGAAGAAAAGTAGCAAATCCTTCCATGCAGTGTGAAATAATGAATTGAAAAACATATCATTTGATTGTTTGCTTAACTGCTGAATCTTACTAAGGTCTCCTGTGTTTGCCTTTCCCTCCATAAAAAAAAAAATAAAATCTTTTATTTAAAGCTGTTTCCTGCTCTGGTGTTTCATTCTTTAATAATTTTGTTCAAAAGCTTATTAAGTGACATCATCCTTTCCACACACTTAATTTCTTCACCAGCCTTTTATCAGTCCTGTGTTAGTCTTTTTACACATAAATTTCCGTTCATCCAACTGACATACCAGAAAGATTGAATAACACTGATCATCAAGGTATTTGTTTCCTTTGGGCTACAGCCTGAAAATTTGCTTGAAGAAATGCTAAGCTGTTTGACATGTATTTGATCATGGACTCAAGGACAAAGGATTTCCAGGCTTACATCCAAACTACATCCTGTTTGCAAGCAAACTGCACTTCACTGTATATCCTGTCATGGTGAATCAAAATTGATAGTCCATCTCGGGTGTGGATATACTCAGCTTCTCAAACTGCCACTTGATATATTCAGTGAGATTATATTCTTGCACAATATGCACATAATTGCATGGATAAGACTATCCAAATGGCACACAGATGACATTGAAATACCCCACATTGAAATCTGTTGTGTTTCAAAACACTGATAAGGATGTCATTTTCCTGAAATCTACTCCAGTTCATATATTGCTCCATGTAGGTATCTTGACTTTGAGTACCTCAAAATATAGTGATTTCCATTGCCAGTAAAATCCCACAATGTATACAAAAACATACTGTGAATTTTTACTTCTTCATTTGTTACATTATTAAAGGATACAGGCAGAATAATGAGCCCTTTTCTGAACAAAGCCCAATGAAATATTTACATCTTTCTTCAGTCCCTAGACTGCCATTTGTAATCAATAGAAGTTATTGCCTTGGGCTGAATTTTCACCTTTATGTCACTGAAAATTGCTTGTTAATCTACCATTCTTATGACCAAAAAAAATTATGACCAACAGAAAAGCATGAGGAAGAAACAAATATATATGTCGAAAATGTTTGCTAAATTTCTGGAAAAATCTTTGTTGAAATACAGTCTTCAACCTCTTTTGAACTATAATAATTTAATTTCTTATCAAATTTAACCATTTTTAAACAAGAAAAACTCTAAACTAACTATCAAATAAAAACCACACCCTCATCCTAAAAAAGAAACAAAAATATTTCCTCTTATTTCATTGTTATCAAAAAAGATATTTCTTATATCATTGGTATCAAAAAAGGTATTCAGCATTTCTGCTACACTGCAAGATTTAGCACATATTCCTCTGCAGAGTTAACATTTAAAGATGAAAAAAAAAATCTGTTGTTTCTTCACACCTCAAGTTTTAAAGTGTTAAAATTAGTGTCATACTTCTCTGGTGGAATCTCTGAAGCTTGTCTGCCTCTCACCTCCAAACCAGACAGTATTTCAGTAACTAACTCTTAACAGAGTTAGATCCCGTCTATCTTTTATAGTAAATTACCTTTCAGTTTGAAATATCTTGCAACTACAAACCAGTATTAACTTAAATTAAATAGCTTGCTATATTATCTCTTCTGTTGTTTTAGTTATTGCCTATTTTATATATGTGATTTATATTTTGATGGATGTAGCATTTTGTATTTATCATCTCTAAGGATTAGTTTTTGGTTTTTAGCAAATTCTCCAGATTCAGTAAAATCATTTCAGCCAAGTCACATGATCTTGTGTTCCACAGTGTTTTCCATTCATTCTTCTTTAGTGCAAGGACAAATTTTCTAAGCATAGTGTCTATTCCATCAAGTTTTTCCTGTCCCATAACTTAGAATGCTTAAGATATGGGCATTAAAAAAGAATATGTTAAGATGATGTCACTGTCTTAAAAATTATCCAATATGAGCTATCAAAGAGAACCTTAAGCCACTAAACTTATTGCTTTGAATGACTTAATTCCCTTACATGGTATTCCAAGAAAGGTCTATCTTCAGTCACCATTATAAACTTTCAGTATACTGTGAAGCTAAAGTAGTCCTATGTTACAACTCGCAGCAAAAGTAGAAGTTGCCAATCCTCTACCTTGCATAAATCATCCAGAAGGCACTGATTTTCAGGGGGTGAGTTCATATTCCATTTTTAGTGTATTTCTTCAGTCCACAAAGAATAATCTTCCCAATGGGAGTGCTTTGAGAATGCCATGGAGGAAAAATAATTGGGGAAATACTTGACAGGATTTAGATATGAGATCCAAAGTTCCCGACCACACTATATCTAATGTACTTGTGAGCATTTTAAGGGGAAGATCATCAAAACATAAAGAAGACTTAGTGTGTAACTTCGCTTCCTAAGAGGTCTTCATTCTGCAATGATCTGGTGACATACACATGGTCAGGTACTGACTGCCTGGGACCCAAAGGCTGTTTATCTTGTGTTAGATAAGCAGCTGATATTGTGGGTTCCTCTGATCATTCTGCAACCACACCCATTAAACCAAGTCTTGTACAAACCATCCCCGAAATCCAAACCTCCTGGTGTTATGTGTCTTAGTAAGTGAGTAGTCAGTATCCTAGAGGAAGTGAAACATGTTTACAAGCTGCAATCCTCTGTAATAACCTTTGAGTCTAAGCCTCTATATTTTGCCTTTTACTTGTGTCTCAATTAATTCAATACATTTCAGAGATTTTTCTCACTGCTCAAAGGAAGGTGAACATGATTCATCAGAGTACCCTGGCAGACAGGAAGGCCAACCAAAGCTGATCAAGGAAGGCGATTTTCCCACTCTATTCTGGTGCAGCCTCACCTCGAATTTTCTGTGCAGTTTTGGGCACCAAAATATAAGAAGAATATTAAACTACTGTTGAGCATCCAAAGGAGGACTATAAATATGGTGAAATTCCTGGAGGGGAAGCTGTATGAGGAACAGCTGAAGTCACTTGGTCTGTTCAACCTGGAGGAGACTGAGGGGAGCCCTCAGTGCACTTTACAATTTCCTTGTGAGGGGAAGAGGAGGGGCAGGCACTGATTCTTCTCTGTGGTGACCAGCAACAGGACCCGAGGAAATGACCTTAGATTGTGTCAGCAGGAGGTTTAAGTTGGATATTAGAAAAAGGTTTTTCACGCAGAGGGTGGTTGGATGCAGGTACAGGTTCCTCAGGGAAAAGGTCACAGCACCAAACCTGACAGAGCTCAAGAGTTTGAAGTCACTTGAGCACATGGTGTGACCGTTGGAGATGTTCCTGTGAAGGGCAAGGAATTGGACTCAGTGATCCTTGTGGGTGCCTTCCAATTCAGGATATTCTGCGGTTTTTGTCTTGCTATTATTAAAAACAGCTGTTCCATAGAAGGGATGCAGGCTTGCTCTATGTTTAAAAAAGAAATAAATCAGATCATCTTCATTTATTCGAATAAAAAATAGCAATTTCTGTGAAACTGGAGATCACTCTAAGTGTTCTTAGGTGAAGATCACTGACAGCCTGAAATATTTATCTTTTTAAATGACAGTATTCTTTAGAGTGTAAATCAAAACTTTCTGGATTGAAATAAGAAACATAATAACAGGAATAAAAAATCTCATCAGTAGAATAGTAAAAAAACTGTCAAACATCACAGACAACTATTGTACAGAGAAAAAATAAATCTAAACATCTTTGTCAGGGCGGGAAACAAATTACCCTCCCAAACCTCTGTACAGATTATTTTCCTTGCATCTTCAAAATGATGGAAAATATGTATGAGACTGCAATGGATAGTAAATTCTTTGTGGTACTGTCCTTAGGCATACATGGTCCTTCAATATAAATAGTTATTCCCATATATTGTGTAAAACTCAAAATTTACTACACAAAAAATAAAAGGAAGAAAAGGGATTAAGGGATTCTGATGTAATTTGATAAACTATCACATTTTCTTCTTCCTAGAATCACACCTTCAATTTTGACTGGTACATGTACAAGAAAACTATAGTTGGAAAAATAATTATAAAAATGGAAATTCCTTTGTTTGCAGTGCCCAAATAAAATGAACTCAGAGTTTCTGATGCAACTTTTGGGATGAGAATGCAACAGAGCTTATAATGAAAACAACAATATTAAACACATATAAAACACTGTAAAGTAGTGTTTGACATTCTCCAAGAGAGAACAAAAAAGAAAAGCTGTTAACCTAAAAGTCTGCTGACAGTGACACAGGAACTTCCCACTTTATTGCTGCTTCTTAAAGTTCACAAAGCACACAGAGTTGTAACATAAAACACCTTTGAACTTCAATGCACACATAGATAGTTCCCCTCTTCCTCACCTCTAGCAACTTTTATTTAGAGATAGGATCTCAGTCTTTATGATGTTACACTTCAAAACAGTATGTCATTTTGCATCTTTAAACTTTCAGAAAAACACTCTAGAGCTCATAGGAACTTGTTAAAAAAGAAATCCCAAACTTCTGCACAAAGTAATTCAAACAACTGGGATCAGTATTTAAAAAATAGCAAATCAGCTCTCAGGATCTCCATGAAACATTCACTGTATTCAAAAGCTAACACTTCAATTCAACAGTTCTGTCTTTGACTTCTCTTCCCCAGAAACAAAATTCCCCATTAAATCAGTGAGATAAAATTTTTTCTGGATTTTTATGAAAACATAACACAATTCCTTCTCACTAATTCCATAAAAACATCCAGATATCTGCCCCATATTCTCTTCACTGAAGGAAACTAAAGCTTGAATAACAATCCTCTGTGAAGAATGCTGTTGCTTTTGGAACCAACTGCTGGTGCTACATGAATAAGTTACAACTCCTCTATTTGTTATGTATCCTTGTTTTGGATTGAGTCAGATATTAGAAGGTGACACAATGCAATTTATTCGACAATTTCCTTACAGTGATTTTTTTTTGTACTCAGTCAGTGACTATAGCTGAGGTGCACTATTTCTAGGAAATTTGAGGTCCACATATGAATTGTTGTTCTATACTTTGTATGTAAGTAAAAATGAAAAGTAACCTTAATAAAACTAATATCTTCTTTCTCCATCTCTTTCTTCGACCCAAATGCCCTCATTATTTAGAAAGCATGCAGTTCACAGGATGTAGAAGATATTCTTAAGCAGCCGTGACTGAATGTGCATCTTCTCAGATGCTTTCAAAGCTCTTGAGTGCTCAGGCTTTACCAAAAATTAAAGCTTTCTAAACTAATTTTTTTTTCACAATTGCTGTCAATATCAATGGAATAAGCAATGGCTTAAGATTACATGCAGGTGATATCCACCTGCTTGGGATTTTTTTTGCTCTCCATTATGTCAGATGATCAGAATAAAATATTGTCAAAATAACTAAGACAATGTAAATTTGATTCATGAAATCACCTGTAAATGCAGAGGATTTAGCACAGTAACAGAGCATTATGCACCCAAAGTGTGAAAGGTCTCTATGCAGTATGTTTTCCTACAGCACTGTGGATCACCAGGGAAAACTAAGCACTTGTATAAACTGCAGCTTTCCTGAAACCTTCCCAATGTCAAGGTAAGATAACCCAATTAAAACAAACAAACAAAAAAATAAAATTTGTTTCTTGCAGTTGCAACATTTCTGTTTTGGCTTCCTTCCTTTTCATTCATGTCACTATGACATGAAAGAAATCTAACACTGCATAACACTGCATAACACTGCAGTTAGCTACTCGGTACGCTGCAATAGCAAAAGGAGAATTTCTCAATTGCTTTTTGCTTGCATCCAAGAAACCTTTATCTTGGTTTACTGTTTTGTATTTATTCCACAAGGGTACCATAAAGAGAAAAACATCTAATATCAAAGCCAAAACATACAGTCTAGTCCAACCTTTCATTTAAAATTTTTGCAGGTGGTCATCTGTGTCCCTTTAACTGCTGTGGAGAGAACTGGGGATATTTTCATTAAGAATGTCCGGGAAAAAAGTGAAAGGATGAAAACCACACACGGATGAGAATACAAGTAAAAGAAACAGGATGATGTGATTAATTCATTATTCCATGTGACTATGGAAAATGGAAGGTTTTTTATTCATGGAAATGTTCACTCTAGCTTTTACTGCTTCTGCACTTTCTAATAAAATTAAGGACATTCATTTGAAATAACACTTATTGAGCTATTTTAAAAATGAATTCACTTTGAAAACAATGTGTCATATAAGTTTCACACGAGTTTCTTTTTAATAAAAAATGTGATATGTAATAGGAAGAATGAGGAAAGGTCAAAAGCTTAACTTGAAATCATAGACTTCTGTTCTTATAGAGAGAAATGGCTAACCAAAAGAAATGAAGTATTACATACCTGATTATTTATCTTAATCCATAGTTTTGAATAAACTTGCTAACTCAAGAACTTTTTTTTTAAGATAAAGTGTTTTTACTTCTGTCTGTTGTGTCTCAGTTTAAATTAATTGAAGTCACAGTATTTGAAAATTTTATGACTAAAAATGAAAATAAATATGAAGCATTTCATAAACATAAGTAAATGATGTGTTATTTTCCCAAGCTACTACATTAAAAAAAAAATTGAGATTATACAATTTATATGACCTCTTAAAGAGTTGTACTTTTATTGATATTTGTCCTTGCTAAGGACATTTTTGGGGTTTTTTTTATTTACTATTTCATACTTTAACAGGATTATTTCCTCCCAAAGAATAATGAGATCACCTTTGTGACAACAGAAATACACCTTCAACAGAAAAAGTATTCTAGTGAACAAGCACATCCACTTCTTCCTTTTTGGAGGACTGGGTTCTGGCTAAACTACAAGGCAGCAGAAAATTGCAGCAAACTTCTTCATTCTGCTTAGGGCCATTTACAACCAAATCCTACTTTACCTTTTACCAGCAGAACTTTGGACACAGTTACAATCCCTTTTCTGCTCTTTTCCATCACACTCTCCCACTAGAGACCTTTTCATCGCAGAAGTAAGAGAAAATCTGTGATGACCTAATCTGTTTTATTTGAAAGCAGCTTTTACCACCATCAATGCAAGATTCCATCTGATCCTACTAGTTCCAGTTATTTTGCATTTTAGGGGTCTAGTTAAAGGAAGGGAAAAGAAAAAAGGCCTTTCCCAATTAATTTTCTATTAATAAACTTCCCAGATCAGGAAGGCCAAGGCAAAACTGAGTCTTTTGGAGAAATCAGATATACAGGAAACTCATCAAAGAAAAGAAGTCTGCAGAAAGGAATCAGGGGAAAAACAGTCCCTTTCCATCTTATAATTAAAAATCATAAAATTTTTGCTGAACAGGAGGAGTCTTGGCAACACCAGGAGAATATTTCGTCTATAAGCCAGTGAGGGGAATTGGATTATCTGTAGTATAAGTGGCCCACAAGCCTATGGGGAGTGTTTATTAATAAACTTCCATTATTTGTCCAGGTTCACAACTTCAGAACATTTGGAAAAGACTGTGCATCCTTGCTACAATGATCATTTTTCCAGCTTCAGAAATGTTTTTATTGAACTGAGATTTCAGGTGCTTTCTATATGCTGCAGAAGTTTGCTTTAAGTTTTTGATATAATTATTTTACCTCACATGATATACCAAGCTCAAATACATTTAGTACATAAAAATATGTGTTTTAATATTGAACAATATAAGTGCTATTCTTAATGACTTTTTCACTGGAATCTAATACATAGAATTATATAAAACACAAATAAATTGACAAGACACTCGCTTTTGAAAAAACACCCTCTGTAGTTTTCTTTCCTCTTAGATTTCTTCTGTAACTTTTTCCTTTCTGCTGTCAAACTTTATGAAGATAGTTTCACAGACTATACTGCTGTCACTTATGTTTCCTCTATGCAATGAAATATTCTTTACGCTAGCTTATAAACAATTGATGTCTATGGTTTTTGACTTGATGACAAAAATCTTCAGTGCAACAATGGGGAACTGTAATCTTTAGAATTCACAACTGACTTCTTTAAATCAGGATTTTCCTTGTGAACTGCATGCATCAAAATGTACTTGAGAACACGTGCTATCAATGTGTGAAATTAAAATGCTTTACCCTTCTTAATTCTCAAGAGAAAACAGATTTAGTATGTGAAGCAAATCTTGTTTGTTTTCAGAAATATTGACTCATTAGCTCTCTAGGTGTTCTGCTCAGGCACCCATAAAGCTACATATCAGACAAAAATAAAGATCAGTCAGATTAGGCAGTGTGCAATCATCAGAAGCATAATTTTAAAAATTCAGAATTTAAATTTTTATCTGATTATTTTAATTTTCAGGATGGGAAGACTAGAGTGATCATTAATGAAAGTGAATGTGATCAATATATAGATCAATTAGTAAACATAAGTGTAAAGAGGAATAATGTTTGAAAGTTGAATAAACACCAGCCAAAAAGCTTTCCCAGAGTAATTTAAACTGTTTATGAAAAAGAAATTCAAGGTGGAAAAATATAAGCCACAACGACCTTTTAAAAATAATTTAAACTGATTGCTTTCTTATAAGAAATTGAAGGTGGAGAAATATAATTACTGACTACAAAAATTATACAAGGTTTTCTAGACATCTTAGAATGTGTGGATTTTGGCTAACTTACAATAAATTGCAGTAATGGTACTATATTGCCTGGTATCTAGAAAATGTCCATCATAGTTCCCTTCTTGTAGTTACCTCAATGACATATTACCCAACATTTTTTAAAAGGCACAGGAGTACGTACCTTCTACAAAAGGCGGAGATGGCATAAAATTCCGAGATAAAGAAAGAATAAAGCCCAACAAAATGTGGTTCGTTTCATTTCCAAGAGTCTTGTGTAATATCAAGCCAGATATGCTCTGATAGTTCTTGTCAATTATAGGAAAAGCTGATTTATCTGGCCAAAGCATACCAGGAAATTACCATCATTTTCTTCAGATTAAAGCCTCATGAGTTTTTTATCCCTGAATTTTTTTAAATGTGGGTTCAGAAGCTGAAAGAGTATCTCACAACGGCCAAGTTCCATCGCATTTAAGTCAAAGTATTTTTGTGTAATTTAATTTTTAAAACATAAATCAGTACTAGTGTATTAAGAAAATGGACACAGATCATTATAAATATTTCTGAAGTACATAAAATGTTTTGAGGATGCTCCAGAGGGCCAAATGGCCCCAAGTGAATAGGCTACCTGCTAACTCTAATTTGCTGTTCGGAAGGTCAACCCGACTACATGAATTTCCCACATAAAATATTTTAGAGCTAAAAATGTCTCAGAAAATGTTTGAGTATTCATCTGATGCTTTTTGAATTTCTGATCCCTGATGATTTCCAGCAGAAGAAGTACTGATTTTTCGTAGAAAAGAATTAAAACATATTCATCAGAATAAGCCAGTTAGCCTTGAAGTCTGTTCTCAGGTTTGTCTTTTGGTGTGCATTTGAAATTCAAATTACTGTCAAAATGACCTCCTGTTCTTACTTAGCAAAATCTTTTGTGCTAACATAATACTTCCTCTGTTTTACTGTAGGTCCCTAAGGTAATTCCTTCTCAAGGTGCCATAGTATAACCACAAATACCAAGATGACAAGCCTAAATACAAGGTGGTAAACAGATTAGACTGCAACTGTTTATTTGCTTTGGGTTTTATTATTCTAATGAAAATCTCTCCTGTCATGTAAATTTCCCATATTCTTAGACATCAAAAGGTTTGGGCTAACAAGTTTGTTAAGAGTATAAGGTCCACAGGGGTTCAAAGGGTCTAAAGTGTCCAAAGCTATAATCCTGGGAAACAATGACAGAGAGAAGACAAATGTCTCTCACCACAGTCTTGGAATACAAACTGTACTAGCAGAGCTATTTTGGAGCACGGAAGAGTCGTCTGTGATGCACAGTTGCTATGCTTGGGGCCAAAAGCCCTCTTTATGCCATTTCATGGCAGAGAAGAAAAAGGATGGAAGCAAGGAGCTGCACTGGCAATCTGTATCTTAACCCTCTAAGTACTCACATAGCCTGTAACATTCTTCAAAATGTTAGTAGATGGTAGCAGAGACCTTTAACATGCAGCCCATCAAAATAATTTTTCTAGTTATCACATATCCTCAAAATATGAATGTGCCTCACCTAACCTCTGTGTTCTTTGATTTCCAACTGCTTTGTGAACTCTATGGAGGCACATAGCATTATTCTTTAAATACAGTGAACAAGAGAACCAAGCACCTGCTGACGACCCCTAGTCTACTTTTAATGATCTCCATAGGCACAGTTGTGAACACTTTGTTATCCGTGAGAGAGATCAGAGTTAACTTGCTCCCTAGGCTGAATTCGAAGACCAAAATATGTTTAGCTTCATGGTAGCTGAATTCTTGCCTTAAAAAAAAAAAAAAAACAAACCAAAAATACACATTAGGACTTTATATAACAGTAAAGATCTTCACCTTCTTCAGTCTGTCAGCTAGCCTCTACTTCTCTCTTTCAGATTGTTGGAATCTTTTGCTAGCAACTTATGATATATCTTCCTGAACTGATTCTGTTGGATAAAATGGTTCTTGCCTTTCCCCTTTCCATCTTTTGTGAGAGAAAAAAAGGTCAGAGAACAAATCTGAGACTTTTCCAGTAGCTAGCAAGAATGTAGCTTTCTTCCTGGTGTGAGCACTTTTGTCCTTGATCTCCACCTGGTTATTGTGAAGCATTTTGGACTTTCAGAATCACATTTTGCCTTTCTCATCCACTGCTGTTATTGCATAACCTAGCAGGCTCCACATTTCAGTCTGCCTACCCGTTGCATTACTAACCTTACTTATCAGTACAGATGCATTGATAAAACATTCTCTTTGACTTCCTGGATTATTTTTCTCTGCTCATCAAATGAAGAGAAATCATGAAACTGTATACACTGAAAGCAGGAAAGGGATAATAACTATTACTTCCTGGTGCACCTCTTCCCTTCATAGCTTTCTTTGTTGCAGAAAATTGAGGCAAAACCCCCCACACTTAAACTTCAAAATCTGTTTGATAGAAATAGAAAATACACTAAAAACACGCATATAAGGCTTTCAACCTTTCCCTCCATTTGAAAGAACGAGTATGTGGTATTAAATTAACATATTACATATTTAAAAGCAAAATAAATAAAGTAAAAAGAATGCAGCTCAACACCAAAGAATATATAAGCAGTGTCCTGGCACTAATCTTCAAAAAGTATTCCTGGGGATCACTACTGTCTACAGTAATTTAGGTCAATAGCAACTGAAGAGGCATTTCATGCTAAAACCCAAGTCCTTAAATGTACAAGAAGAACATTTCCAAAAATTTTATGTTGGACTAAATTTTTTTCCCCATCTTCACTTTCTGTACATTCTGCTTTCTGACAGAATTTTGTTTTTCACATTCAGTTTCACAAGGACAGGATGCTAAAGGAAATACTAAACCCATAAGAAAAAGGAAATAGAAGTAGATAAAATGTCTTACACCAGAACTTCTAGCAAATATCAAGTTTAATTAGCAGGAAAAAAAAAAGGAAAGTAGTAATTTCTTGTCTCATTTAATAGGCAGTACTGCTACAACACTGCAGCAAAACACTGCATGATAACAGTAAAGTATTAGGCTGCCAGCCATACATCCTGCTTCATAATACAAATTCTCCCTATCTACCAATGCAAGAATAATGAAAGTGAAAAATATAAAAGGAATTACAGGTTTGTTATCAGAATTTAAAATTAATATATTTTGTTTATCAGCAGTGAAAGCTATTGAAGCAGAGAAATCTTTTTTTCTTTTTTTTTTTTTTCTTCATTTTTATTTTTTTTAATATTGGGATACTTAGCATACCCAGAATAGTCAGAGGTACAAAAATTTTCACACCATTTTTGAAAAAAAATATTAAACTACAAATCTAATTGCAAGATTAATATAAGAACATTTAATTCTGTCTTCCAATTTCAACCAAATTATTACTTGAAATATCAACCTCTGGTCATTATAAGAGATATGGGACTAGAACAGGCTTCTAGTCTGTCCAAGCATGGAACTAGTTAATTTCTTCTGACTCATTAACCCAAAGATGGCATAGGATTCAAAAGAACTAATTGAAAAAGCCTTTTAAACCACTTGGTGAAGTTAATTTTTACAAAATTGTGTGGATCATTATTCTTTCACTTTGATCTATAATGACATCAGTTTACCTACATCTTCAAAGTCTATGTTTGCTTTTTCTTTTTTTCACCCTTTTCAAGGTTTTTTTTTCTTCTAAGAGATATGAAGTCGCATGAAGTTCTGTCAGTGTATCAAACACAGCAAATCTATGCAGAAAAGTGTGTTTGAGCATTAGTTCTCTCCAGTCTACATTGTTTATAATGAAAGACAGCTCATATATTGCTTGTTATTAATATCCAAGAGAGCTGAACAGCAGAGAAGGAAACTTTCCACTCACAGAAACCTTTTATCTTGACTCAGCTGAAAGTTAATATACTATAGTCTCAGTTAATAGATGATCAAAGACATAACCTAGTGTGAGGATTAAAGAGATCTCTGCTGTGACCATCTTCATGCATTCTGCACAGCAAGGTATTAATGCAAGCAAAGATAAGTCCAAAAAGCCAATATTGATTTTTAAAATGAAACCATCTTTTAATCTAAAATAGGTGAATATGACAAAATGTCACCATGCACTTGAAAAACAACAATGAAAAGATAACAGCAGGAAATTAATTAGTTTAGAGGAAAAGTGAGATTTATTGTATCAGGTTTTCATTTAAGAAGCCATTCCTAGTCAGCAAAAGACTTTAATGTATGTTTAACTAGAAACATATTCATAAGTTCCATGAACTTTGATGTAGTATAATGTATTCTTAAATTTTAATATTAAAGCAGTGATTAATGCCTAATGTTGTTCTTGCTAAACTCAATAACATTTGCCATGGACTTCAAAAAAAGAATTATATGGCTTGATTCATTCTAATAATTTCCCTTATAAATCTAACGTGTGCCTATTCTTTATGTTTAGTCTAATTCTGTTGTTAATTTCGTTATTTGAATAGGAAAATAAAGTATTTTTGCAATATTTTTCTATCCTGGTTTAGTTCTGGACATTATGTTTTAAAAAATAAGGCCTGACAAGTATATGATCATGAGTATGGAATACTGGCTTGCTAGATGATCTGTATTTTTAAATAAAAGCCTGGAACATTTTTCATTTTAATAATTATTTTCCTCCTTTCTGTGCTTTATAAAAATTGCTGGTCACTTTAATCATAAAACGTGAGGGAGAGAGTGGGTCTGAATAGATGAGAATATCAAGTGTTTATGTTTTATGTACATATCAGGGACAGAAACTCAAATATGTATATTTTAGGGGAATTGCACTCTGGAAATAACTATTGTAGGGAAATACTTGCTGTGTATGGAAAGCAAGAAAGTCAGATTGGAATACCAAGAGGATGCTGCTATGGAGAATTTAACATGAGATAGTCATACTGTGGAGGGCTTTATAAGTACACTGATGCTGTGAGTTCTTATGTCATGGCAAATGAAAACATGAGGCAATCTATTCTTCACTGTAAATGTGACATGCTGCTTTTAATTACTGAAGAAGATGAGCAAATGGAAAGACAACTATTCTGAAGGAACAACTGCACTGGAAATACATACCAATCTTAATCACCTCTTCAGTGACTGGGTCACAAAACCATCTTCTAAGAATTGGCTGCCAAAATTTATATTATAGAGGGTTTAGGTCTCCCAGTCATATTCAGCTGACAAATAAAACTGTTCTACAATATGTA
>VRYO01002355.1:6828846-6847588 GCA_009812075.1 Sialia sialis
CATAATGTAAAATTTTTGTAGGTTATGGGTTATGTTATAACATGATGAAGCAAGAGATTAATCAAGCAGGAAAATAAAATAACTGTAATGGCACTTCTATTCACTAATACATGTGTAATTGGCATTTCAACTTCAATATGGAACGATAGTTGAATAGTGAATAGTGATGATAGATTTAATACACTAAGCAAGTAGGCATCATTAATGCTAGTTGAATATATCTAAACACTGCTACAAAATAGACAACCATATCTAGGACACCTTTGTTTTTAAAGGCTAGAGGAGGTCACATTGGTAGTATTATCCTTTTTTTAATTAATCACCCTTTGTTCCTTCAAATTTTCAGTGACAAGGCAAGGTTCCAGAAAAGTGTAAAAGCTGCTAGAAGTTTCCTAGGAAAAGGCTGTATGAACAATTTTCATGTATATTTTTAAATTCCTTTTCTTCACAAGACAGTACAGTTCCTAGACACTGTCAGGGGAAATTTGTGTACAGAACTTATGTTTTGTACACCAGGCTGCTTTTCAGTCTTAAAACAGAGCCACAGCTGATTTTTTTGCTTTAATTGGAGGTATGTGGATTAAAATAATGAAGCTTGCATATTGGTAAAATTATAACTGATCTGTCTTCTATTGCATATATGTTGACTGAGACTTCCTAGGCTTCTCTTCTAACACAATCCACACCATTTGGAGACTCTAGTATATGCCATAATAAATCCATTATATGATAAGGCACATTAAATCTATTATATACTATTTTATTGTTCCAAGGAAATCTTATAGTTATTCTGTTTGACTTGTTTTAAAATAAAAATGCATAGAGAGATTTAAATGGGGCAGTTTAAGAAGCAGGGAGTCCTACTGTTCCTGTTGACTTGGAGAAAGCCCAAATATAGTAAAATTTTATATTGAAATGAACGGACATGATTCACATAATTGGTTTCTGCAGGTAAGTTGCTAAGAAAGAAGTCTTCATTTTAAGTTATTCAGTTATGCTAAAATTATTGTCTTAACCACATCTTGAATTGCAATTATTATCCATTGACATGTTTTAATCCTCTTTTGTGTAATGGTGATGAAATAGACAGGTTCTTCTCCTCTTCCATAGACGTGGTTATGCTGCCTGATTTTTTCCATGAAACAACATAGTTGCCTACTGATTGCACTGCTGGACAATATTTTTCTAGACACAAATATCAGCAGTGGAAGTCCTGAAACAGTCTTTTTCACATAACAGAAATATTCTGAGGACTTTCCCTTTCCTGTGCCATGACCTATACCAAAGCTTGCATAAATCTGATTTACTATAGAAGTCACAAAATGATCAGATTCAAGGCAAGGAAAACTGTTTCTCATATTACTTTAAAAACAGTGTTGTCCTACACATACTAACAGCTTTTTAATATAGTTCTGAATACACGATTTCCATGAGAACAGCATGTGTGAAATTAGAATTGTAGCTCTTCATTCAAGACTCTTTTCTCTAAAAAAAAATCACCTGAAATTATTCTTCTTTCCCACTGTGTAACCTCCATTTTGAGAAAATTGAATACAATATTTCTACCTTACCCTAATGATATAACCATATCACTGGAAATTTAATATTTTGTACTGCCTTTGCATCTTTGTAGGTACTTGCTGTACTTTCAGACTTCTCCACATGTTTTGGTTGTACTTCTCTGTTGGCTTTGGACTCAAGGAAATTAGACACAAACCATGACTTCTGTGAATATTTGCATTTTATAATTTACTCTCCACTCTGACTGAAAATATGAAGTCAGCAATACTCAAGTTATCAGAATTTAATGAAGATTGTGTCTCTGTTTACTTGTGCAGAGTCTTTTATTCCCCTTGTTTTCCTCCTCCTTTGCCCTAAAATATTATTCTGAGAGTGACTGTTTCCTCTTTGTGTATATGAGAACAAAGAAATTTCAGTGCGTGGCTGCACAACAGAGCTACCAAAAAATGAAAAATAATCCCTTAAATAATGTCATGATAATGAAGTAACTATTTGGATTTAAGCAGAATAAAAATATTACAAAACTATGTGCCAATACTGAAATCCTCAAATTATGGGAAATATGGACAACTAGAAATCAAAAATTTGCCTAGATGAGAGCTTGAGATCGAAACCATGTATCCATCTACACAAAGTAGGACTAGGAATCTCTAGATGATTACCAGGAATTTTTACCTAGTCTTTAACTGAAAATTCTAATTATAAGATTTCAACAACTATAGACTATTTAGATCAGTGCTTAGGAGTATTTTCCTAATGTCCAGTCTGAATCTCTTTACAGGGATGTGGAATTATAATTTCATATTCTTCCAATTCTGAATGGAAAAGAAAAAAGTTTTTGCTTTCTTTTTTAAGATTGCTATCACATCTCTCCCCAGTTTTCTAGACTAATAGACCTACAGAAAATGACACAGTAATTTTGCACTTCTTTTAGCAAGTGCTTGGGGAATCTGCTTTTTCAAGTATGATGCAAAAATCTTATAGAATCTCTGAATTTAAATTCAAGCATAAGCATAAAAGACACACATTTGGAAAAGTCCTGGTATTGTGCAATAAATTAAATAAATGCATAAATGTGTTTATTACATTAACTGCTTGATGGTAAATATGGGGGAGAAAAGAGACTAAATAAATGAAATTAATTTGCTGTTGACAGTAAATGAATGATCAGAGTAAACAGAGTAAAAGGAAATGCACCTTTATTACCATAAGCACACTGATGAACTTTACAGTGCCTCTCTGTATTTTCACTGCCTACTGCCACTGAAATGTGTATTTACTTCTTTAACACCACATGTAGTGTCAAACAGCAGTGCAAATGGGGGACAAGAAGACTAGTGCAAGCAGTTATGCAAGAATGGCTATAAGGTTACATCAGTAAGTATTTTATTTTATTTATTTTTTTTTTAATTTTAATTTATACTGGCTCTGGTCAGCTAGTCAAATACCACCTAATTCAGCCCAGTGTTAACCAGGAGGTCCCTGAAGTGATCTACCCTAAATTAATATGTACTTTCTTTCTTCTTTTTTTTTCTTTTTTTTGGTTTTTTTGGGTTTTTTTCTCTCTTTTTTAAATTGCATACGGAAAGTGTTTTTAATAAGAAAAATTCTTAAATCAAAACATTAGAATACCCAAATACCTATTTTGTGGTTTAAAATGCCACAAAATCTTCTGATGCAATAGCCAAATTAAGTGCTTAACTTGAAAAATTTGGACTTAAAATGCTTTCAAATATTATTTACTACCTAATCTCTGCTGTCATATTGCTATTGAAAAAATATATTTCTAAAGTATAGGCAGAGATATTTTTTTTTTTAAATACTCTTATAAAACTCAATTTGAGATCTTGTAATATTATGAACCAAGCTTTTTGCAGATTTTTTTAAAAAAGGAAGAAATTTTTCTGGCATATACTGTGTTGACAAATATTGAGTTTCTGAAATTGTGATAATAAAATTACTATTCACTGATGTTCAAAAGCTCATACTGAAAGCTGGACTTCATCTCTTTGAAGCCCTAAATCCAGGCATATTAAATGTACATCAAATGAAACATACTAAATAAAAATTTCTGATTTAAAGGGTGCTTTAAGTTGCTAGGAGTAAATGAATTGGAATAACTTGGAGATAATTTATCTTGCAAGTTACAAGAGATACTGAGTCATTTGACTTTTTTTCTAGATTATTGGGGGACATCTGAATACCTCAGAATAATGGAAAACCTCTACATGACTGTAGATGTTGGTCATTTAGAGAATGCTCTGCTCTATACTTTCATAAGTCTCATTAAAGGAATTTCACTGAAGCATCCATGTAATAATAAAAGCACTTCCTCTTTTCTAGACCCTGAATAAATATATTTCCTTGTAATACGGAGTTAAATTTAGAGATGAAAATTAAGTTTGAATTGACTATTGTTTTCAACATAATTTCAAGACTGTTGAGAGCATAGGGTGGAGTTATACTGACATGTGACAGATGAGGTGGAAATAAAAATGTGAGAGTCATTGAACACCATGGAGTTTTATAATATATCATCATTATGAAAACACCTGTGCTGAAGGGCAATGTGCTGATACACAGAAATATCTTTTCTGTGGTTGATAAAATTTTCATTTTTCCCTACAATGCTTAGAAAGGAGAAAAAAAACGTCTGTTAGATAGAGTATTTGTAGACTACACGAAAAGCGTTCTACACTGATAAAACATTGCAGATTTTTGTAGCAGAAATGAGGCTGGATGAAATCTTCCCTGTCTTTCAAGTCATTGAACTGAAAAAGAGCCACTTCAGCAACTATTCTTGAATGACTCTGCAGTTCTAATCTTCTGCCTGTCTGAGAGATGAAAGGACTAAAGGTAAAAAAAAATATTCATGAAGTACACAGGACAAAATGCATCCCCAGAAAATTTTCAGATGATAAAAAGCTGCTAAGGTTGATACACCCCATGGTTATGCTGTCCTTTGAAAAGACCTCAGCAGCCTGGAGAGATGGCTACCAGGAATTCCATAAAAGTTAACAAAGAGAAATTTGAAACCTTGCACCAGGATCCATTGTCCTGCCCGGGGTCCATAAAGAATTGTTGTGGACTTACAGAAACATGGTTTCCAATTGCATGTTTTGAGCCCTCTGTTTTAAAAAGGAGTCTGTCAAGTTCTCTTCTTTCTCCAAACTAAGAAACAGGAAAGAAAACTAGAGACAGCAATACAAATAAACATGAATATTGTTCAAAGCTTTTTATGGCTAAGTGTTCAAAAATATTCCTTTTTTGGGTACCGTATTGATCAAGAAATGACATAGCTTCTTGGATTTTCAGACACTTGTATCACAGTACCTGCAGAAAGCAATGTAGTGAAGATCATCTATTGTTCCTGCACTGTCATTGCTAGATATTATTATGTGTTTGCTTAAACTATTTTCCTTTAGACTAAAAAAGTTGTGCTGTTGCTTTATACATGGCATTTCCTTTATCAGCTGTCAGTAAAAGCTATATGTGCCTTACTTCGTTCATGTTCAACAAATAATTTTTAAAAATAATTCTTTTACAGGGTGCAAAGCTGATAGAGAACACACTTTCTTGGATATCAGAATTTTACAGACCTGGAACAAAGTACTCCCAACTGTAGTACTGAAAAAACAGTGAGCCAATAGCTGCTCTATTTTATATACCTACTATATTTAAACATACACATCCTTGGTTGATGGACTGATCAGGAAGACATCAAAGAGCTACAGCTATAAAGACAACAGAATAAAAATCTGCAAACAATTTGAAATCTCACCACTGATAGTGCTTAGTTATTAAGGATGACTATAAAATAAGACTGAGGAGAATTAAAAGACTGTCTAGCTTAGCTCAACATATATATATATATATGTACATATATATGTACTTACCAAAATAGTAAAGCATTATAAAGCTCTGCAGTCTAGAATTCAAATTACAAAAATTAGCATGGACACAGATGACTGTAAATATCCATAAGAGTCTAGTACTTAATTTGTCAGTGAGAGACTGTTTCCTGCGTTGCACAGAGTGACATTAATTTTGTGAACAAGTATGTCTCAACTTTGTTTTCTTTTGTCTGAGATATATCATAATGACAAGTACTTTAATTTTTTTTCATTTTATTTGCTATAAAAAAATGCTTTTCATAGGTTTTTAATGACCTTCATTGTCAAGAAATCCAATATTTCTCAAACTTGCCACCAGTTTGTGAGACTGCTATCTAAAATTACCCCACAACCAAATGAAAGCACAGATTTGAACAGTATTGGGGTTGTGTCTCAAATAGAATCATGGTTCTAATGTGAGATATCCAGGATGTAATTTTTAAAATACCTAGTTCTTCTGCTGTTCATTGCATAGCTTCCATTTTTGCATTATAGAGAAGAGGAAGGGTATATTTTGTGAATATTTCTGATGTGCTCAGTGTCACATGAGCACTTTGATCAGAGGCAGCAATGCATTCCTGTTTCCTGCCAGGAAAATGAGGAAGCTGACCCTGATCAGCTTTTCTAATAGTTTCATAGACCAGAATGCACACCTACCCCTGGCAAGTCAGCGAGGTGTTTGACTCGTTTTGAGCTGAGCCTAGGAACCAGGTCTTTCCCAACAGACTGCACATGTGACAAAGGCTAGATCTTGGACTGCAGGAGCCTCTATCCTGATTGAATAGAGATGCTACTCTTCGTCAAAAGTTTGCCCTGCAGTGTGTGGCCATAGGCTAGATAGCTAGACAACTGTGGAGTTAGATGGATTTCTGAGTATTCTTCTGATATGTAGAGCTCTATTTATTCATTATTAATTATTATTTTGGTGCACTTTCTTCCCAATTTGACTGTTTAGGAAACTAGTTCTCTTTCTCTCCCTAGCATAAGACATTGTGCCCCATGACCTGCAAATGCCACTAGATTCATGCTGTAATTTTGTGTAAGTTCTGAAGTCATCATTCTGCTAAATCAGAATTTATTGCTGTAGACAAACACACAAACAAAAAAAATCATGCATCTTAAAATTCTGGACAGGACTGATTTTATTTTTAAAAAAACAAGAATTGTCAAGCTAACTATATTTGGTGTAATCTCTTTTGCCCAAAGCATGCTGATTGATAGTTCCCTGATTGTGGTTTTTACAATTTAAACACCTCATTCACTCAGAATAGGTTTATAGGCATAAGTTAAATTACATTTTTTCCTGTGGCAGAGATCCAGCATATTTTACAACTGATTCACAATAAAAGCGCAGAACACATCTCATCCACATGCCACATTTCACACAGTGTTTACCTCATTAGTGCCAGTGGAGAAAGCTCAAGAGCTGAGGAATTTTCAATATACTATATTTCAATAACTTCACACAAACAGATTTTTACTTGTATAACATGTAGAATTAATGCATGTTGATAGCCAAAATATATCATTAATGCTTTCCTAACCATTTCATCCTTATTATCCTAATGAGCTAACTTCTAGGTTACTGAATTTCTTTGCCATCACACAAGCAACTCTAGCATCACAGATTTATATGACTCTGTGGCATGACAAGCTGATTCTGCTGATAGGAAGGGGGAAGAAAGATTAATCGAGTACCAAAATATGTTGACAGAATCATTCCCACTTGGTATGAAGGTTATTTGAAAAATAGAACTTGTATATCTTGGCTGAGTCAACCCTATTGTTCTCAGTTTGTGTTTGTAAAAGTCAAGCCCAGTTCTGTTAAACACATGCTCTGCTTTTACTGACTTCAGTATTTTTTCAGGATTAAAAATCAGAATTAAGTATTAAATCCATCATGAAGTTTCCTGCTTTGGATTTTCTTTCCCTTTATTTTCCTTGATCTTTTTCTAGTTTGGGCTTTCAGCAAGGATTAAAATCTTCTTGAATTTATTCTTCATGTCATATCTGCACGTGCATATATATTTATATATACAGACTTCCTAAATATGCATAGATAAATCCTTGCTAAATAATACACTGAAATTGCACTAGCTCAGGAGACCAAGCAAGAACGTAATCCACTTCTGATTTAGACTGATTATTTAAACAGACACAAAGGCAAAGTAAAACATAATTTTCATTGTAAAGGACTTTAATATCTAAAATCTTGTCTACTGTGATATTGTCAAAGAAATTTGTCTTTGCAGCTTTTTCAATATTTTCAACTGACTGAAATAAGCATGTGTCTCCAGCTAATTGACAATAACACCTGTAGAAACTGGACAAAATTGTTAAGAACACAAAGAAATATGGAATTTTTTTTAGCAAATTTTATTTGTGTAGATATATTGAAAATGGGCCTTGTGGGATAATACTTTTAGGATGTTACCTTTTACAGATGATCAACTTTCCTTAGGTCTATGATCTCTTTAGGGATGGATTTGAAAATAGAAAAATTAACAATACAAGTGCAAAAAAAAGTATGATTTTGGGGTTTTTTTTTGTTTTTTTGTTTGGTTGGTTTTTTTGATAACTTGCTTATAATGCATGGAGTCACTTCATGGTGCATAATAAAAGCAAGTTTGGGTGGCCTCTGGTTAAGATGTTACATAGGTAAGAAAAGGAAATGCAGAAAAATATACAATCCCCTCCAGAACAGGGGGTGCCAGCCATGGAGAAATTTAAAAAATTGCAAATTCCTCTAAGAAAAATGAATGAACAGGTCAGAGCATTTAGGACTGTTCTACACGAAATCATATCTAAATAATCACATGTAGTCAACAAAACTGTAAACATCTCTCAGAGATTATAAATTCATCAGAGAAAAATGCTTCTTTAAGCAGTTTTTATAGATAGAGGTGGCTCAGAATTCCTGAGTCTGTTTTAATCCCTTTCAGGTATTATTTTCTAGTTTAAATATTTTCTAAACAGCCTTACATTTTTCATCTTTCCCATAAGATTTGCAAGGAAATTAGAAACATTTGAATATTACTCCAGTTTGTTAAGCAAGCCTTTGAATTGCCTCTTCAAAGGATAAATTTTCAAATAAGGGTTGCTGAGTATGGAGAATATTTAGTTTCATCAGATCTGTTTCATATCAAAATTCATGGACAAAAGCTATCCCATGAGAAAAACAAGCTGTTTTCAGAAAAGTTTTTTCTGTCTTCTTTAGAAACACTTATTGTACCCATCATGAAACTGCACAGGTCGCTGGGTTGAGTCAAGATATAAAGTCCTGAATTATGTTCATATAAAGCATTGTGCAAAATTGATGCAGAAATACTTCTGCTCATTACCTGTCTCACTTCAGTATAAAACTGGCATATAATTTGTAGCTCATGTACTGAGTTTCTGTTAACACTAGTTTAAGGCTAAATGAATTTAAATAACTCTTTGTGGTGTTCTCTGAAATACTCAATGTCACTATTTGGCTACAAAATGGCAGGATTATTTCAGTAATAGAATAATAAGAAGAAATAAGGAAATGAGGAAATTAGTAGCAGCTTATTACATTAGGACCAATTTAAGAACATAAATATCTTCTCTGATAGACTTCTGAAAAGATTTTTTTTAAAGCAGTAATTTCCATAATAATAAAAAAATATTGAAATAACTATGGCTCCTTAGAGAAGTCAGACATCACTTTTATTTCAATTTTATTAAACTTTTGGGAATTAAGTTCTAGTTTCACTTAAATATCAATTGCTAATATAAAGTGTTATCTTTTTTCAGTGTTTCTCATAAGAACAGCAGCCAAAGAAGTCATTGAGAGAATTATAAAAAGGAAACGATTTAGATTAAAAAAAAAAACAAACTTAAAATGAAGCAGGTTGTTTGTGTGTGGTGTTCAGGGAAGTGCTAAACTGTAGTTTCAAAATACATTTTTTCTGCAAACCTCTAAAGCTATTATGTCATACGGATCTGAGGACTTCACACAATTAATTGCACAAAACTGAGGAACTTTAAGGGGAAAGTTAAAAGTGTAATCTATATTGGTGTGAAGTGGTCTTTGATGATTAAATGTAGCATTTAATTAAACAAAAATGCTGCTAAAATCTGAATATATATTTTTTAACAAAGGTTGCAACCTTTTAGAATAAATCAACCCTGAGATTTATTTTTTCTCTTTTTGTCTACATCTTTCTCTCCCTCTAGTTTATATTCCTAATATATTTTACTTTTTTACTTCAAATGTACAATTCTTCAGCAGTTCATAAAAATGCAATGTGACAAAATAATTCTTAGAATTTTCCCAATATCCTATTCCAAACAATACATATATATATATATATATATATATATATATATATATATATCTGGAAATAATCCCAGAAAACTCGATAAAAATTGTTCAACTTTATTTCTTTTTTGTTCCTCATGAAATCTTTCTTTTTCCAGAAGTAAAAGTTTTGCCAGTGTTTTCTTTTTGCAGAATCCATTTTAAACCCATAAATTTAACTTACTGCCTTCCTTCTTCCTGCTACATTTCTCTGGATATGGAAGCACATTCAACAGGAAATTATCCTTGTTTCAGAATCTTCACTGTTATTCACACAAGTCCTATAAAAGGAAAAAACCCAGTAAAAATTAGGAAAATATTTACCATGCCTGTTGTATCTCTAGAATTTCTTTTTTTTTTTTTACAGATGGGAGGGGACTTCTGTGGAAGTCCTGAGAGATATTATATTCCAGTTCCTAAAAGTCATATCAGAGTGCAATCACAGAAGTAGCTCCTATTAATGTTGTTCCATTGAAGATCTGACATTTGGATTTTTTTTAAAACAACCCATCTCTTTAGCATTCCTTGAAGAAATTAATTATGAGTAATGAAAAAAATGGATGCAAAAATTGTCTGTATTTGGACTGAAATTTTGGCATGATGATACCTTATACTACATTCTGCTTAACATCCCTCAGGTCTATGATTATCCACTTTTGCTCCTAGAGATGGGAGGACAAGCTTGTCTGGACTGTGAAATTATTACAGTCTTCCCAGAGCAATGCAGCCTGCATATGATTAAATGTTCTGATCTTTCTGACTTTTCCCATTGCAGGAACACTTATGGGTATAGATGAACTGGGAGAAAGCACAACTCACAGAGAAGGCTAAGGAAAGGTAAGGGTGAAATCAAAATAAAACTATATTTCAAACCAGTGTTTCTAACCTTGCCATATCTGAAAATCTTAGACATGAAAGAAGTTGACACTGATTGGTATCTTAGTAATTCCACTGCACGAATAAAACAGCATTACTATCACCACTCAAGGCTTTAAACAATGTCTAGGTACACACCAGTTACAGTAATTTCCTTTCAGAAATGTCATAAAATGTCTATTAAACGTGGAAATCTTTTTAAAAATGGCAGAAAATAGATGGTAAAAAAACTCAGTGTTAATGGTCACACAAGTCAATTTTGCATATTAGAAGACATGAAAGTATTCGAGGTAAGGGCAGGGTGAAATAAAGCAAAGAAATGTGAATGTAATAGTGAGATTTTATCTATAACTTCATGGGAAAATTTGTTTCTAGTGTGATTGGGGTTTTACAGAACTAGGAATTAGAGAAGGACTTTTGTTATAATCAATAAACTTTAGAAAGCTTTTTTATATCAACACCTTATTAAAGTCAAGGATCCTCATGTGGGTTTTCTTGATATCATTACTCTTTGGAGAGTTATGATTTAGGTGACAATGCAATCTCACTCTACCAAAGCTCTGCTGCCTTTTCACTGGGACTGATGAATGAAATATTCATATGCTATAATTGTCTTCTTAGATAAAGTCCAAGAGCATTTCAATAAATCACACAATAAACAAATTGTCATTGCCTTCCATAGAATAGATGTTTGCACAAGAAGCAGAATAGCAGTAAGTTTCCAGTCTGGCAATTGATCCACACTGTTTTTGCTATCTTAATGATGCAGGTTATAGTTGAAACTTAATTCTATGTGAGCATCATTTTATCATGCAGCATATTAGTATTAAAATAAATCCAGTATACAAAAATAAAATAAATATATAGCTATTAAATAATGAGTTTAAAACTGTGTATTAAGCTATATATTAAAACTGGAGTGTATTACTGAAAATGTATCACTTTGTATATTGAATAAACTAAAAAAAGCCAACAAACATATGAATTATAGAAAGGACTCAATCATAATTGGCCTGCTCATTTTTCGAAAGCTATACAGGCTTGACAGATTTGTTCTCCAGTCTCAACTGCCAACTGTATGGAAAAGTTTTAGCTGTTGGCTTTGCCTCAGGAAAAATAATTTAACAGATAAGTCTGTCTGAAAATTCATAGTTTGCAGTTTACCACAGACTATATATTTTCATTGTCATAAAGACAAGATCAAAACAAGAAACATACATTTAATGGTTAAAATTTATTTTAAAAGTTATTTTCAAGCATTAAATGAGCAGGAAGTTCTTAAAGTCTTTGCTGGGTTTTCTGAAATGATTGCAGTATGATTCTTGTTAAAGAGCTATAAACACTGGTGTCCAGCTACACAAACTTAGTATGGTTCCTAAGTACAAAACTCTACAGTGAGTGTCTGGATAGTTCTAATTAATTGTAATGAAACAACCAACTCTAATTTCCTTACATTTTGCATCTATTTTTCAAATTGAAAACAAAGACTACCTTTCCATTGAGGACTATTTTCCTCTTGAAGTAATCTGACTTCACTGGTGTTTGCCCAAGTAATATTTTCACATAAAGAAAATATAAATTAATACAACCACATGGGAGAATGTACTCCATAATTTCTTAAAATATGTTACCCTTTTAAATTTTTTTGCATTTTCCTGATGTATCTGTAGCTTTTATTGCCCTACACTGAACTCTAAATCATATGAGTATGCCTACTAAGTTGTATATTTTTTCAGAAAAAGCAATTTTAGATTACAAAATCATTCAATATTATTATTCCTGAAAATAGTTAGAAAAGGAAAAAGCAGAATTAAAAGCTGAGCCATGTATCTGTGGTTTCATTTGTTCATAATTGTAGCAGATTTTGTATAAGGCCAGTCTCCTTTACTTAAAGCCTCAAGATCCCTATAATGTGCACCTTGAAAAAATTTTCCATGATACTTATCAGCCATTCAGTTTCAGGACGTCTTGTCCCACTGTGTTATCTCTTTTGGAAACAAATCTTCACCTCTTGCCTGCTGCATCAATGACAAAGTAATGATGCAAGCTTAGGAAAGTGGGTGGGCATGTCACCAACACAACAAACTATTTTAACAAACTATTTTAAAATAAATCTCTCATGACTCACCCTCAGAGATTTCTTAAAATAAGCTGAAAGCTTTAATTAGGAAACTCAACTGACCAAAACTGGTAATGAAAAGTACCAGTGCTGGTCCTGTGAGCATAGGGAGCACAAAAGTAATTATAAACATCTGCCTTGGAAATGCATCCAAGTGCACATACTGCAGAGGGGGCCTGTGTCCAACAAAATTTAAAAAAATTTAAATGTTCTTAAGTCTTACAGTAGCTTCAGAGCACACTGAATTGCACTCGCAAAAAAATTACAGATCTCTAAAATTTACTTATCTCTAGGTATCTAAACTTTTGCTGCTAGAGAAGCACTTTGGGGTCAATGTCAGGGTCTGCTAAATCAGTAATACAAACTTTTTATTTTCTCTCCATTATTGAAAGGAATGTGAAGGATTTGTCCTCCATTTCCTTCATATTCTTTCTGTTCAGCTCTTCAAATAGTTCTTAGAATAATATTTATTCCTTTATTCTGAGTCATGGTTAGTTTCCTCATTTTTTTCACTGTTCCATAGAACATATAGAGAGATGGGATTAGCTATCTACAGGTACTCTAAGGTTCCTCTGTATAGGTGACATTTACCTTTTCTTTAGAGTATGAATAGAGAACCTGAGTTCAGAAGTATGTGAACCTTAGCAGAGCTGCACTTTCTTTGCAAGCAGGATCTGCAGTAGCAGTTTTGGTCAACTCTCATTTGAAACTGTGCCTTTTATTTCTTTTATCTTTTTTCTTTTTGTTTTTTTTTTCTTTTATCGCCTCTTATATCTTTTCACAAACCAACAATTACTTGAAGAAAACACAAAAATGAATACCTATTGAGCTATGGCCATCATGCAAATAAACCAGCAATAAGTCTTTGACAAATGTTTACATTCAACTGTTTTTTGTCACACTATGAAACAATCCAGAAAGGAAAAGGGCCTATAAATAATTTTAAATAATAAAGTCAAACTAAATCTTAAACTTAAAAATGTATTTAAACCATAATATTTAAATATTTTAAACCAAGAAGTTTGTGTAAGATCATCAGGAGCTTTAATCCAGTGTAATTTCAGTACATTTCAAGAAGACTAGACTTACATACATTAAGAGTAAATCTTTGTTTCTTTAGTTGAGCACTTTGCATAATAAATGTAGTCATTTTCTTGGTACATACTCTCTTAAGATGTGAGGATTTATAATTAAAATGTTATGTGAGATGAAGAGATCCTTCTTAAAGTAAGCACAAATTTTAGATGACCTTCCTAGTTCATAAGAATATGAGGATCCAAGTGCCAAATCATGGAGGCCTTCTGGCAATAGTAACACACTTTCCTTATTCAGAATTTGTATCAAATACTCACTTTTCCATGGCTGCGAGTGTTCTAGACTTATAGGGGTTATAGTTTGAATTTTGCTCTGCTCAATGTATTTTCTTTAGAGAGAGCATTACTTTGCTTTCGAGAAAATCCTCTACTTTTATCTGAGCAAGAATCAATGATGCATTCAAAATTTTCTCTTCATAACTTGGCAGTAGTCCAAAGGTTCTAAATCTGTGGCCAGAGGGTGCAGCTGGCAGTTGTACAATAGGGTAAAGAGCAATAATAGTCTATTTAGCTTTCTGATACTTAGCTTTCTGAAAACACTTCCAAATGTGTACTGATAAAAATTATCATATAATCATAGAGGTATTTGAGTTGGAAGGGACCATTAAAATCACATACATCCAAATCTCAACTTACTAGTTTTATCTTTGTCAAGAAGAGTAACATCTTGATTCATGTTACAGTAGCATATACTAATACCGGAACTACATTCCTGCAATTTCACCTAAATAAAATGTATAGAGACTACTTTAGTGCATTTCTAGAAGAAGATATTTCTGTACAGCATTTGAAAAATCTGAACAAGAAAGGTATTTAAGAATATGTTTTCTATTTAAACTTCATGGAATAGTCCTTGACAGAGATAAAATTGTTTGTTTCACTATGTGCCAATACTTACTGTTTGCAACACACTGATCAGGAAAGAGATGCTTTCTATTTACCTAAACCTTTGGGGTTTTTTTATTCATATATAAGATGAGGAATAATTTGTAAAATAAAAATTATGCACAAAATTTCTTTTGCATAATTCATTATTCTAAGGGGATTAAGAACTGTGAAACTGTGAGAAGATGCAAACCCAACCTCACTTCATTGCATGTTCCTGCTAGGACTCCACAATTACATGAAAAAATTAACTATTGTTATACAGACCTTTGGTATGTTTTCTTCAGAACTCCCATTGCATGCTACAGTATAGTGCAGAAATTAGATCTTTAGAAACAAAAGACAGCAACAATAAAAGAGCAGTCTTCACATATAACTATCTACTTTTCAAACACAGACAATACAGTAACACAGGCAACACACAATTATACTTCTAGAAACACCTCCCTTCCTAGCAGCACAATGAATGAACTTTGAAGTTCTAATAAGCGTAGTGAAGTTAAGAAATCTGGCAGATGATAGACCAAAAGGGATCACCATGAAGATCCCTCCTGAGAACACACTGCTAAAATTAATTTCTCATTTAGGACACTCCGATAAATTCATAAAAATCTAGCTTTTTTTTCCATACTTACTACTACTACTACTAATAATAATAATAATAATAATTTTTAAAATCCACGATTCAGTCTCTTTTTCAATTGAGATCTCCTGTATGGAATAAAATAATCTATGCTTCCTGAGAACTCACTACTCATTTGTCAAAGTGAGGAGTGGGAGAAAACAACAAACAATACATAAAACTGAAGCTTTCTAGAACACATTGTGGTAGTAATTTCTGACTCTCTGTTCTGCCTCTGTGATAGAGCCTCACCTGTCAAAGACCATCATGGAACTCCCAAAAACTATGGTGAAGGCAGGGATCTCAGGACATCTATACTCTTTCTTGTCCTAGGCTAAATCATACTCACAGGCTGTCAGGGTTGAAAGAATTTTGAAAGTTTTCTAATTTTATTGCTCCGTACTGGTGAATCTCACCTAAATTTTGTTGCAATCTCCTTAAAGCTTTTGAACATCTACTCGGGATCTTTTTATCATGCTTGACATGGGGATGAAAACAATTAAGAATACAATTTTGAAGATTTTTGAATGTCTTCAATCCAAGCATTCCTTCCTGGATATTGGGGATCCCAGTATTATGGCAGTGAGCATGTTAGAGAGACCTATAATGGGAATAATATTGGTCTTATGAGCAATGTCTTGCAATTGCTATATTTTTTGAAGTGTAACTAATACATATATCTGTATTGCGTTTGCAACATATTCTGCTAAATTGGAAATCTCTGGAAAAATCATCTGTCGTCATATAAGTAAATATGAAATGACATATTGTGACTCCACAAACAAAATAGGTGACCAGAGAGTATTGGACTCAGATAGTGTCATATATCTATCTACAGGTTCTTTCTACAGAAAATGCACTGACTGGCTGTATCCAATCATTTGAATACTGGACTGGGATATTCCAAACTGGATATATCATTCCTTGAGCTGCCTTATTAACCAGATGACTACAGTTAGATTGTCTATGATCATGTTATACGTAACACCACTTGATTTTCCTTCCAAAACAAGTGATTAGACTAGCATGTGTATTTAGTGCCTTTATATGGCTTGTTCCCATTAAATATTTTTCTTCTAGGTGTAGACTAGGAAGGTATGTAAAACTTTGCACATCATCTTACTTTTATATTTTGAAACTAAGGGAGCAAATTGAAAGTTACACCATAGAGGTACACAACGAGTATCAGAATGATAAGTCATTCAAACTGGATAATTCCATACTATTCTTTATTGGAAAGGAACATTAAAAAATCACTCTAAGTGAAAGAGGGCACTGATATTAAGGAATACTTACCAGACACACATGCACAACTGTCAAAAAAATGATCACTTTGCTAATTTATCTAGTGATATAGTACTTTACTTTCATATTTTTCACTCTTTGTACTTTAATTATAGCAGAGCAGTAATCATCATTGCATCAGCAATAACATAATATTTATGCTTGGAATATTTATGTACAGCAGAGGGTGCCAGACAGTATGCTACAACATTTAATCTGCTAATAATTTCTAAAAGTAATGATTTAAAGTTTTGGAGGTTAGTGTAAAAAGTTGCAACTAGGTTTCCTAAGGAAAACAAACAGAAAGTCAAGTCCTCTTTCATATGTTTTAATTTACTGCATTCAACATCAGAGCACTGTGCTAATACCAAGGTTGGAGGTTTGATCCCCTCAATAATCTTTGTCAATCTCTTCCAAGTCATTTATTTTTCCAGATGTGTTAAATAATGCTTTACTTCATTCTCCATTCTATGCTGTACCCTACTACAGGCATCAAGAGGAGCACTTGATAATCTTACAATATTCTTTTCTGTGGAGAAAATAATGGATTCAAGGAGACCTATACTGTGGTCCCGAGTCCCTGATTATCTTGTCATTCTTCCTAGAGGATTTTAACTCACTGTGAGGTCACAGACTTTTTCAAGTAATTTTCTTGGAGATAGTGGTATACTGAATGCTTGGAAAGTATCAGTGAGACTTGCTATATATAAGTTAAATACTATTATTACTACCTTTGTATCTTTACTTTTAGTACTGTATCTATATGGCTGTGAATTTACCCATTAAAAGAGGACTAATCCACTAATAGACAGCTTTAATACAGAGTTCAAATCATGCGTGATGAAAAACATTACTAGTTAATGTGTCCCAAACTGGATTGATAAATCAGCTGGACTTCCACAAATTTTAACCTTGGTTTTGTAGTATTCAATGTGTATTTAATACATTAGTAACAACAAAGTTAAGGCCTGCACTTGGTTCACATATGATGCTAAACAGATTCGAGAGCAATGTTCCATTCCATTGTTTTTTCATAAATTTATGAAATTGTCATCAAGATGAAAATTATATTCAACAGAAAATGCATACTGATTGCATCCTCCAATCAAAGGAAAAAGAAAAAAGGTCATGGATTCTAAATCTTTATATGCATGAAGATTAATATATGATGTTATTTTCCACAAGGCTTTGGCAGAAGTGAGGTACAAACCTTCAGCTATAACAAGCAATGATGTAAGGAAAATTGAGAAGAAAAAAAGAAAAAAAATTGAAACCAAACCATTGCATCTTATCAGTGGTGCATCATAAAATACATTCTTAAAAAGTAATTACTCTTTATGAAGCACTGTAAACCAATATTGATCTATGAAACCTCATATGTAATATAACATAACTTAATTCGGAATTATCCATAAGAAAATTTTAAGATTTTACTTTAAAGAATTGCTTTCTAAGCCCCAAAGAACTTTCCAAAATGAATAAAAGAAATTATCTCCCTATTCCAATATCCATTCCTTGTCATCCAGTGAGCTGATGGATTGTTTGAAATGCAAATCAAGATTTCTGTTTCCACACATTTAAAAAGAATAGTCAAATGCTGTACTTATTTCACTTTGCTCAATATTTATCATTATTGACTAATATTTTATTGAGAAAAATGTCAGTCTAAAACTGACACAGCTCTGAAGCCAGCTCAGGAACTATTCACCGTAAAGTTTAATTGAGCATTATTTAACCTAGTCAACTGTCTCCCAGACTCACAGGTTCAAAAAAATTATCCTTCTGATGGCTAGTTTTATTTTTAACTCAAACAACCCTTTTCATTGCACATTTACTCATTATGTATCCTTGCACATAACTGAATACATTCCTTCATGTGTGAATGACTTCCAAACATTATATGAATTAAGCCGAACATAATTCAAATATTTGTAATTTGAATTTATTTTGAACTGGTAATTTTTTTCTTATTTCTTCAAAAATTTATGGCTATGTATTACTCAGATTGCTAATCCAAATTAATAAGAGCTCCCTGCTACTCCACAAAATGTCATAGATAAGTGTCTGTGCACAGTAATTTCACGATTATAAGCCGCACCTGAATATAAGCCACACTTCCGGGTA
>VRYO01002355.1:6853128-6868139 GCA_009812075.1 Sialia sialis
CTTATATTCGTGAAATTACTGTACTTGTTCATAAAGCAAAAGTAATAGTGTTTGAATGAAAAAATATTAGTGTCCGCTGTGTTGTTTTATTCCTCAGTCAATAACAGGACATCAATAGATTTAGAACTTCTAAACAATGCTGAACATTAAATTAGTTATCACTGGCTACACAGAACACACTGGTTTTATCTAGTTTTAATGAATGATTAAGCTATTTAGCGTAATCACATGGCTCATTTAAATTATGCAGCTATATATATTCTAGAAAGTAGCTGGAAAATGTTTCTTCAGATTAAATAGTCGCATTAGATAAATACGTATGTCAGATACAGTAATAAGCCTCCAAAATATGAGTGTTTAATAGTTGAGAAGGAATGTACTAATCTTTGCTATGAGATCTGAATTTAGAGTTTCCAGACAATGATAGAAAATCTATTGGTATGCAATTATTGTTCAGCAATTCACATTGTTCAAGCTCTGAGAAACATGAAAGTTAAACATTTTTAACTTAAATTAAGGAATTATTTCTTTTTATATTATTTATATCATGTATAATAATGTTAATATAATATATGTTATATAGAACATACATAATATATAGTCTTTATTTGTAATATGTATTTTTTATAATATTATTTACAATTAGGAAAAAAATGTTGCTAATGTTTTCCTTTTAAGAGTGCACAGTTGTCAGATTATCAGTATCCCTCACAGTGATATAGTTTTGAGCAGAAAAAATCCAATAGATTTATACTAAACTATTTTGTGTCCTGTGTTAACAAATACTGAAATTGTACTGCATCTCCTGGGTGGAAGATCATTACATTTCAGTATTATCTTCCATTTTTTAATCTCCTTTACTCAGGAATATGTGATGAATCAACTACTGAAATTTAGGCTGTGTTATTCAAATATACTGCCTAACCAGAAGTGATGACCCTGATGTGTTTGCCATTTGTTCATTCATATTTTTTGCCTCAGCCAGTGGCAGACCTGTTTTCTGTTTGAGTCTATTTTTACACAATTGCTTTTATCAATTTCACAGCTGGTCTGGCTAGGGAACCAGGAAGTCAAACATCTTGTCAAAGCTTGCATCGTCTGCAGCTCAGCTAGGATTAAAATTTACACTGGGTTACTGGTTCCTCTGTCTTTTGCACTAAATGTTATATAATTGACACACAGACATTTTTAGATCCCTGAATATACTTATAGATTGCAACAGCAGAGTTTGGTACTAATTACTTTACTACTATTTAACATTATGTTACTTTGTGTCTTGTCTAATTCCATTTCTGCTGAGCTGGAATTTGTGTGTACATGTATTGTCCACACAATGTAGTCACATTAAAATTGAATGTAGCCACATTAATTATGTGGATCTAAATACAGAGATTGTACAAGTCATCTCTATTCATCCTTTTCATGATTTGAGTTTTGAAATGGTAAAAATTGGATATTTACATTAGAATGAATGTCTCCCTACTAATTTCAGGAACAGCAGTATAGTTAATGATGTTCAGCTATGTCTGTCCCTTATTTCTGATGCTTCAATAAATTCCTTTCTCTATAGGAAAAAAAAAAAAAGGCAGTTAGCAACTTAAATCTCAAAATAATTGAAGGAGGTGTCCTTACTTCTCGTTTTTACATTCAGTTTATCTTTTCATGATCACTTTCTGAAAGCATTCAGTTGTCCAGAGGTTCACTGAGTATACATTTGAGTTGATTGCTTGAGTATTTGCAGAAAGTAAATTTTAAACTGAACATCTGATTATCAAATTTTTGGTTTTCCTTCATGCTGGGTTGGTTAGATACCATAAATCATATTAAATCTTGATTTTGATTGCCTGGCATACATTTCTAACACCTATTATAATCAAACACTGTGGGAAATTCAAAGTGAGATGCTTAAGTTAGTCAAATACATGTGCTACTGCACCAAAGTTAGAGCACAAACTGATTGTAATATTCCTAATTCACAATTAAAATGACTCACTAATAATTATTTGCTAAAGGAATTACTGAATCACTCTGAATAATGAATACATTTGAGAAATTAATCACTCTCAAAGAGAGAAAGGCAAAATTCATCAAATCATTTGTTCTGAATTGATTTTCAATATTAAAACATGATAATAGTATGAAGATAATACCCGGAGTACTCTAAAGGACAAGAGCGGAAGGCAGAGAGTGACAGCAGATATACAGAAAATCATAAACATTTTTTATTCTGAGCTACATTTAGAAGTTTTGCCACTTATCTTTTAGTGGGCAATAGACAACATTTTCTAGTCTTGTCTAGTCTTGTATAATTCCTTAAAATTTTTATTTTATATGTAATTGGTTAGAAACACACACATTACACGCTTTTATTTGATACCCTATAATGAGCATGACAAGATTCCTTTCCCAGAATTGTCTCTTAGACAGTACAGACTAAAAGCATGGTAATACTGTTACTAGCTACTTGTTATTTCTTGTAATACACTACACAGCAACCTTCCAGTATCCAAAGAGAGACGGCAAGAGAGCTGAAAAGGGATTGTTTACAAGGACGTGTGGTGACAGGACAAGAGGGAACAGATTTAAGTTGAAAGATAGCAGATTTAGATTAGGTATTAGAAAGAATTTTTTTTACTCTGAGGGTAGTAGAACAGGTTGGCCAGAGAAGTTGCAGACGCCCCAACCCTGGAAGTTTTCAAGATCAGATTGGATGAGGCTTTGAGCAATTTGACTAGGGGTATGTATCCCTGTCCCTGGCAAGGGGTTTGTAACATCATGATTCTTACCGTTCCTTACAACCATTCAAATATGTTTGAAAAATTACCTAGTGGAAGAAAAAAGAATAATGCATTGTATCATCCCCAATAACCTTTGCTCTCCAACAGGCCCTAAATTAGAGTCATTCACTCCACTGCCCAATACTTGTCCACAAGTAACTACTCAACTAAAAACTTTAACTTTGCCATAGCTGCCTTCAACAGAGCTAGCTAAACTTTTATGATGGAACATCTGGACAATTGACAACTTGACCAGAATCAGTAGAGACCTGTGGCTCTGTCAATTTTATGGATATAGTCAGAAGGGGAAAAAACATCCAAACATGAATCAACTAATTTTAGCTGACAATGTGGTGGTTAACCAAAAACATAATGCTTTAAACCCATGCTATTCAGCTGAATCTGCACAAATTATAACTTCATCTTCAATAAAAATTATGCACACCATCCTGTAGATTTATTCAGTCAACAGTTTCAGGAGGTCATCTTTGCTATAGAGTATGAAAGATATGGGAATTCCTTCCTAGGATATAAGATGTTATGCAGCTGCAGTGCATTTGCAAGTATTTGGTATGAAAATGGCATTCCTTCAAACACATCAGGGAGCACATTCAGCACAACACATTGAAATTTAGCTGTCTGATCCTCATTAATGTTAGTAGGAGTTGTGTCCCAACAGACTTAGTTGAATTTTTGCCCCTTCCAGTTCACATCCACCCACCACATGTTTTTGCAGAGCATTCTGACTACTGGGCTAGTTTGTCACAGATGATACAATATCAAGTGCTTGAACAGCACTAAATGTCTGAATTTTGGTAGAGATCTCATGGAATTAAAGTCTTCAAGTCTTTTTTTTTAAAGTCTTCAAGTAACATAAGCCAAGGATAATGCAGAGATTATGTAAGAGAGACATTACCAATAAATGTGGAGTGTTGTATTTTCAAGAAAAATCATAATTTAAGGCCATGATTATAAATGGTACCATGGCCATTGTCTAGAGAAGCAGGCTTGGGCGAGTATGATCTGCCCTAATGCCGTGCCACTTCAAATAAATCATTTCACTTTCTCTGTTCTGGTTTCAGTAGTAGTGAAACAGAAATAGTTGAACTCACTTCTTCACCATATTGCTCATCACAAGACAGTATAAAATAAGTATTACTTATCTCAGTTGAATGTTGGTGTTCACCAATGTGATACCCTAAGATCAAAAAACCAGATATATTTAATGTCGAATATGCAGAATCATCGCTCAGCTATATTCCGAAATCAAAGTTCTCTCAAATCAAATCAGTATACAGAGTTAGATTTTAAACAATAGTCCAAATTAACAGTAGGAGCCAGATATATTTCTGATTAGTGAACAGAACCTTGCCCAGGTGCTTTTATGTGATGCTATAAATCTGCTATAGAAAAACTTCATCAATATAATAGCACTTTGACCTATTAGCTTTCATTATTCCTCCTTTGATAAACTACTTCAACTTCTATCTTAATGTGCAGAGATTTCTAACTGCTTCTGAAACTCCATGGATAGCCATAGCTATTGTTTACATGGGAAATTTACAATGATCAGGCAACTATAGCCATATTATTCCTAGCAAGTCATATGATTGCCAAAAGATTTATTTTCTTTTCTTTTTGTCAAATACTGGATAGATTCAGAAATGCAGTACTGTATCTGATATGGTGTTATTGATTCTTAGATGGGCAGAACAAGGTTTGTATGATTTAGGATATAAAAGTTCATCAAAGTATACAGAATCACAAATCAAGTTTGAAAAAAACGTAAGCCTTGAGCATTGTATACTCCTGCAGAATCCATGACCCTAAAATTAGTTCTTAGGGTCTGGATGCAACATATGAGTCAAGTTATGTGGTCAGACAGGACCTACTATCATCTTTGTTATGAGTATGGAACTGTCTAGCTGCTGCTAATGACGCACTTGAAAGAGATATGTTGGCTTCATGTACCTAACATACATCTAATGATATTTTTCCCTCTACCAAATTGATGTCCAGAATTGACTGATAAACCTAAGCAGGTTCCTAAGCAGGAACAGAATTTATTTCTATTCAAGTGTAGAGAAAGCTTCTCTTTCTCATATAACCCTGACTTCCCCACACAAGCACTCATAGAACTTGGGCATAATTCAAACTAAAGCTACTGAGCTCAGCAGTCATTTCAGAACTGAAATTATTCTTGCTTCTTGTTAATAGAGAACTTTGGGCTCCTAGGAAATCATAAATTTGGAAAGTAGCACTGAATTACAACTTATATCCAATTGTCTAAATTCCACTTTCTATTTTTATTTCATTTTTATTTGATATTAGTTATCAGAGTAAGGTCTCATTAGTGTAGTTAGGATATGCTCAACCTTCCTGCTTTCTACTTGAAAACTCATGGCAAGGAAATGTAATTTATTGTAATACACTTGATATTTAGTATCAAGTTTGGTGCATCATGTCTACACTTTAATTGCATGTGGAATATGTTTTAAGAAGCAAATGAAACACCTTGAAAAGGTGTTATCTTTACCCATCACAACCACCTTCAATACAGAAAAATATATTAAAATAAAATTTGAAAATATTTAAATGTATATATGCAGACCTCCTACTGTCCCACTAACCCAAAAAAACAATGAAGATAATTTGAACTAAAAGCCTCAGATACTAAATCATGTGCCAATGAAACATGTACTCACTTCATTAGACAGAAACTGTGAATTCTCAAAAGGAGAGATAAAAAGTGTATCCAAATACTGCTTTTTGCATTTTAATGCAAACTGAATCCCAGTTTTATAAGAGAATATGTTAGGAAATAAAGTATTTTTGTCCTGAGCCTGTATACATCATGCTCTGATGTCTGTACAGCATTTTCCCAGCTCAATCTCCACCCATTTTAAAGATCTGATTACGTTTTCAAGCAGCAGCTTGATTTAAGGTCAAGAAAGAATCTCTAACATGTTAATCAAACTGAATACTTACGGTCATATCTCAATGCTGACATTTAAAAGAAACTTCATGCAAATGAGATATGTGACTGTGTTACTAGAGAAGGCTATCAAATACTGAATACAGAAATAGAATGAAACTCATTTTATTGACTGAAGACCTTCATGTGCATCGTCTAAAGTGAAAATTAGTCTTAGATTTGTAAACTTTGAAGCATAGGAACCCTTGGGTATATGCTCCTTAGTGCATCCTGATATCTCTACTACATGAAAATTGAAAGTGTAACATGAAACAAAATTTCATGCTGTTGCATTTTCTGTTCTTGTAGACTCAGAAGTGAAGGGCTGACAAATTGAACAAATTTCTCTGATAACCCTGAAGATTGCCTTTTAAAATAAAAAAAATCTACATTACTTTATGATGGCTTCCTTTATAATATTTGGCTTTACTACTTTCCTCTAATCTGATTTTATTAAAAAGTAATATATTCTTCAATTCACAGGCCACCTCTTTCAATAAATACTTAATCAAATATGAAAGCTAACTTTCTTATTCCAGGAATGAATATGTACTGAAAATGAAAAGTTATTTGTAGTAGTCAAAAAAGGGCAACATTGGTGAAGAGGTGTAGTGTTATACATGGATTAAATAACTTTACATTGTCGAGGAATACACACAGCACAGGTATCTCAGTGCTCAGCTGCAGCAAGGAATGCAGATTGAGCGGTGGGTGATGGGAGCTGGAGGCAAAAGGCTATGAACTGGTACCAGCTCTGTACACAGCCAAGGGCCTGGGGACCCAACCAGGTGACTGAGAGACAAGCAGGAGCCTGTCCCTCAAACTTGCACCACCTTAGACTGTGAGGGTATAAAAGCAGGTTTTCACCCCCTCAGACTGTAAAGGTAAAAAAGATTAGGTTTCACTTTGCTTGTGGTCTGTTCTCAGAGGCACCCAGGTCAAGCTGTTGTTTCTCGTTGAACTATAATTAATTTAAAGGATCAAAATGTTTGAGACTCTGCTCTGGGAAACCTGAGGTTGAGCCCCTAAGGAAACCTGGTCTGACAGTGAGTGTGGGATGTGTGAGGAGTTGTAAGACCCCAAAACTAGCTCTACAAGGCTCTTAAAAGGGATTACTGTTTGTTATGTACTCTGAGTTAGACACAAAGAAAAGACATTGACAAGATGTTTTCAAGAGGTCGAAACAACAAAACCTTTACTGACGACTTCAGAAAATCAGAGAACTTTGGCAAAAGTTTAGATCAACATAAAGTCAACATAAAATATTTCACAAAGTATTAACTTAGCCCATTCAGCTTAGCAAACCCAAAACCCATCCAATTTTAAATTACTCAAAACTCTGAGGAGAGGGAATTGGAAGAAGATGAAAGAGTGAAAAGTTACAGATAGAAACAAATTCTGGACTTAGGGTCAAAAAGCAGCAATGACACTGCATTTGCTCTTTGATAAGACTGATCAAATTTCTTCGGTTAAAAGTTTGCAAAGTCTTGTATCTTCAGAAAAGGTGATTGCTGATAATATTCCTGTATCCCTTTTCTGTTGTCTAATCTTGCAGAAGACCTTCTGATGAATTCTTGTCTCTCACAGATGTCGGTGGTGACGAATAGCATGCAACAGCTCATAGACCTACTCAGTAGCAGAAATATTTCCCATGTCTGGAATCCAAGCCAGTTTCAGATAGAAGAGAAAATAATATAAACCAAATAGATACATATTCTTATTCAGGCACCTAGTGGAAGCATTTCATAAATTAAAATTCTTAATAAACCTAATTTCTCAGGCCAATATAATCAAGCATCTACCTTTCCTTTGAGCACACAGCCTTCTGTTTGTTGCTGTATATGGGCCAAGAAACTGCAGTAATTTCACGATTATAAGCCGCACCTGATTATAAGCCGCACTCCCCGGGAGCCGAGTAGACCATGGGATTTGTCCATAGATAAGCCGCACCTGAATATAAGCCGCACTGCTGGGGTAGGCTGGATTCTTCAATGAAAAAGGTGCGGCATATATTCGTGAAATTACTATACATTGAAGCCTCCTACACAGTCAATTAAACTAAGACCTAAGTTCAAATCTTTTTCAGTTCTTACCTCAAATTTTATAATTTTTATATGTTTTGATGGTCCTATAAGCAGGCAATAAAGAAGGTCTCTTTTTTCTCAAATTATGATTAATCTACTTCAAAGACAGTTGTTTTTAACTATGGCCATATTATCAGCAGTCAGTTACAGTAGGTGTTTGGCAATATTTTACCTTATTTAGGAATAATAGAAAATAAAAATTCAAGTAACATTAATGTCAGTTGCTTAAAAACATTTACAATAAAAATATTTTTCTATTTTATTGAGGTATTATTGCTTTTAAATAGAAGACTTTTACTCCTTCAGGAGTACAAAATATTATTTCTTAACAATATGGTTGTGATAGTTGGAATTAGAGACAGCATACAAAGAGAAATTGAGAGAAGCGTTGAACCTGTAGGGCTGTCAGAGGGTTCAGACTTAAATGTTAATTCTTTCTTCAATATACACTCACAGATATTATGCACAATTGGAGATTGAGAATGTGTATACACTGGATTTCAGCCTAATCAAATTATATGCATTTATTAGTTGTTGTTGAACCAAAGGAATTAGCTTGTGTTAAGATATATATATAAAAGAATTGTTTTAAAACAACAAAACCTATTTACCAGTAGATTTACACTTAAATCTCAACACAAAGTGTATTAATATGAGTAGGATGAGAGGAAGTTACCAAATAAGTTTTTGTAAAGATATTGCACTGAACACATAAGGAATAAGAAAGTCACCAAAAAAGAACCCCAGTATCATTAATAATAGATCTTTTTAGTAATGCAAGCAAAAATATTTTTATTATATTGAAAAATATAGTGCAGTCTATTGTTTTCCACTATCACAGAGCTTAAGAGAAGATAAATGCTATTATAGTCCTAATTTTAAAACTAGAAAGATTTGAAGGCAAAAAATAAATTCCACCACTAAAAAAATCACTAAAAAAAATATAAAATAAATTCCAGAAGTCACTCATTCTCTGGATGAATCTGATTTGCTCATCTGTAAATTTACAATGCAAAAATACTTCCTATAAATTTCTAAATTCATTAGAAGATGGCTAGCAAATTTCAAGTGTGTTTATCTATTTTCTCATTTTTCCAGTCAAAAAAAACAACAGAAATGCCATTGCAGATATGATGGAGGAAGTTAATTTAGAAGACAGAATCACTGGCAGACACACACTGAGGCTTTAAGGCAATATTACACAGATGGCTAACATAGCACCATCTAAACAGTTTAGACATGTTCTCACCAGGTCTACAAATTAATAACCAGAGTCATCATATATAGATGGTAGAAATGTGGGCCAATACTCCCATTTCACTCAATATATAGAATGACATCAAATCCTGTCTCTAATCAAATATCTGAAGTATTCTATCACCAGCATCCTTCTCCTTTTAACTGCCAAAAGCCTCATGTAATCTTAGACATTGTGATTTACAGTTTTAGAGGTTTTTTTGATAGATACTTATTCTGTGATTCTGTGAAAAGTCTGTATCTCCAAACCTGATCTTGGTATTTCATATATTTAATATAAAAAAGGCAGAAATATCTAATTTTTTTTTATCTGAGTGTACTAGTTTTGACTGGGACAGAGCAAGTTTTGTTCACAGTATCTAGCATGGGATTTGTGCTGAAAGGAGTGTTTATAAAGCAGGGATGTTTATTTATTGCTGAACAGTGCGTACACAGAGTCAAGCCCTTTTCTGCTTCTCTGTATCACCCCATCAGTGAGGAGGCTGAGCATGCACATGAAATTGGGACTGGGCACAGCTGGGACAGCTGACCCCCCACTGACCAAAGGGATGTTCCAGACTGCATGATATCATACTCAGTAATAAATGCAGAGAAAACAGGGACAAGACGTGGGTAGGAAACGATACAACACAGCAGAATACAACACAATACTACATGACTCAACACGACATGACATGACATGACATGACATGACATGACATGACATGACATGACATGACACAGCATGACATGGCGCACAACATTTAGAGATGTGGCATTCTAGTTCTCAAGTTATCATTTTCATGGAGATGACTGATTGTCTGTCTGAAACTAGTCAATTAATTCCTTCTACTGCTATGTTTGCATAAGAGGTTTTTGCTTTACCTATTAAACTGCCTGTATCTAACCCTGTAAGTTTTTTTTGTGTTTTAACCATTTCCATTCTCTCTCCCATTCCCCTTGCAGAGTAGCTGTGCTGTGCTTAGTTGTCAAGTGGAGTTGAACTGGAGCACCAGAAAAATTCTGAATTTGCTTATTTTTGTATACAAATGGCAATAACAAGATGTGCTAACAACAGTCAGAAATATCAATAGCTTTCAAAATACCAAGAGGAAATTCAGACTTGGTTCTATCAAATGGCAAAATCATCATTTGATATTACTTAAAAAATTAAAGTAAGCCTGCAAAAAAGCAAGCAATAATGAGTCAGAGCTCAAGCAATTAAACTATACTATCCATGCACATGCGCACAGATAGCTGAAAGAATGATATGTTGGTATATTTTATAGTTTCAATTTTTATAGTTGGATTTGGAATTTATATATTTTAATATGGAAATAACAGTTTCATATTAACAGCTGATGAATCAAAAATTATTTTATTCTCTAGATCCATACAAAAAGAAAGGTGAAGTAAATGGCTTTCCAAAAAGGCCTGGCTGCAGCTGCCCAGGTTTATGTGTCTAGCAAAGTGATTGTTTAAAACAAGGTGAAGTACATTGGGAGTCAACTATTAACCAAGAAAGTAAGATTTGGTAGAAAGAGCATCATGTTTGAAACTTTCTTGCTTTCATATTTCTTTCCTGTCTGAGCAGCATATCTGATATAAATACAGCTTTGCACTAAAGATGAACAATTTTGCTGCCTTAGGAACCAAACAGACTTTTCTTAATTGCTATAAGAGGCATATGATATTTACCTCAAACTTATTCCAAGATAATTAGAGGAACTTAGAACAGGTTCAACTGATTCACAGAATAATACTAGAAATGTAGAATGGTTTCTATGAACATCTAGTTCCAACCTCCCCACCATGGTCAGGGACATCTTCCATTAAACCAGGATGGTCAAAGCCTCATCCAGCTTGTCCTTGAATACTTCCAGGTTTGGATATCCATATCTTCTCTGGGCAACATGCTTCCTCAAGCCTTCTCTTCTTCAGGCTAGACAATCCCAATTCTCTTAGCCTTCCTTCATAGCAGAAGTGCTCCATTCCTTCAATCATCTTCGTGGCCCTCTTTTGGACTTCTTCCAATAGGTCAATGTTCTTCCTGCGCTGAGTACTCCAGACTTGGATGCAGCACTACAGGTGGGATCAGAAAAGTGGGGCAGAATCAAAGAATAACAGTCTCCTAGAAGATTTTTTTTTCAGTACTAGGTAGCAGCTGTCCTTCATGATAATTAAAACAAATAAAATAAATTTTAAAATTACAGACTTTAGTAGATTTAATTAGTTGTGCACCATTGCCACTGTCATCTTTGCAACTGTCATGCCAAACAATTTACACTATGACATGTCACTGGAAGTACACCATCAGCTAGATCAAATCCCCTGCACAACAAATTAAAGACAAAATTGCATTACAAAATTCTTTAAAATGTTATGACAAAGTATTCTAGAAATCAAAAAGGGATGATATAAAGACAAATAATTACTGCACAATTTTCCAAAAGGAGTGTAGAATTTTAAATCTTGAAGAGTTTAATGAAAACAGAATTTTTCATTAGGAAAAATCCCTAACTTTCTGACACAAAAAATTCAAACTGCTCCATTGACAACTGCTTTAGGATTGACTCTACCATCAACAGAGTACATGTTGTTTTACACACAAGGTAACACACATTAATTAGCTGATCTAACATTACAACTAACAGATGGGATGCATAAAACAGTGCCAACAACACTTCAGCAGTTCTTATTTAACACATTCACCTTTAGGAAAGTTATAAAGATTCAAGGATAATGTCATTACCTTTTCCTTTTATGTCTTCAAATGCCCTGCTTTGATACTGATGTTCAATTGAGACTGATGTTATTCAGGACACTGCCTTTTATTCTTCAGCCTAATTGGTAAATTATGCCTGCAGTGTAAAAATATTGGTTACTGAGACCAAAAAAACACATTTTAATATATTACTCTATTTAAACATATTTACCTAAGAACATTACTTTCCTATTCACATCAAATATAAATGTTTGTATAGACTTCAAATGCAGAAGGAAGTCTTGAGTGTAAATCTTTAATAGATTGTGCTTAGTCTACTGCCCCTTTAAAAAGTTTCTGATATTTTTTAAACAAAACATGCCATGATTTTTACTGGCAGCTATTGCTGCTTTACAGATGGTCAAGGACATATGTGGTTAAGATGGAATGAAGTGAATTAACAGAAATGTAGTAAAAGCTGTAAATAACTACTTTTCTCAAAAGCTTTACATAAATAGTAAGCTCTATGGATGATTTCCAAACATGTTTTCTGCATTAAAATATTTAGTAGAACAGTTAATGCAAACATTTAAATTTTAGAAAAGTAGGACTTTGGAAAATGCCTGGAAAAGCCTTGCAAACTATGATCTTCCCTATTGACTTTTAGGAAAATCAAATGCATAACATAAAACCTGGGGGTAGAGATCAGACTTCTCCTTCTGAACTTCCACCTGCAGACTAAATACATCTTTTTCCCGGGCTGCATATTCCAGCCCCGCTTGCCAAACTGACACAGCTGGACCAATGGAATGCTCCTATCCTTGCTTTTTTCTAACTGGAAAAAATATGACAGCATCACCAACCCCTTGCATCCAAACTACAGAATGGGCTGCTTGAATTACCACAGCCTTGCACGTGACCTTGCTATCAATGTAAGCAGCACACTGTATATGCAAGTCCTTGTAGTCTAAATGAAGAGTTCTTATTAGCTCCCTTGCTACAACGTTAATATTGATGCTTTGAATCACACAGAGTTAAAATCATACAAACAAAAACTGTCTAATATCTACCTCTTCCTCTGGTGATCTCTTTTGTTCCTCAACTGCCCCGCTGGGTTTTTTAAGGTAAATGACCAGACTAGGGGAGAAAGGTGTATAGATAGTCCTTTACATCCTGATCCCACAAGATTATATGATGAAAGATGGAACTATGTTTCTCCCATTTAGATTTCTTTACGCATGCAGATACATTTGTTTCAGAAATACATTTTCAGCATATTCAGCAATTGTCCAGTTTTTGCTACGTCTTAAATATTGTTTTAGACAAATTTGGTCCTGTTGAATCTACTCACAAATAGGTTCCAGTTCAAGATATCTTAAATTTTGTAGAAATGTGTTTACCTCATCCTGCAATTTAATCACAAGTTATAATAAATTGTGAAGAATGTTTCAGGATATTTTTTTATTGGTATCAACTTGTACTTAATTCATTTCCCTGAATTACTGCAATTAATTCACAACTATCATTGTTCTCCAAAACTGAATTTTTACTCTTATGCTCCTTTAACATGACAAAAGCAAAGCTGATTAAAAGTTTTATGTGCTTTTTAAAATGGGTTTTTTTATTAAGACATAGCACAACTGCAGGGATATAATAAACTAGTTATATTTAGTTGGTCCTGCATGTGGATTTCTGTCAAAAAAATGTAGGGGAATGAAATTTGAAATTGTTGCTACAGTTTATAAATGTTCATGAAATGCTTTATGAATCAGCTTTTTGAGAAATTCACCTCCTTTTCAAATACAGGACATTTTTTTCAACCTAAGAATTGCATGAGTGGAAGCATCAGTATTCCATTTGTCTGAAGAGCTCTTAAAATACCATTTAGAAATGTTAATTTAGGTAGAATTTCATCATTTATGTTGAGTTAAATAACTACTTTATATATTGATTTGGGTTTTACTCCTTTAATGCTCATCCCATTAATGAGGATTAAATAGCAGAGCATTTAAAAGAGAAAAGGAGGGAGTATAGACACTACTTGTCCTTCTTAATGGTAAAAATATGTTTATTTTAAAGTGTAAACTCTACTGTACAGCATTAATTTTGATTAGTGATTTAGATCATCTTGAGCAAAATTAAGAACCAAGGCAGATGATTAAGACATTTATTTATATTTTATGTCTTTTTCTTAATGAAAAAGTATATATAATTGGCCTGGAATGGAAGGCGATATAAATCAATAGGTATCATATATTAATTAAAGTCCCAGTTCAATTTTCTGTTATGACCTGATTCCTTATTTTAAAGTCCTGAAGTCACAAATCATTACAGATAAGCAGAATGTGCAGGACTTTTCCCAGTTCCAGCTGAAATTTATTTCTATTTGTGCAGGTTAGGCTTTCAAAAAGTATTTCTATATGAGGGCAGAATTTATCAAATTTTTCACAATTTCAGTGATTTCTGTGTGACGGATAGGTCTGCACTTCATACATCGACTGGAGGAAGAGAGCTTGAAATGGACAAAACTATTGGAGTTTACAATATATAGGTATAAACAACAAAATTTGGATCCCTTATGCTTTTACCAGTGAACACGCCATTATCTAAAATTTTGATTCACATTTTTCTGTATTATGGTTGCTAACTTCCTTTTTATTTAATGTATTTGATTTCTTCCAAATGGGATTATATCTAAAAAATAAACATATATTTTAGATACAAAAGATACAAAAGTACTTTTTTATAAATGCAAGAATTATGCACAGGAAAATTAACTACATATCTAAGGATGCATGGAAATATTTTCCAGATACATGGAAAACATTTCCTAGGTTTCCCGAGCATCCTGTTACCAAGGCAAAATGGTTACTAGAAATACAAAATAGTCTAGGAGAAATCGCCAGTTGCCTCAAGACCTAAACTTTAAATTCACAGAAAATTTGACCTTTAAGACCATATGTTTAGATCACATAATTCATGAAGCTCCAATACATAAGGATATAACTGCTTTAAACTGGATTTGAAGTTCATAACAGGCACCTCTCCCCAAACATATCTAAAGTCTGTAAGAATTTCCATTTTTCAAATGTGATAAATGCCCTGATTTTTACTTCACTAAAAATGTCAATTTGTTGTGTGAGACCTATTCTGACACCAAGATCCCAGAATGAGACCTTTCTCATTCAGAGTAGGAGGGAAAGCCCAGTACAAGGGGCAGTATTGCAGGGTTGGGG
>VRYO01002355.1:6873227-6902300 GCA_009812075.1 Sialia sialis
TATGCCATGCTTCTCTCTTTATTATGGCCTGAAACACATGGCCTGTCTTCATCTTTAGTCTAAACTATCTCACAAATAGCTGATGAAGCTTCTTATACTGAGCTTTAACATTTGACCCTGGTTTAATAGCTTAACAAAAAAACAAGCTAAAAAATCTTTGTGCACCAGACTAGGAGGTATGATTCCATCTAGAAACTATTAATGCCTTTCTAAAATTCCTACATTTATCTTCCTAGCTTCCTATGTATATGTTGATAGATTACCAAAAATTGATGAATACCTTGTGTTACTTCTGCATGTAAAAGCACTAGCTTACTGGTAATCAGATGAATCGTATGTGACACAACATAAAAGTTATAAAAATTAGGGTATTATCACATCCAAATCCTGTAATAAAATATTTTTATCTTTACACCTGAGCTACTGTGTCCTATCTGGAATCCTCTGTCCAGTCCTGGATTCAGAAGTAGAAGAGAGATGGAATTACTTGAAAGACTCCAGCCAAAGTGCACTTACACAAGAGACTGAAGCATCTTTCCAAATCAGAGATAAACATTAACTTGTACTTCTCTCACCCTTTGACAGCTACATAGCTAATAGTCTCCTATTGCCTTTAGTTCTGAACTCTGATTTGAAAAATAAATTTTAATTCACAATAGGATAAAATCTAGCATTAAATTATTGCTTCAAGACAGACATTATTAAAAATAATATGCAACCTTCTGTGTACTTTTAACACAATATGGAGGAAAGCAACATGATACCAATGCATTTGCAAGAACACATATTTCATGTATCATGTAGAATTTATATTCTATAATAGCAAAATATGCTATTATACATATTCCTTTTTTAATTTTCTTATAGCTTCAGAACCAAACTATTAGGGTAGGATGAAATATGGGTCCTGGGAAATAATAATAATTATAACTGAAGAAGCAACTGCACATTTTACCTACTAAATGTGCACAATTTTTATTGCATATTTGCAATTTAGAAATTTTTTTATATTCTTCTTCTGTGGCAATTGTATTTCATGTGCATTATATGCATGTGTACTCATAGCTGCCCCTGAAAATGTTCCTTGTGTTTATCCCAGTTGCTATTCCATAGTTACATCAATGTGAAAAACTTTACAAAAGCTCTTTATCTATATATATATGCTCTAACTGCTTTTAAAAAGGATAAATAATTTGCATATATTTAAGAAAAATAGGAAGATAGTGGAAAAAATTATAGTTAATGTTCTTCATCAAAGGAATGAAAAACCTTATGAGGCCAGAAGATTGTTTCATTTACTTTTTTCCCATCTTTCCAGCAAAAGTCAGATTGAGAAGAGCTATGACTGCTTTTTTAAATACATCGTTGGGTAACCACTTAGGAGGAAAGAAAAAGCTATAGAAGACAAAGCATATTGTTGGCATGAAAATGAATGTGTAAGCACTAACTAAGAAAAAAAATATGCTAGAAATAAGGGAAAAAAACTCTTTAGTCATCAAGGAAGTGATTCTCTGGAACATTCCAAGAACAATACCTGGTGACCCAGCAGAACACCCCTTATCCAGAGTCTTCACTTTTCATATGCTTAAAACATTGTGGGCTGCATTCTCACAGCCCTTCCCAACAGCTGCGACTTCTTGCTACATTAGCTAAATGTCACTTTAAAGAGTACAGAGGAATACAGGGGAAAAAGAATTCATTCTGTAAAAAGGTAAAATATATTTTTAGAATATAAAGCACTAAAGCTGAAAACTCCATTTTTATGGATTTCCAAACACAGTTTTTCAAGATTTTTAATTATTTTGCCAGTTTTTCAAAAGTAATGCTGTCCTTGAGGATTTGCCCTGCAGCTTTATAGCTATGATCCTTTCTTATTTACAACTGCCTTAAGCAGGTCACCTGGTAGCATAAATGGGTATGAAGCAGTGGTGGTATTTAGTCATTCCTAATAAGAATGCCGACCAGGAGATATGTATTCCAAGGGGTCAAGAGATGAGTTATGTTATGGAATACAGAGCATGGAAACCACAAGCTATCATTTAAGTTCTCAGCATTTCAGTGGAAAGAGTTGTGGATTATCAACAAGACTAATTATTCTGAAATGCTAATTTTGAGATCTCTGGCTGAGTTGTCAGTGTTACAGATGTATTTACCAGGACAAGGAATATGTTTGTGGATAAGAGAGAGGTTTATCCTCCGTACTATACCAGCCTCTGACAGGGCTGCATAGCTATTTAAACCTATGCATGAGTAGCTGACACACCAGTCTCCTCCTTATAAACAACGTTTCTTTCATCGTAATCACCACTATTCATCTTTGGTTTATTGCTTGCATATTTCTATATAAGAGGGCACATGGGCTCCAAGAGGATACTCAGAAAAAAAATATTGGAGGTTGCCTGAGCTAAGGCATCTACATAGAACGAGCACTGTAACATCTCATTCAGTCCCTCCACATAGGAAAGCACATTCCAAGGTCTGGAATGGAGTTATAGAGCCACTTGATACAGAGCTGCAACATCCCTCAACTCTTCACATAATCCAGGAAGGACAAAGGTTATATGAAAGCACCTTTTACTTCCACTCACACATTCCTCTCAAGAAATATGAAAAGAAAGTTAGCATCACATTTAGTTTCATCTAATGTACAATTTCTGCACATTTCATTCCCCGAGGTCATTTTCAAAGAATCCAATTTCCCCACCGTCACTACCTATGTACCATGTTTTTCAGACTATAAGGCACACTGAAAATCCTAAAATTTGATCAAAAACTGGAAGTGTGCCTCATAATCCCGCGTGCCTTATATAAGAACCTTGAATATTGAAGGGATTTCAAAACATTTTCTGTTTCACATTGTGCAGCAACAAACATAAAGCTCGCGATCGAATGACCGCGAGCAGGCACACACACGTCCCTCAGGTCCATCCCTCCCTGCCAGTAAACCCCACGATTGTGTGATTTCGTTAGTAATTTGTTTGTTTGTAAAATTTGCACACAGATCAATGTAGCAAAAAAAAAAGTTCACCTTATAATCCTGTGAACCTTATATATGAAAATAGTTTGGAAATTTCCCATTAACTGATACTGCGCCTTATAATCTGGTGCGCCTTATGGTTGCGAAAATACGGTATATTTTCAGATCTAGAAATACACAATAAGAACTGTAGTTGCAATTCTTAAATTAATTGGCATTCTTTCAAGTGCAATTATATCTAAAAATTGGCCTTTATTCTTGCCACACTGCTATTTAAAATGTCTGATTTTTTTTTTAATACACTGACCATATTCACTCATTTTAAATATCACTCTGACAGCTCTATACGAGAAAAATCACTGAGCTTGAGAGGTTCATTCAATTAATGGTTTTAACATTTAGAGTCATAAAAAGTAGATATTTTCCCTATACAAATTTAAATTGTTTGGGTCTTTTTCCTAATTAGGATGAAGTCAAGGGAAATAAAGAACTGAAAATATGCTTCATCCTTTATCTAGCTTGCTTTTGAAAATAGATATTTTCCTTATGTTCAGCTAACTTTAATTTACTCAAGCAAGATTACTCATTTCAGAGAACGGGGTTCCTGGGGAGGTCGCTTCTGTTTTTTCCAACTGACAGAAACAAAGTAAAAATATTGCTACTACTCATGATCTGGCAGTTGCTGGCAGTCTCTGTACTTTGATCAGATTAAACCTAAATGCACTATCTCTGTGCTTCTTGAGCCATTTTTGCATTAGATTATTGTTTTTTTTAAGAAAAAGAAGGAATCCTGAAGTCCTGGGTTTTGATTTTTTTTTCCCCTCTACCCAAGAGAATATTTTAATAGAAGCAGGAATTTAAACTGGAAGGCAATATTTTTAATGAGTTAAATTATTTCAAAATATAAAACTAAGAGATCTTTACAGACCTAAAATATAATTCAAATATTTTGTGGTTTTTTGTTGGGAAAAAAATTCCCGTTTGGTTTTATTTTTGAAAATGCAAGCAATGGGAATTTTTCTGAAATTAAAAAAAAAATAAACAGCTCAAAATAATTTGTATGACTAATGCTCAGCTATGCGCACAAAAAGTCCAAAGCCAGTAATTCTGCAAAGTGTAAACTGAAACATTTGCCTCATAAGTATGTTAGTTCCTCACAATATTAGAATTCTTCATCCTATAACAGCATATTACAAGCCTCCATAAAATTCCAATAAAGAGTGTCATAAGGGAGAAAATAATAAAGCCAAGATGAGTGATGGCCTTAAGCAGCATGCTGATATCCCTCTGCCTTTGCAGGGTAGAGGCAAACATATACACCAACAGATGAGAAGGAAACTGAAAGTTCTTGACACAGACGGTGCAGGTGGTATGGTAAGTTTAGATTAACATTTCCAAATACTCAGAAACTGAAAGAGAATGTATCTAGCATGCCAAAAGTTGTCACAGTTTTGTTTTACAATCTTCTTTTCTTAGTCTCTTTTTAAAGATGCTTTATTTTGGCATTTTTGTGACACATTGCCCAGCACAAAATTATTGTGATGGATATGTTGCTTTTAAGCATGGGGGTAAACGATAATTTTAATGGACAGTACATATGACATAAGAGATCATCAACAGAGCTTTAGTTTGGAGCAAATTATTCTGCATGATCCAGCAAGTACTAAGAAATTCAAATTTTATGTCTAGTGAAATGAAGTAACCTGAGGAAAGAACAAGAAAATATTTGAGATAGCAGGAGTATATTACCATGAAAAGGAAAACACTCTTAATTTACTAAAGGTGATTTATTAAATGTTCTGACAATTGTAGCATCCTTCTAACATACTAAATCTGCCTTCCAAATAACGTGTACAATGATGAACAAGAGGCGTGGAATGACTGGTTTTATTCCACGTGCCACCATTCTGTTTCTTCTTAAGTTAATTTGTTTAGGGACATAATGAAACTGTCCCAGCTGTCCTGTAATACAACAATTTAAAACCAGAATATCACTTTGCAGTTCCATAACACACGCTGTATTTGCTATAAAATTCTTAAACTCTTTCTTCTTGTAATCTTACTTAGTTCTCATTCTGAGTTGTTTAAATGAATTTACCCTAAGGCCCTCTAGCTTGCTTCAAAAAATCTCTACTGTTTCAGAGATTTTGATGGGGAAGTGGGAAAACTAAGATAGTAAGAATCATGAAACTTTTCTGTTCATCTACCTAGGAGCTAGCAGTACATGGGGTTTCTGTGATTAAGTATGCATATTCTCAGGAAATTTGTGTCTTGAGAAGCCATTGTCTTTCTTGAAAGCACTGATTTCACTGGATTCTATAATTTAATCATATTTAGCCATGTGACAAATATGCAGAAACTTTTCTTCATGATGATTCCAAGTGTAATGCCAAATAGTCCTATTTGGGATATTGTCCTTGTTCCAGCTAGGTCAGGGTTAATTCTTGCAGTAGTCAGGAGGTGCCATGGCTGTTACCTGGAGATTGTCCTATACCACCCCACATCATGGCCAGGGGTGGGGAGAAGGGGTCCCTTCTGGGTCCCTTCCAGTTTGGCACAGCATCATGGATGGGGACATCGGGTATTGTTGTTTCCATCTGAATAATTCACCTCTTTCTTGTACTGTGATTACTACTGTTGCTGCTACTCTTTCTTTTCTTATCTGTTCTTATCTGTTGTGTTTCCATTCAACTGTCCTCATCTCCACCCAAGATCCTTACCTTTCTGCCTCCAATTCTCCTGTCCAGCCCACTGCAAAGGAGGAGAGTGGGAGTGAGAGAGCAGTGCATGGTTTCATTGGGAACACGAAAGTGGAGAATACCATTCCTAAAACATAACAGAAATCTTCATGCTCAGAGAATGAAAGGGTCAAGAGGATGGGCTGCCTAACTGGCAAATATCTCAATACATACAGCTAAATTTTTCTTGAATAGTTTTCCAGAAAGTATCAAAAAGCCTTGTTTTAGAAAGTCAGCTAGTCTAACACAATTTCACTCTTAATTGTCTTTCATTCTTTAATTTTCTTTTTGACATGCCAACAAGAACAGGCTTCACATCCCAGATGATATGATTCAAGTAGTCTGACATTATGCCTTCAAGGATTTAAGTTGTCATGGACTTCACAAACTCGGAAAGAACAATTCAAATTGTCAATAGGCAGCAGAGAAAACAAACAATATTTAAATGTAGTAGAAAAAAATAAGATACAAAATGTAATATTTTTAAAAACAAACAAGCATATCAATTGTGGTGACAAAAATTGATTAATTATTTTAATGTGAAAAAGCATGCTGAGAACCAACACAAAGAGACAATGTTGTCAGTGTGAGGCATTACTCTTTCAAGTTTTATAATATTTGATAAGTTGTAAATGTTCAAGTCCTGGAATCATGCAATCATAAAAGTCAGTAGTTTTTAATTTATTTACTGTAAATTTAAGCTCTGAAGTTCTCATCATCATGAAAACAAGCTTCAAAAAAGGACTGAGGGTTAAAAATAAGATTTCTTTGAAAACAGACAGCAAGTTATAAGATCTAAACTTTTCTGTCATTTGGAGTGCCACGAAAATAAAATATTTTCAAGAATGTATGGACTTGCCTTACTGTGTTGAGTAAACTCAGTGATGCTAAGGAATTTTCCCCATCTGACCATACAGAATCCACACTGCCACTCTCTCACCACCTGAGCTGGGACCAAGGACGCCCCAAGCTTCACTCCCCACATTCACAGTCACCACAGATTCCCTTACCAGCTCAACCTCAGGTCTCCCATAGCAGATATCAAATCCTCCAAATAATTCAATCATAGTGCAAAAACTAGATAGCAAAGCACAGCTTGAGCCTCTCAGGAAAGACCCAGAACAAAGGAACGCCAGGGGTTTTTAACTCCCACAGTCTCAGGGACAGCAGTCTGAGATGTTCGGCTCCTGCCGTGTCTCCCAGTGTCCAGTCATCTGGCCGGGCTACAGGACCCTGTTCCCCTTTGTTATGCAAAGGTTGGCAGTTCCTGGCCCACAGAGCCAGGCCTGCAGCCCACACTGCAGCTGTTCCACAAGGCTACCTGCTCTGAATGGATTCTCCATCAATGTAAATACTAGAAAAAATCTTGCCAAGTGCCCTTACAGACAGGTGGGCTTGAGGTTCTGTGGAGCCTCAAGAAAAAGAGTAAGGTTAAATATGTGGATCTTCAAACTACCTGTCTCCTCCAGTATTCAGTTTCCCTCTTTTTCTCTGTTTAGTGGCTAAGTCCAGGCAAAACTTAGAAGATGAGGCTCTACACCTGTTTTTCACCAATCCTTCTCTATTTCATGAAACTCCTGAATGCAACTGCATGTAGTTAGCTGCGCTAGAGTACTGAAGAGATGTAAAAGTTCATTGTACTGAAACTAGCAGCAAAAAAGTGATGATCTACTGCAATAGAATAGGAAGCAATTTTTCCTTGCTTTGCAATTTTTAAGAAAAAGGATATATCACATAATATGTGATCACTCCAAATATTAAGTTTTACTGAATAGTGATTATGTTGATGTAGATAAAATATCCTCAAAAGTGGTTTAGTTTTGTATTATTTAGAAAATACCACAATTTGTCATAGAATAGCACATTCACTTCTAATTAAAAAATGTAATCAACTTGGAAACATCACTTTTAATCTAATGGTGTAATTGAGATAAGAGAAGGCATCACTGAATGTTTTTATTGTGAATGTATTCAACCTGTCACATTTAAAAACATTCTAACTCCAGAGAACATTTCACGTATGCAATAACTGCTGTCATTGCTTCTATTACTATTCAATTTTGTCTTATCAAAAATCTTACATAATATTTAGTTAAGATGTCAGTCCAAAGGTTACCCATAAAGAAATGCAAGAGGATTTGCATAATAATTACTCATCAATTCAACTGAAGAAATGATGAGTCTTTTAAAAACCTGAAAATTTTAATAAGGTTATAAATCCAACTTTGATAACAATATACTTGTGTTTTTCTTCTAAAGGTGCTCAAATAATCCTTTTAGAAGTAATAGTGCAGTATGCTCTTAGAAAATAAATCACCTGACCATAATAGTTCCAGTCTTGGGCTATTCTTTTACTTAATTAATAATGTCAATAATCCATGCTTCTGTATTATTCCCCTCCATTATTAATCATGTATTTCATAGGCATTATTATTTTAAATCTTCTAATACCCTGAGAGATGAGCAAATACTATTATTCCAGCTCAACATACAACAGAGAATTTAGGTACAGAAAGGTGAAATAACTTGCCTAACACAGTATGAATAAAGAAAACTATTAAGAAATCCAGAGTGATTTCCACTCCTAGAATTAGGATATATGTTTAAAATCATATAGTTTATATTTCTCCATGACATTTTTAGTTTGCTTTTGTTTTCATCAGTTGTTTTTTTAATAATTCTTTTTAATACTTCCTCTCTAAAGCCAGGGAGTTTAGAGTATTTGTAGTCTTAAACTAGAAAGATAAAATTCGTGCATCAAAACTCATTTCCAGAGGCCTAGACGTCAAGCACAGCAACGTGTTATTTAAGGCTCCAACAAAAAAAAAACAACAAAAAAGCAAACGAAAAAAAAACCTAAAATAATCCAACTCAGCAGAATTAAAATCAAATAATTTTTCTAATACTTTTTTCTTGATTAGGTCCTAAAGGTGAACTTTTGCATCCATACTCATGTGCCTTGCTTACACAAGCAACTTGACTTTTGCCAGCTAATTATATGAATAGTGTTTTTTCTTTAATTAACTGAAATTTAATAAAGCCTCAGAACAAATGAGCAGCTAGGTTATTTTTATGTGTGTAATTGGAGGGTTCTGGGCGGAACTTTAGGTTCCAGTTTTGAAAAATCTTATCCTATGTCTCCTGACTTATACTCCTGGCTTCAGGGAGCACTTTTCTTCTCAATATTTTCATTTATATTGCACTTGTCACCATAGCAAAGGAGGGCAAAATAAATTCCACAATAATTCGCCAAAAGCTGTGAGTTCTATTTTAAGATCAAGAGCAGTTGGTTCATTAGAAAGTATTGCTGTGTTAACTATATAGTCTAGAAACTGATGAAATTATTTTAACAGCAAAATTAACACTTTTGACACATAAAGTACAGGAAGCATAACAAGAGAAGAAGGTAAATAAAAACTGTAGTTGCTGAATCTGTAGATGCTTTGTGAGACCTGTGTTTCAATAGTCCTTCTTAATGGCTTTCTTTTTTCAAAAATTTCTCTGTCTAATTAAATTCATTTTTCCTTTCTACAGTGTAAACAAAACACATGTAAATTCAGCAGGTTGATGATAACCCCTTTGGCAGAATTTCTCAGCTTTGTGGTGTTCTTTAGCCTCAATATTCTTCCCAACCTTACTATAGTAAGCTTATGTGAAATGAGGAGCAGATAGCTTAATATTTTTGACCTCCAGCAGAAATTTGAATGGAAACTACAGAAGCTCAAGCCCAATTAAGCACTAATATAATTGTCTTCATATAGCAGAAATTGTCCTTTCACTGTAATACTTCTGCTTTATACTTGAGAGAAAGGACAAAAAGGAATAAGGAATGATTGCTTCAATGATCATATAGATCAAATATGAACTTTAACATACAAGCAAGCACATAACTAAAGGACTGTGCTCTTTGATTGACTCCTGGGCCTAGTATTGTCATAAATATAAGGTCAGTCACTTTTTCAGTGTCTGAACCAGACATTAATTTCTCCTTTATGAACTTACACTCCATGTGTGTAGTGCACAGAGTTAAACTTCATTTTTCTCTGTTTCCTGAATAATTGATACAGAGCCATTATCAAAACAGAAATCTTTCACAAAAGGTTTTCCAATTCAGCCCCTCCACAAGCAATTTGACCTGCACTTGCAAAATAGCAAGACAATTTGTAAACCATCAGGGTAATTTTCCCCTTTAATTTTTTTTAAAGACAATATACTCCCAATGAAAGCAGCAACATCTGGTAGTAAAAAAAATAATGATCTCTATATTAGAAACAATTATAATTCCTCAAAATCCATATTTTTAACTTGATTTTGCTTGGAAAAATATGCTGAACATAACAGTAGAAAGCAAGTTCAATTCCCACAATCAGTATTTAAATAGACTTTACTTAGGGATTTCATTGTTATCTTCTAGGGTTTTGAGGTGGGGTTTCCTTGCATTTTAGGAAATTATTTGCTGGTGGTGATATTCTGAAGCCATTTATTTGCTTTTTGGATGCACTTCTCAGTGAGATTAGAGCTTTTTCTCTTTTTTTCTTTTTCTTTTTTTTTTTTTTCTTTTTTTTATGTGGTAGGGACTATGTGGCCGTGAGTAGCAAGCTGTATTAGCTCAGATGTTTAGAGCATGGTGCTAATAACATCAAGGTCATCAGTTTGATCCCTTTCTGAGCCATTCACTTAAGAGTTAGACTCAATGAACATTGTGGGCCCCTTCCAACCCAGAATATTCTGTGAAACTGAACTGAAAACAAAGCGGCTGTCAGCAGGAAACCTTTCAAATAAATAGGGGGAAAGTACACTTGACTGACAGAAACATTTATCATCCTGGTTTGATCTTTTAGTTGTGTGCTTCTTCCTTCACATCATTCCATGTTCTGTTTTCATATTTTGCTTGCATTTGAAGAATTTTACACTTCCTCCAAGCTTGGTGTTTCACCAAAAGGAATAATGAAATATCATTATACCTCCATTTTACAAAAAATTCTACTTTCTCTGCATAAGCCTCAAAAAGGCCTTTTTGTCATGCTGCAATGTCACCATAAACTTGTAAAATCACCTACTACATAGGCATGCTTATGTAAGCCCAAAATGTCTTTCCAAGATATGCAGAGATACATTTTCCATAATGACCTCAGACAACAGAATTAAGCAATCTAACTTCTGTGAGAGATACCACAAAGGAAATTTTAAAACAACAATATTTAAGTGTTTTTAAATGTCCCTAAACCATTTTCTAACTATCTCATGTTCTAATTATACATACCTATTAGAATTCAAATAAGGATTTTGTTTTTGGCCATATATTTGTTTTTCTCATTTATGTTAACGTTTTCGCAGTAAAAATTATTGTGTGGAAAGGTAATACATAAAACAGCATCAGTAACAATAATTCTTGTATTCTGCTAAAGGCCAAATCACTGTCAAAATGGGATTTCATATTTCGATTTCCCCTTCTTTCAGATAAAAACCTATCCATTTCATTTCTGTAGCACATTTATTGTCATTTGTTACAGCTCGGCTGCGTGTGCTACTGATGCTCTTTAGGCATTATCTGTTACAGGAGTAACATCGTCAGCTACAATTGGGATATATGTGCACATGCTTATAAACTATTTTATTATGATTTAGCTATACTTCGCTCAGAATAAAAGGAAAATATAGAATATAGGATGACCTTAAAGATGTATCAAGAAACTGAACTAGATTTTAAAAAATTCATACATTTCTAAGTGCTTTTACCTTAAAAAAGAAAAAAAGCAGGCAGATTTTTATATAGCCATGTTTCCCCTGAGGGGATACTACTTATTAATAAGCCTTACTGTCTTTATCTTAATATTATGCGCAGATGATTCAATCAAATAAACATTATTGTACAAATATACAGGGAAGACATATTACAATCTCATATAATTTAAATACTGAAAAATTCTAGAAACAGAGGCTGTAGAAAAGAAAGTTTTGTTAAAAGATGTAGAATGCAATGAATATTGTTGGAATCCATTAATTAATTAGCAATTAATAATTTTAAATTGGATTTGGTTTCCTTTCTTCTTTGTATAATGTACCCATTTTTTTGCTATTTTTTATCAAGACTGATGGGGAAAGAATGGTAAAGGTAATAGCAGATGGACATGGCAATTTCAGATACTGTGAAAACAAGGAGAAGTCTGTCAGCTAGAACTGATCCGTCGCTATACTTCAGTCCAGTTGTAGTTTCTGTGTGCTGTAAATTTTTCTACTTGTATTAATACTGCTCTTCAGTATTGCCAGAAAAGCTCAAATTTGTTGAGATTCAGCATTTTTTAAATGTGGATAGATAAAGACAAAATCTGCTCACACTTTACCAGCTCTTACTTTCCCTTTGAACACAAAGTTACCTGCCAAAATGCATAAATAGCAAGAAGATGATTTTCATAACAACCTACTATCATTATGGAAGAAATCTGATGTATTTAAGACCTCATATAAACTACAGAGAGTGATTTTGACATGTTTTTTGTGAAAAAAACATCCCTTCACCTACTGCTGACATTAAGAGAAACAGCCTTTATCCTCTTCCATGTAATCAATATAAAAATATTGCTGCATGTCTTTTCCTGTGACCTACAGCAGATGCTCTTCACTCTGCAAACTTAATTAAGCTTGTCTCCAGTACCAGAAAGTCAAAACGCTGTCCTATATATATGTATATATATATGACTTATAGGTTTGTAATATTTTACTTCTTTTAAAATTTTAAAATATTTTACAGTGGTAACCCTTGGAGCCAATTCAGTCACAATATGCCAGGTAATCAAAAAACAACATTTAGTTACGAAACATGAACTGTAGAAATTAAGATAGGCTAATTAGTACGTCTGTTTGCACATGTTGACTTCTATGTAACAGGTATCTTGTAGCATCTCACTTTCTGAGTGAGAGGATGAGATTCAAGAAAGTCAAAAATGCAAGAATATTATCACAAGACTGTTACACTAACACTCTTCATTAATTTTTTTTCTAAATTATTCCTAAATATTTTTCTAAAATAAATATATAAATAAATGTGTTCTAAATTACTATAGCTTAGCAGCATTCCTCTGTCCTGAAGAAATGGTCAGTTGAAAACTAATCTACCAGCAAGAAAACTTCTATCTTCTACCCTGGCATTTTCAAAATATCTGTCATATTCACAAAATCTTGTATCTCTTGACAAGAGTGATCTTTTCCAAGACATGGTAGATGTCCTGCACAAACTCTACAACATCTGTCAACACCCTCTGTCAATATGCACAATGTAATTTGCATATTAATATCTCACATAATTACTATATCATTACCCATCTGAAATATCTACAAAGACAAAATTAACTGTCAGAGTTTCAATCCAAATAAACTCAAATCAAGAATCACTCAAAATTAACTCTTAAATGTGCCATCAGCAAGCAATAGTTTCTCTAAACAAAGAACCACAGCTGAGAACACAAAGATAGATTTATAGCCTGACAGTATTATCATAAGTTCCCTAAATAGTTCAATATACTTGAGTACCAAAATTGCTCTGTATGTAAGACACATAGATGACATTTTCATCATCTGAACTTAAACTTTGGAATTTCTCAATTCAACAGAAATTCAGTAATTATGATTCCCCTATGAAACTGTCTCTAGAAAACTTAGAATAATGACCCTTCAAAATATCCTACACCATATCAAACTCAGAACCTCAAAAATTATATATACATCAAAAGCTTAGAATTATAGATGAAAGGCAAGATTAACAATGCCAGGAAAAAGTGCACTGCACACAGTTAAGTACTGCAGAATTGACTCTAAAGTAGCCTTTGTGACTGCCAAAACATAATTAGGAATCACCCTGAACAGCTCCTTCAAAATGTCACCTAAGCACTTAACAGTAAGCAAGAAACTTAGAAAGACTATTAGGAGTTATCAGTAAATTCATACAGAACAAATAAGAAGATACGATCCCATTTTATACCAGTATAGTAGAATTTGGAAATGTCTAGGCAAGCCCAACAGAGATTATCAGAAGTGCTATTTTCTATGATGTTCTCATGGACCTGGCACTGACTGCATGGATTTTGTGGGTTCACATCGAGCTTATTGTTTCATCTACATTTCCATAGTCAGCCACAGCTGGCTACCTTTAGAGATGCAATATCAGTTCACAGAAAGTTTTGATCTAGTCTCATGTTTTACCTTCCTTCTTCATTGCTACTCAGCATTTCAAATTGGAGGGTAAAACTCCATATTGAAGTGGTGAAAGAATGACTTCTGCTTATTTATACAGATGATAAGAACAAAAAAAAAAAATCTCCTAATTTGAAAGCTTGAAATTATGGTTTTACAAATTAATAAAAATTAGTTTGGAAACTTAAAACAAACACATACTTAGCTATTTGTTTCAGAATCTTTTAGTCGATTCTCACAAAGGTTTAAATCCTTTCAAAAAAGGAAGTTTGCTAAAAAATATGAATACTAACTCAAGTCTCTATTTTTAAAATTATACTTCTATCATGAGTCTAAGAAATATGATCATTAGTATCTAGTATTCCTGTAACTCAAAATTGCTGTGTAGCTATAAAAAATATTAAAATATACTCAGATTTTTTTATGCTTTAGTTTCCAAATATATGCAGTAGTTAAGGCAGAAGAGTACAATGCCCATTTATTAACCTAAAACTTCCACAGCTGAACCCACTGAGATACATTGTTTGCAGTTGCCAGCATAATACCCCCAAATCCACAATTGAAAGCTATTCAGTTTTATTTAGTTGGTTTGTCAGATATTCCTTGATAAGAACTTACCATGAATATTTTACAAAGTATTTAGGGACATGGATTTCAATTTCAGCGTGACAATTTTCAGTTTGTATAATCTCAGTCATTCAGTAAGGTTTGTCCAGCCTTTGACATGTAGGATAGAACTAGACTTTCTAGTTACCTATTACTAGTAGTATACAATAGCTGGTATTTGGTTTTGATTTGTTAAACATTCATGTCGCAGTTTGAAATGGCCCTGTGTACACAGATATGATGTAGTGGTCCTACTCAGCCCCCCGGAGCCTCCCCTCTCCCCTCTGCCTCCTGCCAATGTGCCGAGCACCCCATTTCAGCAAATCCTGGGGCATGTCCTGCCTGCTCAGCGCACCTCAGTCCTACTGTGAGTACTCATAGCCTGCATGTTCCTGTCAGAAGCCTTCAGTCCTGCCCCGTCTTCAGCCCCATCTTTTGCTCCTGGCTGGGCTCCCTGGATGTCCCATTGGCCTTGTGCACCATTCTCTGTGACAGAGTCTGCGCCAACCTTGACTCCCACCTTACCTTTCTTATGGAGCGGCCAGCCCTCGCTGCTCCCTGGCACTGTCAGAAGGCAGTCAAAACACTTGCCAGAATTCTTTTTCTAGATTGTGACTCCAGGTACTGAAAGAGGAATAAACCCACCTAAGAACTATTTGCATTTACATTTTCAGTTTTGTCCTAATTCAGCTTACAAAACTAATCTTGGGTTTATTGAATTTCTCTCTTGATCTCAACTTGAAAAAATAAACCACTACCAAACAAAGAGCCACCAGATCAGTCACAGATTTATGTTCACCTCTATATGTTTACTTTCAGGAGAGATTATGCACTAATATGTACTTAATAATGCAGAATACACATGCACTGAAAATATGCAAACTCATATTCAAATATTAAACTATCTGAAGTCCTTGAAAAAAATATTAAGCATGTAAACAGGTGCCTAGAGGGGGTTTTTTGTGGAGCACATGTAGAAAACTATATTAATAGGCTCATATTAAAAAAAATCTTAATGTCAGCATTTTCTCTTTTTTTGTCTAGAAAACCCCTTTTGCAATTCCTACTGCATTTTTTATTTTCTCCTGAAAGAATTTCTCTAAATATTCTTTTAATTATACTTTTGATTTACCAAGTCCTACAAATCCACTGCATTCTCTGCAGTCGGTACTTACCCTTGTAATTCTGCACGTTACAATAAACAATATAAAATTTTTTTATTGCAGATACTGGAAGCACACAAGTTGAGAGTATGGAGATGGAAAAATAGCTCTTCCAGCATGTTTTTTAGGTAGCTCATGCTGTTCTCCAAAACATAGCATTTCTGCCTGCTTTCAAAGTCAAATGTAAGCAAAGCAGTTTTTACATTGTCTTTCATGTGATTCAGGCTGTAGTCTTTGTTGCTAGGCAGGTAAGCCAGTTTCCTCAGCCTTTACCTGGTCTAATCCAACAGTAACAGCAAAATATTTTAACTCAGCGTCTTCATTACAGGTAGCCTGATTTTAGTATTGTGCCTTTTACTAGTCTTTTCTTTGTACATAAGATACTTATCCCCACTAATATATCCAGAAAGACTTCCTGTCCTTACAAAACATAAACTGAGTAAATTTATCTCCAGCCTTCAGATAAAGTTATGAACCCAATTAACCCTCCATGCAAAAAGGAGGGGGGAAAAATAATTATTTTTTGGACATTAAGTATTGTTTGAATTTCTGTTTCTGGCTGGACAGAGTAGTCTCATTATTTCAACAGGAAGGCTTTGTTTAGCTTTAATTGTGTAGATAGCCAGTTTCCCTGGCCGCTATTGAAGGACTGCTAAAAATCCGCCAACATTTTAATTCCACAACAACTTTAGTTTAATAAAACCATTCACTATGATTTTAAAATTGAATTTTCATGGATTTGAATATTCTTACATTTTACCTCAAGCTTTAAAATTTTGCTAAACCATAGAAGTATAAAATTGGATGGATGAAGGAGGAATTGTTTCAAAATTAATTTCAAAATTATCACAAATTCCATTTGAGATAGATTTCTGATTTTCAGTATAATACTTCAACTCAGGGGAAAAACAGAAAAAAAAGCAACACCTTCCTTAAAATCAAATTCACTTTCTTAGAAACTGAGATGAAGAATTGGTGACTTTTCAGAGGAAAATGTATTTGCTGCTCTCAGTTCACTGTCTTTTGACGGGTTTTTAGTGTAGACTCTTGGTTTATTTTCACTTACAATGCACTATGCCAAATAAACAGGGAGTTTTAGTAGAGATTCATCAGTGGAATCCCACTTGAATTGTGCAGGGACACATGCTGTTCAGTATATTCATAAATTATCTAGGGAAGATGATGAATTGCAGTGTTAGTCTGCTGATGGTAGTAATTTAGTCCAGGTAGTGAAAATGAAACCTGAGCGTAATACTGCAAAGCATTTCATGCTATTGACTAAACCCTGCAGGAAATCCAAAGTTGGTAAGTGATGGGTGTGTGGAGGAAGCTGAGCCCCCAGCTCAGTGTGTGGAACATCAGAGGATTGTTCTGGTTGGCAGGTACCTCGGGAGGCACGGAGTTCAACCTCGTGCTCAGAGCAAGGTCTGCTGTGGGATCAGAGGTCAACCATGAGATCAGTTACTGGACTCACTACTGAGATCGTCCCATTGCTTTTCTGGCCTGTTAGATATTCAAGGCAGTACTCAGCGTTCTCTTGCTCCTCTTGGGATTCCAGAAGTGTGCTTCTTTTATCAAACAGTGTTGTTATTCAAAACTAATGTGTTATTCTGTAGTCAGAAGGGTCTGACACAGGAGAGTTTAAAGGAGGTACACCGCAACTTTTCCAAATGTTATATAGGATCTGCAGAATTTCATGCCACTATTTTCACATTTATATTTTGATATGAGGGAGAGTTTTGTCTTCTTTTTTATAAAATTTGATAATTCAGTAGTATAAAGCACATATTTGCTACTGGCTTTATTTCTATGAAATACTGTTTATTAGTCCAAGCACTTCTTTTGCAAATACATTTAAAGTCACTATGCATGGTGCCTAAATTTCTGTCAGGTCTCAAATAATAAGTTATTTTTTAGGAAATCCTACCTGATGAAATATCTGTAAATTAAGATACATAAAAGTGGAAAAGCTGAAAGGAGCTTTGATGTGACACAGAGTGAAACATTCCTATTTCTGCTTTCAGCAAACATACTGTCATTTCAGCAACTTCAATGAAAGTGGCAATAACCACTTGCATTAAAAACATATAAAATCAAAATTCACACCAGACTTTATATAAAACTAAGGGAATGATGTATGCAAATAAAAAAATACTTCAAAATGTGGAGTAAATGTTGCTTGGCAACAGAATATTTGACTAATGCTGAGGATGTCTATTTATGCAGTTATTAGAACAGTGCTCCCTATAAGCAGGAGGGAAATCACTGTAATAAAATGTGAACATCTCAATAATCATTATTTAAAAGTCACACACTCTTCTGTTGTTACTGACAAAACCCAAATAATTATGAAAATGCAGCAACCTTAAAATCACAGTCTACTTCCATTGAGATGCAACTGTATTCATGGCAGGTATGAAGGTGGACATTTTAGGAATTTTCTTTTCTTTTAGGTTTTAACTTGATAATTCAGTTTACAATAATACCTTAAATGACCAACAAATATTTGCTCTCCTCAGATGTAGTGCAAATAACTTGTCTTCCAAATTATCTCAAGATAAGGAAACTGAATAAATCCAATATTTTCTGTCCAGCACTTAATGTAAGATATATTTTTAGATCTCTACCCACAATTTACATTTAATTTCTAGGCAGAAACGAAGAAATTAGGTCATTTGCACTGTTGGAATATTTGCATTACTCTGAGAAGGTGCAGGATCACCAATAACTGATATGAACACTGGATGAAGCTCTGTTACAGGGCCAAATTCAAAACAAAACATTTTTAATGGACAATTTAATTAATTTTAAATTGCCTTAGCTCAGAAAGCAGAAAGACTTCAGTATACATTTTTGCAAGACATTTTACCTACTTTGCCTTCCAGAATTTAAGACAAAATTTTAGCCCAAGGGCACTGGGGTAGCTACCTAAGTAAAACTGATAAATTAGAATAGTTCTCCTAAAATGTATAATCTAAATTTACCTCCATAATAGTGAGCTTGTGTATTTCTAGCTGACTGGTTGAAATAACTAAATAGGATCCAATCAAAAAAGCAAAGAACATTTCCTCCCTTTGAGTATTTTAATTTCAGCTAAAAAATACAAAAGCTTCTTTGGCAATGAGGTTGTGCGTGACTTTTGAGTAATACACTTCTATGGAGTTGTAAGATACATCAAAAAGTAATGTGTTCCCACAAATGGTGAAAAGATGCTCTGTATACCATGACATAAATTTCAGGTGGGTTTTACTTGTACACTGTCACTGGACTAAGGATTGCTATCAGAAGTTATCTCTTTGAGTTTATGTTAGGAAATCTGGTTTGCACTTCTTCATATTTCTTCAATATTTCATCATATTTGTTTTGTTCATGTTTTAATTAGGCAGGGAAAACGTATTTAAATGCATTTCTGGAGAACTTCGCAATTGAGGACTGAAATAGAAAAGCCAGTCTTCTCTAATGCTACATCATCAAGTCTTCTAGAGTGATGCATACCTGATGTAAAGTATTGCAATACCTAGAAGCAGAAAGATCACTAAAAGCCAAAATTTTGATTTAATCTCTGATCTTCCTTCTTTCCTGTTGTAGGCCTATATTAGCCAGTGTTCAGTATTATTTTGATGCATTGCGGGTAGTTTTGGTGCTTCAGTTGTTAAGTGACCATATGTAAGTGCATGTATATACAGAACTCTCCAGTCACAGATTATATGCATCAGTCATTCCAATAGCTTCACTTCCAACATCAGGGGGGAAATGAAACCATCACAGGGAAAAGCAATAACCTGAGGTTGCAGCAAATGTTTTGCTCTAAATTCAGAACTTTCTTGTCACGTACACTATTCTCTTCTTTGAAAGAAGGAGGAATATTTTGCCTAGGAGTGCTACCCTCCTCCCTCCTTGGGTCATTTTTCAGGTGTTTCTAACCCTGCACAAAGAGTATCTGCCAGCAAGATAGTTTGAAATATAATGCAATTATTTACTGGCTGATACACACAGAGATATCTAGGGTTTAACAAGCCACCAGACTAGGGTCTAATATTCACTTTGGCATGATAAGACACCCAGTCTCCACTGGCCAGACAGGCACCAGCCTGGAGGGGAAGGGCCAGTTTCCACTGCCCCCAAACAGATCCTTTTTCACTGAAACTGCTTATTCCTCTCAGGTTTGATAACATTTCATGCTGATGTTCTTCCGCTTGAAACCTTGAGCTTCTTATCATCCAATCCCTAATCTATTCACAGTTTTGGCTTTCTCATCTTGCGTACCTCTACACCACAGAGTTCCTCTCAACTTAGCTGTTTCCTTGGGGTTCTGAGCCAAGGTTGTGAAGCTGTATCCTATCCATTCTGGGTGTTCACAGGCAGCCAAACCCTGTGGAGAGTGAGGAGGCTGTTCACACACAGAGCTGGGCACACGTGCCATTCAGTGCATGACCAGAGACAGTGGCAAAAGCAGGACTGACCCAAAAATCTGGAAAAACTGCACAGATTTCCAAAGTGACTCCACTTTCCTACCATCCAAATCCTTAAATCAGTCAACCCTACACAGCATTCTCCACCTTGCTACATCTACCCATGAACAACACGGAATCTCATTCAGAATCAGAGAAACAGCTTGCCCAAACCCTGGATTTTAGCATAGCAGATCTCTTACTGGATTCTATTATTTCTGTTTCAAATAGTGTCATGTGCAGTACAGCACCAGAGATTAAAGCCTGTATGGGAGAATATGGCTTCATTCCTTTCACTTCAGAGAAAAGACAGAAAATATTTTTGTTCTCTACCTCCCATATTGAAAAGATAGTTTGAAAGTATCTTTCATCTTTCCATCTTTTTAACTGCTAATAGGAAGCAAGGACAGGAACAAACGGAATTTTTTTTTTTTTTTACAGAGTTCTCAGTCATCTCTGAGATGACTACATATTTAGAGTTTCTGCAAGCAGCATAAACACATCACTGTATTCCTGATTAAAAATATTCTAGATAGCAGGTTATTATCTTCAAGTTAGTTCTGCAGTGTCCACTCTGGAAAACTCATTTAAGCCTGACTATGAGTTTAGTAGAGGGGAGGTGAATGGACCACATTTCCCAAATGAGTTTAAAACAATCACGTTAATTCCATCAGGTAATTTCCATGCTGATTCACCATAGCCAATACAGGTGAAAAATGAACACTCCATCCCAGATGCACTTGCTTGTCTCAGTTTGAGAATCAGAATGCTGTCCAGAGACTGAGGGAAATCACGCAGACATTGTGTAGTTAAATTGTGCTCACCAGACAGGGAGAAATTTTGCTTTTTTGCAGGAATATCTAAGACTCCAAATGAACTACTACAACAGACCAATTAATTTTCCATACCTTATCACTTCCCAGTTTTAGCAAATGCCAGACACTTCAGACAGAGACAATTTTGCAGATAGTACCTTCCCACAGGAAGGCAGCAACTTTAGCTCCTGTGTTTAGCTCTTTTTATAGACAATCAAATAATTATTGTATTACACTTTATTTTATGTACACCCAGTTAGGGTTGGTTTAGACATGAATAAGTGTTTATTGACTAAATCAATAGTCTTATCCATGTTACAGAGCACATAAAAGAGTTAAAAGAATAAAATACGTTGTTACATTAACCACTTGAAAAGAATGCTCAGGCTAAGCTTTAAGCTAACATTGCCTCATTAGGTTATATTCTGATTAAGAAATAGACAGGAACAGAAGGAAGTAATTTCTTAGAAAAAATTAGTCTTCCATTTCCTTTCCACACTTTAGATTAATTAGAATTTACCACTAAAAGACTCAGACAGTACAATTAAGTTTTACAGTAACCATATTAAGCTTTTTAAAAATTGAGCTTTGACTTCCCCATAAATCCCGGGGGTAGTTACAATCAAATTAGGCTTTTTCATCTGAAATAACAAAATAAGATACATAATATGCCACACAGTCTCTGGTACAGGAATCCAGCTAATCAAGAGGGTCACCAAGCATATTGCTACTTCAAAAATACAGCACTATTTCCATATATCTGGAAATAGCTCTCTACTGAGAATATACACCTGCATAAATTATTTCATGTGCCTTCTCCTTGATATCAGTACTGAGCTAGAGCAGAATCAACATTGCATGATAGATAAGTTATGGAGTGGATTCTGTGTCTTATCCCTTCCAGTTGTAACATGGCCACAAAATGGCCAAGTTGCTTCCATGTGCATTAGGTTAAATAGAATGCAAATAATTTCCCTCCTCTGATGTTCTATTCTGAATTCATTTCCAATAGCCTGCATGGTATTTTTAGTTGACAGGTCTGATCTTCATGGGCACAACTGTTATAATATACTGTATTTCACAGACAATATCCAAATTAATAACTCATTAACAGAATTATTTTAGCAACTTTGTAAATGATTTGGCTCAGTTATTTTTCTAAGAGAGTATTTTGGTTAAACACTGGGTTATTGACCAGACTAGATGAGAAAAGTCTATTTCATTGCTTCTGCTTAATATGTAGTGGGCTACAACATTTCTGAAATTAATTCATAAGAGTGCTAGAGTCTGTAGTAGAACTGGCCTCTGTAGCAGAAAATTCATTAAGAATTTTCTTTGAGAAAATTCATTAACCCCAAACAATTAATCCAAGGCAGCCAATAGGAAGCATTCCAAGTTCATGTGGAAGCCTACTTCCCTTTGGAAATTAGGTGACTTCATCTAGTGGTAAAAATTTTTATGTTCTTTGTGGAGCATTTTTGTCCACAAAGAAAGCAAGAAAAGTCAGATATTTTGTTCAAAATATGACCACAGAAAGATTGTGGGGATAATATGTCCTCAAACAGCATTCATCACTTCCAAACATGATAGCTAGATCTGCTTCTTTCTCTGATGAGGAATTACACACCCCACAGCAGAGTAATCTATTTTCCAGTTTAAATTTTTCAGAAGTAGAGAGTTTGGGGTTGAATACTCTCCTGTTATTCAATTAATGTTTTCTATTGAAGAAGTTATACAGTTAATATGAGCTCAGGCATAAAGATATGTGAGTGTATATTTTATTAGGCATGATACACCTGTGCACACCTGTTCATCTCAAGTGACTTGAGGTATGTCTCAGTGTGCCCAGAAACAAAACTTTAAGATACTGGACAAATGTATAAACATTGTAAAGTGACTTCGGCAGTGAGTTCTGCAACCTTGAAACAAAGCAATGGTTCTGGATTAGAAAAAGTAAATAGGGCTTCAGAGAGACAGTCTGCATGTTGAACAATCTCCAAGAAAACTATCAGGTGTCCTAAGTGCTATTTAGGTCCTATTTAAGCATTTAAATTTTGGTCTGGTTGTCTTGTTGGTTTCTTGTTTTAGTTTTGTTTGGGTTACGTTTTATTTTGAGAGGGGGAGTAGAGAACTGTTGGTTGCTTGCTGATCTTTTTTTCTTTTTTTTTTAAATACTGTATAATAGGTATTCTTGCGATGTTAGGCATGGAATGTTCTAGCAAATCAAGTGAATCACTTCCAGACTTTTGTCACCATACAATCTCACATGTACTGTGCTTCAGGTACTTTTCTTTTGTCTTCAGGTTATCAGAAAATAAGCACTCAAATCCTGTATTCCTTGAACCTCGGTTTGATATGCATGCTTCATAAACAATACTTATTGAAGTTGATTTTACTGCTACTGCAAATCAAATAATACCAGGACACAGCAAATGCAGGTTAGTTGCCTAAGAGCTGTTAATATAGATTTTTCAAAAAGTTCTTACAAAAGGACATTTTCTTGCAATTTGGATGCTAAATATGTTGAAGACAGACTGTTGCAAAGAAACTTTTCCGGAGCTGAGAGTGGGTGAATGAAGCACTGGTGGAATATAGCAGAGATTCAGTGTGCTCTGCTCCTCACAATGACATTACAGTCCAGACCTGACTGCGGTATACAGAAATATTTGCCCACTTCCATAATTTTGAACACAGTTTGACCCAGGCAACTCCCATTCTAAAAAAACATCAGCAAAACACATTGATAATTTGTATTAAAATGTAAAGAAAAAAATGTAATGCAATTTCTGTTTTGACAAATAAAATAAAGAATACATGCATTTCTCTTCTTATTCATATTAGTCTGAGTACTTGACACTTCATAGACTATGGATTGTTTTAAATAGTTAACATCTATTACCTGTGGAATTATATTTGTCTTACGGCATCTGACCCATATCGCATGCCTTGCAGTAGCTTTTTGCATTTCTCTAGCATCTGCAACAGGTGGAAATATATTATCAGCAATACTGCACCTTCAAAAGAACCATAAACAGGCACTTAGCAACTCAATGAAAGATCATATCGCTTTCTAGTGGACAGAATGCTTTACTTCATTAGATGATTGAATCTTCCTACATCCCATTTCAAATGTACTGCAACCAGTTGTGATGGTACCTTGTACTATCAATACATCTTTATTTTTCCATGGTCCTAAAGATTTGTAAAAAAAATTTCTGAAATAGCCTGTAAGTGAAATGGCTTATTGTGTTAGAGTAAGGTCTAACTTAGTTTTGTGGAAATAAAATAATTAAAACACATCCAATCAGGTGAGGGTTGTATGGAAAATAACTGTGAAATAAGTCTTGATTGTAGACTTCAGAGGGTTTTGCTGAACTACAGCAGGAAAGTAAGAGACTAAGTGAACCAGCCAATGGGAACTGAGGAAGGAATAAGATACATTCATTTTCAGTCAGGTCCCTATTGTGGCAGCATCTTGTTACTTTACTATTTCACCTGAATTATAATATCACCAAGCTGACACTGAAAAGGAATGAATTTGATCCCTAGTGTAACATCTAGCTAGATCCATCTAGCCAGCACATTTCAAAATCATGTCTGATTATTTAGTTGTTCAGTTTATTTCCACATCTCTAACATCACACAGATGCTACACCAGTATCACAGAAATTACTGAATGATTTCAGCAGTATCTCCAGGATTTATCACGTGCTCACACTGAATGTTAGTTATTACGGGTTCCTGGCAGAATTGAAAAAGCAGATTACATCTGTACATAGCAGACTGCAAAGGTAGAAAGTTTGGCGTTAAAAAGGCCTAAGCTTTATCACACACACAATAAATAAATAAATAAATAAATAAAACGTGTATGTGTGTGTACCTATATACATATATATATATATATATATATATGTTTATATATATATATGTATATATATATGTATTACATTCAATACTTACATTTTCATAAGGGATAGAAATGTTTAATATATCCACTGTCTCTAATCTCTTGCCATCAGTAAAGGACTAACTTCTAAGACATATCAGGACATCGCACTGTCCTGCTCAAAACAGAAACAGACAAAATCCATTGCTGTTCTCAGACTGACTTCCATTAGTTTTGACATTTTCCCATAAGGATACTGGAAAAAACTGTGTGCTGGTTTTTGATTCACAAAGCTCTTTAAACTTCTGTTGAGATGGACTGGATGTTGTGTTGGTTAAAATGCAACTGCTTGATTCACATAAATACACATAAATCGTTAGAATTTTGCTTTTTGTAAGTAAAAGTTTAATACTTGCCAAGCTTACTGGGTCTGGATAGGATGTAGTTCATTTTTTCCATAGCAGTCCACTTTTAAATTTGTAGCTATAACAGCCTTGATAATACCCCAAAGTCTAATATTGATGCCTAATATTGATGCCCACACAGTATCAAGGCCAACTATTTCTCATCCTGCCCACACAGAGAGCAGGCTAGTGGTAGGGAAGAGTTGGGTGGGGACAGAGCTGGGAGAGCTGAGCTAAATTGACCAGGGAGCTATTCCATGCTCTGTAATGTGTCATCCAGCAATGAAATTTGGGGAGTGAGCAAGCAGCTGGTGGGTGCTTAGCTCTGACTGGGTCAAACCCACTGCAAAGGGCTTTTATCTTTGCCCTATATTATGTATCCCTGTATTTCAACAGAGATGTTTACTAGGGAGATCTTATCATGTGATGACATTATACCCTACTCAAAACTCTGAAATTCTCAATTATTTTGTGGTAGACATACCATTTTACACATTAAGACCAGAAATTAAAAAGATTGAGAAATATACAGGAAGAAGAGATGCACACAGATTAGGTACCTAATACTGCCAAAGTGAAATCCTACCATCCTTAAAGCTAATGACAGCATTGAAATGGAGTTGAAAGAAGCCAGTATTTCAGCTGTGAAAATTCCCATCATTCTTATAATTCTATTCCAATCCTATTAGAAGCAGATAAATAGGGTGGAAATGTCATGTGTACTAATGCTAATTCCTGTGTCCTTGAAAAGTGAGAACAAGTAATTGTCTTGATTTCCAAGATGCATACTAGCCTTGGCAATATTGGGATTTAGTAATATATCGCCTGACACATGAAAGGACACAGAAAAATCTCTAATCAAGGCATCAGTATTCAAAGCTGAACTATCATCAAAATAGGATATTTTCATGTTGTATTTAAGTAGTATTATGTAAGTATTGTATAAGAAGGTCTTGGTGGCAGCTGAAATACTGGAAAAACATTTCATTGTTTGTGGAGGTAGGGCTTCATTCAACCTGCCCATTTTCCCCGTGATTTTTCTGGTTTTATAACAAGAGGTGCACAAATTATTGTGCTGCAAAGGTAGGGATAGTTTCAGGGCAAGATTTCTTTAGTTTATTATTTATAGTTTGCACTGTGGGACAGGAGAGAGAAGGAAAAAGGGAACTTGCATACTAAAATCAATATAAATAATAATAGCCTCTTACAAGACAAGCCTCAGGGGCTGAATATCTCTAGGTTCCTTTTTTTACATAAATGATCTCAGTGGATTATTGTTTCAATGTTTTGTGCTGTCAGTCACAGTCAGCTACCAGCTCTCTTTTTGGTCCCATGGAAATCTTCTCACTTCTGTGTGCCAAAATAAAGCAAAATTACATAGCAGCAGGTAGCCCATGGTGGCTTTCCTGAATGTCTTCAGCAGAACTGTATTACAGCAGAAGCAGTAATCCATGCTGCTCATGGCTTTTTCAGACACACATCCTGTCAGTCAATGCTGAAGCGGCCAAATATGTTTCTACATTATACCTAAACTTTCTCATTTTAGAGCAGCTTGGGGCTGGGGCTCAATTATTTGTCTTGTTTTATTTTCACTTATTTTTAGCAAGGAAAACACACTGAAAAGCAAAAAATACTCATTTGGGTTACAAGAACATTCATATTTGATAACCTTGCTGTCAGTTTAATACAAATGTGCATCAGAATTCTGCAGGATTGATATTAGATAAACCAAAGACATTCAGGTATGTCGGTATTTTCAAGATGTGTATATAATAACAACACTCGGTGCCTATATTTTTCTATAAATTTATTTTTTTCCAAGCATCCCACTTACTTCTGTTATTCTACTTACTGTTGTATTATGTGCTGAGAAAAATAGATGATTTTTGATAATTCTTTTTGTCATCATCATAATATTTTTTTCCTGTTATTCATCTTCATGTATCTACATAAATATTCAGCAAAAACACATTTAAATTGCTTTTGAAATGTTTATAATTTTCATAATTGTGTAAATATTTTCAGAGTACAATACCTTACATAAAATGAATTATATATATTTTTATAAAGTATTTTATTATAATTCTGTTTAATTAATTATTCCGTGGTTATAGAGAAAATATTACAGTCTCTGTATTTCTGCATTTTTATTTTACCATTTTACTAAAACAATAACATTTTTTGTAACCACAGGCATATTTTTCATTGAATACCTTTTGATTTTTTTTTTACCCCTTAACACTCAGAAAATTTTTGAACATAGGAAGAAAATTAATGAAGACGTCTGCATTTCCAGAATCTTAGAAAGAAGATGAACAATTGGCATTTGACTCATTTTTGACAAGTAAAAAGGTTTTTTCTCTCCAGGGATATTTTCCTAGTAACTATTCAGCTCATTGCAGATATTGTGGGTCATATGCAAGAGTGATGGTTTTACAAAACTGTCTCAAAAGAAATGGACAGAAAATAGAGATTTGACCAACATGAGAAAGATTGCTGAAAGACAAATTAAAAACCCCAGTCTTAGTGTATCACCCACCTGGGTGTATCCACACAATATTAATTTTTTAAGACTTCATCAGCTGGAGAACGGCTGGAATATCATGTCAGAAGCTACACAGTGAAACTAAAAAGTAGGCAATGGACCAGCATATCAAAGGCAAGTTGGTACTTTTGCTCACCAAAGCTATACAAATGCTAATGGAAATTGCAAGTAGTGCTTTAAAAACAAATGCAAAAGTATTAAAGCAACAGAAATCCTGAATGTGGATCAGAAACAAAGGATAGGAAAATGGGAGTTCTAGCCCTTAATTTTGGAGTGTTTAAAGATTTCTATTTTCCCTTCTTTCTTAAAACAGTCTCACATAGTGCTAGAAAATAAAAATAAAAAGGAAACAACCTGCTGATCATAGCTATGTGACAGACTCTGTGCTGTTTGATGTTTATATCCAGCATCTGATTTGGCAGAAATGCATGAGACTGGAAACACCCAATGCTTTTTCTGTCTCCATTATTATCATAACTCTTTATGCAAAGCATATTTTTCTAGGTATTTAGCATCTCTTCCATTTCCCGAAATGTTTTTCTTGTATACATTCTTCTATGCTACATTTGGTAGTCATGTCAGACTTTCTACATTGTTTATTCTAATCACAATTACTTATGTCACAAACCTTTCCTCTGCAGCACATTTTTTATTTTATGGTTATACAAGATGTCAAATTATTAATGCTACGTATTTCTTCACATTTATGAGAAATCTAGTTTGTGATGCACTGCACAATATCATGGAAGTTGTAAGTGTAGGCCAGTTGAAGACAAATGCTGTTTTTCTCTGGCTTAATGGTAATTTTAAAAGCAGGAAAAATAGCATTATTCTGTGATATTTTCAACCAAGCTAAAACTAATGACTGTTTCTCTAACTTAATTGAAGTGTGAGTTAATTGCCTTTCTTTTAATTTAAAACCCCTACTTACATCTTTAGCATAATAAAGATTTTATTCCATTGATTTTTTAGTCTTTAAACAAAAAGTGATGCTAACTTATCTTGTCCAAGGACCAGAATGTCAAAATCTCTTCTATTACAGTAATATTGCTATTATTTTCTGTACTTAGTATATTTTTTTTGTTTTGTTTATACTCTTACTGGTAAGTTGGTATAATTATGTCTTGTCACATTGTCATCTCATTTTCTAAATGTTTAACACTTCAGACTTTATCACATGGGAATTTAGGAGCAAGGCAGGTGCAAGAACAGATCCACCCCACTGGCTGAGAAGTGCTTTCAAAAATGGTGGAGCTGAAGTTTCTAATTTATCACACACACAGACATTTACACACATG
>VRYO01002355.1:6910782-6957976 GCA_009812075.1 Sialia sialis
GACCGGAAGGCAGCATGTTGGGTTCATGGGAATGCAACAGAGAGGAAAATGGAGACAGATCCAGCTGCTACAAGGTCTCTTAAATCTAAACAGTCCAACAGAGATTAACACCGATATTATTTATCCTTTTAACCCAATAACCAAACTCCCATTACCCTCAGTGTGGCACTAACTGTCCAGTCAGAAACTACTACCTGAAATCATGAAGAAGGAAGATGAGCACCAAAAGAGACACCATCCAAAATCCTCCATGTTGTCCCATACCCATTACTGTATTATAAAAACCTCAAATTTAAAACCCTTCACCATGTGAAAGCACACACTTCTCTTTAACTACACACTCATGATTTTAACTTCATCACTCAAATTTGGAAGCCTTCTCCAAGCCTCAGATCAAAAGCAGTGTTCTCCAGGGGTCAGTGCCAGAAAGCACAGAAAGCTCAAAAATCCCAGGTTTCTGGTATCCAACAAAAGGGTTGTTAAGCAATGGAACAGAATGCGCAGGTAAGTGGGAAGGTCACCATAGCTGAAAGTATTTAAAGGATGTGTAGATGTAGCACTTGGGCACACACATAGTTTAATTTGAAGATGGAAGTGTTAGGTTAATAGCTGGATTCGGGGATGATTCTGTGAGTCTGTGATTCCTAACTCAGTGAATCTAAGCTTCTTTCACATTTCCTTAATATGACTGCCCTATTAATCAGAGTCAGGTTTTACACTCCAGAAAATGTGTAGGCTGTAGATATGCATGGATTCTACATCAAAGGCAGAGGAGGGAAATATAAATCTCCTAAATTCTTCAAGTATGCATACAGTTTTTTTTCCCACTACTACTAAGTTTGGTTCAAAAATTGCATGCTGGTCTCATTCTGAATTTTTAATTATACTATAATTTAAAGTTGCATTTAATGCATTGTTTCACAGTGGCAGAAGTAGAGATCCACAGTTCTCAACTATTTTTAGATTCAATTATTTGCTAACCACTATTTTAAAAGGGTTTGTTTTATTAAAGAATCTCAAGAAAAATCCTCAAGAAAAAAAACGGGAATTTCTTTAAATGAATCTCAAAGATCTAGCTAGGTCAGAAACAGATTCTGAACAGCAAATGCCTATTCATCTTAGCTACACATTAGCCTTTATTTTTTAATATTCTGTCATATAAGACATTGTCATATAATATATGTCATATAATACATTGCTCCTCTGTATTTTCTCTAACCTTAACTTCCGTTACCTGTGACACTGCTTGATCCCTTCCCCCTGAAACCAAGCATAGGATGACGCTTAGCAGCATGGAGCAGAACAGCATCAGTCCTGCTATGCACCATTCTCAGCTGGGAGTCAGAAGCAGTATGAAGAAAATAGACCTGTGCAGAGCTCACACCCATTTGAGCTGCAATGTAGAAATTTAAAAGACTATTTTCTACCTGGAGCGTATTTTCTGGCAGCACAAGAAAAGTACCAGCACAATTAAGCACATTCTCTATTCTGACACATTCCACTGGTGAATACCTAGCACAAAACCAGCAAGAAAACAAAATACACTGGAAGGAAAACTCATCCAAGCAGACCCCAATCTTAACAGAAAGACAGTCAATATGACCACTGCCTCCAACGTGCAACTGATCCCTAACTGCAGTGTTTGTTATGATAAACCATCTGGCTGCAAGGAATAAGCTCTTCTGAGAGACAGAGAAGGCTGTGAGCTTCTACTCCCTAGTCAGCCTGGTGTTTGCTCCTTCCCAGCTGGAGCACAAGACTCGCCAGAGACCCAGCTGCGACATATCAGACAAAGGCTAGGAAGCCAAGTCAAACACACTCAGTGGGAGTGGATGAATCTACTGTAATTATTGGCAAACTATTCGGCCTTTCACCTGTGTATGCTTGAAGTCTGTCCATGATTCAACATTCCTAGGGTCAAGCCTGAGGAATTTAATGTTTCTTTTAATACTGTTAGTGCCTGAACAGATACTGAACAGTTTAGGTGTGGTTTAGATTATTTTATGATATTTTCTCTTACAGAGTCTGCAAAATCTAATTTTTACTAGCTTGTGTGGAACCAAGCTGTACCATTCTTTAATTGATAATTTTTCTCTGTGTTTCCTTAACGTGGACTAATTCTGCCTCTATCTATTTTAACAATCTCCAGGATTTAACCGTGCTTTATCAGGCAGATATATTAAGTAGATGCTTAGAAAAGTTTGTGATATTTATAAAGAACAACATGCACTTTTTTATTCTCTTCATGATGCCATAGCACTTATTAAGTACTTATTAATTACACACGTAATTACTTGTCAAAAACCAATGGATTTGCAAAGAATGAACTTCCCAAAAATCCAAATTTAGAAAGGTGTTTGTCTTCCAAATTTTATTTTTAAAATCCTGTAAAACAGTTCACAGTTCCCCTGTTTCTTCATCCATAAACAATAAACACCACAATTATTCCCCCAATAGTCCCTCAGTCACTGACTTGCTTTTGGCTCATTATTTTATTAGACTAAATATTTAAAGCTGACAATAATCTGCTATCAATAATTTCTTAGAAAGTAGAGATTTAATAGCATAATTTTTTAGTATTTTGTAGTATAGTTTGTATTACCAAGACCTTTGTTTTCCAGCGTGAGCCTTCCTTATATTTGTTGCCTAATAGGAGAACATCCATACATCTAACAGACTCCAACATATTTTTCCAACAAAAATTGCTTGCAGCTCACATCTGAGATCCAGTAGGGGTAAAGAAAAGAGCTAAAAAAAATCTCTTATCATTCTGTTGGCTGTTACAAATAATAACACATGCAAATCATAATACTCCCTTTGGAAGAAAACATGTAGATTATTTCAGTTTTTGGCAACTACTGCAATACCTCAAATGAGAGTTTAGTACTGGAAATGCTCATGACCATGAGCTATCACTTCACACAATCCTAGAAGATGCTTTCTACCTACTCAGTAAATACAGATAATGAGATTTGTAATATATGCACCATTTCAATGCTGCTTTGAATTTTTTTGAATGCTCTTGTTTGCTAGCAGGTAGCCTAATGAATGTGAGTGTGCCAGGTCCACTTGATCTCCAGGTGCTGCATTCTTTTACCAGATTTCTTTTTCTCTGACCAGAAATTTAAGAAAAAATAAATCAACATCTTAATCCCACGTCAGGCTATAGAATGCATCATGATGTTTACATAATCTTGGCACATGTGCAAAAAAACTAAATAATCCATGACTGAATTAATTAATGTGTCAATATATCTTGAGGTCAGTAAGGGCCCTCTGTGGTACTAGAAATTCACATTGAGAGCCAGGGCCAAGATTTTGTCTCCTTTATGTGCCTGCAAAAGAAAGGTTGTGTTTTCTACTCTTAAAAAAGGTTTGCTCTTGTCTTTGGAAAAATGTCAAAACCTGAAATCACACCTATGCAGAGAAACACAAACATGAGCCAGAACAGGAGCAGACTTACCTTCTAAGGATCTATTAGATGTCAGTTCAAGCCTGAAACCTATGGCCACTTCTTCGGCGGGCCAGGCAGATTTCAGAAATGTGTATACATTCCCAACCATGCCTGCCGTGGAAGATTTTTTTTTTTTTTTCAGATTGGTGCATAAAGGTAAGCTCATTTTGTGAGTAGTAAAAAAATTATATCACATACAACCTGGAAAAAATAAGGTGAAAAATATGCAGTATGGTTTAGATAATAAAATATACTGTTTTGTGTTGCTTTTATGTATTTGTAAAAGGCAAGAGTGATACTATTTACTTATTATACATATGCATTACAAATGTATAAAAGGTTTCTACCTGAACAAGATTGAAAAAATACTCCAGAAATGTACACATAATAAAAACCCTTTATTAAGCCTCTAGAAGAAATTTAAAAGAATTTTGAAAACTCAGACACTGCAGAACACATTAATTCCTATTGCTAAAGTCATAGCCCTGAGTCTCCTGGTGAAGTCTTTCCAACTCACTAGGCCATACCTGTCACTACAGAGACAAACAGCTTCTTGATGATATATTCTGAAGTGCTAAAGCTAAAAATAAATACAATATGCTCATTTCAAACCTCTATGGTTGAGAATTTCTTGTGCAGGTTATACTCAGTTTTCTCAGTATCTCCCATGGAAATTAGTTCAAGTAGAGTGAGTTTAAGACGAGGCAACAATTTCAGAATAATTAACGGCTCTCAATATTGAATGGCAATGATACATTATGAACAAAAGGACATGCTCCTTCTCCCTGAGTCCTTCAGTGGCTCATGAAATAGAAGATGTTTTGCAAATGAGCAGAGAACAACAGGTGCAAGCAGATAAGAAATATAAAAGAAGTACTGCATTCGAAAGCTAGGGACACATTGCAGCATGACAAGAGCAAAGCAAGTGAAGTTATGTAATTCTGCTTATTTTCTGTCACCAATACCAAGATGTATCAGAACATGATTCTGCCTTCAATCTATTCTTCATAAGCAGAAAATGTTCCAAGAACTTTTGTGTCCTTTTTATACCAATGACTGATTAAATCCTAGAGAAACTACAAACACTAAATTCTCAGGGGTCAAGTAATCTGCCTAGCTTTAACCCTTTGCACACTTCTTGATATAGGAAAAAACAGTAATGGCTTCCACATTTGTAGCCATTTTTCTTCAAGAAAAAGGCATGTATAAAAACTCATCCTAAAATAAGCAAAGAAGTATGATCCTCCATTAGACCTTAGTCATTAAATGGATTTTTTTGTCCTTCCATACCATGAATCTACTGTGTGCAACTAACCATCTATTTTATTTGACAGCTGTTGAATTTAATAAAACTTGCTTGTGATTCATTATTCATATTCTTCAACACACTCAGAGGTAAATTCCAATGAAGCTCAAAGACTGATCTGAATAGTTGCTGAAAAAACATTTCATAGTACAGGAGCATGTAGAACATTTTTAGATAAATTGGATTCTATGCTATTATAATGTCCTTAAAAAGACTTCAAGAATTATGCAACAGTGTCATCCAACATCATTATCTTCAGAGGAAAAGTTAAAGGCCAGTGTATGACAGCTCAAACTGATTTGCTGCAGTATCAGACTAAAACCCCACAGAGGACTGGCAAGGGATTCTAGAAACCCAAATTGTAAGAAGCACCTTATCAATCAGAATTAGAAAGTGATGAGGAAGGAAGCAACTCCTGTGAAACTAAACAAGCTCTCTATACTCATTGTTCACAGTATGAAGTGGTGCAGAAAACTTAACATAATTGTTTTGCCTGTTTTGTCTTTTTCAAGTCTTTTCTGTGTATGAAATATCTGGCTTTAGCCAGTATTTTCTGTGCGGAATCTGTAACCATATGCAATCTGTAACCACGTATGCACAGAGTGGTATCTCATGATTCTGCCAATGGAAGCCTCTAGAGAAATATAATTCTGTTCATGTTCCCATGATTGTCATGCTTAAAGGATAAGAATGTTAAGATCTCTTTAAAGGACTGCAGATTTTTTTTTTTTAACATTCATAGGCCTCAGGTTTATAACATGCTCAGTAATTTCTTCAATACCCAGGATAATTTCTGTGTGTACTCTCCAAACATGCATGTCTGACCTCACTTATAAATATAAAAGTTTTATCCTCTTTCATCATAAATATGGATGAGCATATGACTCAGTTCAATCTTTGAACAAAAGTCTCCATTATTGCTTCCTGCATCTATGGATGAATCACGGCCCTCACTCTTCCTTTGCATTGGACAATGAAGACTGGGAATAGCATTTAGCCTGTTTAATGGTCTAAGAATAAGGAAAAACTTAACTTTTGCAAAATCATGGAGTTGCAATTTGCTGAATCATTACCTTGAGTAGGGTAAAGAAACATGAGCAATGCACACAATGGAAGCCTGGAGACTACAGCACCAAAAAATCACTGTATGCAATTTATGCAGATTACTGTATCTAAGTAGTTTTAATAGTATTACGTGATACCCACATATAACAAAATAAAAATTATAAATTATGTAAAATTTGTCTTTTTAATGTCTATGAACCCATTCTTTATGAAGAAGTTACCCAATTGTAATTGTATGAGAAATATTTGTATATGCAATTGTACCTACTTATCTATAACAATATTTCTATTATAAGCACAAGTCAGCAGAAGAGTTAAAAATGCTTCTAAATACTTCACAGAGAATTTGGTTCTTTGTCTATTGGAAATCTATTCTGTGTGACTTCCTTAGTGCTACTCAATCCCTGGTTGCTCTTAGATAACTGTCCTCTGCCTGTGGTGCAAAAAAAGTATTTTAATTGAGTTTAAAATGCATCTGTAGGCTGATAGTCTGAATTCCCAGACATATAGCCTAAAGAAGCATTGTCGGGTGAATACCTGCACTGTCAAAATCACTTTTATGCTGCTTCAGATCTCATCTTTAAGATTAAAAAAAAAAAAAAAATTAAAAAATCTACGATTCACATGGATTTGTGAATGAACCAACTTTGAATTACTTTGGAAATCATTCTGTTTACAATCAATTGAAAGTTCAGTGTACAGAGCAATGCTGCAAAACCCAGCATTCTGTGATCATATATTACCATTAATCAGCACTAGATCATATGCTTCAAAGAATGAAACATATTTCAAATAAGATAAGGTCTGTCAAGTAATGATGAAATTGTAGGTGGATAATAGTAACTAGGTATTTTGGAACAAATTTTTTACTTATATTGTTAAAACATGCACAGAGTCATTAATCTTCACTAGCTCTGAGTTATTGCAATACCTGTTCCATTATGAGAAAAGGGGGGATTTTTGCCAATCACAATGTCACATGCAACAATTCATTTGGTCAATTTAATTATGGACACACCTTAATTTTGGGAGTCATAATAAGATCAAATTATAATCATAGACTAGTCATAATTATTTCTAAATAGTTCTCATTTAAATTAAAAATTCATTAAGCTGACTTAGATGGGCATTTTGTGTGAGGTACTTTTGCTTAATAATGAATCAAATACTTTGATACTGAGAAAGACTCAACAGTTATTTCAGAAATTACATGTTTCCTTTTACAGAACATGTTATCAAAAACAAATTGTCAGCATAGTGGTAAATATCAAGAACCTCAAGCAGACATTTACAAAAAGGTACTTGTGATTTTTCCAGAAAAAAAAAAAAAGCCTTTAAGAGAGAAGAATGGAAAACAGAAAAAAATCTAGATTCTCTTTGATCACAGTCTAGGTTTTAGCCACAGTCTGGGTTAGTATTTCTAACATAAGGGCAATCATTAAAGGCACATCATTAAAAACATTTTTATTATTACATTATGTTATGCTTAAATATTTTACCTTACCTTATGTTACATGTTTACAATGTCCCATAGAGCAGCATTTATTTGTTTAAGCTTGAGACAAAAAAATAACCTTTAAACTAAAGAAGCTATCAAAAATACATATATTTTGTTGGTATAGGTATATTTTCTTAATGGAAGTGTCTACTCATATAAACTGTACATATAAAGCTGTAGCAGTGAAAAAACTATTACAGAAAGTGTTATTAGTCAAAGAAATAATACAGTAATCAAAATTTCTAAACATGTTGAAGGGCATCTCTGATGATTTCTGGAACTAGATAGGAAAAGGTATAGATAGATTATGTTGGTTTAGAAATTAAATTGCCTGAAGAAATTCTGGAAGGTCTCTAATGAATGAGAAAGTATTGCATGCTCTTTGATTTAATTCAAGCAGGCAGAAGTAGCTATCTGTAAGTGTTTATAGAGAATATTATTACTATTTGCTCTGGAGACAGACTGAAAGTACAAGGATCAATTTTGTATTGATGAATTCAAAGGATGTCTAGTAACTACCCTTTCCTTCAATGGCAACATAATTATTTGCTCATGTTGAGAATAGTGTTTCTTTTAATCTTATCATGGAAGTTGGTCTAAGCATGAGCTTATAAGTCTGGTTGCATGTGATTTAGGTCATTATAATGTCTTTCATAAATTTACAGAAGGAAAAGTTTCGCTTAGGCTGAAGCCTTCAGATGGAGTAGATTTTGGCCAGGAAATGTGTTTTCCTGCTTCTGAAAGTTTCTGGAGGTAAAATCAAATCCTCTAAAACCCAAACTGAAAATCAAAGAAATATTTCAATAAGAATAGTAAAATTAAGGACCCCTTTCCATAAAATACTCTTTTAATCTATTTGAATCTCAATGTGTAAATTCTGGACAGTTATCACAAAATATACAAGAAACTATAGATCTTAAAATATTAACATTTCTCTAGGTTCTGTGCTTTTAAGACACATTAGATTTACTTTGAACTTACACCCAAATCACTAATAATAGAAGTAAAAAATAATGGTAATTGGGAAATGAGAATGGATTGAAGATTTAAAAGGTCCAGGTAAAATGATAGTGGAGACAGTGATTAATCATTTCTCCTTTCCAAATTGGTAATTTTCTCTCTGTTTCCAAAAGCAGTGCTGCCTGAATGAGACCTTTGCTCATAGACTTGCAGAATGGTTAAGTCTGGGACAAAGTTCTGGAGCTCATCTGATCCAAACTTCTTTCTCAGACCACCTAGAACTAGCTACTCAGAACCATGTCCAGATGCTCTTACAGACTCTCCAGCAATGGAGACTCCAGTCTCTCAACTCAGTGCCAGTGCTCTGTCAACCTTATAATAAAAAGGTGTTTCTTGAAGTTCCTTCTGTGTTTCAGTCTTTTTCCATTGCCTCTGTTTCTGCCACTGAGCACGACTGAAAAGAGCCTAGCTCTGTTCTCCCTAAACCTTCCCTTCTGGTATTTATACACATTGATGAGATTTCTCCAAGCCTTCTCTTCTCCAGGATGAATAGTCCTAATTCTCTCAACCTTTCCTCATAGATTAGATACTCCAGGAACATTTTTAGTTGAACTTCGGTGGATTATGTCTCATGTGTCTCTTTTTTCTGGAGACCCCAGAACTGGATGCAGTAGTCCAGGTGCAGAGTTATTAATAGCAATTTCACTTCCACTGTTATAAATGCTCCAGGAGGAGAGCATATCTGACAGAACTTTCAGACTTTCTACCATTATCAGCTCATCCAGCAGCCACAGGTTTGTACCATCCCATTCTTTTCTGTTCAGAACTCAAATGGACATGAAGCAGTGGAACAGGAGAGGTGAAGCATCCAGTGTTGGGCTTGTGTGCTAGAAGGGCAGTTCCAGATTTGGTATACCAGTAGTGTCATTACCTGTCTGACCAGCATAGCAAATCTTGCATTGCCCTGTGCTGCTGAGCCTGGCTAACTGCACAACTGGATCTGAAAACATTTTCTAGTTGGAAAGGTCACAAAGATATTTTCATAGTCTATTACATCAACCTGAACAAAACTTAGAAATATAATGATGGAAGCAGTTGAGACTAGTCCTTTAAATTGGAAAGGTGTAAGTACCTTTGGTTTACTATGACAAGGAAGCAAAGTTTTTCTTCCATGTTAATGAGAAAGATAAAAAAAGGAATTAGAAGCAATGGAAATTTGTCCAGAATCAAGATCATCAAATCCAGCCCCTGTTCCTGCTTGCAACCATGCAAAATAATTATTTCAGAAAATTATTTCTTTCTAAGGTTAAATGTCTTGGATTTCTTACACCTGGAAGATAATTGTAGAAGAATTTTTAACTTATTTAGCATTAGGTTTAGCTATTGCTTCATAGAGAGAAACTCACAGATTTCCTTAATTTAAAGAGCTGTCTTGTCCCCAGTTACTCCTACACTATACTTTGTGAATCTCATGGCTATATAACTTAGATTTTTGTTCTTCATATCAACCTAGCAATATCTCTTGCAAATTTAACTCATCTTTCTTGATCATTAGTGATCACAATTTATACATGATATTGAAATTAACAGAAATAGACAGGCTTGAAACTGGAATGTTCGGAGGAAAAATTCTGAATAAAACTCTTAGTATACATATAAGAATAGATCAATTATTCTAAAAAATCGGAGGCACCACCTTTAGCAATAAAAGGATTGTGCCATTATTTGCTCTCTCTTCAGCTATAGAGAGCATATGGAATTACTGTGACTAAGACCTACACAATTGCTAAGAGTAAAATTAGTTGGCAGAAGGGTGTCAAAGGAAGATCATGGTTGTAATAAAACCAGCTTCTGTAAGTCTAATAGTGCAGAAGTGTATCACATGATCATAAGAATGGTGAGGACACTGGTGAGGATGGCACAAAGCCTGTCAATAGCTCTTAATGAGCTCAGCACAGGTGCTGTTAAGTTGCATATTGTTACAGTAAAAATAAAAGCTACTTAAAACTATTTAACTTTTTGACATTCAAGCTGTTAAAGATGATTAAATATAATGTAGCAATAGCTATAGGGCATGTAGAGATCATAAAAAGATGAAAGAGGCATGGCGTGATAACCCAACAGTGCATCAGCGGTAATGGCAGAACAGTAATAGTCTACAAATTCTTCATGCAGCTCCCATGCTGCTCAAAATCCTCTCTATCATGGACTAGATTAATGAAACTGAGAAGAACTTTATAAAGGTACCACTTTGCTGCTAAAAACTGTTAACTATCTAATCTTTCTGTGACACTAATGCTACCTTTTTGCACTGTAAATTCTTTCCTAGAATTCTTCATTTTCTGTGTGCTTAGAGAACTTGATTATTATAAATTACTTGTGCTCTATACTGGGTAATTTTGTTTAAACCCAACTACTAATTCTTCTGTAAGTTGACAGGGGAAAAAACATATACTAAAAAAAAAAAAAAAAAAAAAAAAGAAAAAGAAAAGAAACCAACAAAAAACCCAAAACAAAACCTCACAAAAGATACACAGGGCTGGATTCTGACAGCTTTTCCCCTTCCATCTAGAAAGTTGCAGCCTATTTCTGTGAAATGGCTTCAATTTTCTGAATATCCTTTTTTTTTTCTTGTAATTTAAATGAGAACAATATTTTCTGATGGATTACTTGAAAACACTCTCTCCATTATTTTTAAGACCTTTGCTAGAAAATAACTTGTTAATGAAAGTTTAGTGGACAGCATACATTAATTTTATATATTTGTTAAAAATTAACCATATAATCTCAAAACATAATTAATTATTTTATGCCATTGTGTTGAACAGGAAACATTTCATTAATCTGTTAAAGCCCTGTAATGCTTGCTCAAAATCTGTATAGGTTCATAGACTCTATCATGAGCAGCTCTTATGACAACGGTGAAATTACTAGTATGAAGGCACTCAAGAATCCAAGATTTGCAGTCCTGGCTATAAATTCTTGTAATATTAAATCTCACTAAACACAGAAGGCATTTAAAGGATTGACCTTAAGAATAAAAATAGAGAGCCAGAATTGTCTTCCGTGAAGAACTGTATGTCAGCATTTTGTTTTCACTTAATTGTCTCCTAGAGTCAGCATCTTTTCAACCACTTTTTTAATGGAGATGATATTTGATAGAAGATTCTTCATTTCATGTGCTCTGGCCAGCCCTATCTATTCCAGTGTTTGACTTTCCTATAAAAGCGCTGTTTACATACATATTTTCTGAGGGAAACAAGTATCTTGGTTCTTTAAGAGGACTCACATGTATTGTACATTACAGGCAACTTCAGCCAGAGACTCAGGAAGGATTTGTGATTTACAGACCCTTGAAGGCCTGAAAGGATTGCAGTCTTCTACTAATTTGTCTGTGACTCCTTGCCACACATTCTTTCCTCCATAGTATCATCTTTTTTTCAGCACTTAATGGTCCTTTCTATGAAAGTGCTTTATTTTCTCAAGAAATGTGAGCACTAATTTCCACAGTGCTACTGGAACAAGACACACTGTCTTGTAGTTTCTGCCTCACAACTCTATGAAGTTCAGCATGATAAACATCAATTACTGAATGTTTCATTCAAATTTTAGATAAAATTAATGTTTCAGGTTCAAAACTACTTAGTAAACAGATTGTGAAAAAATATTTTCAGAATTTCTTCTACAAGGCGAGGCCCACTAAGAAAAATTCTCTGTTGCAGTAGTGTCATGATTTAGCAGCAATATTTCTCAATACAAGGCCCCCACTGAGACATTCTCAAACCAGATTCCACTCACACACTCTCCCTCTTTCCTCCCTACCTTCCCACTCCAGGGGTGGAGTTGAGAATTTGAGGCACATAAGTGCAAATCACAGGTTGAGATAGCAATCTAATGGAAACAGCAACGAGTTAAGAAAATGAGCAGTCACTGCAACCATATTAATATGAAAAATTATGAGACAGAGGAGTGAAAGTAAAACAATGCTGGACTGTTTTGCCCTCCATGCTCTCTCCCCTGACCAAAAACAGGAGACTCTCTACTCCCACCCCTGGCAAGTGAGGTAAGGTGTTGATGAATAATATCAGGGTCTATCTCTGCCTGCTTGGCACAGTGCACTGCAGCCCAGAACTCCTGGCTGAGGCAATCCAGCTCTGCCTCCCCAGCAGCTGGGACTACAGGAATGCACCTCTCTGTGCCTGGATACTTTAAAATAATTCCTCTGTCCTGGCTGGGACTGGGACAAATGAATAACTGACTTTCAGCCTGCACTTGAGAGTTTTGAGACTGATTAAAATAGCTACACAGGAAGAAGAGTATCCAAAGAATATAGCAAAATAGGAACAAGGGAAAAGAAAAAGCAGTATGATAATTTGTACAATGATACATTGCACAAGGATAAAAATTTACGCATATTCCTTTGGAAACGTCCAAGTTTCTCAGCCTTTTTTATTTACTATTTCCATCTTTTTGTTTATTTCTTTCAGAAACGTATCACTAAGTGGCCACTTTTTTATCATAGCTGAAAGAGCTGGAGATGGTTCTCAGAACTGGAAATGTATGAAGGTATTAAAGGAAGACAGCCAAAGCATCTTGTCAGACAGGCCCCTTGATCGAGTCATGTCTGCCAATACTGACAGAATAGGGTGACTTATTCAAATATCCCAGTAAGAATATACTCTAAAGCCAATGTATATAAACAGCGTTTTAGATTCTAGGCCTAACTGTGCACTTTAAAACTTGTATTGGCTATTGATGTCTGTTTTTTATAATAAATTAAGATTCCCACAAGTGTTTGTATGTGTGTTGTACTTGTTTGATCATGTAAATTTTGCAGCTCCTGGGCAAAATTTCTGTGTGAAAAAAGAATAGCACAACAGCGTCATATTTTGGCACCAGGAATCAAAGGACTTGATTGAAATTTGCAGGAAATCAAATTTTTGGTCTTTCTTCCAAATCCTCTAAACTGGGAATCTTTTCAGATTTGAGGTAGAAGTCTTACCCAATAGGTTACTGAGGAATGGATTATGGTTTAGGGTGGGGGCATAAAGAGTACAAAAATGCTTAGGTTTTGCTTTGCATAAGAATAAAAGGGGAAAAAAATGGGGGGAAGTTTTGCAAATGGTTCTGTGGTGGTTTTTTTTCCTAAAATCTCCTCTCTTTTCTCCTTTTTTCTTTATTTTTTTCCCAGACAGTAGTATTTTGAATTCAGAAGAAATGAGTTTTGAAGCAAAAGAAAGACAAGGTACACAAGCAGGATTTGAAGGATATATTAATCATTATTCATGCAAATGAAGCTGCCATAATTACTTTCAGGCTCCTAGAAATCCATGTTTTGATATGGGAAAGGATGGGAGGTACATTACTTTTTAGTCTATTCCCAATATTGTTGGAGTCTATTCTTAATACAGTTTTGGAGTTGCTATAAAATAATTTCAATGAGCATGATTAAAATATGGAAGAATCATTCATGGCTAATTCTGTTTTGAAGTTCAAGATGAGTTTTAGGCTCAAGAAGATATACAAGGATTTTCTTTACTTAGTTATGAACAAAAGATATCTTCCCAAACACTACCAATTCTATGCTAGAACATAAGCAATTTTTCTGAGAAGTTACAAAAGAAGACAATTATTCAGTCTGAGTTACTATAATTTTAAGGTATTAAAGTATTATTTGGAATAATTTCTCAGTCTCTACTGATCTTCATAATAGAATAACCCCAGAATTCAAAATGAATGCTTACTGAAAGTTTGTGCTATGACATCTGTCTCCCTCCTTCTCTCTTCCCCCCACTCTCCCTATCTCTCTGTATTTATAATAAAATTTCTACTTATACAGGCTTTATTCTGAGTGAAAACTTCTGACAGCAAACTTTGAAAAAAATACAATTTAGTTTTGTATTTTTCAGTATTGATCAACAAAACCATGTTAGGAATTCACAGGGATTCATTTTTTCTTATGAGAATATTTGTTTAAAATCAGTTGGAAACTAATTTATGATTTCTAGCAGAGACTGGAACCTGAACTTCTGGAGTTATCAGTATTTCACATTGGTTCATTTTTGCATTCTAGTCTATATTTCATGTAATAATTTTTATTGTGAAGTAAATTGTCAAATGAACTTTCACTTTACTAAAAATAATTTCTGAGCTCGCAAAAGTAAAGGTCATCAGCCGCAGAACACAGAGGACGGCCAGAATTGAACAAAAACTATAAAAACTTTTTCATGTCACAGGCCACAATGCCAGTCTTTTGCCTACAGCTCCAAAGGTACATATTTTTTAGATTTACATTTTTATTAACTTTTTACATGAAGACCTGTAGTTTATTGTGCTTTCTACAAACGACTGAAGCAGTAGGTTGACCAGCTAAAAAGATAAACAGAAGTCAATTTTGACAGTGAAAGTTTTACTATTGGTATTTTGCTAAATTTGCTTTGTTGCAATTTCATGTTAGAAGGCTGTCAGTGAGGTAGCCCAGTAACCCAGTGGCCATGAGATACTGTCCTGCATTTCAAATATATTTATTGTGTGGAAGGAATCTGGATTATGTGTAGAAAGCCAGCCTCTAAGACTGGAGCTACTTTTACTCTGTGTCTTCAAGAACGAAGGTGTATATATATAAAAAAATTCAGAACAGACTGCTGCTATTTCATCAACTGCCACAATAGTAAAGTATTACAGATATTTCACCCAGGAGGAAATTCTGCTGATCTGTGCACACTTCTGAATTCAGTTTCATTCTTTGTTTGTTTTGTTTGGAGCACAAGACCATTTTCTGTGACACAGTACCTGTATCTGTGTTCATCTGAGATGGTGACTAATTATTGCCATGCAAGAGGAAAACTACATTATTTTTAACAATGGGGGTGGGGGGGTTCTGGGGGAAAAGGGGTTACCAGAAATAAATTGCCATGAAATGTGAAGGGCTTGAAGAATATATGTTGCTGCTTCATTTGACAAGGGACATTTGTCAAGCTGTCTATTGTACTGATTAACCAAAGAACCAGTGTCACGTTTTACTTTTCCTTTTAGTAGAAATTATTATTTTAAGTAACATTTTTAACAAATTTCTGCTGTTAAGGGGTTTGCACTGAAGTAAAGGAAAAAAAATAAAGAAGCCAGCCAATCCAGGTATTATTCAAGACCTGTTTACACACATTCCTTGATTTTATTTTTCTTCAGAATTAAAACTGCTTCAGTTTGCACTCAAACTGCAGCAAGCACACTCAGACTAGCATACTGCACATTTTAAATATGGGATATAGAAACATATAGAAAGATGATGTTTTCAAAATGGAAAACAGGTAACACAGATGTTATCTACATTATGTAATTACGAATCTTATTGCCTCTTCTTTTTCGTGCCCCATTGGCTGTCATTCCACAGAGAATATAGGTAGGCGCTGTATTTTCAGAGTTGCCAGTTTGTTATCAGGCTTAATGTCAAGATAAATAGAGACTGAACAAGGAATGTTATAGTTCAACTGCTTGATAATTAATTTTTTTTCCCATTAGGTTTCAACACACTTATGCAAAAAATAGCTCTGTATTCCATTACTTGGGCTGATGTCACTTACCTCAGTGACGAGGTTTGGGCAATTACAATTCCAATGAGCCAGCAGCTACCCAGAAGCTTCTACTAACAGCCAACTAACAAATACACTAATGCCTGCACTAACTAGTACAAACCACATTCTATATCCCTCTTAAGAATTTTTAGCACCTATTTTTAGAGACATAGTAGTGAAAGAAAATAAAGGTCATTTCAGAATGCAAGTGATAATAGTGTTTTAAAATTTGTTGACCTCAAAGCCTGCGGATCTTTCTGAACTAAAGTCAGCATTTCTTTTCATTCTATGTCTGTGCTGATACACAGGAACATTTCCTGTAGTGATACAAATTTTATAATATGTCTGGGAGGTCATCACAATTGTGACAGCTATATTGTACAGCCATCCTTTGGTAAGCCATGCACCCCTCCAGCAATTACAGCAGTAATGAAAAAAATAAACAGGAAGGAGTCACTTTATAAAGTCCACAAAAGTTTTGACTTCTAGTGTCATTAAATGGCTTAAAACCAGGAAGATATCCATAAAATAGAAGCCCCAGGTCATGAGCATGCAACTAGTCTGCACTAGTGTTCATGTCAAATGGAGATAGCTGCCTAAAGTATTCTGCAAACATCTGGGAAAACTGTAGTTGTTACACTTGTGAGCTACTTGAACTATGATAGTTTATGAAGAATCACTCTTAAGAGGCACATCTGGTCTGTGGATCAGAGAAATGAGAATTAGCACAACTCTAAGCAGCTCAAATGTATCCCATCTCAAACTTATTCAAAGTTTTAAGAATATATTCTCATCCAGCACACTATAGAAGAAATCAATCATATAATTACTTAAAAGCTTATACCTTTAAGGGGTTTCTCAGCCTCAAGGCCCCTTTGTGTCGAGGCAACAGAATGTCTTCTAGTAAATATTTTACTAGCACTCTACGTGCAGTTTTATTTTTTGTCACGAACAAAGCACAACTTTAATTTCTCAAATGGAATCATAATTCTCTTGTTTACATTTCTGTCACTCAAAGAAAAAAAAGTTTTGCGTTCCTGCTCTATTTTGTGTTAAGAACAAATTGTAATAAATACTATTCCCCACTGATTTTTTTTCACTTTTTCCTCAGTTCTTTCTTGCTTAAAATGCCTGTCAGTACTTTTAACAGTTCCTTGTATCTCCAACAAGACTGGCCTTAGGCTGTAGCTTGACAGAGACACCCAGGATACCTCTGTCACTTTATAGGTGGCAGCTGTCACCATCCCAATACTCCTTTTGCTAGGAAATGTGTGTAGCTACTTGAACTTACTGTAGTTGCTGTAAAGGCATATCACCAAGGATGTCTCAGAACAGTACTGGTATACGATCCAGCTTTTTCACATCTTAGGAATAACAGGAAGAGTTGGTCCTACAGTTATATCAGATTTGATACTTAGATTTTCTGTACTTTTTATGAAAATATTGAGTTTTTACTATGCAGTCATTAACACAGGATAAAATATAAAAAGGATGCAAAATATTGTGTTTAAAAGGAAATGGAAAATTCTACCCATAATACCTCCTTTTCCTCACAGCCACTTTTAACTACATTTATCTACATTCCTGGAATGACTCACTTTGTCATCAAACTTCACCAAAAAAATGGCACGGATTTTTTGGAGACAGTTCAGTCTAGCCACTCAAGCATTAAGAATTGCAAAAACATACATGCGAAATTACAGCAATTTCCCTGAGACAATGATCAGTAATGTCCCATCAATGTTTTAAGCAAGAAACTTCTCTCAAAAAAACCTTAAAAATTTACAGAGAAAATAACCTTCCTAAATCCGTTCTCTGGACCAAAGTAAGAGAGGTAATTTGGGAAAAGGCTATAGATTTACAATTTTCCCATTACTTGTGACACAAGCAAAGCTGGCAGTGCTGGGAGATAGGATGTTACCCTTATAACAATGTTACATAAGCAGTCACTATTTGCTTACTCTCTATGAAGTTAACTATACGGATTTAAATAGTGTAATTCTTTGGGATACAGTTAAAATTTAAGAACATGACGGCATTGATGATCCTTAGACTCTGTTCAGAGCTGTTTTGTGGAAGAAATTTTAAAATTTCAGTACTGTCAGCAAATTTATGACGGCTTATGTTTCAACTTGGCTGTTTTCGGGTTTTTTTTCTGTTGCAGAAGCTTATATTTGTCAACACAAATTCTAAAGGCAAGTATTTTATTGACAAAGAGATGGCTTAAGGTCCTTGAGATCCCTTCTGCCTCCTGAGGGTCTACCAAACAGCCAAATGACATTTTTACTCATGTTACCCTGTAATATAAAAATCCTTACTGCTTCAGTTCCACTGGGTTCCAAATTCTAATAATTTACTCTTATTTTAAATAAAAAACTTTTTAAAATCTTATTTTAATTGAAAACTAAAGCTAAAGCCCAGACCTCTGAGTCCTGCTGTGATGAGATTGGATACAAAGGCTCCTGCCTCCACTCCAGCCCTTCTGTATTCAGGCTCAACTGTTACTAGTGTTTCTTTATTTAGGAACATTGAAGTATTATTTAAGAGCCAATAAAATCCGCAATGAAAAATCCATATTTGTCCATCCATGCATTTGGTAAACACAATGACAGACTACTTGATTTGATACCATGGGAAAAGAGTAAAATCAAAGACTTGCCAGTGGGATGTTTGTACAAAACAGATTATACTAATTACCTTGTAAGGACAAATTTAAATTCTAAGTATTAACTCTTGTTAATCCCAGGTGGGAAAGATAAAACATTTCTATAAAGAAAGAAGCAAGAGCAAGTAGGTTGCACAGAGAATCACTGGATTTTAACACTTATTCTATGTTTACAGATCTGTACCCTCCAGGGCTGTACATCCCCATGTTGAAATAATTGTTCAATGACCTCGTTCTATGTGTAATGGCTTTCAGTAGACACCTGGTGGATGTCTATTTTGATAGACACTTCTGTGGATGTTGTTCTGGTGTGATGCCACAGATATCATGTGTGGCTGCAAAATCATCCCCTCAGTTTTAATTAAGGCCTTAGAAAATCACCCCATTGTAGAGTTACAAGGCCCTTTGCCTGCCAGCTTCACAACCTATAACAAGTAATAAACTACACGGAGCTTAAAATATTTTATTCCAAAAAGAAAAGAACATTATGACCTGAGCAACCATATATTCTCAATTTCATCATGCTACTGAGATTTGAAACATAAGCAAGCAGACACAATAGCAAGCAGGATCTCAGGACCAGATCTTTGGCCTTCAGCTATATAGAAGACTACAGTAATTTCACACATATAAGGCGCACCCTTTTGACTAAAATTTTGGTCTCAACCCGGAAGTGCATCTTATAGGCAAGTGCACCTTATATATGGACAACGTTGGGAAATTTTCCAACCCGGAACTACGAGATGCGAGCCGAACCGCACAGGGCCACGGGGCTCAGCAGTGGGGCGAGGGGGCAGCTTGCGCAGGGCTGTGGGGCTCAGCAGGGCTTGGCACATGTCCTGATTTGGAGGACAGGTGTTTGCTAAGAAAGACAGGACCCTCTCTGAAATGGAGAATGTAAACACCCTCCCTCCAAATTATTATAATTTTGAAATTAAGGGGCTCTCAGGCAAAGATATATGAAATAGGAATGACAGTTCTTTACTAGGAAAATTAAAATAGAAATATAGTGCTACAAAGAAACAAACCCCAAACACTGACAAAGTGTCTTAGGTTACAATACAGGATGTGATCAAAGTATCTATCCTATCACTATCTGTTGTGGGGCAGTGATCTTTATCTCTGTGGGAGATACTCTGCCAATGGGCCATCCATTGAAACCAATAGGGCATTGTTCTTTATCTTTGCACTCCACATATTTCCTCCAGGTTGTTATCTTCTGCTAATGGTCCATTGAGTCTCACTGTGTGACTGATATGTAATCACTGATAAGTAATCACTGATAAGTAATCAGTGACAGCAAGACAGCATGGCTAGTGCAATTGTTACTAATTGGTTACTTTTTTGTGCATAGATGCTCGCTGGGGGTGGCGGGGGGGAAGAAGTGCGCCTTATAGGCCAGTGCGTCCTATATATGGACAAATTCTGTGGGCTTCTCGGCTACCCGGAAATGCGCCTTATAACCCAGTGCGCCATATAGATGTGAAATTAATGTAATTAAACCCACAACAGTTTAGAGCATCTCAAGCTTTGGCTCACTGCCATTTTCAGAGCCAGGAGACAAAAGCTAATACCTTATGGCTTCTGTCTTCTTTCTCCAGTTCCTGTGTCTGCCAAAGACCTGGATCATCTTAATTCATTATCTTGCTTGTGTTAGCTTTTTTATTTAAGCTTTTAACTGGCTTTGGTCTTGAGACCTTGCAAAACAGCTTAAAATCTGTTGTATGAACCCTCTTTTTAGGTGTTTGGAAAAAGATTTTTGGTTTGGTAGGATCGTGCAGTGGACTGATCAACAGAATGTGGTTTTCTTTGTAGCAACACTGGCAGAATGGAAAGAAGAAAGAGAACAAGGAGGGCAGGAAAAAGGAACACTTCTAAGTTAAGAAATAAGAGAAAATACAACAACAAATTTTTAGTTATAAGAATGAGCAATTTAACATGGTGCATTTATGGACTTGCAATGTTATGCATCTATATAGTCGTCATTTACTCTACTCCTTTCAGATGGCCTTGTTTGACCTATGGCTTTCACTTCTCATGCAATCTGTATAATTTCTTTAATTAGATACACTGAGGTCAAAGGCTTAGGCTTTTAAAGGATTAGACACTTATATAGATAGTGATAACAACCGCAGTTGCATTAGGTAAGATTAATCACTTTTTCTGAAGAGACATAAGCCTCATATTTTATGGAACAAGTGAAGTTCAACTAAAAGAAGAAAAATACTTCCCAAAAGGCAAACTAATTCATAATTGTTCAATAAGAGATTCTTTTGCTTTCTTTAAACTATGATGCTAGATTGCATCACAGATAAAATAACAGGCTCCATGGATGTTTCTTAAGTGTTTGATCCTGTATTCCAAACACAAAGGAGAACTACTTTGACTAACATTAACTTGTTTTAATACTTGATCTCTCAAAACTTTATGACTTCTTTTATTTTTCCTGCAGTACAACTAATTAAGGGTTTAAGATCCATTGCCAGAAGTCTATTACTATTACATTGCCTAAGTGTTACACTGATACTAATAATTAAAAAGTATAAGCACGATATTAAAGCCTATAGATGGTAAGTCTACTTATACACACAGGTGCATAATGTGAGTTTTTAAATATATTTACCAAAATAATAGATATTAATAGCAATTTTATTGCATTTAAAGTGGGATTAATGTACATGTTAATTAGGTTAGTCATGCTAATTTTTGAAAAAATGGAAAAGTCACCTAATTTTTCTCCATCCACTTCCTCCTAAAACCTTCATTTTGCCAGCATGTCATCAGGCACAGCCTTGCCAGCTAGCCAAGGGAGGGAAGGGATTGTCCCTCTCTGCTCTGAACTGGTGCAGCCTCATCCTTGAATTTTTTGTGCAGTTTTGGCCACTGTAATATAAGAACGATATTACAGTATTAGTGCATGTCCAAAGGAGGGTAGCAAAGATGTTGGAGGGCCTTGAGGGGAAGCTGTATGAGCAGCAACGGAGGTCACTTGGTGTGTTCAGCCTGGAGAAGAGGAGACTGAGGCGAGACCTCAGTGCAGTTACAGCTTCCTCCTGGGGAATGATGAGGGGCAGGCACTGATCTCTTCTCTATGGTGACCAGTGACAAGATCTGAGAGAATGCCCTGAAGCTGTGTCAGGGGAGGTTTAGGGTGGATATTAGAAAAGAGTTTTTCACCCAGAGGGCGTTTGGTCACTGAAACAGGCTCCCCAGAGAAGTGGTCACAGCATCAAGCCTGACAGAGTTCAATAAGTGTTTAGACAATACCCTCAGGCACACAGTGTGACTCTTGGAGATGGTGCTGTGCAGGATCAGGAGTAGGACTTGACGATTTTTGTGTGTCCCTTCTAATTCAGCATATTCTGTGATTCTGTGATCATCTGTTAGGTAGTTCCTTACTGCAGTTAATATTTTATTGTCACTTAGTGCTTACCCTTGTGGCTTTCTCGACTAATACATTTGGAATGGATTGATATTATAAAGCATAGGAGAAAAGATCAGTTTATGAACCTGTAGTCTTTACCAATCAGGGTCTCACCACAGATTTTTTCTCCCAAATTTCAGGTACCTTGCCATGACTTGCTCAATGTCTAAAAGATTTTATGTGCACAGTCCATCCTTTACATCACTTACTAAGGTTTTAAAGTTTAGCATGCTATCAATGACCAAGGATTTGCTGTGGTAAGAAATGTCTCAAGCTCTAAGAGTAACCTTGGGAGGCATCCTGCTCATGGGGAGAGCCTGGTGTGCAGCCTGCTACCATGCCAGAGAGCTCAGTGGGCCCTGGGCTGTCTGCTGTTTATGGAGTAAAATGATTGACTTAGCATCATATTTGAATACCAGCAAGTCACTGCTGTTGACAGCTCTTGGCTACCATGTCACCATCTGTCCCCCAAAGCCCAGAGTAAATTGGACAAGGCCACCACTGCCCCAGTGGTTATGGTTTAGGCTGGACAGCGGAGGGGGATGCTGTCTAACAAGGCTGCCCTTGTTACGCTCCCAGCAATCCTTCCTTTTGGAGCAGCCTGCCCTTGCTGTTCCCTGGCAACTAGGTGCAAGAAAAATCCACAAGATTTCATAGTCAGAGATGTCTGGGACAATGTCTTCATGACAAAATTGGGGATTCCTCTCTCCTTCCTAACGCTTAACCTAAAATCTGCAAAACTTAACTGAAGAAAGAATAAAACTCAGATTACCTTTCTATGCAACTGTACTTCCCTCTGGTTAGCAAGAAATCTCACCATTTTTCTCCTTTTCTTCTGTATCCCAGTAAATCTTTAATTATTCGCTGTAAAGTAAAATGGTTTCAGTGAGCAAGGCTAAGGGAGTCTTCTAACTTCATTATTACAGGAGTGAGAACTGGCATGTAAGATAGGATTGGTAAATTCAGAATCCTTCAGGCAGGTGTGAGAGACTGTAAATGAATTATCTACCTACCTTTAGCTAAAAGGCATTTCTTCTGTCTCTTGGGGTTAGTCTATGAGATGTTCTTTAAAATATCTGTTGGAGTTTTCAGGCAGGGAGCCCAAAGCTCTACTTGTACTTATTATATTCCTAATAAAATATATTTTAATAAAGTCTGATGATATTTCAAGTTAACCTAGTCATAGGCACACATAGGGACAGAATTTCACTGATTAGGCAATTTTATCATTAAAAAATACATAATAATGGGCTTACAGCATCTCCAGGATTCAATAGTAAATGAAAGGGACTTTTAGGTATTTCATATGTGGGTTTACATATTTCTGGAAGAATAGAGAATTTCATTATTACCCTTATATTTCTGATACACTTCCCAAAATTGAACAGAATGGCCACTGAGATGTTAGAGAGAATTGCAGAAAGTAAATTTTTTACCTTTAGAATTATTTCAGGGTCCTATGAATTTTCTTGCCAAAACCAATCAATGAAACAATATCAAACAATGTACTCCAAGTCACAAGTTTAAATCTAAATACTCAAATGTATATCAGAGAATTAACTGTTATAATGAGAATTGCTTTATTTTTTGTCTACAGTCTTCAAACTTTTCTTTGTATTTGTGTTATTCCATAGAGATACAGGGACATAAACCTACTTTTAAAAAAAGTTTTTTGACAAAATTAATAATGCAAGACTTATGATTTAAAAACCCAGTAAGTTGCAGATATAAAACTGTGTTCATAAAAACTGATCACATTTCTAAAATGCAGGATGTAAAAGTATTTTATGCATTTTTGGTAACTAGGATGAAAGGTAACATTATTGAAATTGCAAGGTCATATTTTAGATAGTTAGAATTTTATTGTTGAAGTTGAGGTTTTTTTCAATTAAGCATACTTAGTACAACTGCTAGTTACACCATGCATCAAAGCTTCTTATCCAACTTGCTCCTGCCAAAAGATTTCTGGTCCTGCAGGGCATGTGCTTTATGCAGCACAAAACAGGGTCTTTCTCTTCACAGTGGGAAAGAAGTTTTAAGAAACCCAACAAAAAATAAAAAAATAGAAAGGTTTCTCTCTCTCCCCATGCCTTTTATATCCCATGAGAACTCTACAAATCTTGGACATGATCTTTTGTCTTTGCACAGTAGTATATTACTCCTGCTGCTTTTCCTTTCCCTGCAGCCTATGATCTCCTACATATCTAGATCAGCAACATGTCTGGTTTTTTTCCAACTAGTATCCCCAGGGTTCTAAAAGGAAGAGGAGTGGCACTGAGGAGGGAGGTGCATTGAGTTTTGCCAACACTGGCTTGCTTCTGTGCAAAAGGCTAGGCTTGAGTTTTGAGGAGATTACATAAAATCAATCTCAAACTAAGGCCGTAAGGCTACCAGCTAGTGAGTTTGAGGAAAGATTGGCAGCCAGAATGAAAGACGGGATTAAATCAGCTTCTCAGTAAAAGTGAATTGCTACTTTGTGTTGAATGGTTAAGAAACAGAGGAGTGGGAAAGAGGACAAGAAAAAGGTGAGCTCAGAGTTGAAAGATCATCCAGAGTGAGGGTCTCCCTTTCTCTCTACTGATAGAAATATGTTGTTTCTTGTAAGTAGAGAATTCAGACTCTTACCAGACATGAATACAGTCAAAATTGGGAAACAAAAGTTGACTTTTCTCAAAGGGAAACAATCAAAAGCTCTGTCAGAGACAGGTTTCCCATTTTCCAAAGAACTGACTTCCCCAGAAGACTAAATAAAGAGAGACTACAAATTGAAAAGAACTTATCAGATTCCCAGGCAAATACCTCTCATCCTTTCCTGCTGTATACCATGCAATATCCTAGGGGTTCCCTGCAAAAAAGAGCTGCATGTCCTTTACACTTCTACCAGAAAAAACCTTTTTATGCTTTGTAGAATATTTTTCTGATTTTGCTTCTGCCTTTCAGAGTGAAAACAACCCAGTAAACAGAGAAGAACACGTTTCTATTAGCAACTTGCACACACACACACACACACACACACACACAGAAAAATCTTTTGTGTCAGGATCCTGCCATCCTTCAAATATGTTGTTAGGCAGACCAATCCAAATTTCAGGGGAGTCTGATGCCTGAAAGTGTCAAGAATTCTGCTTTGGATTTCATACAAATCCAAAGCTTTTACAAATCTCTGCAAGTTAGTCTATCAAGGGACTTCATTTTCAGTACTTTGAAGAATGATTTGCATCTATCATGTCAGTACTATTTTCTTCAGCCACACCAATTGTCTTGAAGACCCCCTACCCAAGTAGCAATGAGACCTGTATATTCAGTGTGACAGAAACAGGAAAATAATATGTAGGAGCCAACAAGATCTACTCTCCTAACTAAGAGGTAACCAGTGTTAGATAACCAGCTTTTTACTGTCCCACTGTGATCAGTTCTGCTCTACTGATTGGCTAAAACTGATCATTTGTTTTGTTTATGGAAGCCCACTGAAGAAAATAGAGTTGCCCAGGCATACATAGGAAATGTTTACACAGATACTGAGGTTCTAGAGTGACTTTATAATTGAAATTGTGGCAAAACTCAGGAGCAACAAAAAGAACAACTCAGCAGTTCACAACTTTTCAAGCAAGATTTGAGACAGATCTTCAATAAATGCTCTATATTATTATATTATTTAAAAAACACAGAGCCACTGTATGATTATTTAAAATATAATTTTATAAAAGAAATTGTTTTTAATACTCCTACCAAGCAACATTCTCCACATGCTCTTTCTGAAGAGCTCTCTACCATGAGTGAGTTAAATGCATTGGGCTACACTGGTGCAAAACTCAGTGTTATAATTCACTGTTTAAAAATTGCTACTGTGTTTTCATATTTAGTTGCAATATATTTCTTTGTAAATATATGTATATACACATAAAAATAAATATTACAATAAAAATTAGATATAATCCTTTTATAAATCACATGCTAGAGAAAAGGAGACTGTGTGACTGACTAAGAAAAAAATAGACGCTAAGCATACTTCAGTATTTAATAAAAGCTTTACTTTTTTATTTCCCTCTTCTAATTTACAAAACCAGCATACTTCTGTCTAGAGAAAAAGTGAAAACTGATCTGTACTTGTTACATGAGCTAATCAAAATCCATTACAGTCTGAGATCACTGTTCTTCAAAGCAGATTAGGATAATCACAATAAACTTAAAATCAGGAATTTTGCTGATAAAAGTCTGGACTTTTTTCTTTTAGCCATTTGTCTGTCCCTGAACTGGTGTGCACAGTCAAGTTATTAGGGTGGCTCTGTAAGTCCTCTTTAATGAAATCTTGCAGGCATGAACACAGAGGATCCAATTATCTTTAATTGAACATACATGCTTTTACATCCAGAAAAAAACACTGTGATAAAAAACCCAGAAACTTTGCAGAGTGAAGTGTCAATAAACAAAAAAATATTATGCAGTGCCAAATATATTTTTATGATTGATCCTATATTTGTTCTCATTCCATATGCCCTGTGGTAGGGTTTTATGTTCACACACTGGCTGTTCTGATCAGTCACAATGATTAGGAGACCTGGACCCCAGTGGGAACACAGGACCATGACACAGTCTATGTGTAACCACATTCATGGGTATTTTTTCCCCAGGATAACTGTTTAAGTCATTGCAAAGGGCAGACATTTTTTATCACCGTGCCCCTTTCCTTCCTGATAATTTCTAATTTCTTTTGATGCCTAGGTCAATTTTCATGCCAGGATTTTTGCAGCAGGGAGACCTCAGGGGTGGGGTCAGCAAGAAGCCTCTAGAAGCTTCCCTGTGTCCATTGCAGTCTATGCCAGACAGCTCCAAGACAAAGCTTTCCCTGGCCAGGACTGAGCCCATCAGTATCGGTGGCAATACCTCTTGCTTTAGAAGAGGGAAAAAGAAAATTGCAGCAGAGCAGCAGCCAAAAAGAGGAGTGAGAATATGTGTGAGAAACAGCTCTGCAGACACCAAGGTCAGTGCAGAAGCAGGGAGACGAGGTGCTCCAGGCACCAGAGCTGAGACTCCCCTGCAGCCTGCGGTGAAGATCACGAGTACACAGCTGTGCTCCTGCAGCACATAGAGGACCCCATGCCAGAGCAGGTGGATGACTGAAAGAGGCTGTGACCCTGTGGAAACCCTGTGGTGCAGCCGGTTTCAGGCCAGTGGGAAAGAGGAAGCAGAGAAAATCAGGAGCGAAATGGTTCCTGAGAGGAAGGGATGGGTGGAGGAAAAGTATTTTAAATTTAATTTATAATTTAAATTTAAATTTTAAGTTTATTTATCATTATCCTACTCTGGTAATAAATTAAAATAATTTCCTCAAGTCAAGCTTTTGCCTAAGATGATAATCTGTAAGTGATGGCTCCCTGTCCTTACCTTAGGTCATGAGCCTTTTTTAATGTTTTTTCTCACCCGTCCAGCTGAGGAGTGATAGAGCATCTTTGGTGGGCACCTGGTGTCCAGCCAGGGTCAACCCACTACACCTCCCTTATTGTTCTGCTTCAAGTGTTGCCTTTACTCTCTTTTTCTGTCCTGCCCATGTATTTTTGTCCAAGTTGTTTTTCTTTTTTATTCACCTATACCCTTGGCTTTCACTCCTCACTGCCCTCCTTTCACCTAGCAGAGAAAGACTTACAAACACATCTCCAATTTTCCACTTCATTTTAGTCCCAATCCTGTTGCCAAAATGGTCTTCCAGTAGCAAGCAGAGGGAGTATTGTTTACCTCTTTGTCCTTTAGTTGCTTATTGTTTGCATATGTTTGGTTCAGAGATAATCCTAATTGAATTTAGCATGTCAGAGTACTATGACTGCCCTTTGATGCACTGAGATTCAGACAAGACCTTGTTTTCATGAGGGTGGCGAAAGACACCATATGTGATTCCAAATGTGTAGATAATGGATGCTGTAAAGTGTCATGACAAAACAGTTCTCAGTTTCATTGCTATTTGATATCTAGTCAAACCAACATTTCCCTATGGTCCCTGGAAGCAAAAGATTTGTCATTTTGGCAAATGAGGATGATCTCTATGGATGATTTTCCACATAATTTCACCTTTAGACTTTTCCAGTCACCATCTGAATGTTTCAGACCAAATGTGTCTGATACTGCAGAAAAACAAGCAATGGAAAACATATTCTTATAAGAGTATGCTAAAAAGCAACCTTGAAAGTAATCGATATATGCTTCTTCATTCACCTTTAGTATCCCATATGTGGGGAGAATTTCCATGCAGAAGACAGGCTGGACCATCTGCCCGGATCTCCTTTAATCCTTCATCACATTGCCACTTTTGTGTAATTTACACTATTAAATTCATGCCAATAAAAATATGTAGACTACACACTATAAAGTTTTGTTGTCTTTATATTGATAGAATGATGGCACTTGACAGGCCTTAGCATTTTCACTATAATACTCCTTATTTGTCTCATAAACCCCTAACACATTTTTTTCATCCACATGTCACTTTGTAAACTATTAATCCTGAACATTTCTCTTCACATTATACTATTCATGAGCATGAGAGACTCTGAAACAGTGAGTCTCTTCACCTGCAGTGAAAATGAATTGCCATCAACATCCAGAAACCTAGGAAAAAAGGCTCCATCTGGAAAAAAAATACATTTCTGCTTAGCTAGAAACAACTACTTGTGTTACCACAAAAACTGAAATTGTGTTAGAACAGCTCCAAAGGAGAGCTACTGTATTGATCAGAGAGATAAAGCACCTCTCCTATGAGGAAAGACTGAAAGAATGGGATTGTTCAGCCTGGAAAAGAGAAGGCTTTGGGATGACCTAATTGTGGCCTTGCAGGACTTGAAGAGATCTTACAGGAAAGATGGGACAAGATTATCTGCAAGAGCAGGTGGTGACAGAAAAAGGAGGAATGGGCTCAAATTGAAAGAGAGTAGATTTAGATCAGATAATATTTATCTATGAAAAGTTATCTATTGGGATTGTAGTGAGGCACTGGACAGGTTACCCAAAAATGTCATAGATGCTGCATCCCTGGAGGTGTTCAAGGCCAGGCTGGATGGAGCTCTGAGCAATCTGGTCTAGAGGAAGGTGTCCCTGTCCATGACAGTGGGCTGGAATCAGATGCTCATCAAGATCCCTTTTCAATCCAAAGCATAAAAAAATGATAATAATAAAAAGAAAAAATATAGAACTGTTGCTCATTTTCACCAGAAAACAATTGATCTTTCACAATATTTGATCTTCAGAATGAAAAAGCCTTCATATCTAATTACATATGCCTTCAAAAATAGAAAAATAAGCTAATGAAAAAGCATATATTGAAAACTGCTTGCCTGAAGAGTATTCTCAAATTCCTACTGCTGGAATAAAAAGCAAATTTAATTACTCTATTAGTCACTTTTTTCACATTTCCACTCTTTTTAGTGGTAATTTTCATTTTCAGAGATCCCTGAAAAAAGCAGGAAAAGAGAAAAATTATACTTTTTTTGCATTGATAAGAAGTTTTTTCTGTTCTTTTAACGGTTTCAGCATTTGTCCAATAATGATTCCATGAAATGTCAGGTGGAAGGGATTGTGATATTAATTGATACATTGCAAACAAAGTATTTAAATGAGGTTTCACTGCTTATATTGGAAAGAGTCCTCAGAATTCAACAGCAAAACTTCTGTTGATTTTGATAGAAACAGAACTGATCCCATGCTCAGTGACTTGCATCAGAAAATTATCAAGATTGTACCACAACACTGCTACCTTGTGGCATGACACAGACCAAAATCATTACTGCTTTTGTGACATGCCTCTCCCTTCACTAACAGGGATGCCATGTGTCACCAACTGCTAAAGCCTCATCTTACACTTGAAGGTATGATTCCCTTCCCACTGTAAGTCTTTATATGACAATTAGTGGAAATCTATGCCTATTTTACTCATTTTATGACTACAAAGTTTTAAAAGAGGATGCCAAATTACTTTCCCCTTCAAATTCCAATTCATAATGTATTTTTAAAGATGTTAATTATCTTGCAAAATTTTGTAATGCTGATGTTAGGAAAATGGATGTAGTTTGCCAGTAATGACCTGAACAAGTTTGGAACTAGTTTGTATATCACAGATAAAAATACCTTCCCTTACTCCACTATATTTATGTCTCATTAGTTTATGGACCTAAAGCCCTCCAGGGACTGTCACTCACAAAACCATCTAATGTTTATGAGCTCTAAATTTTGCATTTGGATCTCTAATTTATCCAACAGATATGGAAAATCATATGGATAGAAAACTCCCTAGTGCCTACAAAGCTCTGGTTTTTAATAGAGAGGGCAGAAATAGTAAAGCATAATGTTTAATGTAAGCATGATGCTTAGCACATTAGTGGCAAGCCAAGTGTATCACCTAGGAGGAAAGACATTCACTATGTTTCAGGTAAGTGGAAGAGTATTTCTCCCAGGACTATTGGCTTGTAATGATACAGAGTTTAGTATGGTTGTGTGTTGATGCCATCCAGTTCCTGTTGGAGAAGGTTTTTAATGGAACATTTTCAACACAGGCAAGTGAGGATCAGCTATTTTATGGTAGCTCTAAACTTTGGGGACCAAAGGGGCACTGTCATTTCTCCATCACACATTACCAAGGCTGTTTTTATTTGCAAGCCCTATCCAAACAGACCTATCATAAATGTACAATAATGGCAGAAGTTGAGCACACATTACTCCAAAATTCAAATCTACATAGAGGACTGAAAATGTTGTGCAATTACTACTATTCTACTTTCCGAAACCTCTGTTAAGCATACATATATTTAACCATTCTTTCAGCTTCCTACAGCATAAAACACAGTGCAGTTGATGGATCCTAACACAAGTATCTTTCCTGCTGGTGCTGAAGATCATACAGCCTCAAAACCACTATTGCGGTACCTATAAAATAAAAAATAAATTTGATTTGTTCATCCAAGAAGAGAGTTGTATCCTAACAGAATGCATGTAGGCACACTTTCAAGTTTAGGAAACTGAACTGGAAAGGGAATTTTGCCAAGAGAAAAACTTTAGGAATGGATAAGGGAAGGTACGGAATAGGTATTTAGCAAGGTAAGAAGATAAAGGATATGTATTTACCAAGATTCTAAAAAGGCTGATCACAGTAGTGTCTTAACAGTGAATGCTACATAAAAATCCCCAATAGTCATTACTATTCTGAAATTCTCTTAAAATAAAAATACTATTTATACTTAAATCCTCCTGTCCTGGCCAGAGGAATTTAGTGAGATAAAAATGCCTCTACTTCATGATTACTTGGGCTTTAGCTCTGTATAAGATGTTTTTTTTAATATCAAATAAAAAATCTAACAGGATGGACCTCATAGAAACTATTAAACTGAGTGGTTTTTACTAGAAAGGTGATATGTGTTACAAAAGTATTCAGCATTATTTAAGGTGTTTCCCATGAAGGTCTCTCTGTATAAGATTGTACAGTTTTACTATTACTCACAAAGATATAACTGAGTAGATATTTCCCGGATGAATAAAGGTCTTTGGTTTGTTTTTTTGTTTGTTTGTTTGTTTTTTGTCAGTTTGTTGGTTTTTTTTTACAGAGATTGAAATTTTATAGGGATTGTTTTATTTGCCTAGAAATAATATGCCTGCAATATATCACTTTTATTCTCAGTTCAGTCCTGTGAACCAGGAAATAGATACTTACTTTATTGTTCTGCCTGCTCTGTGTTAAGATTAATTCAGATTTAGTACAACTGGCCTGATAAATACATTCTGAATTGCATAACATGCATAATATACACTTCTATACTATAATTCTTGGAATTAATTCTGAAGGTAGTGGATTGGTGTTTTACAAAAACAGTATTTGTAATAAAATTTTCTGGCAGTAGCAAACTAAAAGCAGATGGGATATTATAAAGAGCACATAATGATGATTCATTGCAGTAAGTACATGTGGATCCCTTAGATCTTCTTTCAGTTTAGTGCATTCTTTGATTTATACAGTGATTACCTAGGCACATAATTATTTGAAAAAGCAAGCAAAAGTGATGCCAGCCATCTGCTAAATTACTAGTAGATATAAGCAAGATTTGTCTTTCAGAAGAAGATTCTTTCCCGTAATGCCACTTACTGATGTGAAATTAAATACCTGTAGTTTTCACCTGATATGCTCTCTATTGTTAAATCAGCAAGTGATCATAGACTGATAAAATACATTTCAGAAATGCATCAGTGGGGAAGAGAGAAAGAGAGTTTAATGATTAAAATACTGAATTAAGTTTGAAAATCTGGAACTGCTATTCACAAACTCTGTACATATCCCTAAGCATGCATCTCTCTCTTTCTGTTGCTCTGACAAGAAAATTAGGCTCATACTACTCCATATTACAGAAGGACTGTGGAGAAAAAAAACTCCACATAAATAATTGATTGATAATTTAACCTTCAACAAATTTTATTTTACTATGTTGATCCCCCTCTGTCTCCTATAGAAATAAGTAAATCAGTCCTCTGTAATAAACTGAAATTACATACCTAGAGGGGAACACTAGGCAGAATATTAGAAGGGGTTAGTAAGAGTTTACGTACTCTTTGCATTTTGTATTCAGACCCCCCGTTTTTGAGACCTGCCTTTAACTTCTGAAGCAATTGAAAGTTTCCTGTTGAGCCATCAGTTCTGTTTCACACACTCTTCCAGCCTGCTCCTCATCCCCAGCTGGTCTGTGGGAATAAAATTAAAAAGGAAGCAAACAGAAAAAAGGAGTTCCTAGGGAATGAAAGCATGGCCGACCTGACTTTTGACTGAGTGTTGATCAGTTTTCAGTTCAATTATACCAACAGTTTCCCAAAGCATCTTGCATAATGCCAAAATATCTAAATTGCCTACAAAAGATAAATTATAAATGGAGGAACACCTGAAGCATACATTGTTTTTCTCAAAGAAGTGGAAGATTCTAAATGTGGAGGTTTTGCAGGCTCTTTTTTCATTTCAACAGATTTTTGCACTATCTCAGGTAGGGTAGTATTCATGGTGTCTGATTCTAGAGTGAGAGTACTCATAAATATATTTTTTTTCCACACTAAGCACTACTAAATTCTTTCCCTACCTTTTTTTATTTTCCCTCCACATCAATTTTACAACCAGTTCGAATTTATTAACAGATCTCAAATATAAGATTGTTTCATGTGTGAAAATAATTACAAGTATGAACACCACTTTACAGATTTCATATACAAGACAATAATCAACTTGAATGAAAAAAAAAATTATCTCGTTGCTGACTTAATAACACAGATGACACTGGACTTTAGGGAAAAATGGATCTGCTCCCAAATTACTGCAGTGGAATACTTTTCTGTTTCTGATCAACACCATGTATTACACTCTGTTTATCTCTGTGTAGGAGAATATCAGTGAATTAAGTAAATCAATCACAGATAAGAGAATTAATCTGAAGACAGAAGGAATGTTCATGACTTTACTGTTAATGTATAAGAAGGAATACATCTATCTGGAGTCAAATGCAACCGTTTTGACTACATTTGCTCAAAATCTCGAAAGATTTCATCTTTACAAGAATATTCAGGTTACACATTTACATCTGAATCATAAAATATTTTGATGAAATATATTTCACAATTTTTCTAAGAATATTAGATGTTTAAGAAGCAATGTCCTATTAATAACCAGTCAGGACAATAGAACCATCTGAGGCATATCCACCAACAAATACAGGAATTGTAGCTAAAGGTACAAACCCTCAGGTTTGAGGGTTTAACGTGTACTTTCACACCTGCAGAAATTCGGACATAAAAATACATGCCTTCCACTACTAATCTAGCTCAAAAAACATTTGAAATTCAGCTGAAACCTCCTGAAAGGAAGGTTTCATCAAGAAGACAGAGAAAGCATAGTAAAATTCTATCTTTGCCAACAATTCCTTTCCAAGTATTCCAGCTACAACTGATAGTGTTTCTTATTTTGAAGAATACTTTTTCTTCCTGGCTGATAAACAAACATATTGTGATCACACACACTCCTGATATCATAGATTTTGCCACAAAAATTATGCTGGTGTCCCTACTTCAATTAATCTTTGGCCTCATAATATATCCTTTTATTATGGTATAATGAGCCCACTTAAGCTGGAAGCCTTGCCAGCCTTGCAAGGTTTAATAATCAAAGATCAGCACATAATATCTCTATCCCTAAATTACTTAGAATTTGATATACCATACCAAATATATTTGATGCATATAAAATTTGATGTACCAGAAATAACAATGGAAAGACTCATCCCATTGCTCTCGAAAATTTAAAAATCTAAACAACATATATAGGGCTATTATATAAACAGAGGTCATAATGTGACTCCACCATATGGCTGAATCATTACAATAACACCAATATTAAAATACTTAGAAGTTTACTTTTGCATGAGTCCATTTAAGGAAGAAAAGGAGAAGTTAAGTTGAGGAGAGAGGAAAATAAATGACAAAGTTGAAAGATGAAACTGAAGTGTATTATCTGTGTGGAAGGGAACTAAAGGCAATGGATGAAAACACCACCAGCTAGTACTGGGCAGAGAATATTTAGTTAAAGCTCTTGAGAAATCTGAGTGAATCCTTCATAGGGCCCTCAAGGCTATTTCCTCCAGCTGACATTCCAGTTTCTGCTCAGAAGACAAAGTATCAACTGGCCCTAAAGCTCTTAAAACCTCTCCTACGTATCTCTGGATCTGTTAACAGTGTGGTCAAGAGGAGAAAACACTGTCCTGCAATGCAAGGGTCACTGACTGCATACAGACTCAGTCTTACAACTGGTAGGAGAGAAAATATGGTCCTGCGACTTGATTCACACAGGAAAAAGAAATAGAGTTAAATGTTATTATTCTATATAAACAAGCAAAAGAAAAGGCATAATGGTGCCAAAATTAAAAGGGTGAGATTAATAAAAAAAAGCTTTCCACATTTGAAAAACGTTGACCAAGTCTGATCAATTTTTGCAGTAATCTTCCTGGCTCAGCTTCAGAACTCCTCCGCCTCATGGACTGAATGTTAGGCCACATGGGACTAGCACACATAAAGCTCTGCTGCCAGAGCTCCGAGCATTCAAGCTACCACAAATTTGAGTCTGACTCAGAAAGTAATTGGAATTAAAAAAAAAAAGGGGTAAGCTAGATATTCAGGTGGAATTCATGTGAGGTTCACGTTCTGTTATTTTTTATGCAAATATCTCATTTCCCTACAGAAACAAACCATAACTTCATATGTTGATTGATATTTTATTAAGTACCTGATTGATATTAAATACCTGACAACTGCAAGGTCACAGGTCACAGGGAAGTAAGTACAAGGATACAATTTGTTTTTATCTAGGAATACAAGCCATCTTCAACATAGTTGTAAGTTGTCATGAATAAAACCAGTGTTCCCCTGTTGTCATTAACATGTGCATAAATTAATTCCTCTTCCATGGTGAAGAAAATTTTGGAATAGCAGTTCTATGGAGGCAATCTACATCTTGGAATCTTTTTTGCATCAGTTCCCTACACATGAATGATCAAGCACTTGTGTTTGCAGAACTGCTTGCATTAGCAGAGTGTGATTGTGACTTGTGTGTGCTCATAAGAGAAGCTGCCCACTCTCAGCCACAGTCCAAGCTGAGTGAAAGGGTGAAGTTCCTTACACACCAAAGCCAAATGCTTGATGTTTTCAAGCTCTCCAGAGGAATTCAATAGAATGAATTTATGTGCTCTTACTCTACCTGTAATGCTGCTTACAGATAATGTCTACTGTATTGCTTTAATCACCACTGTCTTTGAAAAAGCTTTAAACTTCCATTCTAAAAGGTTTAATTTACAAAGCTTGAAGTTATAACATGTAAAAATATATCAACAGGCAACCAGTAAAAAACAGATTTACTCATGAATGCATGGCATCGTCTTTGTAATTAGTGTGCTACTGCAAATAGATTCAGCAATGCTGTAAGTTACAGCAAAATAATTGTTAATGATTCTAAGTCTGCTTCACACACAGCAATCACATGTTTAAAGTTATATCTCCTAAAGTTCTACCTTGTTTTGGTGAGCCCTTAACATTATATTTTCTGATGAGATATTTCTATGAGGTGGCCTGTGAGAATCCACGAATATTTGCAGGAGCATTACATTCCACCTTTTACGTTCATGGAATTATAGAATGGCTTGAGTTGGAAGGTGCCTTAAACATCATCCTGTTCCAAATGTCCTGTAATGGGCAGGGACAACTTCCACTATACCACATTGCTCAAGACCCCACCCAACTTGGCCTTGAACTATATATAAGATATGTAATGAAGATAAGCAGAGTGTATATCAAATTTGATCATCAAATATTAAACCCATAAATTTCTTAATGTTAAAAATGTGCATAGTTGCTTTTTGTCAATTTCTGTCTTGTTTACAGACTTGGAGAATATAAAACTTCATTCAAATGAAAATTAATATGATTTAATTCATAAAAATGATTCTCTGAAACTGCAGTGTACACAGAATCAACCTTTTATTCATGCAATAAAACCTACAGAAATTACTTAGAGATTTTGCTTTCAGAGAAATGTCTCTTTGTAGTAATCAACTTTAAAAAAAAACTCCTCATTCAGGCAACTGACTATTTTTAGCAGTGGAACTTTGTATTTACTACTAAAAAAAAATCCATCAAAAAGTAACATTAGAGCTGATGACAGCTAAGCACAGAATAAAAGCTTCACATTTAAGTGTTTCAGGTGTAATAACACCTTTTTAAAAACTGTCGCTGTATTTGAAAGTGATAAAAATGCTCCCATTTCCTGGTCTCTTGTGCTTTGTAGTAAGAAACTGATGATTCATTCTAACTTGCTGCTTTGGACAATTCATGTGTACTGAGCACAATCCATCCTTGCAAAGGAATACAGGAGTTTTTATGTCCCTTTCAAACACAGCTTTGTGTTCTTCTGAGTAACAATTGCAGCACTCTCACTCTTTTGGGTTAATAGAGATATGTTTTTTTGCTGTTCATAAGAGCTGAGCATAGAAACTGAAATGTGAAAGTTCAGTTATGAGGAGATATCCTATATTTTATAGCAGAAAAGTCAGCAGTGGCAAAAGAAACCACACTGTTTTAAAAAAATATATATGTATGTGGTACATAAACGTCTGTTAGAATGTTGGATTCTTCCTTTTTAGTCTTTTGTCAGATGCAATTTTCATTGAGGAAATGACCTCCTGAAGAAAAGAGATGGAGATGGACTCAGTGATTCAAGTATGTTCAGGAAATGTCTTGTGCAAAGTGAGTAATTCATATAGATAAGTCCTTCAGGAGAAATCCTTAAAAACATACATATGTTTAGAAAGACATTATAAACACCTGTTATAAAGTTGACACTTTAGGAATTTTTTAAAAGTTACAGCTTATATTCTTGCAAAGAGAACTCCAACTCATTTCCAGTTGCACTTGATCTGTATTGCCGCGTTCCCAGCTAGGCTGTATAAGTTGGAGAATCTCTTTCCATAGAGGGGAGAGCCTGATCTCTACAGGAAGGGAACACTTGTGCACATGAGTTTGGTGCTTTCCTTTCTCCATCGTCATTGGTAAGTGTAGTCCCAGCTGAGTTAAGCTCCACAGCACTCTAGATCAATCCCCTTGTGCACTCAGATGGACCATCTTGCACATTTTGAAGTGTTCAGTAGGTGAGGTGTAGAAGTGAGAAATACAGCATATATTTGCATGGAACCTATCCATCAGGAGGATTCTAAATCCCACCAAGACCAATAAAAATGAAGAATTTAAGCACACAGTTTGCCTCAGGTCCTCAGAGTTAAATCATTACTTCAGGGAAATCTTAGGGAATTTTGCCAAAAATCTACTCTATCTAAGTAAAAGAAAAACACTAGATTTTCCAATAAATGATAACCACCTCTCACTCAAATGCAGCAGCTTTGCCTGCTGAAATCACAATATATCAGGATTTTTTAAGAACTGTTTTTAAGGAGAACATGAAATCAGAATTAAGTTACACAGCTGAAGAATGAATGGACATGCAGACTTTTTTAGAGAACAATGATTTAAAATTTTTGCTCCCATTTAGTTCTTGTTCTTTCAAGAAAGCACCAGAGTACAGTATCTGTAAAACAGAAAGAATTTAAACCACTATTTTTTAAAAAACAAGAGAAATGTGTGTAAGACAGACATCTGCCTGGAATGAGTTTGATATGACTGACCTTGATTTGGCAGAGAATGGGATCTTGACTGAATAGCCACTTGATGCCCCTACTCACTATATTTTTTATGATTTCTATGAAAAATAAACAAGTGAAGCAAACTTTAAGCAACTGCTTGCAATCACAATACTACTTTACATTTTAAAAGCAGCTGTTCTAGTATTTGAATTACCATCATAAGGCATGTTAATTCAAGAAAATGTAATAAAAAAGCCACCTATAACACAAAGGTTTTCTCTGGGAAAACCTGTTATTATTTAAGATATGGTACTCTTTAGTGTGTGTATGTGAAATCTTTATATTCACTGAACGTGATTTTTTTTTTTTTTCTAATTCTGTGGCCAAAATACTTCCAGGGAATGCTAAGCTTGCAAATACATTAACTTGTATTTTGAATACTTGCACAGATATGTGGGACAAACTTTGAATTTAATATAAAGTGATATTCTTATAATTTCCATAGAAAAAGAGTAGGTCACTCAAGCTGATATTGTAGGCAGCAGTTGCGTCACTTCTTATGTGTCATGTAGGGAACAATAAAGTAATACATAAATATTTATTATCCCTTGAAATATTTTAAATTATTATTCACCTATAACAAATCACTCATTGGAATGTTCTATTCTATTTAAATAAGATGATAAGAGTGTGATTAATTCCATTATACAATGAGTTTCATTATCCAAAACCCCAATTAAACCACCAGTGGTGGTCCATTGGAGTGAAAGATCTTGTTTGAAAGGCACTGCTAATTTTTATCAGACAGAAATCTCTATCCAGTAGTGAGGGGTGCTTAGGTGTTGAAGTTAATAACAACTTTTTCAGCCATTCCATGACTGAAGCTAGCCAGTCTAGGAGTTGACATAAAATTTCAGTGAGTGCTCAGAAACTTTAAATCTGTGACCTTATTGAACTCAGGATCTTAGAAATTATCTATGTTCATAATAAAAAAATCTGTCTCCATTCACAGGAAATAAAGGAGAAAAATCTCACTAGCTCTGTTGCATGTGTCAACAACTTTCAATGCAGGTTAAACTGTAAGCAAATCAGTTCTCTGTCTGATTTCAAGCTTTTAATTCCTTCCAGAATTAGCAAAAGTGGGTGGGGATTTTGCAAAAAGAAAGGCAGTGTCTTATCAAGCAGAAAGGACAGGAAGGGAAAAGAGGGAAGGAGAAAGGAGGAAAAGAGAAACCACCTAACTCTGTGAATTTTACATTTTATCAACAATGTCCAGTATAGAAATGCTTTAGAGGAAATACATTTATCAATGGATTTTTAAGGCACAATATATTTTTTTCACACATCATTACATGGACTAGGATTGCTTGTCTTACGTGATCTGTAAGAGAAAGAATGGTACCTAATATAAATAATGTATGCTCCTTTCTATCAATATAGATCTTTAATAGAAAATATAATTTAGTATTAGTATAAATCAAGCAGTATGACAAACTAAAAAACTTTATATTTCTTCCATTACTAAAATACCTAAGCACAATTATGTATGAACTATGAAAAAATGCTCACCAAAATACCTAAAAGATGGAGCTATTCTATATTTTAATAGATCAACCCAGCAGTGTGGAGAATAATACAAAATGAAGAAAGAATATAGAATTCATTTGTCAAAGTAATTGAAAACTGATAAATGAACAACATAATGAATACCCGTGCATTTTTCCCCACAGGATTTTCCTGTTTTATACTTCCAGGATACTTGTGAAGAAATAAAGCAATAGGGTGCCTCAAGGCTCCTCTGCTGTGGCAGTTAAAACCTCAGATCTTCTATTAATTCCAGTGACTCTGGAACACCCAATGGGTCTCTAAGTAGGTATAAAATTTGCAGATCAGTTGTCCAAATGTTGGGGCCATTACTTTTTAAGACCAGATCTCTTGGCAGGCATTTATGTCACACTGTGGAAAACATTAGTAATTTTTCATAGTTAAATGTGAATTTACAAAATAACTGCCCAGTTTTAATATATAGAGTACAACTTTCGGTACTTTAAAAAAAAACACTAAAAGCTCAGTGAGATTTACAATTTGAAAAATATCAGCTTTCAACTCCAAGTTCTTTTTGCAATGAAAAAAATAAAAAGCTTCAAAGATTGTATTACACTATGAAAAATATTTTTCTTTACTTAAACTGAACTGGAAATAATCTGAACTGTTAAGTGAAACTGCACTAGGGACAACAAACATCTTAATTTTTGAGTAAGTGAAACATGTACCAAAAACATCCCCAAAGACTAAATAGTCTGACTAAAAACATGACCTTGAAAGTATACCCATTGACAATTTTGCAGACATTTTTTGGATGCAATATAGACTATATTTTTTTTGTATTAAGATTCTTACTGATTTGGACACTGCAGAGTACTGCATTGTAGCTAAAGTGATATACTTTATTTTAAAGTTTAAATTAATGGAGCTTTGTTTTTCTAAGGAAAAATGAGCTCGTTCAGTTATGCAGCATTTCAGGTTAATCTTCAGAAGTAATTTAAGTAATTGCACTGTAAAAGAGCCTATGTTCTGCTTCTGACTCCAAATGAAATTTTCTTCATAGAATAAGAGAAAGTTTTTCCAAGAGCCTGAAATCTCTCCTAATGATTTTTTCGTGAGGTCACTTGAAAAGTTTTTGACCTTCAGAAGTATCAAAGCCAATATTTTTCTTATAACAAAAGAAAGAAAAAAGATTAAAAAAAAAAAGAAGAAGAAGAAGAAGAAAAAAGAGATTATTCTCTGTTAGCTACCAATGTATGTTGTGTCATGTTAAAAGGCTCTCATGAAAATTCTAATCCACCCAGTACAATATAATGTATAAATCATGCATAATCTATTATTTTCTGGCAAGGGAAATATTGATTTTACAGGATGATAGCATTTGTCTTTCAAACATGTAGCATCTTTCTGGATACATTTTGCCACAAAGTGTAGATGGTGATTATAGATAAGTTCAAAAATAGCACATAAAGGACATGGCAAAAAACCACCAAACATTAAATTCTGCTGTATGGTTTTGAGGATAATGGGGAAAACTGAAAGCCATAGCTATGTTTATGTTTTCTGTACAGCAACAGGAAATGGCAGAATGTCACACAGCCTCACTGGAGATTCAGAATAAAAGTGTCAAAATGGAGAGAAAGGAGCAGAGGAAATAATTTCAAACAGCACACCAATCTAGATAACAATCATAGTAAAGTCAGACAACTGTGAACCCCAGGTTCAGATGTTAGAATAGCTGAAAGCAGCTATTGTTCCTTCAATAATACAGGCACTTCCATATACAGAATCTTGATGCCTAATGGCAATTATTAGGATGGTAGATGCAGGAAGAGAAAGAACAAAAAGTTATCGGTCCTTCAGCTCTCTGCCCTTTAACAAGCCAGTGTTCTTCAGTGTGTCGATTATCAGAGTGGCATTGCAGGAACATATTTCAACACAACAGGGTAGTCTCCATAAGAAGAAAAGTAATCAGAAACTGATTTGACTCAATGGACTAAATCCTTCCCTCATGTTACCTCAAACCGCTCGTAGTTTCAGAACAACCTGATATACTAGAAATGCACATTCCCTCTGTCAGGTGAACGTGGTCTACCTGCAGAAAGAATTTTCAGAGGCTTATCTCAAAAATAATGAAGTACAAACCTCATGCCAAAAGAGTAAAGTTTTGTTTTACCAGGAGAGAATTTGAGATGGCTTTGTCTTCCTGGATGAAAAGAGATAAACAAATTTCAGCCTTGCATAAGGTGAGGGGTGGGAAGGAAGGTGAAACAGCTGATTAGTTTAGAAATGGTGCAATGAAGGCAATACGACTTTTCTAAAGTCAGACAAGAATCCTATTAAACACTAGGCACTAAGTAGCAACTAAATACTTCTGAACTCATATTTTTTACTGCTAAATTAAAAGCAGAGGTCTAATCATTATATAACTGAAAACAATGGGAAAGGTGCAAGCACCTCAGCAAAACTAACTTTTCAGATATTAAATGTTAATTACAGAGCTTTGATTTGGGGTGGACCGAATACATGCTTGCATGAGAGCACACAGCTTAATGTCAGATGAAACAGAGACATTATGAAGTGCTATATTTTTACTGGAAGTTAACCCAAGTGCTATTATTCTGTGTGAGAAACAATCAATCCAAGCATTGCCAGATACTGTTAATGCTTTGCAATATATCAAAACCCCTTTGGCTTTATTTATAAAACCTGAACAATGACAAGAAAAGCCAATGCAGTCAACAAAGCAGCACACTTCTTACAGGATATTGGATATATGGAATAAACCATGAAGACAGTTCTAGATATTTCCCACGACAAGGAAAGGAAGTCTTATTGTAGATATTAGCCCATATTTTTTTTAATATTGAAAAAATATATTCCTTTTATTCATTTGTTTATATATTTAAAGAACATCTCTACTTTGTCTCTACAAACATACATCTAAATATAAATATATATAATTTTGTATATGTAAATATATAAATGCACATGCATATGTGTTTTATCAATTTTATTATATATTCATGTAAATCTTAATTTTGAATCATCTGGGTTTTAACAGTCCTTTGCTTATTATTTCTCCTTAAGTTACTGATAGCATTTCCTAATTTTAAAACTAGTTTAATCTAATCACTTGTGAATGGCAGTGACAGGAGAATCTGAGAACAGAATAATTTTTCCTTAATGAGCAATCTACACACAATGACTACAGAATATAGCCAAAAGCATTACATTAGATAAAACATATATGAAGTGCAGTTTATTAATGATTGATCAAAGTTTATTTCAAATCATTGACCTGAATCAGGATATTGTTCGGAACAGTAATTATTTAACACACTAGTCAGCCCAAGACTGAGAAAGACTTGCATGTTCATAACTGCTGCTATACAGGACATAACCCATAAAATAAATTGTGGCCATAAATAATATAAACAAATAAAAATTTTCTGTATTTGCACACATGAAAGAGTCTAATAGATTTATTGTAAAAAAATGTGCTGCATACAGTGTACACATCATTTGGGGAAATATATTCAAGCTATTTACAGAAATCTGAGTTCTGTTTAGGCTACTGTGATTTTCCAAGGAAAATATCTTCATTTAAATATATATATGAATAGCAGATTGCAAAAGTGAATAATTCAGTCAAGAAATAATATCGAGACAATTTCAGAGCTCACAAAATGTGCTATATTACCAGATGTCTGATGGGTCTTAATAAACTCTATCTACAAAGCAGCTTTGTTTTTCAACTTAAATAAATCAAAATGAAACATGTTTTTTTTTTATAAAAGGACTCTTTATTATATACATATCATGAAAAGACCCTTTATAATACAATATACTTTGAAGAAAACAATCACATTTCAATACTTTTCCACAGAGTAGCAAAGAGATTGACAAATGGGAGAACAGATACATAAAATATTTTGCTTCTCTCTTGAACTTTTCTTGCAAAATTCTAAAAGAAGGTCCCTTAAAGTTCTGAAATTCTAAAGTTTCAAATCTACAAGGTTAGAATGACAGTAAGCAAATTCTCACACATAACATCTTCCAGAAATCTAAAAAACAATATAAACTTCTTGAAAAGTATTGCATACTCAGTCTTTTCACTTACATCTTCAATTTGCGCTTGCAATAGAAAATAAAAGCAAGGTAACTATGCAAAGATGATTAAGAAGGAAAAATCCTGCTTGCTTCTTGACTGAAAAACTAATTATAAGAGCAAGAAAATGTTCCTTCTCAGCTCTTTACCATTTGCGGGCAAGCTCGGAGATTTTAGCTGGAGTTGACAAGTCACCATTCACTTTATTTAAAGGTGTCATTTGGGGCAGACAGGCTTTGAAGCCTTTTCATTTTCTCAAGGTAGAGTAGATCAGTCTTCAAACAGCTACCCTTGTCAAATATTAAGCTTGCCAACCTTTGCCTGGTAGCTATAATGTTATGATGGCATCTTAAAATAAATGTTTTATTTTTCTGTATTTATTCAAAACCAGTACTAGATTTAATATTACAGTAATTTCACAATTATAAGCCTCACCTGATTATAAACCACACCTCCCGGTAGCTGGTAGACCATGGGATTTGTCCATATATAAGCCGCACCCAAATAAAAGCCTCATTCTTTTTTTTTTTTTTTTTTTTAAGTGAGGATCCTTGTGCGACAAAGTAACGAGTTAGTAACAGAATCGCACCAGCACGGGGTTTGGTGTCAGGTGCTCAAGTTGCAAACAGTTTTCATAGACCAGCAAAGCCTTTAAAGGCAGCCCCAGGCGCCCTCCCTGGCTGGCTCTCACTTCCGGGTTGGCATTTCACTGGGATTTGTCCATAGATAAGCTGCACTACTGGGGTAGGCTGGATTCTTCAATGAAAAAGGTGCAGCTTATAATCATGAAATTACTGTAAATCAATTTTCAGAAGCTGTTTTACTAGTAAGAAAATTTATTTCATGTTTCTTCCTAAAGTTATTCTCAATTATTTGGTTTACATACTTATTCATTTAGAACTAGCAAGTGTAAGTTACATTTGACAGACTGGTTTTAGGTTTTTGTATTCATTTTTGATCAATTCTTTCCATTATGAATTATTTTCCATCTCTTACTGCAAACATTTCCAGTGTTTTCAACAATCAGAACCATGGCTGAACTATTCATCCTCTATGGTTTGCAACTGGTCACTTTAGTTGCAGGCATTTGATCTCATTTCAGAATGACTGAAACCTTTGAAAAGGAAGACTAATGAAAAGGGAATAATAAAAATAAAAAAAAAATACAAAAGACTAAAGAAAAGGCATTAATATTAATAAAAAAACCCCTCTTATGTTTACATGGGAATATTCTGCTTTAAAATCCTGGTTTATATGGCCAACACAAAGATCACTGGTGCCAAAAGGTCAGAGAAAGTTCAGTTAAGATGCTGGACGAGTATAGTTTTATTTTTTTCCTACTCTCATACTTTCCCCTACAACCTGTGAGAAACTAGACTCAGTGGACTAGTGAGATTAGACTAAGTGGAGCTGTGCTTTCACATGATAAATATTTTTATCTTATGTTTCTATCACTACCCATTCCCAAATCTTTGTGGGAGGAAACACCTATGAGATAAAATATCTATATTCCTGCATGGCAAGTAATAAGTGAACACAGTAAAATAGCAAAACTCTTAAAAATTGATAATTAACACCATTCAGCAATTTTTTCTATGATTTTAAGCAGTTTTATCTCCTTCTCTGAATTCAAATTATTACAGTACAAATTAAATAATTTCAAAATATTGAGAGGCTGATGGGAGATGAGCACTAGCCATGGAAGAAGCAAAAATTTTACCTATTTCAAATTGTTAAAAAATGTTAATTTAATAAGCTAGAAAACAGAATTTTCATATTTCAAGGAATTTTATATTTTTGTTAGAAAAAAATATTTGTTATTATCCTCTGGGTGGTATTTCTGTAGCTTTTGTTTTGATATTAAAGTTATTAAACTTGCCTCTTCTATTCTCATTACCAGAATATTTTATGGGTAAATCCACTTAAGGAACCTATTGTGCTTTCTGATCAAAGTGGAAAATGAAGCCAGGTTATAATAAGCAATTTAATTTTTAATGAGCTGGTTGAGACCCAAGGTCATAACAAAGGACACAAACCAACTAAACAAAAAATCCAAACAACAACAAAATTTCCAGCACAAAACACTAATGATAGCACACTATACATGACCTGGGCAAAATAATATTTGGTAGACTGCATCTAAGAACTCTCCCACTTGTATTTTTTATTTTCTTTCAGAACCCTGACTAAGTCTAAGTAAGGTGTAGCATATTAAATAATACAGAAGCACATAAAAATGCATGAGACTTGTTTTCTGAAAAGAACTTAGCAAGGATGTTTATTGAATGTAAATTTCCCAAGCTCAAGTTTAAATGCTACAACTGCAAGCTAAACATTTAACCCTCTAACATCTTTTACAACACTTTAGAAGGTAGTTAACTACTGTCTTGGAGTATAACTCTGCCAGAATGCTGCACATAACTTCCACTGATTTTCTTTGGGATTTCATTCTTCAGAAATAATAAATCTTACGTAAGGAGAATCTTTACCCAAACATGGTGTCATTGCTTTCTTTGGAGCTTGCAAATTAAGCAATGAAGTTTTGTTATTTTTGAATACAGCTTTGTTTTAAGATTTAACTTGGCACATTCTTTGATTTTTTTTACTGGTAGACTTTTTTACCACTTTCTCTAGCAGTAGAAATATTTAGTCCGCTAAGACCTCTAGTAAGCACTTTATGTCCATGACACACATCATTTTACCCTGACAAAACTGGTCTCTGTATTACAAGTAATGTCTTGATGAAGCATAGTCTGTCTCATTAAAGGAATATAAAATTTAAAATTAAATTATTTATACCTTTACACCTAGCAGACCATAAGCAATAGAGAAGATGCTAATGAGTTCTGCAGGTTCTACAGGTAGCCCATGGATCAAGTCCAGCTCACAGGATGCTTTCATCTGCTTTACTAGCTTTTCTCTAGAGAAGAGAAGCAACTATTTGAGCAGCTGATGGCTGCTGGCACAGCCAAGCAAGTCATCATGGCACTGCCACTGCCTCTACCTTCCTAGTGGAAGAGAATGCAAAAGGAGCAAAGAGGATGGACAAAACTGCCCCCATTGAAAGAGAAGGAGAAAAGGTACCCCTGCAGAGCTCAAAAATAATTCTTTCTAAACTGCAGTAGCATGAAACCCAGAAAGAGGCACATGCCCATGTTGGTATCACCCTGAGCATGGCAGAGCCATGAACTGCAACTTTAATGAAAGTCAAAGAGTCTAAAGGAAGAAGTGAAGTCCAGCTCCTGTGGCTTTTGAGGTGACAATGACCCTGCTTGGAAACTTGACTCACTTCCTCAAAACAGTTTTTCTTAGCAAAATGTCCCTCCCTTCCTTGCACTCCATTACTAACAGCATATGCCAACTCAGTTCAACCAAAAGCTGGACAATAGAACAAATATAAGAATTGGCTGT
>VRYO01002355.1:6980014-6992436 GCA_009812075.1 Sialia sialis
GCGGCGACCGCCCCGCTTCACCTGCTCCGCTGCCGGGTGCCTGCCCGGGGCGGCCCCGCTGCTCTGCGGGCCCTCCGCCCGGCATCCCTGCGTGCCTGGGGCCGACGGACGGCACAGGAGCGCGGGGCTCGGCTCTCGCCCGTCCGCCTTCCCCTCCTGCCTGCCGGAGCGCGACGGACAGGTGAGTGCTTCTTTGCCGCACTTCTGCCCGAGCCGGCGCCGAGGGTGCCTCCGCTCCGTAGTCACTTGTCACTGCAGGAGCCGCTCATTTATCAAACTTTGCCTCCTGTCGGCTCCCGCACCCCCTGTCTTGCCTTTTGCGGGAGGGCGAGCGTTCGGGGTTAATTGGTTTTGCGCAGAGGGAAGCCGCGGGGGGCGGGAAAGGGGGGGTCCCGCTCCGCAGAGCACAGCTCAGCCTTGTCGGGAAGAGGGGGCTTCTCCGAACCGCTCGCTTCTGCTGCCGCCCAGGGCTCCAGCCTGGGGCCCCTCTCCCCACGCGAGTTGGCGGAGGCGAAGCGCCGGCGGAGCGAAGTTGTTTTCTGCCCTGCAGGGAGCCCTCGGGGCCCGTGCAACAGGCAGCGTCCTGCGGAGGGAGGGCGCCTCTCCCGCCGCCGTGGGGCTCCCGGCGGCTCCAGCAGACCTGTGCCCTTTAGGTAATCCTGCTTTGTTTCCAGCACCTCCGGGGCTTTGCCTTGCGGGAAGCCTGTGCCGTGCGGCTGCTTGCGAACGCCTGGCAGCAGCCCCCGGAGGCACGCCTGCTCTTAGGAAGGAGAGAAAGTTGCCGGTGCTCAGGAGAGACGGATGCGGCGCTTCCACGGGTGCGCGGAAGATGCGCGCTGGGGCGCCGGGAGGCTGTGCCCGGGGAAGGCAGGAGCGAGCGGGAGGGTGCTGCGGGCGCCCGGCAGGTGGAGCCGTGCGGAGCGGCGGCGATGGCTGGTCTCGGTTTAGGCAGGGTGGCGAGCGGAGCCCCTAGGCGCGGTGCGAAGCGGAGCCGCTGTGCGTGCGGTGAGCGGGGTGCGCCGGGCGGTGCGCGCCTTCCTGCGGGCAATGCAGCTGGACACGGTGTTAGCGTTACCCTCGGTCACACGCGAGATTTTTTTGTACCATTGATCGTCATTCTGTTTGTCGCTGAGTATCGGAAAATGGTCAGATTCGGGGTGTATTCTGTCTTAATTATCACAGAATGTGTAAAAGAGTAACTGATAAAATTATTCAGTAGTGGTTTACAATTAAAAGATTATCTCAGGACTCTGCAGCTAGCAAGGAACAGACTGTACTACTTATTGGATAGTTAATGACATTTAAATGGGCGGGTTTTCTTAAAATTGGAAGATCCACTCTTCCAGGGAGCTGAATAGAGTGTTAGAATATTAAATAATTGCATTACAGTGATGGTAACACTTTGTAAGAGCTCAAGGTGTTAGCTTGGCCAGCAGCACTGGGACAGCCTTTGCCCAATTTTAGAGCATGGGCTAAGAGAAGGCTCTATTTTCATCATAATGGGTAAATATACCTAAACGGTGTGGAAATATGTGTGAAACAAATCAAAGAGGTGGCAGTATTTTACATATTGTCCAGTGAAATCTTCTTCCATCTTTAGCTGACATAATTTGACTGACTTGATAATTGAACTTGAATTTTATGCTACTAACCACTTAACACTTGAAATTTATGTCTCTTTGTGCCACTTACACTGATCATAAATAATTGCTGTTTAATATTGAGGGGACTGGATATGGGATGGTGCAACAACACTTTTCTTGTCATCATTTTATAACTAAATAGGTTATGGGTTTTTTTAATAATAATAATAATAACATTCCAGGTTAAACACTTTACTTCAGTAATGAAGTGATAAGTAAATCAACAGTGCAACTAAACTGTATTTTCACAACTCTTGGTTCTTCACATTTCTCATGTTTCTTGCATAACTTGAAAATGTCTATGAGAAACTCATACAATGACTGCATAAACTTGTTGCATTTTGTTGTAAAAGTTTTCTTAATATATTAAAGTTGGCAACACAAGTAACACAATGTAATCTTACATTTGCAGTATTTTTTCTCAGAAAAAAATGTTTTCCATTATCTTAATCAAAGTCATATACTTAAGGAAAGTGCCAGAAATTGAATGTAATAAGAGATTAACTTCACAAATTAAATAGGATATTCTATATTAAGAACTACTGTAGGGAACAGCACATAATTAAAATTGTAAAGTATGTCTGAACTTTCATATACCTATGCTCTGTTCAGTCAATCATGTGTTTTTGTCACCAGTATAGGTTTTGTGTTCCTTTGAGGTATAAAAATGCATAAAGAAGCTCCTGAAATACTGGCCTAAATACTGAAAGAGCTTGGAGTGTGTGTCTCCCAAGTCGGTGAAAAGGGTGAGCTTCACAGGAGTTATATTTATAACTGTAAAACTAATTTATTTTCTTCTTGTCTTGGGTGCTATAGCTGTCACTTAGAAATCTTTTTCTGTTGTATCCCAACCTTGCTCTTTTCACTATTATAGATACATTTCTCAAACATTTCCTTTATTCTTGCACACCAAAATATTCAAATATTTCTAATAAGCATTGCTGCTGACTTCTGAACCTGAAGTCCAGTCCATGCTGTCCAGATGAGTGTTTCTAAAAAAATCAGAACAATAGAACTTCTGGATTTTTCCTCAGTTCCTGTAAAAACGTTAGTTTAAATGAAGATGGTATTTAATGTTAAGATTGGATTTCCTCCAGAACAAAACTATGAGTTTCCACACAGCTGATAAATAGATAGTCGTATGTGTTACCAGAGATTTACAAAACACTGATGTCTTGATATCTGGATTTGTTATGTGTCTTTAATAAGACATGGAGTGTGAGAAAATGCTGTAGATTTTTTTGAGGGGAAAGGACCCACAACTCTGAGACAAAAGGAGAAATAAGTATTCTTCATCACATACTGGATAGTATAATGCCAGCTGGGGGGGAAATTACTTGTATATTTTCCACATATTGTATTAAAATGATACCAGCATACATTTTGCAAGAAAATTATCTCTGCTTTTAAAATCCTTCTAGTGAAACAGATACACGTTTCTTCTGTATAACATATAGATACTTTCAGCCTGATCTTTCCCAGCTCTCTTTCTGTAAATCTGTGCCAGAAGGTCCCCTGGCATTATTAAGTATATTCTTTTGTATTGCTTCCAATTTGTAGCACTTGAAATCTTTCTTTCACCCTACCATTTGTTATACTAATGTTAAATTTACTGTCCTTGCTAGAATGAAAGCTCCTTTCTGCTCTTCTGACACTACCTAAAAAATGCATACCAGAGTTTTATACACAGTTTCTAGAAAGTTGTATTTACTAAACTAACAATTCCTTATAGATAAACCTGAACATTTTAATCTTGGAAAATGCAATTTTAATTCTAGGGGAAAAGGAAAGAAGTCCTTAAATCCTGTCTAATTACCATACATTGCTTGTTAAATGAGGGAATGTCAGCTTCTGGGCACATGCCTTTATCATAACAGTAAAATACCCTATGGTTGACTTGGAAACTACAGCTACACCTCATACCAGGTAAAACTCAAATGTAAGAAAAAAGCAAAATGAGCTATACCTCATACCAGGTAAAACACAAATGTAAAAAACAAGCAAAATGTTTGTTAATGCATCCAGATGAAGAGCCTGTGAAATTCAGTATCTGAGAATATTTCTAGTGTAGCTAATAATAATAATAATAATAATTACCTGTGATGAATACTGCAATAAAAGTTGTGGAAGCCAACACTTATGTGGATTTAAAAAATGTATTGGTTTCATACATGCTGATTTTTATTATTTTTTTTTTTGTTATAACAGCATTTTACTTCATTACAGATAGCAGTTGAAGTTACAAAATACATTCTATAGGCTTAGCCAAGTTACAGTTTGCAAATTATCAGAATGACTAAAGCATTAAATTATGCTTTTATTTGTGCAATAAAGATAATTTCATGCAAAACTTGCAGCTCTGTTAAGTCATGAATATGTTCTCACTTCCGAAATTGTATTCTTTCATTCAGGTCTGTACAGAAACCAAGTCTTACCTGTGAACCTGTTAATTCTGGACTATAATTTCAGGAACTTAATGACAGATAGCCAAGAACTAGGATTTTTGAAGACTAGCATTCTATCAAACCGAGGAAACTGCATGGGGTTTAACACACACATGCACTGTTACATATCTAAGTATGCTTGTATATGCTTTCTGTGTGGAAATCAGTCTTATTTAATTAGTCTTAGCAAGAGGCACTTTCTGCTTTAGAGATTTAATTTATCCAGCACCTTCTATCCCAAGTAACTTGAATTCCATCTATTAAAATATGACTGAATTTGTTTGGATTCTTTAAAAGCACAGGAATTGTCTTTTACTGTAGCATGTAGAAGGTTATAATGGATGGTTGCAAATGCTTTTCCTCTAGAAACACAATTTGAGTCAAAGATAAATTAGTTTTGTTGATTCAGATTTTAACTGTCAAGTATTGCGTGAAAGAAACTCTGCTTGGGAGCTCTGATGAAACCTAGAACTCTTGAGAATGTGTCTTCTAATAGCTGCTAAATGCTCTAGTGTTAATTAGGCAATAATGTAACTGGAATCAAACGTTACCACAGCATAATGTTCTCCTGTTGAATAGAAGTTCTATGCCCAAGCAAACATACAAACAAGAATATTTTGACGTTGCCTGTTGAATGGGAAGTGTTTCTGCAAAAGTCCTAAACAGTGCCCTATAAGATGCCCAGCGAAATCTCCTCATCATATTTCTGTCGTAGCAATCTAATGAGAGCAGCATCTCTTTCCCTTCATGGAATGAATGCAAGGACTGTTTGCAGAAATCTATAGAGTCACACTATCTACTACAGTCCTAGTCCTTACAAATGCCTAAGACCAGACCTAGTTTCTGCCCGCTGCAGCTTTTACCTCCTCCCAGGTAAAAGAAAGCAAGAACAGTGAGCTGTGTTCCAATATATGGCACTGTGACTGTTTGACAGTGTAGATCTGCAGTGTGCTATCTCACCGTATGCGATCTGGACCTCTATGGAATAGCTGGAGTAGGAGCAGTTACAACACAAGGGGAAGTGGTCAAGTTACTCTTCCCTTCAGACAGACGCTTACGCATTGACAGTTCTGTGTATTTAGGAGTCATCCCATCATTAAAGGGGTGTTGAAAATCAAATTGATTTAATCTCTGAAGAAATATATGGTGGCAAGTCATTCTGGCTGAGGCACTGCTCCTACACTGTTCTACCTTTGTGTTGTAAGCCTGCTCTTCTTAGTACAGAGTAACTTTGAGATGTAGCTGTCATGAAGTTCTAAAAAACATCAGCTGTTTCCAAGGGCAGGTAGCTGGGCACTGTCAGAAGACAGCCAGCCAGTGAGGATTGTGGTTATATTTATCCACTTTCAGAGTGAGTTGGTTGAGGAAGAAAGAAGGATGAAGTACATGGTAATTGACAGTGGATATTGCCCGTGGATCACAGCAGGAGTAAAGTTTGTTGAGGTTTGGAGTGAAACACCAACTCAGCTCTGAAAGGCATTATTCCAATTTATGGTGGACTGACCATTATCTGTATGATTTCAGATGAAATAATTTGAACTGCTAGCAAAATTATCAGAAATTGCACTGATTTTTGAGTGAGAAAACCCATTCAAAACTTGTTCCTGCAGATGCTACAGACATGTTTGATCTGATGGTGAGGTCTGCTTTTATTTTTAGGGTTACAAATTGATATAACAGGAGATATGAAGCATAACCTTAATCGAAGCAATGTCTATTTCATGCTTTACCTTTTAGAAAAAAAATACTGTTTTCATTTTGGTGGATGTCTGCAAAAAGTGTCACCTCAGCAACCATATGAAGTACTGTTTCAGTTACATGCTAACCCCTGTAAATCATTGGGGTATAGCTTCTTCTTGCACAGCAGAGAGTACTAAACCTAATTTTAGATTGAAATAGAAGTCTATATTCAAGGAACATACAAGTTTTACCACCATAATTTTTAAGTATTTCTAACTCTTTCCTACAGTGAAAAGGAGAAAATACATGGATGAGAATCAGAATGGACTAGCTGATGGTCTAAGGGGAAATCAAGCTTTGAAGTGGAGAGGCAGTAGTCAATAGAGATTCATACTTTTTTTTTAATTTCAGCAAATCTGCTCATTTAGGGTGCAGGCACAGGATAGCCTATGAATTAGATACCATAGGTAAGAAAGTACTGTCCATTCACTTAAAAACTACTTCTAATTTAATTGGATTTTTAGCTGCCTTTCAGACTAAACTGCAAATGTATTCCTCTTCCATTTCAGTAGGAAGTAAAATATGTTCATTTGCAGCTGCAAGACTAATTAATTTTACTTCACTTTGCAAAAGATTTACTGTGGCTTATGTGGCCCTGGGAAAAAAAATTCTAGATTGTTGTAAAGTGCTCAAGAAGGAGGATTTTATTATTTTCCTAAAGACTGACTAGTTAGGGTTTGCTTCAGGAATAGCTAGGATTAGCTACATTGAGGCTAGAATAAGGGTTTTGTGTTACCACCCTTCCTTAGACTCACTAGTAAATGCTTGTAACTTAGCATTTTCTCACATATGCTTTCTGATTTGTTATTCAAAAAATGGGGAAGAAACTACAGAAAGAGAATAAGAAGATATTGCATGAGACTGATTGGCAAGCTAGCACCAGCTGTTAAAACAATCAAGGGGGAAGACAAGTAGTTATTTTTTAGTAGGAAGTGAAGGACTGAGGATTGGATTTAACATAAAGAAGAAAAAGAGCAGTGGTGAGAAGAGAACAGAGGGCTCTAAAATACCACTTTTTTTTTTTTTTTTAGTAAGATGTAGGTTTTGGGTATGAAGTTTGTCTATTGAAGACCTTGTGATGTGCTCTAGAGGACATACAGTGAATCTCTGAAACAATATGAGGCTTTTTTATGTTTAAGTTGGGTGGGGTGAGCTACTCTTTATATGCACAGAGTTTACATTATGCTGTGTGGGCTTTGTGTTCTTGGAAAACTGCAGGAGCTTTTAGTAATGTCTACAATTTTCTGCCCTTGTTTCCTTTTTACTCTTTCATTCTACTGTTTTTGTCTTTATTTTCTTTACCCTGGGATTGAAGAACGTGAGGATCAGAAGATAAAACTGACCTAAACGAAAAACTTCCTGAACCAGTAGAATTGACTGGTGCTGTGATCACACTCAATTTCACACTGCTGCTAGTGTCATGTAGAGTAATATTGCGAAAGAGTCTGTCAATTTCTGGTTCAGCTACTAGTTGTCATAATGGTAAAGAGTTGCAGAGAGAGTATCTATCTTCAGGCAGTGAATGAGAAATTTATTAGCAAAAGGAAAACTGATATTTTTCCAAATCTTTTTGATTTTTTTCTCATTATAAAACTTTCACGCAGAATCTTTTCTGACTAAATATCTGTGGCTGTTTTTCAAAAACTGTACGTGACATTTGAAACCTTGTTTCTATACCAATTTTTCTTGATGGAAAAGTTAAATTCTTCAAATTATTTGGCTGTCCATATTCTCTAACAACATTTTCAATTGAATTTTTTAGAGGACTACAGACACAACCGACAGATCAAAAATACAGTAATTTCACAATTATAAGCCGTACCTTTTTCATTGAAGAATCCAGCCTACCCAAGTAGTGCGGCTTATATTCAGGTGCAGCTTATCTATGGACAAATCCCAGTGAAATGAAAACCCGTAAGTGAGAGCTGGCCACGGAGGGCACCTGGGGCTGCCTTTAAAGGCTTTGCTGGTCCATGAAAACTGTTGCAACTTGAGCACCTGACACCAAACCCAGCAGCGATTCTGTAACTAATTTGTTACTTTGTTACACATGGATCCTCACTTAAAAAAAAAAAAAATGTGGCTTATATTTGGGTGTGGCTTATATATATGGACAAATCCTGTGGCCTACCTGGCTACCAGGAGGTGTGGCTTATAATCAGGTGTGGCTTATAATTGTGAAATTACTGTAAGTAATTCTGAGATGCCAAAAAAAAAAAAAAAAAAGAAAGAAAAAAAACAGATAAAAAGGCCAGAATATTTTCAACCACATTGAACAATGAGGGTGCAAAGTAGGGGTGGAGGTGAAATCTACTTTTGCCACCATTTTCATTAGCAGAAAGATTTGTAAAACTTCTGCCTCATGCTTGCTATCATTAATATGCTGTAATCAGAAGGTTTTGTGATGGTTTATTTATTATCTTTTTATCTGCTGTCTTTTCCCGTAAGACCTGGAGACCTAGTCTGAGAGCAGGACAGGGCTCTTGTGCTCCATGGCATGTGCATTTCATGGGTGCAGATTCTGTTGTATCCTTGTGTCGGACATAAGAATCCTCTGTCGTGTCAAAATGTATGCATTTATGTGAGTAGCCCATCTAATAAAACATATAACAATAGTTTTTGCTGTTTGGAACTTTAGAAAGTTTAGTTAAGCTTTAGGCTTTGTCGCTTTTATTTTGGGTTTGGGTTTTTTCACTCACCCATGCACCATTCTACCACCTGCTTCTTATGGGGAATTTTGTGGCTTTCAGATCACGTACTGAGGATCTTGCTTGCTATTTATGTATAAATAACTTTCTATAGAGTAAGCAGTGTGCAGATGGCTATTGTAATTTTTTGCTTCCGAAATTTTCTCTTGCTGCTTTTCTTTACTACAGTGGCTTTTTCTAGCTAACCAACAGGTCTTCCCTCTTGGTCTTCTCTTTTGGTCACACCTGAGAAACAGGTGTGACTGTATTCCTGCTATTATTGTAGCTATCTGCATTTACAACTTGTAATTGAATTCCCTGTGGTCAGCCCTGAGTGTTGTATCCTGAGCTTTGTGAGTGGAGTGGCTCTCTTTTTTTTTTTTTTCTGAGCCTTTGTCTGACTGTGTCATTGCCCTCTAGCTCCCCATAGAAATACTCCTATTTCTGGTATTTCAGGAGCCAAATCTGAGTCTCAGGCAATCTTTTTTGTGAATAACCTGTAAGTCTGGAAAAAGATTTATTGTAAAAGCTGCTCTTCTTTGTTAAGCTTCTCATAAAAGGAATAAATCATGAGGAGAAGATGAGGAAACTAGATGGTGCTTTTCAGATTAAAACACTGTCTATTGACCAAAATTGTTTCTTCATTAGTATACAAATTATCATCTGTTTAAGAAGTGTGCTCAGCAGTTACACTTGCTCAGAATAACGCAAGAAGCATGTTTGTTTTTTTGTGTTTTTTTTGTTTTTTTTTTTTTTTAGCTCCCCTGAAAGCCAGTTTGTAGCCAGTAAAGATTGTTTGCTACATGAAACACTTGTCAGTTTACCTAGGAAAGGTGAAAGATGTACACTGGGTGCATAGTATAAGACTCTATTTCATCACTGTCATGGTAATTAATCTCAATCTTACTTTTGGGAGGCCACTTCTAGGTTTAATGTCAATTTGCATTTCAGTAAATACCTTGTTTCTGTTTCTTCACTGCAGTGAAGACATCCTTACTTTTTACATGGCAGCATTTTTGAATTGCCTATCCTCTTTGTAAAATATCTACAGTGACAAAGCATATGTAGTAAAATATAAGCTGCAGAAAATAATACTGCATACTGAACCTCCAGGAGTTTCAAAGAAAAGCAAACAAAGTTGACAACAACAGCAACAAAAAGAACCTTCCTGAAGTTATTCTATGTTTTCCTAACATTCCTTCTGTACTCTAAAATGGTGAATAAATGTCTTTACATGTTTAAAGTCTGGATGCTGAGGAGACTCACAGTAGAAGTTTAAATATCTGTAGGAAATTTTTTTGTTTGAAAGCCCTCGATAACCACAGTAGAAACACTGCTGAATGGGGGGAAATATGTGTCATAAGCAAAGTATTTCAGGAATTAGACATTAAAGCCAGTATCATGAATTTTCACTTGTACAAAACAAAAGCTTTCATCTTTGTGCTATCCTCTGTGAAGAGCACCAAACCTGTCTGAATTCTGCATTTACTGTCTTCTAAGGGGTTATGATATGTAATGTGTAGAATTAATATATTGTATTATGCCTCCAGTTCATCAGAATCAATTATCAGTCTTTTTCCAGTATAATAATTATTTTCAAGGATGTACAAGGGTAATGTAACACTGCAAATTAAAAATAGCATGTACTTTTGTGTGATTTTTCTACCACAGCTTGCTCTCTGGTCCTCAGAACTAACAAAAGCTATCAAATATACTGCAAATTGTAGATTTTATAGTAATAGGTAGTCTTCATTTAATATTGCTATTGTCACTGCTGTGAAAATGTCTAAACACAAGTAGATTTTAATGGGAAATTCATTTAAATTGATTACTTAAGAGTCTACAGGATTTGAGGTTTGACAGTGTGTACAACATGAATTTTGGCTAGGATTACTGATGAAAAATTGAAAATATAGTTTTCTTCACATTTTACATAGTTATCAAATGGCTTGTTCTTTTCATTTTCTTTCTCAGGACTTTTCTTCATGAAGCTGCCTGTAGTTTAAAGAGATGCCACGTTTACTCTGGATTGGGAATCCTTCACTTCTAATAGTATCTCATTATTAAACCAAATCATATCTAGTAAACAAAAAAGCCTTTTAAAAAATCCACTATGAAAATGCTGAATGCTGAACTGCATCAGACTGGAAGCTAAAGTTTTAGTTTTGTGCTTCATTATTTTAATCTTGTGAAAGTTTTTGGTTGATTCCCCCCCCATTTGCACTCAAGTTATTAAAATATTAATAAATATTAAAGATGTAAAGATGTTTTTTAGGTGGAATTTGGTTCTTTTGTACGTGGATTTAAATTTTCAAAACTTTTGTTAATGTTTCAAGGTGAAAATTTTAGATTCAATTACCAGACTCTCTTATTGTCCTAGCTGTTCTGTACTTTTATTTCTTGTAATACAGCTGCTAAAAAACTCAATTTATAATTGCTTTAAATGGGTGAGGAATATAATTTTTTAATGTTTTAAAATAGTTTGTTTTTGATTTACAGTTAAAAAAAATTAGTATGTCAATTACTTATTACTTCAATGAAGTCTTTGTGGTTCAAGTATATGGGTAGCTGGTGAAAAAAATACTGTCAGTGAATTTCAGATTCAAGTAATTTTATTTCCACTTCTTTGGGCGAGCAAGGGCAGAGTGGAGGGAATTAGCTTTGGACAGAATGTGAATATCTGTGTGAAGAATTTTTATCCTTGCTTAACTTTCTTTCCATTTTTTGATGATTTGATTCAGAGTTGGCCAGTGGAAGCCTCATTCTCTTTCACTGTGTTTTAAAAGAGCAAAATGTAACCTTTGTCACTAGCTCCGGAGAGCTCTTATACAAAGTAATTTTCTGCTAAATTGAAAGGTTCTCACAGTCAATAATCACTTTATGTAATAGACATCTATCTTTCCTTGTAGCTAAATTATCATATAAAGGTGCTTTATTGTGAAGAATTTTCTTGGGCTGGCCAGTTATTTGGTTGAAATCCAGCAATGTGGTGAATCAATTACTTGGTATATATGTAGACAGGTAATGACTGGCTCTGTAGTTCTCTCAGTCTGTCATTGATATTGTTTCTATGGATTAATGGTAAATCTGTTACTGTTCAGGTTTGGGAAGCGAATTTAATCTGTTTTACAGTCTGAATAATTTTTTCTGTTGTTTATCAGGTACCCTTTACTGCTTTATTATAATGCCATTTTTGATATTGATTTGCAGGATATTTTGCTTCCTCGCTTCCTTGCTCTCCTCATTCAATAGTGTGCTGAAGCCAGTGTCCAAATGCTCTTTAAGAAATGTACATTTGTATAGTTGTCACTGGCTGCTTTTGTTTTGTGTGGTTAGGTTTTTTTCTGGTTATACCAAGTCAGGCATGCATTTTAATTTGGGGAAATTAAGCAGTCCAATCTAGTCTGCCAGGTTAGAGCACTCCAGCTCTCTGTGCTTCATGGAGAAATTGTTTTTTGAGGTCTGGTCAGAAGACTAGCTGCCCCTTGAGTGGCTGCAGCAAGCTGGTAAACAGAAAATGTCAGGTGTACAGTGTTTTTTCTGAAATATCACACCTCTTTAGGGTTTGGAAGACTGACTCAGGGCTGTACATTAGAAGTGTCTTTTCATTCAACAGCCAGAAATCTTCTGTTCTTTTTATAAGATTAAATACCGACAAGAGGTGCTTATTCTCTTGAAAAAGGTAGTAACATGGATTGCAGGCACTCCTTAGGGCTTAGGGTTGTGCAGATGGGGAAACACCAATTCCTCAGTCTGCAATCTCTAATTAATAACTCCTGTATCCTACAGAAACAGCAGATTAGTGTTTTTACAGTGCAACAAGTGATTTTGAGAGAGAAATAACCAAGAAATAATCACTCCAAAGTGCTGTGAATATGAGAGGATGTCCTGGATATACCACTGGATTG
>VRYO01002355.1:6992446-7003217 GCA_009812075.1 Sialia sialis
TTTTTTTTTTTTTTTTTTTTTTTTTTTCCCATTATATAGTTAACAGATAAATTCTATGAGCAGGAACTAGAATCTAGGTTTCAACTCAGTAAACTTTTCAAGCTGTTGATTGCTAAGGTTGTAGACATACAGGCATTCAGTGTCAGAGATGGATATAAAAGCTCTGGCATTTAGGCATTGTTAGTGAATGTCAACTATTGTACTTGAAGAATGATAGCTTTAGAAATAAGTGTAGTGAAGTATATAAGCCACCGTTGTATTATCACAATATTCTTACAGGCTTTACAAAAACAGAATGTATTTTTTTATTTAATGTGTCAGAAAGACTCATGGTTATAATTTGACTAGCAGAGAACTTTGTCAGAAACTTGACAGGAGTTCTAGGGTTCAAACAACTCTATCTTAGTAGGAAAGGCATTGTGGAAAGGTTTCTGAATTGTTTTATTGTCAAATGATAGTGTTTAGCAATCTACTAGTAAAAAGAAATAAAATTAAGACTGTGTTGGGAGCATGTATATTAGCAGTCCTACCAAAAGACCTCAAAGCAATCAACTCGATTGCTTTAAAAAAAGATACTGAAAAGGTGTAAATCTAAACTCCATGGTGCTAATGTGTGTCCCTCATACTCACTCAGTGCATAATAACTACCTTCTGTGTTTCAAAAGTGTGTGTGTGGGGGTGAAAATATATCTCTAGTCAGTTCTTAGTCATGGCACAATATAGTGAAGCCTGATTTAATATGATATTTGCTCTGTTGCATTTCTGTGTGCTTAAGCTTCAAATACAAAACAAGAAGACTTTTGTTTAATTACCAGACCAAGAAGGGTTTGGTTTATAAACCATAACAAAAATGCTAAGTACTGTTTATGTATCTTTATAACAATAAGGGGCTGAACTGTGGTTTTTTAATGAATGAGCATAAGTCTTTGTAAAATTCATCTGTCTTACTGAATGTGTGCAAAGTAAAATTATGACTTGCTTTTTGTAGGGAGGAAATATTAAAGGAGGTTTCTGAGGCATTGCTATGCTATAGCCATAATTATAACTATAATAAGCACAGTGGTAAATAATTTTAAAGAATCAAATTTGGAAGTCTAGAAAAGGGTTTCCTTTTAGTGATTCAACTTAAGCACTTTTCCTACATGAACATTACTCTTTGCAGAAGAGTTTAGTCAAGGAAAAAAAACACCTTGAAATGCAGAAAGCCTCAAAATGTTACCACTGGAAGTGTGCCAGCCAGTTTACTAGAAGGTAGTATAAATGTTTCACAAATTATTAGAAAGAACTGAAGACATAGCATAGTGATTATTGCCTATAATCAATATGGAGATCTATCCTGGATGTCAGTGAGACTGGTAGCTATCCAGAGCTCCCTGCTGCAGTTTGTCAGGAGAATTTCAAAAGTGCTCTCAAGGTCCTGAATCTTTTACAGGCTAGCTGAGAGATTCAATAAGAAAAGAATGTAAGTGAAGTTCTGTTACATTATAGGAGGGAATTGTTGAGTTTCCAGCAGAGAAGAATCCAAGTAACAGTAACCTACAATATGGGAAATTCTGATATATGTATTGTCACTTTGGAATAGCCAGAGTGTGTGTGTGAGTCAAAATCAGCTGTTATATTGCTAGGCTTATCTTTGATACAAATTTGTACATAGTATGGCAATATTTGTAGCAAATAACACCAAGGACATGAGGAACTAGAGTAAGCAAGTTTGTTGTTTCACTTGCATATAGCAACTATTTTACATAGCTGTTTTGTGTCTGTAGTTCAAATGTCTAAATATATTAAAGTAATAATACATGATAAAACCGTGTGTTAATGACTACAATTATGTAATTGACATTTTGCACTTGAAATGTATAAAGATGAGCTCTTGGAAATCATGATCTCTTAAACACAGGTAGATTTTTTTTTTCCTGAAACATTAGTGTATGTTAGGTTTGAATTCTGGCATGCCACTTAAGTGTCAATCTGTTTCTTCATTTTATCTGAATATCCTAATAGCAGTTTTAATGGATCTCTAAATTGTTAGCAGAATCTACAGTTTTTGTTTGTGCATATAGTTTTACTATTTGAATGAAAGCTGTTCAAACTGCATCTGAAAATTGCAAAAATCTTGTCCCATCTAGCATCATGTCTATAATAATTTTGGGATGCTCCTCAGTACAGAAGGCTACAGCTCAGCAGAGCTCATGAAATTAAAGGCTGGGGGCAAGAAAAGGACTGCAGTTTTACTTGTTACTTTTTTTGGGTTCTTTGTGCATCAGTGGTGAGCTTGAGTGAGTACTGAAGAACTTCAAAACTAAAAGTGTACTCTAACCTGCTAATGCAGCTATACTAGAGGAGCACACTGTCCTTAGGGAGCTGTGGAGTTGAAAAGTTATGAAAACTGAAAAGGAGAAGAAAAATGTCTCTGGATACCATTGTCTCCACTAGCTCTCAAAGGGTTTTTTTTGATGGGGGAAGTTTTCTAGAAATTCAGTTCTGAATGAATAACCAACGGACACTGGGTGATCCTAGCATAAAGCCAACTTGAGGGATTCCTATGAAAAACTACCACTGTATGTATCTCTGTCAGAAGTCAGTTTGCTGCTGCTGCCTCCTACAATTAATTATTGTAAATCTGTGAAGCAGAGTGGAGTGATCCAACATCTTTTTCCTGATACTGTGCAGAATTGCTGGCCAAGTTCAGGAGGAAGACACTATAACTTCTTTATGTCAGAAACATCCAAAGTATGCACACTTAATCCATTGCTGTGAGAAACTGGACTAACTCTTTCCTAAGAGATTGTAATCTGTATGTACTACAGTGATGTCCCTCAGTTCCTCCTTTTCTAGGTCTTCAGGAACATACATGTTAGATTTTTGACAGAGCTGTGTATTGGAGTCATTAGAGGAAAGCTCAAAAACATAGGCTGCTCCTCTAATCCTGATTGATTTAGCAATTAAGAAGGAAAAAAAATCAACTAAAAAACTGAGGTAATTGCTTAGCTGTGGTGCAATCCAAATTACAGTAATTTCTCTATTATAAGCCACAGCCTTTTCATTGAGGAATCCAGCCTACCCCAGTAGTGCGGCTTATATTCAGGTGCAGCTTATCTATGGACAAATCCCAGTGAAATGCCAACCCAGAAGTAAGAGCCGGCCAGGGAGGGCACCTGGGTCTGCCTTTAAAGGCTTCGCTGGTCTACGAAAACTGTTGCAACTTGAGCACCTGACACCAAACCCAGCTGGCAGTGATTCTGTTACTAATTTGTTACTTTGTTACACATAGATCCTCACTTAAAAAAAAAAAAGAAAAAGTGCGGCTTATATTCAGGTGTGGCTTATATATGGACAAATCCCATGGTCTACCTGGCTACTGGGAGGTGTGTCTTATAATCAGGTGCAGCTTATAATTGTGAAATTACTGTAATAGAAATATCTCAGCTAATTATTAAATGGTCACAGCTGCAAAACTTCTGCTGTTTAGTGGCACTGTTACAACTTGTAGAGGAAGTTGGTTTATAGGAAGAATTGCTTATTTTGATTAAGATAGGAAACCAAGAATGTTAATTATGAATTAAAAGTACTTTTAAAAGCAAGAAACCCTGAAGTCTTGGAGAAAAATTTGAGACTATCCTTTTGAAGATGCAAGTTTTACATTTTTCAAGAGGGAAATATACAAAGGGAGAAATGATTTTGACACAATTAAGTATGGATGTGCATTGATTTTTTTGGAAATGAAAATTAATTGAAAACTTATTTAAACAATGCTGTTTGGAATACAAAACAAGAACATACCTTGACAAATGTGTATGTGACTTACCTCAGTAATGTTGTTGATTTTAGTTGTAATTCTAAAAGGCTTGTCTGCTTGGTTATATTTTTCGTTTAAAAGGTAGAAATTAGAAAAAGTGCTCTTTCTTTTGAGGATAGTTGTTGCTGCTTTTATTTTTTAAGTGAACAGGAGGAATTCTATAAATAAACCAGCAGCAAGCTACACTGGCAGGCAGATTTTAAGGGCTACTTAAAACTTAATTGAAACACTACATACTCTGAAGGGTAAGATAGATAATATCTATCTGAAGTCTTGAAGTGAAAAATTTAATGAAACTTCTGCATAGTTCTGTAGTTAAATATAAGGAAGTTATATAAATTGCTTTAAGAAAAGAATATTTGCAACAATGCTGAAGAGAATACTCAGTGAATAGTCATTCTTGAGAACTGCTGATGCTTCCAGATTGCTGTCTCTGGAATTACTGCTTGATCAATCAGCTGCACAGAAGTCTTATTCCTGCACTTTGTCCCATTGCATACAGTGGTGGCTTCTCACATCATAGATAAAAACAGAACATGAATATTTACAGGATAATCAGACACTTGTACAAAACCTGTTTGATTATTACCTTGGTCTTACAGGAGGATATTCTCTGAGAACTCTAAGACTTGTAGTCCATTTAAACTGCTCCGATGTCTGGTAGCCTGCACTGGAAGAAGCAGTTGAAACGTTGGCATCTGCCAACAGTGCTTGTGTTTCACCAACTCAGAAATTGCCAAGGACGTGTCTGAACTGACCTGGTATATCAGTTTAGTCATTAGTAGCATGTAAGACCTTTTTTTTGTTATTCTTGCTGCTAATGTCGTGTGCCAGGATTTCAGAGAAATGAACAAGAGTATGGCAAAAATTCTAGCTCCACTAAAGACCCAGCTTCTTTAAAGGTGGAGTAATTTACAGTTGTTTCTCTCCTATTTCTTATGCTCTCACAAGAAATTAGCAAAATATGAAGATAGAAATGCCTATAGCCTATAATGGACTTAATATGGAGCAAAGCTGAACTGTTTTGATATATTCATAATAAAGTTGCAGCAGACTGCTGTAATTATAGGATGTTTGAGTGAGGTAAACTAAATGTCAGTTCCAGTGAATAATGTGTTGCTGTCTTCCATCTTTGCTATTTCCCTTCATCTTCTTCAGTTCCTCCTCTCCTTCATTCCTCTTTCTTCACTGGGTTTGTCTTGCTCAAACCAATGACAGTAGAGTTGGAAAAATCAGAGGAAATAATGCTGTCTGTTCATTAGAAAGTGTCAATCCAGACATATGGGATTATTTTTCATGCATTCAGCCAGGAAGATCAATCGGCACTTGCCAGTTTTTGCTGCCATAGTATTCTGTTTCCCCTCCAGATTCTATTCTGCTAAAACCACAAATGCGTATTGTGTTGTTATTTTCTTTGTTGGAAGAAATAAAGTGTCTGGAATGCCATTATAAGTTTTCTGGGAACTTATGAAAATATGTATTTTTTCAGAGCAGAGTATATTTGCCTAGTTGGTTTTTTTTTGTTTTTGTTTTTTTTTTAATAAGTTAACTGAGTAGGAAGAAGACTTACTGGTTTATCCATCAAAGAAGATACGACATTTATGACAAATGATGGATATTTTTTGTAAAGTAAAAGGACTTAGGAAGCATACTGAAGGTTTTGGATTTTTTTTTTTTTTTTTCAGTATACCTTGCAGGAGTAAAACTTTTCTCCTTGAAAGAGAAAGACAGGTGACAAATTTGATCAGTCTTTTGTAGCTCTTTGTTCTGTGAAAAAGAATGGGACATGTCTTTTGTTTTCAGATTTTGATCCAAAGAGAGATGTTTGAGTTGTGAATTGACATCACTCTTGCAAGTATTCATCCTAAAACTGCCTCATACAAAATCAAGATCCAACTCCTATGAAAGGTCAGTCTATCTAAAGAAGGAAAACTGAAGAATGCAATAGAAGAAGCAACTGGAAAAGCTAAATTTCTCATAAAGCTTCTCTAGAAAGCAAAATAATTAATTGATTGAGAGTAAGGACTGTCGTAAAGCCTGTATGGCTGCTTGTAAGTAAAGCCAGCCTTGCTGAGCAGATGGAATACGAATAATCATGTACCAATACCAGTCCCACTTTCTCACTGTGCCCTCCTGATTTATTCACCTTTTTTGCACCTTATCTTCCCACCCACCTCCATCTAAATCCAGGAAATAAGAAAGAAAGGCAGAACTTAATAATGATTATAGATTCTGATCACTACAGTATTTATTCAAAAAGGCATACCAAGTACCCTTTTTCACCCACTCAAAATGTCAGCAAGTGATGAACAAATACATTTTTATTCTTTCTGGTTTACAGTCTTGCAAATCTTTTGAAATTGAGGCTTTCAACAAAACAGAAGAAAAAATCCTCATATTCATCTTTCTAACAGTAAATATGGAGTTATTTTCATACTCAAATAACTTCAGACTCATAAATGCAGTTATACCTGTTTAGTCAATGTTTACAGGATTAAAGATGGTTAAAATGTGTAGTTTCAGGGTGGATCGTGGTGGTAAATGAAATTTTGGTAATAATAAACCCCTTCATGTTGTCTAGATGTAATATGGTTTATACAATATCTAATCCTGATAGGAGGATTTTTTTGTAACGCTGAAGTCTGAATTACTTTTGGGTAGCTTTAAAATTGTTTTGTCTTTAATGTATTGCCCATAATTTTGATAAGATTTCTTAGTAGTTGGCGGGTTTTGGGTTGGGAATTTTGTTTGGTATTCATTCTAATCTAAATAAGTACAAGATCACATTGCTAGTTAATATAATCTTGTCTCTACAGAATGTTTTTAAAAGATGTGCTACATAGTGTTGGAAGTTTTGTTCTTCTGCCTTTGGGAGTAAATTGGGAAGTTCAGCCAGCAGAGCTTTCTTTCTCAGAGGACATAGCAGGCATTGATAATGTTCTGTAAGCTGTAATTCTGCAGTGGCATCAGACTGCAGGCTGGCAGCACTCTCCTGGGTACAAGTGCCTAGGTTGCAAAGCTTCCCCAGTGAAGTGGCTGATACCTTTAGAAGATGTGTTTGATTTCAAAGGACATTTCATTTTTCTCTAAAGATGAAAGCAATTTTGACTCTTCTAATACAAAGTTATGACTGTATTATAACAGTGAAAAGAATTAGTACTCTAAGAGATTTATTGTTTCAACTTAGTTAAGTTCATTGTGATTTCAATGTAATTGCTACATCGTGAATTTTTTTCTGTGTCTAGAATAAGCTGCCTGTTTTCTGTTAATATTAATTGAGACCAGAGTCAGAAAATTTTGACTTAAAATATTCTATCATTTTGGGGATTTTTTTTTTTAATATGCTTAAACTAACCTATAGGCAGGCAGGCTTTATTTATAATTGAAAGACAAGTGGAAATTTCAGTTAGTGTTTCAGTATTATCTTAATTATTCTCTAAATGTAAGGGATCTTGTCGGTGGGAAAAAAAGGAAACATTTCTTTAGTTGTAAGTACTGTTTTTTATAACACATCTGATATTAAATATGTAATGTATTTAATAAATACTTTCATAATTTTATTTGCAACCTAAGAAGTTCCAATGAATGACACACTACTGGACATGTACAAATTATGTAATCAAATCTGAGTGTTTTAGAAACCAATGCTCTCGTTTGCTTTTTTTTACTTAAGCTGAGACAAAGCAAAAAATAAATCAATTTTACATAAATTTTTCCAATTTTTTTTTTAATTTTTGTTATCATAGGTCATGTTAGCTCATTACAATAACATCTCCTATTTACAAAATGCATTTTTTTAGGGGGAAAAACACTTCAACCCTTACATTGTCACTTTTTCTTAAATTATATTCTTCTTTATTAGTCACATCATCTTTCATCATGCTTGTTTTGTAATGTGACAGCAGGGCTGTGATTATGTTAGTAGCATCAAGCTTTGTACCAGGTCTTCAGCAGTTGGATTTTATTTTCATCAATTATTTGTTACGGTGTTTTAGAAAACTTTTCTCTTTCAAAAGACAGTATCTACATAGTCTTTTTGCTTAAAAATCTTTCTTTTCATTTCTTAATCTATTCTCTGTGAAGCAAAAACAAAATTGAGAGCTGCTATTGTTGTTGAATGGTGTTGCTTTTGTTTTATGTGTTTGGGTTTGGGGCTTTTTGTATGTGTGTCTTGTTTTGATTTTTTGGGGTTTTTGTTTTTGGAGAGGTTGACTAAAATGAAGAAAAACTGTTCTGGCTTATCAAAGCTTGATGATGCAATAATATTTATAATATTTACAGTTAACATGTGTATGGCAACTGCTCAAGAAGAGCAGCAAAGCATAAGAGGGAAGAAGATAAAGAGAATAAATGAAACATTTATTGAATAAGAATTTATTAGAAGAAATCAGAATGTGGTCTAGTAAATACTGGTTGCAGTGTAAACACCTAGGATTTAATACATTAAAATCTGAGAATGAGAAATCTCTTTTCTGATATTTAAAACATTTTTTCTGCTCTTTCAGAACTAGATAGTCACTGAGTGTTACTTTTTCATTTTACTACCCTGGAAATGAAGAATTTCTTGCTACAGCTATATTAAGCTTCTCTGTTTCTTTGTATGTGAAAATCCTAAATAGAGACTATAGGGATACCAGTCCACTCTCTATGCAAAATATTTAGTATAATTTCTAGAGCTATTTTCTAGAATGAGAGAAGAAATCCAATGATCTCTTCACTCTAGAATTAATGTCTTATCTCTTTTTGTCTTTAAAGCTGATTTTTCTTGACACACAGCTAAACAGGAGTGTGTACCATTTCCTCAACGAGAAGAAAGCAGTACAGTCTTAATTTAAGTATGAAAACATGGGCAAAGATAGTGTGTTCAAGACATTTAAGTTGACTGAAGTTTATCAGTCACCAACTAATTTTTAGTTACTTATTCTAAAATAAATGTATGTATTTTTTGTTCTTGTCTCTTTACTGCTCTGCTATAAGTCCTAGTTAGGACTCTGATCTATAAGTTGATTGATGGTAGCTTCTTTAAATGATCTGCAGTACAGTCCTTAAAGTTATCTTTTAAATTAAAATGCCATTCTTCCCCTTGTAATTGTGAAGGAAAGATTAAAACCAGTTTTGACTGAGTTTCTTTTCAGATGTGTGTGGTTTTCCTGCTGGAGATAGCTAGGATTTCTTTGTAGGTGAGAGCCAGGTACATAGCTCTGGAAGCTGTAACTGTGTACATATTCACAGTGGTCAGGATTGTCTGCATCTTCTGTCCCATCAAGTGTCTCTCTGTTTTAGTTTGTGGGGGTTTTTTTTGTTTATTTGTTTGTTTGTTTTGGTTTGTTTGTTTGTTTTTGTTTTTGTTTTTTGTAAGCATAGGTGATGAATTAAAAGCTGAAGTTTCAATACTGTAGGAATCATGACAAGTAAAAGGAAAGGTACTCTCTGGCATTTCTGAGCAATGGAATTTGTAATAAATTATTCCTCTAATCTAGATCCATGGAATAGTGAGCAACTTTCATATGCCTTATTCTTTGTGTAGTCTCCTCTTATGCATTTACAAAGAAGTTGGTTTATTTTTTTTTCTTCAAATCAAGAGATTTTTGTCTCTGGGTATCCACGCTGATCTATACCCAACATCTTGTTAAGTACAGCACCTAAGCAGATATTCTTAAATTTTCCGAGATGCAGAGGTCCTGCTGCTGCTGCAGTTTCCATTTATTTCACTGACCGGCAATCATTTGTCTCTGAAAGTTTATATAAACAATGCCAGCATTAGTAATTTCCAGATTTGCACTGCAGCATAATAAATATGTGAAAGTGCTAATCACTGTCCTGTAATTGTTGAACATGGTGGGGTTTTTTTTCTTCAGTTACTATGTTCAGAAGTCTGTTTTTGCTCTGAGTATTTCTAACATTTTTCAACAGTAGGGGAAAAAACTGAAATGATTTCTGACTATTGAAACTTAAAAAAAAAAGTTATTACTGGATTGCAGTCATGCACTTCAAAATTTTATGAGGGAAGACAAAGCAACAACCTCAGCAGAGTCAAGAGCTTAACATTTTTAGTGGTAGAAAGCCGAAACAAAAATCTGTACCAGAGAAGATACAGGAAAGGCTCATAAAAAGTACTGAAGTTATCTGTCGAGTTGCGTTTTCTTTATCTAAAAACTGGTAATTTGCTAGTTTCCATTTGGTAAAGTGTACGGAACAGAGGCAACTTTCAGGGTATTAAGCACAGTTTAATAACATTTAAAAGGCCTGTCTGGGAAAATAAGCTTTTTCTTCATGCAGGTAAAGGAGAGATCAGTTACAATTTGTTGTATCAGCCCTTGAAAGAATAATTTATCAAATGCAATATGCACTGCTTGTTGTGTTACTTGACAGTAATTAGGATGATAAAGTAAAAAAAAAAAAAATGCATTCTGTCAGTGATTATTAAATCATGTTACATTTTTTAGTTTAAAGTATTTCTTTGCTTACAGATGTATTATAGATACTGTAAACTCCAAGCACTTATAACTATATAGGCAGCTTGAAAATGACTGCAGTTTTGCAAGCCCAATTGTAAGGGCTCTGATGGGGCTGGAAAAGTGGGTTAGGGCCAGAGCTGTATGGGTCTGTCAGATGAAATTTGAGCCACTTTAAAGGAGAAAATGGAGCAGTTTATGTTAACCTGCGGGAATTCAAATGAAAAGGGCAGCCTGGAGGGCTGGAGTAACTAGCAAACAAAAGGTGTGACTTCCCTTATCAATATATAGAAATGTTGCTTACTGATGAAAATGAGTTCTATTAGTTGCACTGGAGAAGGTGGTGGGAACATGGAGGGGATAACCACAATCAAATGGAAAGCAATACTGAGTCCTCTTCACAGAGGCCAAAATTCCAGAAAAAGTCCATCAGTATATTTGAAGTAACCTACAGTAATTTCACGATTATAAGCCGCACCTGATTATAAGCCGCCCCCCGCCAGAGAGACCACGGGAT
>VRYO01002355.1:7004217-7028703 GCA_009812075.1 Sialia sialis
TAGTGGATTTTTTTAAAATTTCATAATAAATAGATTACTGAAAATGGTGAATAGAATATTTTCAATAAAGTGGGTAGGCCATAAATGAAATTGGAAATATCTGAGGACCAGAACAAAGAAGTCCTGTTTACAGTAACTAAAACTTTAATCATTTTAGCTGGGAGAGATAGATGGGTTATTAATATGGAAGTTAACTAGGATTATGATCGCTTTTATTTTTTAAAAATGGGGATTTAAACTTTATGTGAAAGGTGAAGAGAAGAATAAGAGTGAGAGCTAATTACAGAAGACAAAGATAAGGCTTGTCACCCAAATGACTGTAGTATTGTGTTTCTAATTTTGACTGGGATTTTTGAAATGAAGTACAGCTCATGTCAGGATGAGCAGTCACCATCTGAAGCATGGTAATAGCAGAAGAACTCTCAGCAAACCTCCTCATGGAGACTTTTTAAGCTAAGTGACGTGATACAGAGGTAATTTTTGAGTAACAGACAGAACTTGCAGAAAATTCAAATAAATGCTTTAAGTTATTATTGAATATTTGCCAGGAGTTAGCATAATGGAGGAAACCTGATATTAGCCAGTCAATTTTTCTGTCAAAATAGGTTGCCCTGTAGTGCTTCATCTACAAAATGGACAACAACTCTCTGCAGTATTGTCTCCTTGCACTTCTGGAAAAGAAGTAACTAGAGTGTAACTGTGACTCAAGCTCAAGACAGTTCCTTGAGGAGTTTGTTTTAGATTTCTATTTCTTTTGTGATTTTTGGATCCTGAACTTGGAAGCATGAGGTAAATTCCAAACACCTGGAATGATCAAAGTCTGTTCAAAAGTCTGATTTTGAGTAGAAGATGGCTTCTTAAGACTTGAAGTGAGCCCTCTTCTGCTGGAGTTCAGAATCCAGTTTTATTACTAGTTGCTTGTATTGTGTGTTTATAAATTTAAGATGTTTTCTTAACAGAGTTGATATATAGGAAGTATAGGAATATATTTTACATAATATATTTGCATTATTACTTGTCCTCTTATTTAAAATACTTTGTGTAGTATCATAAATTAAGAGAAAAGCTGCACTGTAAAAAAATATAACTGGCCTGAAATGCTCAAACTGAGCTAAAAGATTTTTTATTAAATGCTTGAGGGAATATTCATTTTCTCTGCATGCTTCTGTAAAACTCCATTTTTCATTGACAGTTACATAGAAACAAAAAGGCCTTTTTAGCCAGTATCTTTACTTCCTCTCCTGGATCTTTTAGCTTTGCAAGTAAAAAGATACATCTGAGCCAGTGACTCTGTAACACTGTGCCTAATGGAATCTGAAAAATTGGAGATTATGAATCAATAAATACACCAAGTAACAAAACTGTTATCATGCCAGTATTTTCATCACTGTATGTTTTCTCCTTGGCAGGTAGCCATTGTCATACTGGGTCCATGCCTGTTACTTTTATTATTCCCTATCATGTATCTCTAGAAGCATTAGCGTGGCATCCCAATACTGGATAAATAATGAGACCTGTGTTAATCAGTTATGATCTTTCGTAATAAAGCTTCAGAGCATATCAGTTAATATTTTAGGACTTCTTTTTTTTTCTTAGACTATAAGTATCCTTTCTCACTGTGGCATTTTACAGGTATGGCATCATCTAACCCATTCAGCACAGAATCAAATATATAATAGTGTTCAAAGTATTAGAGCTATGTTGCCAATTTCAGTAACACATCCTGCAGTGACACACTTGCATGCGACTTCCAAGAAAAGTTATAGACTTATACTGGTTCAGCCTGTTTCAGGTCTCATCCTTTGATTTTCATATCTAAAATTCCTGTTTTCACAAAGTATCTAGCACAGCTGGGCATAGAAATGATATGAGAACAACCAATTTTTGCTCATTTGACGACTTTGTAAGTGAATGTCAGTCTTTATAGCAGTCTGGGGCAGATACCTCTGCAGTTCCTTAAGAGGAAAGCGAGAAGGATTTAAGTTAAGATTGTCATGGAGGAAAAGTGAGTAAGGTTTGGTCTTGCCACATTCTGAAGTACAAAAGAGAATTCTGGCTGCGCTACATTGCTGTCCAGCAGATGAATTATTCACTATTATATGCTGCTTACATTTTGTGACTCATATTTGGTCTTTCTCCCTGTCCTCATTTCCCACTATGCCTAAGAACTGGTGAAAATGGAAAGTGATGTTATTTTTGAGCATATACTTTAAAAAAATAAAGCTGTCAGTGTGATATATTCTGACACAGTAGGATGCAGAGTGATTTTTTTTTTAAACCAGAACCTCTGAACAGTTATTCTTCAAGACTGGTATTTCTTGAAGGGGTAGAAGCTTGATTTTTTTTCTTGAGTAAGTTATGAGGATTGAGTCAGGTGATATTTTATACTTTACAAGTAACAATGACTTCCATATAATTTAAGTTGATGCTTTTGGAAGGGAGAGGAAGGAGGGAGGAGAGAAATTTTTTAAAGGCTAATGATTGTTTTGTCACATGTTGACATGCCCAAGGACTCCAAAGCTAACTGATTCTGAGGTTGTTTGTCTTTTAAAACATTCATGATGTTTAAATGCTTTTGGTCTGAGAAGAAGACAGCAGTTTTAGAGACTGTTATATGAGTCACAGAAGAATGTAATGACAATTATTGACTGTGTAATAGTGATCCAAATTTGTTAAGGTAATTTTCTTCTTTCACAGATAATATTTGAAATGTATTTCAGGAATGACACAAATATGCATTCAGCATTCTATAAGGTCATTATGGACTGATGCAACCAATAAAAGAAATGAGTTTTGGGAGTTTGTGGAAGACATGGGGTTCCCTTACAGTTCAAAAATGTTTAAAATTAGTATTCCATAATAGTGTTAAGGCAATAAAATAGTTTAGGGAAGCACCTGCTGTACTGTATTTAAGGAGCTGCAGTGTGTTGCAGTTGGCCTTGTTGAACCTCATGAGATTGCCATGGAACCACTCCTCAAGCTTGTACAGATCCATTTGGATGTTACTACATTCTTCAGGCCTGTCAGCTGTACCACTAAGCCTGGTGTTGTCTGAAAATTTGCTGATGGTAGTCTCAATCCCATGGAATGAATAATTGATTTAATCCCATGTTGATGAAGACATTAGACAGTCCCGGTCCCAGGATGGACCCCTGAGGGGTCCACAACCCATTACTGATCTTCTTCTGGATATAACCATCCAGCTTGTTTCTTATCCACCAAATAGTCATAGAATCACAGAATGGTTTGGTTTGGAGGGGATCTTAGAGATCATCTAGTTCCAAGCCCTGTGGCATGGGCAAGGACACCTTTTACAAGGCCAGGCTGTTGAGAACCCCATTCAACCTGGACTGACATCTCCAGGGATGGGGCATTTACAACTGCCCTGGGCGACCTGTCCCTGTGTCTTACCACGGTTACAGTAAAGAATTTCTTCCTGGAATCTAGCCTAGACCTACCTTCTTTCAGTTTGAAGCACTGTTCTATTGCTGTGTGCCTCTCTAGCTTGCTCAGAGGCTCCTTTTAGATACTGAAAGGCCCCATGAAGGTCGCCCTGGAGGCTGAACAATGTCCATCCATCAAATACACATCTCTCAATTTACAGAGAAGGGTATTGTGGGAGGCCATGTCAAATACCTTGCAGAATTCCAGGTAGATGAGGTCTTTGGCTCTTCCTTTGTCCACAGCTTGCTTTACTCTCATTCCCATAAATACTCAACAACTCTCATATAAGGCATTATATTTATAGAATAAAAAAGGGAAGGGGTGAAGCTATGCAATTTTCTGTACTTAATATTCAAAGGAAAATAAGATTTGCCTAAAAATATGTTTACAAAGAATTAAACATTTGAAAATATGTTTACAAAGAATTTAAAATATTCTGATCTGTTTCTTTTAGAAGGTGGAATGATCCCAGAGAGTTTGTAATTGCATTGAAACCTTCTTAACCTTTTGCATGTTAAGGTTTTATAATAGCTAAATGTAAAGATCAAGATGCAACAGAGATAGTGACCTAGAAATGAGGCAGGGGGCCACACACTGCAGTAGGGGATGAAGCAAAAAGATCGTCCTTCATGTGCTTAATATCACTGCAATAGCCAGGGTTTTGCTAAAGGTCTGTAAAACTGATAACTTCATCAAACAGCAGGTTCCAAGGCCATTAATCTGCAAGCTACTATGCAATAAAGTCTACAGGAGAGAGAATCACGTAAGAGTCACAGTCTTACTTTAAACTTATTAAAGTTATTAACATGGCTAAAGACAGTAGCTGCTACACAAACTAAATTTCATACCTCACTCAGAAATCTAGCAGAAATGTCACACTGTTAGGAATCTAGTACTTAATAGCAAAATTAGGCTTCTTACTGTTGTTCAAAACAAATGAAAAAAAATCCAACAGAATTGAGGTTTATCACTGTGATCTTGAACTCTACCAAGACATCAATCTGTAGCAATATTGGCACTTTAGGTAATACAAAATTAAGTGAATAACCCCACAATACTCATTCTGCTGTCTGTGGAGGAGACTTAATGCACCCAAAACACATCTCTATAAAATACATCTCTATTTGTCTTTAGCCTGCACAGAATAAAAGCGACATAGAAATGATATATTGTCAAATTATATGCTGCTAAATTTCATAACTATAATGTTGTGTACTGTGTGCAATGTTTCACTTCTATACATTTAGCATCATCCAAAGTTATTTATTTCTTTATTATTTCACTGGTGATAATCCTTAGGGTAAAGTATGTCTAACTAATGACATGTACAATGCGGTCTTAAAAGGAGGTGAGAATGTGTTGGTATTCTTGAATTATGGTGAGATATATCCTGTGATCAGACTCTTAGGAATGTGGTAAGGGAGTTGACCCAATTTAGGAATCTGTTCAGACTTTGTAATAAGATCTTCATTAAGTTGCTCAAGCTAGTCTTCCAGTGTACACCTAAAAGCACATTATGTCTTCTGTTTTTAAATAATTTCCATGTTTTATAAACATTCTAGTTCTTCATATTTCTGGTGTTCATAGATCTGAATCTAGATTGAATATTTTTTTGAGTAAACAAAACTTTTAGAGAAGTTAACATATTTTGAGGAGCATAATATGCTTCAGGGAATATGCAAGCCTTTGTTTTGAGGTTCTAGTTTTAGGAATCTTGGTGCTGGTGAAGAGTTGGTTTACTTTTGGCACTTGCATGTAGGTTTTTGACCTCTGCTGTATGTTGAATGTGTTTCTTGCTTACAGGTACTCCGTAAGTCAAAAAGAAGTCAGAAAAGTTCATATGAGCTAATAATGAAAGTCTGTGTAGGAAACTTTGATCATCTGAGACCTCTGAGAAAATTAATAAAATCAATGGAAAGTCTACTATTGATTCCACTAGATATTTATTATTTGGAATAAATTGTTTTCAAAAGCATATTATTTGGTAAAAGTAGTTTTCAAAAGCATATTATTTGGGAAACAGCTGTTGGTGCAGTTATTTGTATATCATAATATAATTCCAGATTATTGTGCTAATAGTCAATATATTGTAATTATCTTCTTGCCTTCTGTTTAGTACTTGTGATAATTTATATTTTTATCTTATTCATGCTCATATTTCTGTAGGTTGCTAGCTCCCCTTCAATAAAGTGCACTGGTATGTGTTTAGTCTAAATGTTTAGTCAAACAGATGCACATAATAATAAGTGAGAACAAAGAGCTGCATTTCTGGTTTTTCTGACCTTTTGATTCTATCAAATACAAGCATGATTAGGTGTTGATTTTAAATATACAAGGACACTTTTTTCACTATAGACCCAGTTTATCCAATGTATAGGATACATAAATACCCACACACTGCAGTATATTACCTGAAACCTGATGTTGCAATATGCTGTCTATGTACCATCTTGAAAATGTCTTGCCCAAACCTATAGAATATGATGGTCATTTACTGATAATATTGCAAGTTTATCTATTTAATTTCAGCTGTAGTTGTAGAAACATCCCAAATAATGAGTTAGGGAAATAATTAGTGGGAAAAGAAGTATTTTGGACAGAATATGTAAAACTCCATAATGATTTTTGGGCCTAGGGGAGAGATGAGGAGTCCAGGAAAGTACATCAGTGTAAAACGAAAAACTGTTAGGGCATGAAAAGCAATTAGGAACTTGGATACAAATGTTGAAGCCTGAGGAAGAACATTTGTCTTTCATGGTGGATTAAAATGGCTTCAGCCATTCACATACTTCCATGTTGTTTTTGTGACTGTGGGAACTGATTGCATGATATAGATAAAATATACTGTGTTATTGAACCTAAACACTCAGAGTTGTTAGAAATAATGATGATACACACTATAATATAAATGTGAAATTTCTTACAGTTGTTTTTGAGTGCCTTCTAATTTTTTTTTCTCCTGTATCTAAATTGTATGAGTATACTCTCCTTTGCTGCATTTAATCTGTGGGTAAAACAGAACTTTCTTATATGTTATTTAGAAAGTAGCACAAATCATGAATTAAAATTAAATGTGTATTGTAAGCTTGCTTGTTGGGGTTTTTGGAGGTTTTCTTTTAGTAGTTTTTGGGTTTTTTTGTGACTATTTGTGAAGTGCTTTATAAATATCAGTGTGTGTATTGTGGACATCTGTGTCTGCCAGTTGGCATGCTTTGTAGAATTTATTCAAATTCTTAAAACAACTAAAAATTTATTTTTATATGAATGAAATCTGCTTAAAGCTCTGTCCTACAGTTAAAAAGAAGGCATAGAATATTAAGAAATAAATATCATTAAGTTTGAATTGCATGCTTTAAGCTGTATTCTCAAATACATCATTTTGCTCAGAGGGATTGTCTAAACAAACAAAACAGATTTCAAAAGACATTTCCTGATTCGCTGGTCAGTGCCTATAACACTACAGTGGAAAGGATTCAAATAAGGTTTTGCTATATTTCTGAGTCTTATGACCAAGAGCCTAGAAAAAAATGCTACCAGTAAAAAATTATAGAATTCTAAACTGATTTGCAGTGCAGAACTCCTACAGTCTACAGTCTGCTTCCTGAAAATTTGGTCTGTGTTATTTCAGCTTGAAATACCAAAATCAATAATCAGTTTTAGAAACCAGGATCATGCCTAAGATTAAGAAAAAACCCAGCAGACTTCATGGTTCACTATACAGTTTGGGTGTAGGCAGAATTTTTTAGTGACTTGTATCTTGATTAATTTTAGTAATGCTTCTATAATTTGGAAGGAGATGTGTATTCTAAACCAAAATGGATAAAATGTGTAAAAGTCTACATAAATTCTTAATTCATTACAGCCTTTTTAGTGCAGCTGTGTCTAAATGTAGCTGAAGTTATTTACTAGCAATACTACTAGCTTGAAGGTTATTTTTTTTTTAAGAATTATTCAATTTTTTAGGACCCTAATAAAACTAAATATTGAAAGAGGTAATGTGATGGCTTCTCCTTACATTTTGTTGTGTTATTGTAGGTTCTTTCATTAAATCATGCTAATATATGTTAAATTGAGAAAACTGCATTTGGTATTTGGTGATCCTTAGCTAAGACACTGAGACTTTTGTTGCAATATTTTGCAGTGATTTTATGATCTGAAGTAAAGAAGATGTTAAAAAATAGGAAGCATTAGAAGAACTGTAGACTGCTGGAGCTGTTGTCAGCACTCCAAATTCTCCCCCAAGGTCTGCACCATCCTGCCCACATGCCCTGAGGTCCAGGGCTGAACTGTGTCCAGCTCCAGCATGGGTCCAGCTGCACAGGAGCTGCAGAGTTAGGCACTGTGAGACAGCCCAGCTGTAAGACACAGCTGTGAGCTTGTACACGCGGTCTTTTCCTAAGATGTCTTCTACCTTGGCCTTTGCTTTACTGATCGTAGCATCACCTCACTGACCTGATGTTAGATGTGTGTCAGCACTGTGGACTAGTCTAGTGATCACAGGGATATGATTTTTGCCCTGACTTCGTGCAGTTTAGGTTCATGATATACGAATGTCTATTTGATAAATATTTCCTTATTTATAATTCTGTACCTCATTAATGGAAAAGAAAAGAATTGGTTTCTATTAAAATTTATTTGGGCCTCATGTCTTTACTGCACAGTGTAATTATGGCCCACTATAACACTTCCTTTTTTTTTTTTTTGGTTTTGTGATACTAAAGGACTTATGCTAGTGTTGAGGTTTTTGTAAGAAAAACAGAAACCAACAACAACACACATAGAACCCCCCGAAGCCTGGACGTGCAACACACAAAATCTTTCAGCTTGCTAGTATTTGTCAGGTTCTTAAAGGGGAAAAAAGTTGTAAAATGCTTTCTGGATCTTAAGCACTGACGTACACTTTCTTCCTGTATCCATGGGCAGTTAGCAACTGCAGGTCCTCAACATCCCTTTTCCCTTCAGTGCAGTTGTTCTCTCTCACACTGCAGGATAAAGGATGGATGTCTTGTGTGCTTATCTTCCCTTATGAGGGCGCTGTGTAGCAGGGTGCTTTCTTTTCTCTCTATTGTATATTTATCTAAGGAAGGAGGAGGCCTGTTCCTGTTAATTAGAGAGAACAGATAATACTTTCTATATACAGTAACTTGAGAACAGAAGGAGTCCATTTCATGTGGATGCCTTTTTCTATATTTTTTTTTTTTTTGTTAAAGTGTTTCAGCTACTTTCAGCTATGTCAGGGTCTCTGCCAAAGTTGCTATAGAGGAACAAGGCTTTGAAATGCTCTAAGAATTCTAGTACTGCTTTTAATAAATGAAAATAGCTATCAGTAATGCATTAGTGCATTATAGGACTTTCAAATCACTGCACCCAGACTGTGATGAATCACAGTATGAAGTGAGAATAAATGTGCTGAAAAACACAGTGAGAGTCTGTTTGCTCTTGCCATGTTAACTTCAACTGAAAATAGTGTTTTAGAAACGTGGAAGCTCTTACCTTAATTTTCAAGATATGCTATTGAAAAGCGATTGTAAGTCACCTAATCTAAAGCTTCATTGTAATGATCAACCTGTCCTCTGATACTGTTCATAAATTGATCAAATTTCCTTTATAGCTTTAATCCTGAAACCTTTGTACTATGTACACATGTCTAAAGTATCTTTCCAACTATGGACTAACTGTGTGTACTTCATATCTTTGTGGCCACAGTACAGCAAGGAGAGTACTAGGAATGAATTCCTTTGTGTTGCAATCGCACTACAGAAGACGATATTTCCTTGTTCATGCTGGTATCCTATTATCTTTGAAGTTCATAGCAAAATCCTTAGAAACTGAATTGTGTTATAGTTTCTCCTTCATTGTCAGTCGTTCATTAGAAGGAGTTTGATAGATGCTGATTTGCACATTCTGAAGCTAGTTCTCGTATGGACAGCAGACTTAATTTTGGACACTCATGGCAACAACTTGCCTGCAGAACACACTGCACATGAACCTTCTGATATCAGAAAAATCTGATTAAATACTTAAAGTAGTACTTTAGTGCCATGACTGATAAATGACCAGTAGCATTGCATCATCTATTAATAGTGCGTGATATATTACAGAAACTTATTCAGACTGATTTCACTATGCCATATTAGTGACCAGACCCTAAAAAAATAATTGTGATATCCACAATAGCTAATTAAAATTACAAATTCTTACTGGAATGTATTTCCTACATCCTTGAGTATAAATGATTGTCTTCCCAAACCCCACATTATTTAACAGACAAAAGCCATTTGCTGAATTTGCTAAAGTAATCTGTTAAAAGCAACCAAATTGCCTTTTCATAGGAATACTGTCTCAATAACAATGTGGACAGATCTGTACTAGCATCATAACCAGGAAACAAAATATTCTACACAAAGTATATACAACTGACTTGATCTTGTATCTTAGCTTGGACAGTTTTCATTTGGGAACTAATTCTTTCCAAACATGGAAAATTAATATAATGTAATAATTTCTGTGTGACATTAAAAGTGGTTCTGTTGTTCTTGGCTTTGTAATTATTGGTTGTACAAAAAAAGCAATGACACACAAAAAAAAAAAAGTAGAAATTACTGACCGAACAAAAAACCAAAAAAAAGGCAGGTGGAAAGCAATTAAGTGTATGTAACCATTGTAAGGATTGTGAAGGTTGTAGATTACTCTGGGTTGTACCACTCCAAAAAACTGATTTTTATCTCCATATATGTAACCATTTCAGGGAAAAAAAAGCCTCTCTTGTAACAACTCCTGAGTAGTTTCTATGTTTTGAAGAATATAAAAATCCCCGACTGGGCAGTGTCATTTCTCTAAAAACCATACATTCATTGCTTTTCCATCAGAATAGTTAGACAACTGGTGTGCAAAATGTTCTTTCCTACTTAATCCCTGCCAATGAAGGTACATACTGTAGAAACTAGTTGATGTTGTCAAAGGAAAAGCACTTTGATGTAAAGAACATCCTATTTATGATCTCCTTTTTAATTTTGCAAAATCTCCTGCCAACTCTAAAAAATATTTCCCCCTTTCAAAAAGATTTGGTAATACTAGAAATAAGAAATCTCCTAGTAACTCATTTTCTGTGTTAATGCAAATCACATCTCTTCCCAGGATATTTATGGTGTTTTCTTAGCTCAGCATTGGTCTGACCAAAAGTATGTGGTCTATTTTAGGTGCTGAAAGAGGAACTGAGGAAAGAGAGATTGATTGCAGGTTCAAAGGTAGAAGCCCAGGAAATTAGTTCAGAATAGATGAAATACCTATTACGTACAGCCAGTTCTCTTGCTTCAAACATTAATTAGAGATTTAATGTTTTCCCTAGAGACTAAAGTAGTTTTATTTTGGGTGCATTGATCTACTGCAACTGTATACAATTAAATAATACCGGATGAGTAAACATCAATATAGGTAAAATTTATAATTTCTATCTTCAGCAAGCAAATAGGGAACACAAGTAAACATGACCTGTTAATTTAATGTTTAGATTAGCAAATGTAATATAATCATTAACACAGGGTGATATTTATGTTTGAATGCTTAATATTTATTTCCATTATTTCCATATTTCTTTTTTTTTTTTTTTTATAATTCAGTCAAGGAGAAATAACTATGCTGGAGCAAAATTGAATACACCAAAAAATGTGGAAGAAGTCTTTAAATGCCTTTTGAAAAATTACAGTAAATTTTCCTGATGTTGTAATTTTAAATATTAGAATTGCCGTACAGTTTTAAGCTTCATTGCACAGAATTATAATTTTTACTATGTGTGGGTCTTTTGTTTTTCATCATAGAAATAGAATTCACACAGATGTCATTGAGCACTTTAAAATCACTAGAAAAATATCTGTCAGTCAACTGTATCTGTAGCCTCTTATGACTGTAACTAAGAATTTTCTGTGTTTTAAGATACGAGATTTGAAGTTGTATTATTTCTCTAAAAAATACTTTGTCATTATTCTATGCTTTTAATAAATTTGTTTCATATTTAATGTTAAGTGAAGTTCTCTAATAAAATGCACAAATCAATATGAGTATTCTCTTTTTAACAATTTTAAATTTTTTTAATATGGAGGAAATGACAGACTTTTTAGTTCACCCTGTTTGTTGCTTGTTGCTAAGAAAAGAGCCACTAGCACATATCTCTATGTTCACGTAGTTTACCTAAGCTTATTTACCTTAGCTGATATATATAGCTACTGACCATCATTAGGAAATTTTTGTATGTAGATGAGAATAAATAAGATACAAGAAATATGCCTCCCATTCCTCTTCAATATTTGTGTTTCTTAAATAAATGTTAAATAAGAATTTATTTTTATGAAGCACTGACTTAAAAAATACAATGAAAGAAGGATATACAGTAATTTCACATGCATAAGGCGCACCCTTTTGACTGAGATTTTGATCGGAACCTGGAAGTGTACCTTATAGGCCGGTGCACCTTATATGTGGACAAAGTTCAGAAATTTGCCAACCCAGAAGTGCAAGCCCACGGCACCTCTGAGCCAAGCCAAGCCCATGCAGCCCCGCAATCGCGATTTTGTTACTAATCTGTTACTTTGTTGCTTGTGCATCCTCGCTGCAAAGAAAAGTGCGCCTTATAGGCCGGTGCGCCTTATATGTGCACAAAGTATGGGAAATTTCCGACAGCTCGGAGGTACGCCTTATACTCCGGTGCGCCTTATGCTGTAATTTCATTGAAGTTTAATTTCATTTTAAGTAATTTTGGGCTGAAAATTTTGTCATGCTATGACTATACAGTTTTCTGTATGCGGATTAATTTGCTGTACAAATTTTGATACTCATGCTATATACTGACAAGAATACTTAGAGTTTACTTTTCATGTGGCATAGTTGGTCTATGAAGCTTTTATCCACAGTTCTTCTCAACAGTCTATTGGATTTTCATTTACAAGTGAAAGTAGTGGTTTTCTTGCACCAATATTTTGAATATTCCTGTTCTGCAGAAACTAGTGTGAGCAAAGTGTTGCTGTCACAAGGAAAAGGAGAATTCAGGGCAGTGTAGTGTTAAATAAAATAGTTTATAGTAATGCTATTTGCCTTGGTACAAAAAATGCTTAAAGAAACTTAAAGTAGTTTTTAAACAAATCTACTTTATATTTCCTCCAGTGCTCATCTTTTTAGTATTACCCACCATGGTAGGTTTAGATTGGGTTTTAGGAAAAGCTCTCTTTACTGAAAGGGTGAAAATATTTCCTAGGCTGCCCAGGAGGAAGTTGTTGAGTCACCATTCCTGAAGGTATTTAAAAGATGGGTAGACCTGGTTAAGCATTATCTTGACAGTTGGACTTGATCATCTGTAGGGCCTTTTCCAGCCTAAATGGTTCTGTGATTTAACTCCTACTTAAGGTAGAGGATCCCTCACTGTGAAGAAATGACTGTTGAAATCATAGAGCAAATAGATCAATACTGCTGCCAGTATTCACAGAATCAAAGAATAAGCTGAGTTGGAAGGAACCCACAAGGATCATCAAATCAAACTCCTGGCTCTGCGCACAACAGCCCCAACAATCACACTGTGTGCCCAAGAATATTGGCAAGCACTTCTGGAGCTCTCTCAGGCTTGGTGATGTGACCATGCAGATGTAGATTTGATGAGATCTCCCTTCAGTCTCCTCCATGCTGAAGACATCAAGTGACCTCAGCCACTCCTCTCTCAGCTTTCTCTCAAGGACTTTCACCATCCTTGTTGCCCTCCTTTGGACACTCTCTAGTAGCTTAATATCTTCCTTAGATTGGAGCACCCAAGACTGCACACAGCACTAGAGGTGAGGCCACCCCAGTGCAGAGCAGAACAGGACAATCCTCTCCCTTGCCTGGCTGTGATGATGTGCCTGATCCCCCAGGACACAGGTGGCCCTCCTGGCAGTCAGGGCACTGCTAACTCAGGTTCAACTTTCTGTTGACCAGGATCCCCATGTGCCTTTCTGTGGCACTGCCTTCCACTATCTCATTCCCCAGTCTGCTCAGATTTCCAGGTTTGCTGCATCCCATCTGCAGAATCCACCACTTTTCTTTGTTAAACTGCAGATGATTGGTGGTTACTGAGTCCTCTGGTTTGTCAAGATTTCTCTACAGGGTCTCTCTGCCTTTGATGGAGTCAATGGCTCCTCCCAGTTTTGTATCATCTGTGAACTTGCTTAGTATTCTTTCCAGTCCTGTGTCCAAGTCTTATATGAAGATGCTGAAGAGCACAGGGCAGAGGATGGAATCCTGTGGAAGCCCACTAGTGACAGGTCACCATTCTGATGTCACCCTGTATGTCGTAACTGTTTACATCTGACCCATGAGCTAAAGCGCCCATATCTATTATACATTAACATGCTGAGCCTTGGTTCTCGGAGAAGCTTTATTCTGTGAGATAGGAGATTGAGAGAGAATGTGTGGTACTTAGCTATTGTACTTGCACATTTCAGAGAAACATGCAAGTGTGTGATTTGACAAGAGAGGCCTGCATAGTAACAGGATTTATTTTTTTAAACATTATTTTTTTTTCCTTTAGAAGACTATATTTAGCAGAGAAAAATTGTAATTTGACAGCTTGAAGTATTAGTAAAATCAAATGGTTTTTGAGAAGTACTAGAAGCAGCATTCCAAGAGAGTACTCTGAACTGCCTGAAATCCTGCTTTCTGGGGCATTCAGTAAATGCCTCTATTAGCAGATGGAGATAGAAAATGCACATTTATTAAGGGCTTTCTTTTAACAAAATGTTCTCATCTTTTTAAAATGTAAATATAATTTTTAATATATGTTTATGTATCTGTATGTATAAAGATGTCATGTATGTTGGAAATAAATCTTTTTCAGACCCAAATAACAGGAACAGCATCAGATATGTTTGAGACAATGGATGCAGAGTATCACATTCTTCATATCATATCAATCATATCATATCATATCATATCATAGTATCATATCATTCCCTATCCTCCCCTACTCTGTTCTAGGTGATTAAGTGCCAGACTCCTAAGTATTCTTACTTGGCTGGATAGTGGCAGAGAAAATACAACATTGCTTCTTGTGTTTCGAAACCCCATTGTAGGAAGAGGAAACTCCAATATATTGACTCAAGAAACCATGAGTAGAAACTATGAAAGCTATTTCGGGTCCACAAGCAAAAAGATAAATTTTAGTGGATCACATATATGTGCTGGCAAAACATAGATGGCCTTGCTTATGTTTATGCAGATTAATAGAATAGTTAAACATAACTTAAAATTATTAATCTACAATTTACAGATTTATCATTTCCCATCATTTTACATTATCAAAGAATAAAAAAAGGAAGAACTGAATCTGGTTTTGCTGCTTAATAATATGCCTAGAGTGATGTTTGTCTCATGTTAAGTGAAAGTTGCACCATAGACATTATTTGGATATCTTCTGGATATTTTTGCTATAAAGTTGCCTCAAATCTAGTTTTTATGTCAAAAGTGGTTATCAGTGCTTCATATTTGTCTCTTTGAAACTATTAAGACTGAATCTTTTTATTATCCACTCTAATGTCAAATACTGTTATTGAATATTCTTTGCCATAAGACTACCTGCAAATTATACAGACTGAATAATTGCACTTCTAATTTCTCCTCCCTGGACTGTGTTGTTTTAGAGGAGGTGATCAATATTGTGTAGCCAGTTCCAGGGAGGATTGTATCGATGATCTCTACATGATGACATTTCCTGAGTAATTTTTCCAGTCATTCTTCATGCATTCTAATATGCTCGTTGCTTTCTTAATCATACCCAAACACAGGAAAATTAACAAAAAAAATCTATATTGCTTCTCAGATTTCTAGTCTGTTAATTTAGATGCCTTTGAAGTGTGTTAGGAATCTAAAATTCTCCTCTATTAATTTTCAATTGACTTTATCATTGCCTATGATTTCGTCACAAAATATACTGAACCAACATGTTCACTTTTGGGGAAATTTTGAAATACAGCATGTTGGCTTCTCTGACCCTTCTGTACTGTGAAGCTGAGTATCAAATATTTTAAATACTGTTTAAGGAAACCAATATCCCACCAAAAAAAGGCAAAAGGTGAAGAATTTTCTTTTTTCAAAGAAGTACTCTACAGGTACTGCCAAGTATATGCTTATTATTCATATGCTATGATGAAATCTATTTAAATTTTAAACCTTTAGAGTAAATAGCATCCCTATTTTAAATGATTTACTGTTTTTTGAATGATAAATCTGTTTTGAGATCACTGTTGACAAAATAACAAAATAATATTAAATGTTCAGTGTTGCTTTTTATGTAGTTTACGTACCTAAAACACACAGAACTGTTTGGAAATAGTCACAACTGTCCAAATTCTGTGAGCTGATATATGAATTGTTTTAAGGTGTTAATTCTAGGACATGTGGGATCCATGTTTGTAAATATAATTTGCTACATTTGTATCTATTGGACTATTTATTTTTCCTTTGGCAATGAAGGTTCAGACTTTTGGTAAACAGTTTTTTCACCTCCTTAGTACTTAGTACAAGTTAGCTGGCCTTCTAGAAGGGAATTCTTTTTGAAAGCAATTTCTGCTTAAATATTTCCACAATTGTGTGGTTACAGACTTCTTTTATTCAAGCTAATTCATTCTCCAATGTAAAAGTACAGTAATTTCACACTCATAAGCCACACTTGGTCATAAGCCACACTTCTGGGTAGCTGGGAAGACCACGGAATTTTTCCATAAATAAGCTGCACTGGGTGATAAGCCACATTTTTGTTTTTTTTAAGTGGGGATCCATGTGCAACAAAGTAATGAGTTAATAAGAGAATTGCGCAATTGCGGGTTTTGGTGTCAGGTGCTCAATTTGCAAACAGTTTTCACAGACCGGTGAAGCCTTTAAACGCAGCCCCAGGCACCCTCCTTGTGCTGCGGGCCCTAGCACTCCTGCCCCCAGCTCTGGCTGCCGTGGCTCCCCGCGCCGCTCAAAAGTGGCGGCTCGGCAGGCTGGCCGCGCGGCGCCAGCAAAGCAATGGCAAAAAGCGCCAGCAGAAAGTGCCGGCAAAAAGCGGTGGCGAAGCGCGAATCCGGCAAAAAGCAGAGGCAAAAAGCGGCGGCAAAAAGCGGTGGCAAAAAGCGGCGGCAAAGCGCAAAGCCAGCAAAAAGCAGCAGCAGAGCGGCGGCAGAGCGGCTTGGCTTCTCGTAAAGGTGGCAAAGCGGCAGCTCCCTCCCTGGCTGGCTCACACTTCTAGGTTGGCATTTCGCTGCAATTTGTTCATAAATAAGCCTCACCTGGTGATTAGCCGCACTTCCGGGATCGGTTCGATTCTTCAGTGAAGTAGGTGAGGCTTATCAGTGTGAAATTACTGTAATTGAACCTGAATACATCTACTTCTTAGACAGTGAAAGCCTAAGAAGAGAAAAAAAGGAATAGAGCTCTTGGTTCTTTCAGAATGTAATTTATAGATAATTAATTTTTTTTTGTATTTCTCTTTTCTTTGCAGTATTTATGTACATGTATTCTTCCTCAAATTATTGTGAAGTTGACATAAATACAACAGGTGTGATCCTATGACTTAACAAATGATAAAATTTCAGACAAAAATATAATACTTTGAGCAAAGATAAGGAATTTCTCATAGTTTAAACATTAATTGAAAAAATATTTTTAATTTTAGAATGATTGTGCTCACTCAAACTTTTTTGTGGCTATTTATAGCCCAGTGTTCATATGTTCCATGCAGAATCCTGATTAGGCAAGTATATTTTAAGAGCAATAACTGCCTGTCCTTAAAGAAGACTGTACCTGTCATTGAGACAACCAATTTTGCAGCTAATGTAAAAACTTCATAGGGATAGATTATAAAAAGAACAAAGATTCTTGTGATGACAGAGCATTCCACTAATATATCAAACCTGAAACTAATGATTAACTCCAGTCTTTATTGGATAATTTTAATGACTTTTAGTATAGCTTCAAGACATAACACATACAGTCATTTTCAGATTTCTCATTTTTATAGCCATCAGCGGACTATATCTTAATGGCGTTCTGAAAAGGAATGATAAAGGAGTTAAAAAGGTGGCTAAAATGGATTTCTTTACCCACAAGCTGTGGTGTATGTATCTCTGCAGTCTAAGAAGGTAAAAAGCACAGACCAGAGTAAAAGTCAAATGTCCATGATTTAGAAATGCCCTATGTGATATAAGAACTCATACAATAAGATGGAGTGTTGCACAGATACATCACTTCAGCTAGATAATGTAGTTTACTCTCCATAGGTTTTATTAGCATAAACATATTATGTTGAATACTAAAAGATGAGTAAATTTATACACAAGTATTTTTTCTTACAGTAGTGAAATTAACAGGCGTGTTCAAAACATGTTCAGGTGATACCCATGTTCCACTGACCAGCCTTCCTTTAGTTTTCCTCTTCTCACCATAATATCTCCTAATCAAAATAATTTAGATTTAATCGTCTGACCTTTCCTCTTTTTGCAGTTTCAACTCGCAACACTATGAATCTATGGTGGTTGAGGTGTTTCGTGTTTTGTTCGGGGTTTTTGCGGGTGGGTTTCTCTTGTGGGAGGGGTTAATTATTTTGCTCTATTTTATTTTATCAGATGTATTAAAATACCCTGAGATATTAAGATAAGTACCTAGAACGAGCAGACACCTAATCCACGGTCTGTTTCTCCAAAATTACCTATGTCACTAATTATAAGAAAGATAAAATTTGGCACTATGTGCATTTGGACTAGTGTTATTTCTCACTCAGGAACATCAGATATATTCTGTCTCTGCTTCATTCAGTTTATAGAAGGGAGATGAAGAAGGTTATGTCAATACTAACACAGCAGTCTATTGGCTGTATCTTAATAAAGCCTTTCTTTTTTATGCCAGTAAAAAGAAGTGATATCAATGGAGAAACATAGCAGGAATTAAAAGAAAATATGTTAGATTATTATTGGTGTATTCTTTGGAGGACAATAGTCGAATCAGTGGCAAACAGTTCGCCTAAGTTCATGTTGAGAATGATAATGTGTGATTGAATGAATCAATGCTGCATTTTAAATTGAGTTGTGATAAAGGATTTTACATCCAGGAAGCTAGACCTACCTATTTATATATTATTCAAGTGGTGAAAATCTGCTAGCTCAATTGCTTCCTGTCTTCCCCTCTAATCTTACGACCCCTTTTAAATTTAAAGAAAATACCTGGATTTCATTCTCCAAAAGCAGAACTACACTTGCTATAATGTACTCATCCATAAAATGTCACATTTTTTTAATTAAGCTCTGTAAAAAATCAGCTGACTTTGACTTGATTTGATTACTTCTAAGTTGAACAATGTGTAGGAAAATCCCCCTTAGCTGTGTGACTTAAATTCATGCAGGGAGTTGCCCTCATCAGGTCCTTACAAGTCACTCTTAAGGATGGAAAGAAGAGGAGCGGATCTGGCCTTGTACTCCTAATAAAAATGTATGAATTTAAATCTGGTAGGAACTGGAAACTGAACATGGAATCACTCTTCTCTTTCCAGACTGAGTTCTACAACAGGTGCAGGGATATGTTAAGAGTTCTACAGAAAAAGGTTATTCTTTTCTCCTATTTTATCATTTTATCCTGTTCTCATTCTTTAAACCAAAAAAAACCACAGAATGTTTTCATGAGTTAGATTTAGAAACCAACCATTGCTGCCAAAAAATAGTTTGGGAGAACATGAATACAGACAGAAACTCGGTGGAAACTTCAAGTTTTTTATGAAAGATTATTACCTGACAGTATTGAAAAATTTGCTTTAGCTTTTCCTGTATGTACATTCGCTCTGCTATGTGATATTTGCTCTTTCATTTGGATTTTTTCCAAATGCAATATATGAATCCTGATAGTTTTCTCAGAATTAATATTTTGGTTATTTTTGTTCTGAGAAGTGGTCTCCAATTTATTCTTGTTTGTCTCTCTTTCTGCTTCCTTAACTAACACAGATCTAGTATCTATTAAACCCACAAAATAAATTAAATATATTTAGCTCTGATTTTTTGAATCTTATTCTAACAACTTCTAGGATTTTTTATTAAAACTACCTAATTATTTTTTTAAACTCATTAGTAGTTCAGGTCTTAAATTGTATTTGTTTTGGTGGAAGACTTTTCCTATTTTTAAATAGTTTGATCAGAATATGCCAATAAATGAACAGCAGAGGGAAATGTGCATTGAGATCTAGCCCACTGTCCAAATTTGAGGTACCTATGTTAAGAGTCCTAAACTTCAATACTTTTTAAAGGCACTCTCCATTTCATGATACAGGGAATATAGATGCTCAATTTACACTCCCTCATATATTACCAGTAGTGTTAATATATACTATATTATACAAAAATATTTGCCTCATTTCTATTTAACCACCTGTTTAGAAGTTTTATGCCTAAATTCAGTTTTTCATGTACTCCATTTGTGTGGTAGATAAGATTTTTTTTTATTATTTTCTGAATACTGTTATTTCCATTCTATATGGATGCAGTTCATCAATTAAACAATTAACCCCATTTTTTTTGCCAACAGTTAGTTTTCATACCTGCTGGATTTCATTTCTTGTGGGAGCAGTTGCCCTTGCTAGACCCTAAACCCTGGTTTTGTTTGTAGATGTGTGTATATGTGCATGTGTGTGTGCATCCATATTTACATCCCTCTGCAAAGGTCACACTCCTGCCATATGTGATGAAGCGTTCATTGAAAAAAGGACATGATTTTTGCATATTATCTCTACAAATGCCTTAATTACCATATGTCTGTGCATGCCGTAACTGCATCCACAGTAAAATGCTATTGCTTAGTTCACAATAGCTCTTTCCTAAAAAATGTAATTTTTACATAGTTTGAATTTTGTCTAGCCAGACCTCTCGTACTCAGTTGCAATTAAATCAGTGTTATTCTTTTCTAAAGCCAACATGTGTCCTAGTCTTATTACTAAGTTTTACCTAGGGATGCTTACACCCAGGGTGAGATATCTATGAAGTTTACCTGAGCCAAGTTCAGAGGGAGAGGAGAAACTCCTACTTTATGGCTTTTCTGATGAACCACGAAAAGCGAGCAGATGTAGAGCTGAAGTTCTTGATGGGGAAGATGTGTGGTGACATCTTTACCAACAGTTCCATGGTTGAAGGTATGAGTGTTCTTTATAGAAACTGGCTTTTCATAGTGTGATTTTCCATACATTCTTCTTCAAGACTCTTCTTTGCTGCCAACAGAAGGCAATGATTTTTGAAATTTTGGAGGATATTCAGATTAATAAAAGGCTAAAGATCTGACTATGAAAATAAACCTATTTATAAACACTGTGATTAGTAAGGAATCGGTTCCTTTGAACTCTGAGGTTTTAGCTTCCTCTGAGCAGTATATCCCCATCAGTTTCACTGTCAGTTCTGTTTGCTGAAGGGCAGGTGCTGAGGACTCTATTGATGCAGGTATCTCAGGCTGCAGGCTGAGCTCCGGCTGGTGAGAGCAGAGACCAGAGGTTGAGCCCCTGCCACAGAAGTGTCTGGTGTTGGGAATGTAACTGAGAAAGCCTTGTGAGAAACTGGGAAGCTTCCTCAATAGCGAGCAGCACAACTTTTATCCTTACTGCATGCTTTCTTATATTCATGACAGAAACTTTTTTACAGTTGTCTGGTATTGTATTGCATGATACTTTTAATTTTAAAAATGAAATAAAATATATACATTTAGGCAAAAAAAAAAATAAAATTCTGGTCATTTAGATAAAACAGAACATAGAATCTTTCTGAATTCTATTTAAACTAAGGTGTTCATGTTCAGATTTGAACATTAAGAAAAGTATTAAATCATAAAATTATAGACTATCTCAAGTTGAAAGGGACACATAAGGATCATTGAGTCCAAATCTCCATCTTGAGCTAACTAATGATCTAAAAATTGTCAGTACTGGATATTCTTCCAGGTAGAATAGACTGCCACTGCCTTCATCACTGTTCTCATCTCCTCTTATCTTGGATGCCATCCTCTCCATATTGGATGTTGGACTGGATCCAAATGATCTGGTCTATGTAATTTTTTTTTGTACTCCCTATTTTTTGTTAGTTATTTATTCTTCAATCTCTTCAACATAATTCTGAATATTTAGAAGCCAAATCTGGGGTCTAGCTTGAAAAAAAAATACAGCAAGGAACCAAATACCTTGACATTTTGATTGTTTCTGTTGTCTGATGGGAGACTTTCTCTGTGGTTCTTGTTTTGTAACTTCAAAATGGGTGTATTCAGCTGATGGAAAAATGTAATTACTGTCCTTAAGATAATTTATCACCAAACTACATTTGTGACATCAGCCATTATGAGGTCTAATGCATGTAATTGGCAAATGTGTTTGCATCACATACTTTATTCTAATTGACGTCTACCATTTTGCTGCTGACAGCCTTTCAGCCCAGATGAATGCTTTGTGCCAAGAGCTAATACTACTTTAGTCATACATGGACACATTGTAGAGGAGATACAGAGTAAAATTCACAATGTTTTTTTACTGCTCAGGTGTCTAGTCACCAGTTCTGAATAGTGAGGCTTTGACATGCATCAAGTAGATTTGTGACAGTATGACAATGTCACTTCTGAGGGTTTGTAGAATACACCAGAAGAGGACCATTGAAATAATGAAAGGTTACTACGTGCTCTGAAGCACTGAATGTAATTCACGCAAGGCAAAACTTTATACATTAAATCACAGAAGAAAAATATTTTACTTAAGAAACTCTTAGACATTTTCTCTCATGTAATAAGATTACACTTTGTCATCAGTACTCATGCAAGAGGACAATGAAAGTTAATTTTATGAGTTAGTGAAGGCCATAAGAGACTTTCTAAAGTCATTAAATAGTCAACATACCTACTACAATGACATCCTGTCAAACCATAAAGAGTAGCCTGTCAGTCGTGGTGAATTAAATAATGATGTACTGTTGTGTGTAGGCAAAGGTCTTCAGTAATAAAGATAAAATAACTAATGGTAGTTAGACCCGGATGTTTATATTTGGTGTCTTGGCTATAATTAATTCACCCTAAAATTTTTAGAGGTAAAGAAAAGTTAGTGAAACACAATATTACTGTATTGAAGTTGTTGATCAGATAAAATAAGTATGTTGAAAGTGTAAATTACATTAAATTGATGCAAAATCGTAAATGTAAAAACTAAACATTAAGCCAGTTTTTGTAGAGATTTGGACCATAGAAAATAGGGTTTTTGTTACAATCATTTCTAGTACTCCTTTTTTCCTGTATATTAAGGCATATTTTCCTCTTCTGACAGAGTTCCTTGAAAATTCTTGCTATACATGACAAAAATCAGTCTAAATTGTAAATTTGGATTAAAGCAATGTCTTATTTCATAATTTGAAATTGCTGTTGAAATTTGAATTTGCTGTTAGTTTCAAGCATATTTTAAATTGCGTTTCACCATATTCTTGTTTTCAATTTGCAATAATCAAGAACTTAACTTTGATAAAATAAAACTTTGTTTCATTTTAATACACTTTTTAGATTCTATAGCTAAAAGCCAGCTAGAACACTACTTGAAATATGTTGTCCATGGTAGATGGAGTATTCTGGATTTGTTCAGTCATACCTGGATTTTATTAAAAATCTACAAAAGAAAGAAATGGCTAGAAACTTTCTTCCTGTTTTTTATAAAAGCTTTATTTTACAGAAATATATTTAGTTTTAATAAGCTCTAAGAGTCTACAAGTAAAGATTGTTATTATTTTTTTTCTGGGTGTTGGGTAGCAAGCCTTTTATCCAAGTTCTCATATCATGCTATTGCTTGAACTGTCTTCCTAGAGAGCATTAACTGCAGCATAAAATCATATCATCATTAAGGCTGAAAAAGAGCTCTAGGGTCATGAACTCTTTTATGGTGTCATCTCAACATATATATACATGTCGTTTACAACATACATATTGTTTAAAAGCTCTTCTGTATATTTTTAGAGTATTCATGTGTGAGGTATGTGGGCTTCCAGAGACCTCATGTACCATATGAAGAATTCAGAAATTGTGATGTTTAGCTGTGCAGCAGTAAAGATGTATGATTAGATTTTTCATAAATAGAATATTTGATTTTTTCAAGCAATTAAGGTGAATTTACTTTTCACCTTAAGATGACAATTTTTTTTCAGGTTCTTGCTTCTTCACAGCATTTTCTCATGGACCTTATTGGAAGTGAGCTTCATATTTTTACCAAAGTCATTTGCCATAATTTTTCTAGAGATACCATGTTTTTTTCACCTTCCACTGTACAAATAAGCTGTTAGAAAATGAAATAATATCTTTCATATTTTAAAAGGCAAAAATGATAACAATAATAAATAAGATTTTATAAAACTTTGAAAATGTGTTACTCTGCAAATGATACACCTGTAACCAAATGAAACATGTCTCAAGGTTTCCTTAATTATCTTCATGGAAAACAATTGAAAAAAAAGTTGAAAGAAATCATCAAAGTGTTTCTAAGAAATCTAAGCAAATTTATTTTTTTTTTTTGCATTTTGCTAAAATAAATAGCAACTATTTTGAAATTTTACATGATACAGTTTTTCAAATTTGATATTTGCTTATTGTACAATGTGATTCATAACTTGTGTGGATCTGAAATGTGTCCATTTCAGATGTCCATTCCAGCAATACCTATTTGCAAAGGTATTTAGCTTTCCATCTGTTTTAAATGTAAAATAACCATATTATGTAGTTTATAGGACACTGAGGTTGGTCTGGTGTGATCTGCTCAGGCAAGAATAAATGGCTCCTACAAATACCTAGTCCACAACTTTTCTGGGGACACAGTTAAGCCTGTAGTTCTTTGGATCTTGCTTTTTGCTTCTTGTAAAGAGGAGCATGGCGGCAACTGCCTTCAAGTCATCAGAAACATTTCAAAAAGGACAGGCAGTCTCACAGAGACACCTGCCAGCTCCATGAACACCTCTGGGGATGCCTTGCACGAGGGCCATGAGCTTACATAAGTCTCTGTGGGTTAAGTAC
>VRYO01002355.1:7029703-7043591 GCA_009812075.1 Sialia sialis
CTTATATTCGTGAAACTACTGTAAGTGTTCCACTCCTCTTTCCTCTCCTGCCGGTGCTGCTTCATGTCTGGAGAATCCGAGGGTTCACAGCCACTCCTGGCAAAGCCAGAGCCAGTGCACCTTGTCCTGCCCTGCCCTGCCCTGTCCAACACTGCCCTACCTCCCCACACCTCCCTTTCTCATTGCAAGGCTGTTAGAAGATTGTGAGCTTTTCTAGGCGGGTTGTATTTTGTCATGGTAAAAGGGAATAATAGAGTTTAAGAAAATCCAAACTTGGAAAAAGAGTATGTGAGGGTGTGCTTGGTGCTGGTATTTTTTTTTTAACTTTTTTTTTTAAGGTTTTATTTATTTATTTGATTTGTTTATCTATGAGCTTTGTGAATGATGTTGAGTAGAAGCCAAGGCATGTGCTGCTGGAAGATAAGAAAAATAAGGCAAAAAGAAGACTGGAATGAACAGATAATGTTCTGACACATTTGATAGATATTCCTTATCTGGGATGCCATTATCATGGACATAGTAGAATTACAGGGCTGAGCTGCTTTTCTTAGGGTCATTTTATATGTTAAGGGTGGGATATTACAGAGCAGAGAAACCAGAGAAAGTCTTATGAAAAAAATTAATCTAGTACTTAAAATGAGATACAGATGTTAACATTGTCTTCTCACCAGGGATAGCTGATATTTCTCATTGCTCTCATATGCCAAAGGGACAACTCTCCCAATGCTTTGTTTAAGCAGCTCATTTGTTTTAGACTTATTTTCCTATTTTAAACTTTACTTAGTGGACTATATTTTTGTTGATAATCCTCTAAAAGTATTAAATTCCCACTATGGCTTGTGGAAAGTTGTAGTCTCTAATTTCCATCCTAATATTAAAGAAAGTAGATTAATCTTATAGATCAGAGAGGATGAAGTGTTGAGAAGAAGGGAGCAACTGAGCTGGAATAGCAGAGAAGCTGAAAAATATGGGCAACAAGGCATATAAAATCATTTGCTGCTGTGAACACGTTCATTAATTTATTCAAGAGGAACAATATCCTCCACCAGTTTCTGTGACAGGGTAAACAACTTGCTATTAAGTTCAGCTTGTTAGGAAATCGGCTAAGGAATAGGCTATGTCATGTAGATCTTCATGCACATATGTACACATGTGGTTAACTGAGACCTACCTCCCTGTATTATCTTTCCTGTGAGCTGGCACAGGTGAACCTGGGCAAATGAGACTCTTGTTTTGAGTGGTCTTAGATTTACCTGATTTTGTCTTCTGTGTTCTTTCCTATAATTAAAATACTTTCTGTAATCTAACAGATATGTTTCCATATTTAAAGAACTTCACCCAGCAATCTAATATAGATGTCCCAAACAGAAACATCCATTTTGAACATCAGTTATATTTAAAAAAACATAAAAGACTGCATTTTCATTTTTAAACATACTCAGAAATTTGGAAATCCCTTCTGTGCATGAAAATTAGTGCAAGCTAAACAGCTAAAGATGGTTTTAAAGGAAATCTTCACTGGAAGATCAAAGGAGCTGGTGGGACAAATCTACATACAATTATGTAAAACTTTAAAAATTTAGCATAAACAGTTAATTGACTATCTCACATTCTGTTAATCTCTTTGTGTGAGGTAAGCCGTGCCTTTCCAACCTAGTTGACTCTGTATAGAAAGCAGTGGAAGATTCGGGGGTCAGTATTGGAATATCAGATGGGTGATGTTAGAATCCAATGATTTTAGTAAACATAACAAATCAGTTGCACAAAAAACCCCTGAACTTTTCATAAAAATAAATACAAATTTTCTAACTGCATGGTTAAGCTCAGCTAGAAACAACTGTCTTTTATTTGGGTCTTAGGTGCAAAGATTGTTTGATTTATAAATTCACAAGAAATGCATGAAGGAATAAACAAATCTTTGCGTGATGTATAGTAACATCATATTTATGAACTTAAGGACAGTGTAATTTCAAAAGCTCAAAAAAGGTCTAACAGTAAGACCTAAAGAAATATCCTAAGAATTGCACATAATTTCTTACCTGGATTTCCCTGAGGGACCTGAAACTATCAAACTGTTCTTTGTATGCATCTGCAAGAGATACTGAGATTGAACAGTAGATTTCTAGGGAATAAGTCAGTCCAATTTTGTCTCTTCAAAAACTGCAGCAAGCCTTAAGGGTAAGGAGATATGACTTTAATTTAGTAAACTGCTGTTTTGATAATTACACATGGCATTCTTTTAAGCAAGCTAGGGAACAGTGATCTAGATAAGATTAGACTAAAAGTATTATTCAAGTTTTTTGGGTTAAAAAGATGCTATATTTATTTGCAATCACTCTTTTCCACAGTAACTGGGGTGGGGGGGATGAGTGTAATTCTGTAAAGTTCTGGGTGTAATATTATTCTATGGCATTGTTGGTGGTTTTGGAAATAGCGTAGATGCTGATATTGCTGCTGTCAGAGGCTTAAAATAATCCTGATAAATTGTAGAAATACTAGAAAATAATAGACATTCAATTTGGTGAGAGCAAGCAGAAGCACTAAGTAAGAACATTTAACAGCACAAATGCAAGACGGGGAATTCCCTCTAATGCTTCAGGGAAGAATATGGGGACAGCATATTTACGATGCCATACTGCTACATGTGTGGCCAGTTCCAGATTTTTTGCTTGCTTACACAAGTGCTTTCCTTCTTTCCTTTCAGTAGTAGCAGAGCTCAAGATGTGCCAAAATGCCTGGCAGACATCTTTTGACAAATCTGAAAACACTGCATGCCTTCATCACCCTTTATGAATTTGAAGCATGACAAATATTTCTGTGTACTGGATTGATAGTCTGTGACAAAGGCACAAGGGATATAAACTGCTGAAATAAGATCCACTTGATCTCTACAGATCTTTAGAAACATAACGTGTAAGGATCCAGTCGAACAACTTGGAGGCTCAAGCTAAGTTTATAAAAGGATAAACAAAATGTACCTGGTTATTGATCGCTCATTAAATTAAATAAAATATTAAAGGTATCAAAAGAAGACTGAACCAAGTCTATTCAACCTAAAAAATGGGACAAATGAGAGTAGCAATATATAAAATTGGTAAGAAAGGAGATCAGCATAAACTGATTTAGATATGACAAGGGATTAATTTGCAGCAAAGCCTAAATGTAAAAGATAAAGATAATGGCTTTCTCCTGGGGTAGTTTTTTTTTTTCTTCTTTTTTTTTTTTTTCTTTTATTTTTCTTTTTTTTTTTTTTTATTTAGATAGTGGTTCAGCTTTGACTTCAGATACTTAAAGGGGGTAGTACCAGCCCTCGCCAGTGCTGGTTTGGATATGAAGATGCATCTGAACCCAGCCCCCTTTAAAACATACCAAAACAGGCCATTTTAATGCCTTATTTCTGGCTCTTCTGCTTTCTGTAGAATTCTGCAAGTATGCAAATAAGAATCCGAAGGAAGAGAATCTGCTTCTTCTGTTTCTACTGACAGAGAAAAATTATTAATTAACTCTACTTTTAAATAAACCTGACTGTTTACTTCATATATTCTATATACTCCAGTTGTTCTGCATGCTGAATAGAAATGCAGTTGAGCTGTTTTGGATGGCTGGACCACTTCCCTCTGTGGTCATTATGTTTCTACTCTCAGGCTACCAGATGGCTGTTTAGGTGTAATGATAACATCTGTTTGCTTCTACTTGGCAGTCTTGAGATTGAAGAAATTTGCAATCACTTGGGAACTACAGAATTAAAAGAAGACAAAATTTAAACTTTTGTCGTCTAAAATTCCATATTGATAAATAATCATATGGATTTTTCCATAAATTATTGTTCAACATATTAACATTTTTTCATTTCTGATAATTTGATTTATGTTATTTCCTGTATTTAGTTGTACTGACACTGCACTGGTTATTTCCTAGGTGTAGCTCCAGAAAGATAGAAAATTCATCACAGAAACGAAACACACTCTGGATTTTCTTCTGTTGTACAGACTACATTGATTGAAGTATTGAATCCTTTTGCAACACCACCTTCCTGTAAGTAGGTTCAATCAGTGGGAAACATTATAAAATTTTGTTGAGTTTCTGTGTAATTCAGTACTCTACAAAGAAAATGGCTAATTTAGTATCCTACCAGAGAAACAACGGCAAATATTTATATGCACACATAAGAAAGAACAATGTGAAGACTTAAAGCTTGTTCTGATGTTCCTCCACTGCCTTTTCTGAAATTCAGATTGAGGAAGGAAAATCATGAGTCACAGGCATCATTAGTCAGCTTTTGGGAATGGTGAGTCTGTATACTGTAAGAGATGAAATAATGAATTTGTAAGGCAAGAAAAGCAAGAAATAGAATTGTAACACGGAGGGATTATAGGGGTATCTGTATTTCTTCTTATCAACTTCTCTCTGTGTCACTAAGATAACAAGTAGTCATAGTACCTTCCAGATAGAGATATACAATGTGAACACTAACAGAGAGCGTAAACCTTGTCCATTGCTGCCCTTGGCTCTGTGCCTCATAGTTATTGTCAAGAGACACAGAAATATAGTTCTGAGATGGCCAGAGTGACAGTCTAAGGAGATGTTGAGATTAGTAAATATTGAATATTTCTTTAATTGAATTTTGGTATTCTGGTTTATAAATTAAGGCCTTCTATTGGCAGTAGGTGTTTGGATTGAAAGACTAGTTTTGTGGATTCAGAGTCATAAGTTCTGCATGCAAAGTAACAATTTTTGGAATCGTGATTTATTAATGTAAAGAAAAGTTCTACAAAATTTTTTATTGGCTTATTCGGTAGGTTGCCATTTTATATTGTTGAAATGTGTAGATACGTGAATTCTCCTTGATGATAAAAACACATGGTGCTGATTAGGAAATGATATTCCTATATTCCTATGGTATACCAAACTTCTTTAGAAGTTTGACTCTTTGAAATTTAGTTGTTAATACTGACTGGAATATTCAGTGCAAAGGAACTAAAACAGGAGTCCAAAATGATGAAATATTTTTTTTCACTGTATTGAGCATTTATCTTGTCATTGTCAAACATATCAGTGTCATTTGTGCACTTTATTTTCCATCATAACATATTTGCATCTACTGAAACAGCTCTTGAATATTCAGTAGTATTGTATTGTTTTCTTTCATTTTTCACTTAAAGTTTACTTTTTTGCAGGGATCTGGGGAATGTAGCTTCCATCTGTTGCTTAAATCTCTGTGCATCTCTGCTGCATTGAATGGATAGCCTTTGTAGCCCAGTTTCATGATTTGGCAATAGGAAGTGATGCTTTGAGATGAGGCAGTGTAAGGTTACATTAGTGCTCGTTTGTATATCTGCACTCATTACATTGAACCCTCTGTGAGGAGTTGAAAAGAGGGAAAGGTCTCACTGTGGTGTTTCTAAAACTTCTATGCAAAAAAAAGGCTGAGCAGGGGGGAGGGAGCTGCAAACTCTCTGACTTTATGTAGGGAAAGCTTAAACTGTAGTAAATGAGGGAGTAAGAAATTGCAGTTATCTCTGTTATGGAAGAAACTTCAGTCAGAGCTCAACACTTTCTCGAATACTAAAAACATTCAGCTGTAATTGCAGTTATGCTAGAAACAAGGGATCATAAGGTTTCTCATACTTTGTGAACATTCTTGCTTCTAATGGCCACCATGAGCAGTTTGTAAACCTTTTCAACTTGGATATTAAAAACCAGAGGAATGCTGATATATCTATAAACACAAGGAGATGAAGTTGGGAAGCTGAAATGCCTGGGTGAAGGCAAATGAACAGTGTTTGCCTCTTGTTCTAAGCTTTCTGTTTGGTGTTTTAAGTATGTTTGTATTACTTCAGTGTGCTTTTAATGGCAGAGTTGTTTTTCAGTGCTAAGCATTTGTGTATAAAATAATTGAAGTTCGTACAATAAACCATAGTTCAATTTACTTGAACATGTAAATTGGCTCATTTATGAGTCACTCTTGCATGACTAGTACAGCAGTATTCCACATGATAATTAAGGAAATATACAGTAATTGGCACATAGTAATATTGAAACAGATTGCCCAATACATTTATTTCTTGGACAAAAACTGATCAATTTTAATTTGTCGAATTCTATACTGGTTTCTTATAGAAGTGAAAGAATATTTATTAAAACATTAATGATTGTGAAGCCTAGTGTGGTAAAATTTGATAATGTCTTTTGTAAAAGAAGCAAATAATGAAATTAGCTCAAGAGTAATTGGTAAATTTAAAGTGCAAGGTAGTGGGAACATAAGAAAAGCTTTATGATGAGGTGTTTTTTTTTGTCAATCTGTATAATTTTTCAGTTAAGCAGTCATAAATCAAGGAATATTGTATTTTTTGAGGCTCATTAAAGAGAAATTATACATTAGAATAGTGAGGCAGTCAGCATAATGAAATGATGAATGCTTATAACTATCTGTATGTAAATGATGTGAGACAGATTTGCTGGTGCTACAGAGGAGAATTGTAATCTATTTGACAGTTCCCTGTAGGTGCTACTTCTGGATACAACTGACAGATGTTAAATGTAAACCTCTTCAACAGCAAGCACTTATTAGCACTCAGTGGGGAAAAAATGGCAATATAGAATAAGAAAAATAGCAGATAATACCACTTAAATAATTTTGTTCTTACGAAGCTTTATTGCCAATATGTTATAGTCTGGTGGTTTGGTTTTTTGTTTGGTTTTTATTGAAAAAGCCTAGGTAGGAAAGAGAACATTTTGGAATTTAGAAAATTGTAACTTGAAACATTAAAAAAATTCACGCAGTATTATAACTTGATGGAAGATCTATGTATGTGCCCTTTCATCAACATACTTATTTTGAAATATTTTTTGGTAATATTTGTTGAATCATTGTGTGATAAATGTCAGTACTGTGTGTGTTTGCTGACTTTATCAAATTAGTTTTAATTGTTGTTTCCTTTATTTTTCTCCTCCCATTCTAAAATAGAAAACTCTAATCTTTTTTTAAGATTTGTCATTTTAATGGAAAATGACCAGAAGTAGTTAATGAAACCTGGTTAGCAACAGCAAATGCTTTTAGGACATCCTATGATTTCATTTCCAGGCTATTTGTCTCAGTCTTAGCCTGAAATGCTGCTCCTAGAAGTATAAAATATTAATCTTTTTGAGATTCACAATAATATAACTCTTCAACAGAGATCAGCACTGAAGTAGTTCAGGAAACTATCAAAACCACTTGATTTATTTCTAATCCTACTTTGTAATAGATTAGGTTAGGATTTATATTTCTTTAAAGTATGAATCTGAGCACATGAATTGATTTTTCAAATTGTCAAAGCTTACTCTAAAGCTTTTTATTTTTTGAGATAGCCGGTCCTTAATGAATTTTTTTCTAGCTGCCAGCCAAGCTGCTGCTTGAAAGGGTAGAGATTAAGCCAACACTAAGAGTGATGCAATGTCTACATCTTTAGATTGCCTTATGCCTTTTAGTATTATGAAATCTCTGACACTGTGTGTGCTTTTTCCTTGTTATCTTTTGTCAACTGTTTAATGCTACCTTGTGTTGCTTGCACTAAATCTTTTTGGAATTTAGTGTTTCACTGCACCACTGCAGATTTGTAATCCCCTTTCATGGTGTTAAATTATCAGCCACATATGCACTGTGTCTAACTTAGTGGACATATTTATTGTTCCCAGGCTACTGTGCTTGCTAATTTGTTTCTTTATTACTTTGCCTTGAATTAGGGAATAATCTCCCTCTCTTTCCTGAGTTCTTAAAGGAATAGGTAAAGTTTATTCCCTTGTACTTTTTTTTTCTGTTCTGAGTTCTCACTGTCACAAATTAAATCTAGATTATTTTCTTCATGTAGATAGATACTGGTGTATGTTCATGTAGAGCAGCTCAGTTTCAAGAATGTCAAATGTCAGTATCATCTCAGGGGGAAGGCAGAGTAAATACATTTTATGAGAGAGTTTAAGCAATGATCCATGACTACAACAGACTTCTCATATAGCTTGAATTTGGAAATAAGGAGGAATTCATAAGTCTAGGAAATGTATTATGACCCTATTAACCTCTGTTCATTAAATGATGAAGGGCTTAAAACTATTGCTGAATTTTATCTCCTTCTCTTTGCAACTCAGTAGAGTTGCAAACATTTATATTAGAAAGAAGAGCTTTCTATGCATTTCCTGGTTTAAGCTTTGCTTTCTTTTCTTTGCTTCTTCTGCTCTCAGCTGTGTAATAATCCCTCATGTCGGATGCCACAAGCATTTTCAAAACTGTCTTTGACTATCTCGTTGAGCCAATCTCTGAAACATTTCGAAAAAAGTGAAAACATCTAACATATACCTTTACATGACAGGTAACAAAATTGGGCTGTATGCTATATCTTAAAAAAACCAAACAAACAGAAAGACAGCAACATGTGTTCTGTAGAAATCTAACATTATATCTGTTTGAACGTTTTATACCCGAAATATAAGAGCCAAACCAGTCTTATTTTCTTCAACGCTTTAGAGCTTCCATGTTGCCAAATAAAGTACCTGAGATCAACGATTACTGCATCTGACATTAAATTCTGTCTGTTTCTCTGACCTTAGTTCTATATGATCCAGTATGTTTCTATATGATGGGTGTAAATCACTAGAAATTAGTCTTTTATGGTATTTCTAATAATTGCACTTATTTGATGAGTCAAGGCTTACAAGTTATTCACTAGTTTTAAGAATACCCTTAATATGCATATAAGATTGTAAATTTTATATAAATATAGTGCCTAAATATATGCAAAGTATACACAGTGCATTTACTCTTGTAAATATAGACTAAATATGCAATATATAAATTAATTTTTGATACATTTTTACTCTTAGGAAAACAACTACATGTTAATAATGTGCTGTATAATGTAATTGCTTCCAGTAGTTTGAAAAAATTGAAATGTCTCACCAAACATTTTTAACTAATAAGAAAGCATACTGAAACATGTTTCATAGTCTCATTATTCTGTTTAAACTAAAAATAAAACATTTAGTACAATGACATCTATGTAAACTGCTGAATAATGATGCCTTTTTCATTAAATATTATGTTATATCACAAAGGAAAATCCATATCACTGAAAACTAACTTGAAAATACATATATGTGTTATGTTGAGAGTTTTATTGCACTGTCATTGCATTTTAAAATCAATTTGCTTCTCTACTTCTACTCCTCTACTTCTACTTCAATTTGCTTCTCGTACTTCTACTAGAGTACTTAAATAATTTTTGACTATGCTTAACATTAGATATCACTAGCATCGTTTCTTTATATATCAGTTAAATCTGAGTGGTAATCTACAAATAGAAATATAATTTTAAATCTAATGCTTTTTTCAGTTATATTTATCTGAACTTATGACTTTACTAATTGCAAAAGGATTGAAATCACTTGGATGTTGTTTCTCTTTTATTCAAATAAATCTCTTTGCAGAATGTAATAAAGAAGTACTATGATGCTTGTCCAGCCATTTAAGCTATTTCTTATTTAGAAGCGAATAATACGTTTAATTATTATCCAGTGACAGTTGTATGAGTTGAGTTCTGCTGTATAAGTGTGCTAGGGGAGTACAAAATTAAAATATAAGCCTGTGGTAACAATAATATTTAATTAATACCTATTTCAACTAACCAAGCAATTAGATTTGTGATTAATTCTAGTGGCGGTATTTTAAAACAAATAATATTTTTGGTTAACTGAAGTTCTGTGAACAAGATGCTTGTGGATTTGTGAAACAAAAGTAAAAAGAATCTTATGAGCCCATGCCTTGAGGCTTGGTCTCTCCAGCTTTTACAAAAACCATTTGGAATTTCACTGATAAGAGAGCATTCTGACTGGACCAAGAAGTCATTCTTCACAAATGGTGTCAAAATAAAGAATGTTAGTGCTCATCTGGGCAAAGCAAAGAATCTGTTTAGGGCAACCTGTTACATGAGATAGCTTTATTTGTTTCTATTAAATATCACTAAATTCCAAAAATACAGAAAATAGAAATCTATATATGGATAAGCTCACACATAATGTCATTGTTGGGAGTTTGAAATCTAGTTGTTTGGGTTAGACTGAAAAAAACACAAATACATATTCAGCAGAAGATCCCAGTCATGCCATGCTATCCAGCTGAAGGGAGGCTAAAATTTGCACATCAGAACCACAGAACATTCTGTGTTGGGAGGGGCCCACAAGGATCATCTGGTCCAGCCTTAAGTGAATGGCCCATAGAGGGATCAAACCCACAACCTTGGCATTATCAGCACCATGCCCTAGTTTTCCTTGAATAGAAAACTGAAAACTGTTCTTCAGTTCTTCCAGAATAAACGCATAGTTTCATGGTAACCATAATGATTGGTTGATTCACTGATACTTTTAAAATTTGATGGCCCAGCAGTAGGAGCCATTGTATGCTATCATTGCCTTACATTTGTCAGTGTGTACTTTGTCTTTTTAACAGTGAGGACATGGTTTTAGAACTTCATTGCCAAGAGATGACAGTTAAGGCAAGACTGTGGAAAATATACCTATGGAAACGAGTGACAGTTTTATCTTAAGTCTTTTCAAGATTTCAAGAATAGAGTGTATCTATATGTAGTCTCAAAGGAGTCTTTGTTTTTCTGTTTCAAGATGTGGAAGAATTTTTAGCATAAAAACTAAGTAGAAAGACATAAAGATTTATGACTGGTGCTGAATATGGTGTGGACTGAGCAATTGGATTGCACATATTTTAGGTTTCCACTTTAGCCATTGTAAAATGTTGACATTCATAACTGAGACTGAAGGTGAAGAATTGTGGGGAAGAGAAGAACTAAAATTGTAACTAAATGCAAGAAAACAGTAGAAAAGAATAAACAATAGGGAGAGTGTGACTTTGGACACCAGCGAAGAGGGTGAGATGAAGGGTTGCTCGAAACGGAGAAAGATAATGAGAACTTTCTTTCCCATCTTAATTTTAGACACTGCCATAACCTGAGGCAAACTGTTTGACATTGCAAAGCAGAAGCAATTATCTGTTTTACTGGAGTGGTTTTCACCTGAAAGGAATGGAAATTAGGAAATGAAAAGATGAAAAAAAACTGGTGTAGGAATGCTGTACTAGTGAATATGTGTTTAATATTTAGTAAATCCAGATGAGATGCACCGTTTGGTAGTAGCAAAGTAAATGTAAATATTAGTTTTCTAAAAATGTGTTCAAATATAATTAAATATATAGATGTATATATTTTGCATCCTTTTTATATCTATCGATATACACATCCATTTTCATAGTTTTGTATGCACACATCATTAGTAACTGAGTTTTATTACCTACCTTCATTTTCTGGTAAACTTTAATCAAGTTTTTCACTTCACAATTGGATTTTTTCATTATATTTGAGTGATAAACCTGCAATAGGTTTCCTTCATTCCTCCTCTATTGCAATGGAAGTGCTTGCACAGTAGCCCAGAATACATTGCATTTTCCCCCTCTTATCAGCTGCACCAGACCAAGCTATATTTTTTAAATACATAGTGTTTTAGTTTTTGGAAATTAATTTGAGAGGTAGACAAGGACAGAAAAGATATCTTAGGTTAAAATAAAAAATATTACATTTTAATTTCTGAAGAGAATAAATTAGTGTGTTTCTACTTGTTGCAGCATGAAAGAGGTTGCATAACCTCTCTAAGGAGAAGCAGATTTAGATTGACAATAGTCTGGAGTAGGTGTTTTACCTGAGCTTACTAATAGCTCTTTAATTTTTAGTAAATATGTTTCTAGAGTATTTGACTGAAGAATCAGACTTCCCACTTATTCTGAGAGGATTTGATTCTGTATTTAATTAAGAGCACCTTTTCCTACTTTTCCTACTTTTCCTGTTAAGCTGTCTTTATCTCCACTCAGTTTTCCCGACTTATACCCTCTGACTCCCTCCCTGATCCCTGGGGGTGTGAGGGCTGTGTGGTACTTGGTTGCTGGCTGGGGTTAAACCATGACAGGAGAGAAAGGCAGCTAAAAGGAATAACATTATCATAACTGATCTTAAGAGTGAACTTTTGTTGTGGCTGACTGGAAGTATTTATTGACTAAAAAAACCACAAGACCATAATAAGGAATAACATGAAGTTTATAGAGTAAGTAAACATACAAAAGCTGTTAAGACTGTGGAATTTTACAGATGTTAAACTGGATAAGGCATTTTCTTTAGTGTGCCCTATGTTAAACACCAACATAAATTTCATACTGTATATAGGCATGTTTGTGTGTCTATATTGACTTAAAATTAACTTGTCTGTGTTGAGATTTGTTTTGTAACTAGGAAATAACACAATCACGCAGGAAAATACTGAGGCAGGGAGTTGCTCTACTGTTATCTCAACAAATAATCCCAAGAATAATTTGACCACACAAGCATCTGTATTTGTTTTGCTTTCTGGAAGATAAAACCAAAAATTTTGAAAGTTAATTATTCAAAATATCACATTGAATAAAAACATCTTAGTTGTTGTTTTCTGCATAAATGCCTGTCATCTTCATTACACTTAGCTTCAGTCCCACAAATATATAGAAATGTGGAAGCTATTAATATTTTTTATTTTTTTTTTATCATAGCTGGTTTTTATAAGCTACTTTGATAACTCTGACACTTTCCATCTTTTCAAGCAATTTTTTCAGTTTATAGCAGCAAGATAGAAGCTGTCATCTTATGTTAATGCAATCGCTTGGTCTTGTATGCCTCTCTAGAAGGGTAATCATCATATTCACACGGCTTTCTAGTGACCTCAGTAAGGATGAGCACATGCACACACATGTATGTATACACACACTGAGATAGGATAGTGTGGATTTGAAGACACGTGCATGTTGACACCATTTCGGTTGTGTTTTCAATTGAGAAGGAAAAAAACACATGAATACAAAATTAATATTACATCTCCAGCTAATAATGAGATAACTGGTGGAGTAATGTTTTTCTTGTATTTATTTTGTTGGAGTTTTTTTTATTTTCCTGCATTTATTTCCAAATCTAGTTTAAATGCAATTCCAATTTCATTTGGACCCGTTCATTTGAAAATGTAACTGCTTTATATGTACCTGATTACATAACATTTTCTTAGAATTCAGTAGGACTGTTCTCTTGAGCAGCAAATAACAGAGCTAACATATATCACATATCAGCTCATTAATGGAGATACTAACAACACTACTACTCACTCTGTTTGCCTTAGCACATTTATAAAACTTTTATAAGTTCTCTTACTCTACAATAGTGTGTTTAAAGATTCCAATCTATGTCGTTTTCACTGTTTTCACTTGAGTATAACACTTGGTAAAACTAATCTTGAAGTCCCTGCCAAAATTCACCATTTGTAGGCAGTGGTTTCTTAGTTCTTTTTTTCTGTGCTCTTTTTCCTGAACTTTGAATTTTCAATATTTTACATCATTTTGAAGAATTGAATCTAAAGCCATTCTTCTTTAGGAATCTAAAGTATTAAATTGTTAAAATGCCTCCAAATGCTACATATTTTAAATTGTAACTTAAAATGTCAAACAAATGCAGAATTTTTTAATGCTTACCAAATTTATTTAAATATAAAAAATTCATTGCAGTTGCACTGCAAAATTCTTTGGCTAGTGATGCCCTACCAGAACGTAGCTTTCTTTTCTGCTTGATGATTGTCTGGGTAGGAGAACGGACCAAATTAATTACCAAGATTCCCTCTAGGCCTATTTCCTATGGTTCATTTTGCCTGTTCTTTTCAAGCAATAATATAACTGTTAAGTTTTAGATTTTTGCAACTAAGTGGTACTTTCTGATTATAAAAATGGTTGAATTTAATACAGATAGATCAAGAATTTGCATTTTATTAGGGAATAAATGCTGTTGCA